>OZ020611.1:116488320-117225820 GCA_963971575.1 Liopterus haemorrhoidalis
AAACCTTCTGTTTCCGATCTCAAACCAGCAGACTTAAGAAACGAGAACGTGAGTTCGGTGGACAACTCTAACTTTAAATATGTTTGAAGAACACAGAGTGCATACTTTTAACTCTGTGTTTCTTTTGTCAACATGTCTGTCTCGGCCTCGTTTCACCGAACCGGTAACTCTGTTGTACTCCTCCCGAGAGAGTTGTACTCCAGCGTTTTCCCTGACGGGACTCAAGTCTGCCAGGTTAAATCTCGTTGCTGCTCTTCGCGCTGCCTGGTAAAGAAACGCCCCTTTGCCACTAAATTCGTGCTCACTAACGAATTTTAATAGTGGGTCCTGACTTCTGAGGATACTGTTAGCTGTAACCAGGACGAGTCGATCGTGCAAACACTCCAGATTCAGTAATCCCCGACCCCCATTTTGACGAGGGAGGTAAATGCGCTGCACAGAAGATTTCGGGTGAAGATTTCGGTTGATGTTCATGATTCTTTCTGGTTCTTCTGTCGAGATCCTTAAGATCATCAACATTCCATTTCATTACACCAAAAGTGTATGAAATTAATGGGACAGCAAGCATGTTTGTGGCAGCGATCTTGTTCTTGCCAGACAGACAGGATTTCCATATCTGCCTAAGTCGTGCCATATACTTGCTGCGAAGGGCCTGCTTAATAAGAGTGACATCTTGGACACCTGTCTCACTGATGCCTAAAAATGTGTAAGACCCTTCGGCATTAAGATGTCTTATAATGCTCCCATCAACCAATTGAACATCTTCACCGTTATCTAAACCTTTTCCTCTGTGTATATGCAAAACTGCGCATTTTTCTAACCCGAATTGCATACCTATCGCGGCAGTGTACTCAGCAACAGTATCTAAGGCGGTCTGCAGATTCCTCTCGTTCGAGGCGTAGAGCTTCAAATCATCCATGTAAAAAAGATGGGTAATTTTGTGCTTACGCTTCGACGGGAGACCCACCATGTAGCCACTGCCGCGCCTAAGCTCGATCGATAGAGGAAGAAGTGAGATGCAAAATAGTAGCGGGCTTAGGGAATCTCCCTGGAAAACCCCACGCTTGAAATATATCCACTCTGTCGACACTGCAGTTGATCCGCTTGGGACAACAAATTGTGTCTTCCAGAGGGACATAAGTTGCCCAATGCATCTCTCTATCTCCGGGTGGACCTCGTAACATGCGCAATAATTGTTAAAATGAGAGCGTGTGACGTAGTGTCATAAGCTTTTGCGTAGTCCACCCAAGCCATTGACAGTTGCGTTTGAAATACGACGCGTCATGACAGACTGACCGGTCGATAATAAGGTTTTCTTTGCAACCTGCTTGGCCCCTCTTCGATTCCCTTTGTTCGTAGATGTCTGACCAAACAGAGGCAATGGAGCTCAGTACCCGCTCGTTTTAATACGCTGGTGAAGATCTTATACAGCGTATTGAGACAAGTAATAGGTCTGTAGTTCTTCGGGTTGGTTAAATCACCTTTTTTGGGGATTAATACTGTACGCCCCTCTGGTAACCAAGATGGTATTGGTATATCTCACGGATAAAAGAAGTAAAATTTCGTGCAAGATGGCCGTGCACGCTAGTGAATGACTTCCAACAGAAAGCAATAATACCATCAACTCCTGGTGCAGCGAAATTGCGCGCTTTCGAAATAGCACGTGTAACTCTTCCGTGGTAACAGGGGTGCATGCCTGAGGATCTGTCAGGTGTTGTGAACAGAATTCCTCAAATCTCTCCAAAACTGGAGTGTCTTGCACGATCGCCTCGTGTTCATAAGTTCCCTCCAGAAAGTCTCTGTCCTGTCGACTGATAATGACGATTCAGAAACCTCAGGTTTGGCCATGAAAAGGCGTGACGGGCTCGTGAGGAACATAGTATTTTCCTCCATGGTCCTAACCCGGTTGACCAGTTTCTTTCTTGCCAGGGCTAGTGCTCTCAATTTGTCCACCGCTTTCTGCTTTAGCAGAGAGAGAGTGGACAAATTCAGTGTGTGATGCTTTATGCGCAATTGATATAATATGCGCTTAGTATTCGCACTTAGCGGCTTAATACTTCGTAAAGCATCAATACCACACCTGAATATGAGAAGCTTCCTGACGTGAACGCGTCATTTTCTTCTCTAATTGCTGTATACGCAGTTTGCCGTTAAAAGCCTTAGCCCGCTTTGGCGTCAGCACAGCTGCTGCAGCGTATACAGCACAGTCGATATCCCAGAGACTACTCTGAGGGGAAATTTGCTTGTCAATAAGTTCATTAAGTCGCGTGAGGTCATAAGCACGAACTTTGAACTTATTGTGTCCGAGTCGGGTGCGTTCAGAATGAGGCGAAAGAAGAGCTAGAAAATCCTCGCGGAGATTTTTTTCCGGTGAAGAGGATGTTATTCCTGCATTAACTGGGGAAGACCCAGTCGCTATCTGCCCACCTGCCGTTGGTGGGCTTACAGGTGTCGATGCTGTACCGGTATTTGGGACAACCTTCTCGACTCTCTTCGTCTCGATCGCCTCATCCTGCGTCGCAGGCGTGCTACTTGATCGCGCAGATTTTGTTGCGTCATGAAGTCCAGCTCGGGATGATTTTCACACCATTGTGAGTGGACTCTGACCATGTAGCCTCTGCGATGGGGTGACGCTGCCTCGTAAATCTGAAGCAGGTCTTCCTCCTCCTCGGGTGTCCACCTGTGGCGGGCCCGGCTAGCGGGATTGTAGCTTCGCCCAACTGTTTGTGGGTCCCCATCCGAGAAGGACCAGCTGTGGGAAGCTCTATGGTTTCTTGTCGTATCTTGAACCATTTATACGTCTCATGGGAAGGTATCGACTAGATGGTAGGGTCGACGTTACCCCCAATTGGTTCCTGCCGTGGTAACCCTGTGACAGCGATACGGAGGGAAAGGGCGCTAAGCATTTTCGGTCAAAAGACCGCCGTACCCCGATTATTATTATTATTATTCTGGGTACGTGGGATCAACAGGCCCAAAAGCTCGATATGGTCAGATGTTGCGACCATTGCGAACTTCCCTTGCGTGATTGAGGATTCGCGGGATTATCAGGCCCGAAAGCTCAGCAAATAGCCAGGTGTTATGGTCATTAAGAACTTCCCCTGCGGTTCCCCTGCGGTTTATTATTATTATTATTATGGGGTTTGTTCAGGTCTTGACAAGCGTCCACTAATCTCAAACTTCAGCAACCCTTTTGAGCCGCGTCATACTAGAGACTAGTGGAGCTAAAATACACACGACTGCATCCCAAACCCTGGCAATATGCAGCCGCGGAAATTACGCCAGATCCAGTGCCCGCACAATGCGGAGCGACCCGAGCAGCACTGCTTTCTGCATCCTGCAGATCAAAGAGTTGGCAGAAGATCTACAGGCGGGAATGGACTCGATTTCCCCTTCGATAGGAGGCTTTCATGCCACCCAAAACACCAACTATCAGGACTACAAGCTTAACTTTATACCCCGGATACAGCTTTCTAAGCTCGGACAAGAGGTCCATATACTTGGACCTCTTTCCTCCCTCTTGAGAGAGATATTCTTCTCAGCTGGACTTGAGAATTCGATCACAAACATCTGTTTGGTCTCGATATCCAGGAGGGTTATGTCCGGCTTAGTGGCTGTCAGTAACCTCGAGGTGGAGAAGGAGTAATTCCAATAAATTCGGCACTTGGAATTTTCCACCACCGATTCTATGTCAGAAGGGACGTACGGTATAACCGGTATTTGGTCAATACCATAGGCATGTCTAAGATGATAGCAGAGCACGCGGAGAGCAGCATTATGTCGAGACACGTAGCTCGACGCTGCAAGAGATGGACAAGCAGACAGAATGTGCATTATCGTTTCAGAATGGTGGTGGCACAACATACAGAGTGTGGACTCCGCTATTTGGAATATGCGGGCCCTGTATGCCAAAGTATTTATAACACCATCCTGACACGCAAACACAAAACCTTCTGTTTCCGATCTCAAACCAGCAGACTTAAGAAACGAGAACGTGAGTTCGGTGGACAACTCTAGACTTTTAATATGTTTGAAGAACACAGAGTGCATACTTTTACTCATGTGTTCTTTTGTCAACATGTCTGTCTCGCCTCGTTTCACCGAACCGGTAACTCTGTTGTACTCCTCCCGAGAGATTTGTACTCCAGCGTTTTCCCTGACGGGACTAAAGTCTGCCAGGTTAAATCTCGTTGCTGCTCTTCGCGCTGCCTGGTAAAGAAACGCCCCTTTGCCACTAAATTCGTGCTCACTAACGAATTTTAATAGTGGGTCCTGACTTCTGAGGATACTGTTAGCTGTAACCAGGACGAGTCGATCGTGCAAGCACTCCAGATTTAGTAATCCCCGACCCCCATTTTGACGAGGGAGGTAAATGCGCTGCACAGAAGATTTCGGGTGAATTATTATTATTATTATTATTATTATTATTATTATTAAAATAAAAGAAGTGCTGACTGTTTGCAAGAGTATACAATAGCCTGTATAAATATTTCAATTTGAATATAATAAACTTGTGTTGTTAATAATAATATGAATTTTGTGTTTTTATGTATCCAAAAATATTTATAGACAATTATACTCTATCTCAGAAAGACTGATAGTAATAAATCATTTTGTCAGGCAGTTACCAGTGGCGTGCGCATTTTAAACACGTTTACATTGGTTTTGTGTATTTCTATATTACTATTTATCATTTTATTAAACGCACGCCTGTGACCATATTTATCATATCATTAAACACACCCCTGTAACCATATTTTTCCTCAAAATTTTAGAGTCACATTTTTATGGTCTATTGTGTTTAACCCTAGTTCGTATTCCCATATAATATGTGCGGCACACTCGGTTGTTTTTAATAATATTTCGTTTCTAACTATTCATATTTTGTCGCTTTTGTTTTGCCGCTTCTGTGTGAAAAAACAATAACTTTTTACAAATAATAAATTTTATTACTATCAGTCTTTCTGAGATAGCGTATAATGCCCTATTTATATTAGTAAAACTCGAATAATGTTTCTAAATAAGTAAATTTTAATTGAATTTGAGGGTATATTTGACTTCAAAAAAAAATTATTGAAATTAAAGTAATATCATAAAAAAACTCTCACTATAATCTCACTATAAACATAAATAACTACACAAGTTTATTATATTCAAATTGAAATATTTATATATTTTAGTAGACGAATTAACCTGGTAGACGTAAAGTCGGTATACTAAATCAGGCGGGTTGTCGAGACCCCATAAATAATAAACTAAATAAAAAAGGTTTTTAGAAATTACTGTACGTTAGATATGTGAACACAAGTATAAAAACACATCAGAACGTAGTCAGTGTGACGTTTCGGCCGGTCCTATTATCCCTCTATAAACAGGTATTCATTTTTAGTATTAAATACTTTAGGCTGAGTCGACCCCAGACTTGACTGCACAATTTCGGAAGATAAAAATCCGAAGGATATTAAATTACTTTTAAACACTTTTAAAATTTGTAAATCTTCAAAATGACTATCGAACAAAAACTAAATATGACTTCAAAAGGTATGTTTTAGTAAAATAAAAGAGTGAAGAGCAATGTTAGTCTGTAATTCACATGCAAAAAAAAAAACGATTTAGTTATTTTTTCGCCACTGAGTTTGTTATTGAAGTTAGGACGCCAAATGACCAACTTCGTTAATTGACCTATAACATACATTCAACTCTCTCACTTACTAGAGGTGCGTTCGGCATAAACTAATAATCTACACATTCTGCATAATTTACACAAGAAGCGTTAAGTTTCTGTGTGCTTTTGCTGCACGAAGATCGTCCGGCATATACTGTGCAGTGCAGTTTGTGTTGCACAATCGTCACAAGTTCAGATCGTGCGGCAGTCTGTACAATGGTGTTTTTCGCGGTAAAAATACAAAGTTATTATTTCCAAAAAATAATATGAGTGAAAACAATCAAGATATAATTTTTTATGGCTGCAGCATTTGCAAAATAAATAGTATAGACGTGAACCTCATGATGGAACATGTAAATACACCCAAAAGGACTTAACATTTTCTGGATACAAGCGGAAATGTTCTTTAAATTGATTTGTAGTCATGAGTACGAACAGTACTCTCTGCATATTCTGATACTTTTTTCCAAGATATTTTCTGGTTTGGAAAATTCTTCTGAATTGTCTTCCTCATCAAATAAAATTTCTTTTATATTACTTAAAAGCATCGGAAAATCTTCATGCGCCATTTATATATTATCGTACAAAACAATTTGCAGGATACAGACTTGATGTAATCAGGGCCAGCGCTGAGATTTGCGAGGCCATGTGCGAGAAGAGCAAAAAAAAGGTCCTCACCTCCCAGATCCAAGTGAAAAGCAAAAAAAGGTCCTCACCTCCCAGATCCAAGTGAAGAGCAAAAAAAAGAAAAGGTCCTCACCTCCCAGATCCAAGCGAAGAGCAAAAAAAAAAAGAAAAGGTCCTCACCTCCCACATCGAAGTGAAGAGCAAAAAAAAGGTCCTCACCTCCTAGATCCAAGTGAAGAGCAAAAAGAAAAGAAAAGGTCCTCACCTCCCAGATCCAAGTGAAGAGCAAAAAAAAAGGTCCTCACCTCCCAGATCCAAGTGTAGAGCAAAACAAAGGTCTTCACGTCCCAGATCCAAGTGAAAAGAAAAAAAAAGGTCCTCACCTCCAAGTGAAGACCGTACGCGAGGCCTGTTATTGAACCGCGGGGCCTGCTGTTGACCGCGGGGCCATGTGCCACTGCACATGCTGCACATGCCTCGCGCCGGCCTTGGATGTTATCACATACATATTGTTGATTAATACATTCATACGTTTAAAAAAAAAATAGGTTAGAATAATAGTTTGAATAACTGCATAATCTGAACAAAGTGTTCGTCTTTGACTTTATTGCACAATCTGCACAGTGGTCACGTGACAAAAAACTTGCACGACACAAAGTTAACACTGCACAGTTATGCTGAACCTTAGATACCTTACATATATACGAAACACTGAAATGTGTGAAAATTCACACTGACATCACTTTTTTCTCAAATGAAAAGTGAAATGCTAAGAAGTGACACTAAATATGTATTTCACGCAGTTGTTTGCCTTTCGTTACCTACATGCCGGCACTGACAGTGATTGTACAGTTTTTATTTTTTGTGTAGTCTGCAATGTGAACTCATTTGATTTAAATAAAGATAAATAAAGGTAAAGTTAATGATATAGCATTACGGAAATTGTTTAATGAACACAGATGTTTATAAAAAGATAATAGTTGTATTATTTGTTTTTAATTTATGGAGAAATGTTGTTACGTAACTAAACATGTAGGTATGAATCGTAATTACGCTAATATTTGTTTATTGATATTTATTTTTCAAACGTCGGAAAAATATAAACATTTCAATATTCTTGTATAAACGGATAAACAAAAATACACAAACTGCGAAATTTGCGCAGTACTTATTAATGGAGGGGGAAACGACTTGATATGATATACGTGTCATTTGTGTTATAACTGTCGTTTACTTTGTTTCGCTAAGTTATTTCGTTCTAGTTTTATAGTAGCTTTTATAATTCGACTTTCTGTACCCCAGCGATTTCTAAGATTTCGATTAGGCTCGTCTTAAAAATCGAAAGCAACGTGTCTGTATAAAGCAGTGTTTCAAATTTGGCAAGACGACGACAGAGTTATTTGAAGTTTTCGAAACGCAGCATTTGGAGAAGATGCTTCGAGTTGAACTGCGCATTTTAAATAGTTCGGGCTTATATATAGGTTCAATCAAAGATTGTGAGAGATCGGGTAAGTCATTAATTTCTGATTGTTAGAGATGTTGCAGAAGAAAGAGGAATATCATAAGGGACTTTTGACAATTTCAACAAGGCCTTAGGCCTTCAAGGAGAAGAACAAAGCCATTCTCATTCCCTATCCTCCATACACACCTGATTTGACCCCGTCTGACTTTTTTGTTCTCTAAGCTGAAGAGTTCATTAAGAGAAAGTTATATTTTTAATATATATATATATATATATATATATATATATATATATATATATATATATATATATATATATTATATAAAATAATAAAATATATGATATAATATTATATATATATATAATATATATATCGTCTCAAATGTGGTAAAATAACAATTATCACTCACACAAATAATTTATGATACTTGTCGAGACTGGATGGCTTCTCGGAACTGGTCGGCTTCTTGGGGAGTCGACAATCACTTTGGCGATGCCCAATTTTACCACTGTTGAAACACTCAATTGAAGATGAAGAATTAAATTTCGGTCTCTCGGACTGACGTTTTTCTTCAGAATAGAATTCGGTAGTAGAATAGGACTATTAAAAATTGACTAGCATGCACAGAATAAGGCTCATGGTCTTTAGGTTTTCCATGCAATAATTTTATATGAAAAGCAGAACCGGTATCATTTTGGTCGTATCTTGATTAAAATAAATCTTAAAATTGTTCCCAGTCATACCTTCAAATGTTACTGAGATAGCCATGCAGATGCAGAACATCGCAAAACTTTGCTTAACACGATCATTAAAGCACTTCCATTTATTGGATTCTCACGCACTCAAAGATCAGTAGTATTGCACCAGGCCTTGGTATTTTGGCCCACTTTTTCTGATTCACATACAGGTAAATTTATTGGCTTACTAGTAGAAGGTTGACTTATCTTTTGCACAAGTTCCATCCGAATTTCTCTCCATTGTTCATGGCTTTGGATGCAAATCCCACTTCTGATTTCGTCTCAAATGTGGTAAAATAACAATTATCACACACACAAATAATCAAACATTATTAAAACACATTTATGACATAAAACAAAGATCATAATTAAAACAGATATTATAACAGACACTTAGCAATCCCAATGATCCAGACCGATCGCTCAGCTATAACACACTCATATACAAAACACACTGTTCTATTATCGCTCTGTTTTTGCTGATCGGTTGATCTTGGTTCTGCTAGTACCAGGGCTGCTGCCTTTGCACTTACATATCCTAATAAAATTATGTTAGTCTTTGTGAACGGGAATTTGATAATACCCGCTTGCCATGTCTAAATTTGTAAAATAGGTTGCACATTAAAAATGCGCAATTAATCCTGAAATTATTGGTAATGCATATTTATCAGAAATTGTATTGGAATTTAATTCACAATAATCAACACACATTCGACCAGTTTCATCTTTCGTTTGAACTAAAATCATAGGGCTTGAAAGCAGTGAAATTCTAGTCTAATAATTTTAGCCTCTAATAAATCTTGAATTTTGTTGCAAACTATTTCTTTTTCACATTCTCTTATTCGGTATGGACATCTTTGTACGGTATTAACACGTGTCACAGAATTATCTTTAATAAAGGAATCTTTAAAATTATGTAACAGCGTAAGTAACTGATTGCATTCGTCACCAACTAATTCAAATATTATCTCATTTTTCCAATCAAGCAAATTTTTGGATTTAGTTTAAAATGCATATGTCTACAGTTTTCCAGAAAGATTTTACTATTAGTCAAGTGAGTAGAGTAACCAGAACTTAAAATTTCTCTACCAATCATAATATCCTTGTTTAAATAATTATCAGCCAAAACATGAAATTCATTTTCAAGCAAATATCCATCTATTATTACTTAAGATAAAATCTGTGTTGTACTAACACAGTATCTTTTCCAATACTAACTAAAGAGACTTTATTATGGAATCTTTGATCGCTAAATTTTAAAGAAACTTACTTTTTCAAGACAGAACACTCTGCTCCAGAGTTGGAAACAAAAGGAAAGATCTCACCATGTTAAAGTCGATCGCTAGGTGACTTAACCGTGCAGGTTTCTACTCTTTTGGTTTCATGCTCCTTCCTCAAAACGGTACTGCGGCAATCGTTGGCATAGTGACCAGGTTTGTTACACTTGTAGCAACGAATTTCTTTATGATACTTGTCGAGACTGGATGGCTTCTCGGAACTGGTCGGCTTCTTGGGGAGTCGACAATCACTTTGGCGATGCCCAATTTTACCACAGTTGAAACACTCAATTGAAGATGAAGAATTGAATTTCGGTCTCTCGGACTGACGTTTTTCTTCAGAATAGAATTCGGTAGTAGAATAGGACTATTAAAAATTGACTAGCATGCACAGAATAAGGCTCATGGTCTTTAGGTTTTCCATGCAATAATTTTATATGAAAAGCAGAACCGGTATCATTTTGGTCGTATCTTGATTAAAATAAATCTTAAAATTGTTCCCAGTCATACCTTCAAATGTTACTGAGATAGCCATGCAGATGCAGAACATCGCAAAACTTTGCTTAACACGATCATTAAAGCACTTCCATTTATTGGATTCTCACGCACTCAAAGATCAGTAGTATTGCACCAGGCCTTGGTATTTTGGCCCACTTTTTCTGATTCACATACAGGTAAATTTATTGGCTTACTAGTAGAAGGTTGACTTATCTTTTGCACAAGTTCCATCCGAATTTCTCTCCATTGTTCATGGCTTTGGATGCAAATCCCACTTCTGATTTCGTCTCAAATGTGGTAAAATAACAATTATCACACACACAAATAATCAAACATTATTAAAACACATTTATGACATAAAACAAAGATCATAATTAAAACAGATATTATAACAGACACGTAGCAATCACAATGATCCAGACCGATCGCTCAGCTATAACACACTCATATACAAAACACACTGTTCTATTATCGCTCTGTTTTTGCTGATCGGTTGATCTTGGTTCTGCTAGTACCAGGGCTGCTGCCTTTGCACTTACGTATTCTGATAAAATTATGTTATTCTCCGACATATATATATATATATATATATATATATATATATATATATATATATATATATATATATATAATAAAATAACCGCAGAAGAGTAGTACAGTCGATTCCGCCTAATCGGAACACATCGGGACTAGTACATTTTTTTCCGATTAGGCGGCTGGCCCAATTTTTCAAAATACAAAAATAATTACAGGATTAGTATTTTTATAATATTTTATTTGATAAATTGCACAAAACTATACGTATAATTAAAAAATTATATACGTACTACATAATAAAAAATAATATAAATTCTGAAACAATAAATAACATAACAAATTCTGAAAGAAATATAATGTTCAAACTTAAATTAAATTATGTATTTTGCAAGAATTCCTTTAAAGTGGTTTGCCTTTTGTATTTGCGGGATTGTAGTTGTACAAAATCAGCGCAAATATTTAATGCTGACATAGGACTCCCGTCATTTCCATCTTGCATAAAATAACGCCTTAGTCTATGAATAAATTGTTTTGCCTCACGGTTATTTACGGGCGCAGGAAGATCATCATCATCACTGTCATCGAGTTCTTCCAAATTTAGATTTTTTGATTAATGCCTTCGACAATTTCGTCCTCATTATCTCCATTCTCGTCATAACATGGTAAATTGTCAATTGTCGAAAATTCAAGACAATTAACAACTTGTGAAATTTCATTTTCTTCGTCGCGGCTGAGCTCTGGAATCTCTATAGATTTTCAACCGCTATAACCTAAACAAT
The DNA here is from genome assembly GCA_963971575.1 of Liopterus haemorrhoidalis. Classification (NCBI taxonomy): domain Eukaryota; kingdom Metazoa; phylum Arthropoda; class Insecta; order Coleoptera; family Dytiscidae; genus Liopterus; species Liopterus haemorrhoidalis. The sequence goes on from OZ020611.1 coordinate 116,499,904, forward strand.
TTTGTATTGTTCTAGTTTTTACAGCTCGCCAATTGTCAGTCAGCTACAAACTATATTACCAGTTAAGTATTAATTTTACATGCAATTATTCCCCGACTTCAGCGAAATTCACACGATTACTGCCCTGATTAAACGGAATATTGTTCCGAAAAAGCGAAGAAAATTGTTAAGATTAGAAGTGAAGTGTTATTTCCTCGGTTTTGTTTCCGTTCTTTAGGATTAGTCCCTAATACGCGGCTGTCCCGTTAACCGGTGTCCTGATTAAGCGGAATCAACTGTATTCCAATGTTGAAAATTTAAATGTTGTCATTAATATTTGTCATTAATAAAGTTTTATGATCGTATGTTTTTTTATAAAACTTCACATTTTAATTAGTTAGTTAGTTAAAAAATTTTGGCGCACAGCAACAAAGGCCATTTGCGCCTAACGCAACCCATCTAAATGACTACATTACATATTAAAACAATAAATTAGACAGTAAATAATTAAATAAAATCATTAAAAATACGCATACGCAATAAAAGAAATCTTGCACGTACAAATACAAATAAATAATATAAAAAATCTGTTCGAAAAAATGAAGACAGACGCAGAGTGATGGTAAGAGGCTTAAAGGATTAAAATAAGGTGCAAGACTTCACAAATAAAACAGTAAGTTCGATTCTCTCAGGAAGAGTATCAGGCTGTCCATGAGTACTCTGTCGTCGCCTAAAGCAACTGACAGGTCATAGCACAGGCCTAACCTCTCCCTGACAAACTTCACATGTGTATGAAAACATTGGTGTCTGCAGGGGATGCACATAGAATACCCCTTGCTCGATAGTATTTTTACTATATATTTGAAATTTATGAAAAAAATTCAAGTTGCAATCATTTGTATCCCCCGGACGCCCCTATATGAAAATAATCAGGCACGCACACAATAGGGCGTATTTAAGTCCGGACCCCCCCCCAGGAACGCAAAAATCATATACTTATTTAATAAAAAACTGAAAAATCACCTTTTTTTTATAATGAAATTCAAATTATAATCAAAATTAAATTTATATATACTCCCAACCCTCTCCTAAAGAATCAATAGTAAATTTGTTTTATTTTACGGATGTTTTTGCGAAATGGACCCCACCAGACATGTGTTGTGTAAACGTCTCACAATAATACAACTAAAATTCAAATACCCTTTGAATATTGAATGCATATAGAGGGCATTTTTGGGGAACTGTTTAAGCACTGCTAACTTTATTATCAGAGCTTTATATAAGAGATTTTTTATTTAGAAGAGATAGAAAGGAGGTTAAATTAGGAAAGAACGAGTATTTTACTCTACAAATAAGAATATTAAATTTGAAAAACAATTAAACATAAAATAAACTAGTTATTTAAAAAAATAATAATAATGGTACTTAGTGTAGTTTTTTAGTCAATCGCATAGAAAACGTGTTTTTCTTTAATAAGTTATCAGGGCACTATATGTATTAGGTCTATACCCAATCTTAGTCAAAAAAATCTTATTAAGAATTGATTGTACAACTGTATCCCGAAAAAAAAAACAAGCATAAGCGATATGTTTCAAAGCCACATATTTTATTAAAATGTAATTAATGTTAAAATCAAGTCTTAACAAGTCTAATAAAAGAATGATTATAAATAAATAAAAAATAGTAACAGTTATTAAAATTTTATTAATTAATGTTTAACATTTAATTCATCTTGGTAAAATAGGTGGCAATGGAAGAAAAAATTACACTTGTTTTATTTGAGATCCACTTGTTTAATGCTACTTATAACCCTCAAAGCTCAAAAGTTTCTTATGCAAAACTAATAATCTCAATAAAATTAATAATAATCTATACATCAAATTTTGCACCGAATTTTTATCTATCTGGCAATCTCCTAAGATCGATAATTTCATATATTAGTAATAGATCGCAAGTAATTACAATAGAAGGATATAAATCTCGTGAAGTTCCAACAACATCGGAGATGCCGCAAGGAAGCCATCTAGGACCGGTTTTGTTTAATAGATATGTAAATGACACATCTAAATATATTAAAAATAGTTCATTTTATTTATTTGCCAATGACTTAAAAATTGTAAGACCTATTGTCACCCCGGATGATTGTTATAAACTTCAGGAAGATATTGATAGTTTATTTCATTATTGTAAATTAAATAATTTAAGTTTAAATATTAATAAATGTAGCTGTATAAATTTTACTAGAAAAAGATCTCAATTTTCTTATAACTACTCTATTAATGGAGAGTCACTAGAGAGAAAATCAGTAGTGCGTGATCTAGGTGTAATACTTGATAGTAAGTTATCCTTTAATGATCACGTCGATTATATAACGAAAAAATCTTAGAAAATGCTTGGCCTACTAACACGTACTTCTAAATATTTTATAGTCAGACCTCACTTGGAACAGTGGCGCACCGAGGGGAGCCCCCCCTAAGAAGGAAGGAAATAAAAATAAAAACACACAAACACACTAGAAAATAGATATGAGGATCTTTTTTTTATGTCGTCACTTGTATTTTAGAAGTGAGGACCTTTTTTTAGGTCATTACTTTGTATTTCCGAAGCGAGGACCCTTTTTTAGGCCATAACTTAATATATAAGGGGTACGACCTTAATATATAAGGGGCAAGTTTTGTAATCGCGAAAATTTTCGATGTCGAGATTTTGACTAATGACCACGTTTCATGGTCCAGGGATCCAAAAAACCTATTTTCGAAGTGCCGTCTGTCTGTAAATTCTTTATAAAAAAAATTGTTTTTTATAAAGATCCGAAACCGGAAACGGAAGTTATTAAACTTTAAAATTTTAAAAAATTCATAACTAGTGTCGATGGATCAGAGGAGTGGACTGTAAAAAACTCGTTCAAACTCAGGATACTTCAGCTTCAAGTAGAAAAAATTTATTTTATCCAGAAAATATTGTCAATACTCGCTTCATATGTCTGTTGTTAATCACTGCCTACTAAAAATCTCATATTAATTTGTGTGTTATTTGAATTTATAAACTAAGCAACAGACATTTCGGCCAGCTTGAAAATACAATTTTCAATACGCAAAATATACAAATAAATCAAACAATAATTAACAATTATCAAGTAAAGCAAACAATAAAATAAGAATTTTAGCAAATAGGAAATAGGTATACATTTTTTTTTTAAACAAACAATAGTACAATTTAGTGTCAGTCTGTAAAATTTCGAAAAATTTTAGTTTAAATTAAAACTAACACTTCGATATTATATTTTAACAGGCCATAATTTCACTACACAAACACTATTGGTACTACACTTTTAGGGTGCGGGAAGGGGCAGTTTAGAAATCTTCTTTGAAGAACGGGTGTAGGTACCAGTACTAGCCTTTAAGGTAACTACTCGAATTGTCCCATCTTCGCCTGGGTGTAGTTGTGTAATACGGCCTAATGGCCATTGAAGAGAAGACGTGTTCTCGTTCATCATCAACACCAGATCACCGACGAGCAAGCTGTTGTTTGCCTGAGCTTGCCACTTGGTGCGGCATTGCAGTTGTTGAATGTAGTCTCTCATCCAACGACGCCAAAACTGCTGGGTAATTTGTTGCGTCTTTTCCCAGCGTGATAAGCTATTAAGTTTTTCTTTGCAGACATCTACTTCTGGTATCGAATGAATCGGACCTCCGATTAAAAAGTGCGCTGGGGTCAGCGAATTCAAATCTGCAGGGTCGTCGCTTATACTTGTTAATGGTCGCGAGTTTAAACAAGCTTCAACGCGCGCGAGAACAGTCACAAATTCATCATAACGTAAATGGTTTTCTCCTATAACTTTGACAAGATGACCTTTCATACTTTTAACAGATGATTCCCACAAACCTCCAAAATGAGGTGATCTAGGGGGTATAAAATGCCAAGTAATACCTTGTTTATTTAAATCATTTAAAATTACATTCTGATTATCGTTGAAACTCATACACCTTTTTAATTTCGTTATTTGCACCAACGAAATTTGTGGCATTGTCAGAATACAAGTCTGAGGACATACCTCTGCGTGCAAAAAATCGTTTTAACGCAGCTAGAAAACTATCAGTAGTAAGATCCGCTATCAACTCAAGGTGCACCGCTTTAGTCGAGAAGCAAACGAATACGCACACATATGATTTTAATAATTTTGCTCCTCTAGTGGCCCTATCCTTTACCAAGAATGGTCCTGCAAAGTCCGTACCGCTAACTAAAAATGGACGGCTAGAAGTGACACGAGTACGAGGTAAATCACCCATCTTATAAGGTTGAAACCTAGGTCGTGCCTTAAAACAAGTTATGCAGTTTCTAGTAACTTGTTTGGCTAAAGTTTTCCCTCCTATTGGCCAAAAATTTTCTCTTACTGAATTAAGCAAAGTATGTGCACCACAGTGCAAAAGTGTTTTATGTTTTTGCATCATAATTAATAATGTTAATTTATGTTTATGAGGCAACAATAGGGGATATTTCTTAATATATTCATAATTCGATTGTGACAACCTACCTCCCACACGAAGCAAACCGTCTTTATCTAAAAAAGGGCTTAAAGATAATAAATTGCTCTTATTGAGGACTTGTCCGTGTTTTTTTAATTGTTTTAGATCTTCACAAAACGATTCAGATTGTACAATTAAAATTAATTTATTCAACGCATTATTCAATTCGAATTGTGAAAGATTACCGGTACGTCGTGTTTTGTTTCTAGTATTATAAACAAACCTTAATATGAAAGCAAAACTAGCAATTAATGTATTATAATTTGAAAATCTTTCACAAATATCAAATTTTGATTTTTCTATTGATACATTTGAAATCAAATTTTTTCTTTCTAATAAAGTATCATTTTTTAATATTAAGTTTTGTTTTGGCCACTCTAACGAATCACATTTTAACCAATTTGGGCCATGAAACCATAATTCCGAATTAATAAGTTCGTTTGGCAACATTCCTCGTGAGATCACGTCTGCTGGATTCTCTTTTGATTTTATATGATGCCAATCATCAATATGCGTAATTGTTTGAACAATAGAAACGCGATTCGCTACAAAAGTCTTCCAACATGCCGTTCTATTTTTTATCCAACATAACACAACAGTTGAATCCGTCCAACAATATATTCTATTGACATTAATAGTTATTGAATTTTTAACCTTTTGGAGCAATTTTGATAAAAGTACTGCGCCGCATAATTCTAAACGAGGTAACGTTATTTTTTTGACTGGAGCGACTCTAGACTTAGCGCATATTAAGCGTGTATCATACCCTCTATGCGTCTTAGTGCGCACATAAACGCATGCTCCATACGCTTGTTCGCTTGCGTCCGAAAATCCATGAAGTTCTACGCTAATGTTACCTTTGTTAACTATGCATCGCGGTATTTCAATGTTCTCTATGTTCTTAAGTTGCGTTTTAAAATCAATCCACTCAGATATTATCGAGTTTGGTACTGATTCATCCCAATCTAGTTGTAATAACCACAACTTCTGAATCAGAATTTTCGCTAAAATTATAATTGGACCAATAATCCCTAATGGGTCGTATAATTGTGATACTTGAGACAAAATAGTCCGTTTAGTAAAAGTCGGGGAATCGTTTATATCGTTAACCGAATAATGCAATATATCCTTCTTAGGATTCCATCGCACACCTAAAATTTTATCTCGATCATTTAAACATGAAATATCTAAAGTTTCCTGTTTTTCTTGCAAATTTACACACCACTTGCTCAACAAGAAACCACCTTTAGCTAGAGTTTTAACTAACTTGTCTTTAATTTCCAACAATTCTGACATAGTGTCAGCCCCAGTCAACAAGTCGTCAACGTAAAAATCATTTTTAATTATACCAGCTAAAACAGAATCGGACTTTTCTAATTCTATACCCAGTTGAAACAAACTTCTTATCGCGAGATATGGTGCGCATGCCTGACCATAAGTCACCGTATTTAGCTGAAAAATTTGCAAAGGATCGGTTGGGTTCTCTCTCCAAAATATTAATTGATATTTTTTATGTTCATCCGAAATAAGAACTTGTCTATACATTTTTACAACATCCGCGGTAAGAACAAAAGCATGTTGTCTAAATCTGACTAAGACTGAAAATAAGTCATTTTGTATCGTTGGCCCCACATATTGCGCGTCATTCAACGATACTCCGGTACTTGATTTTGCTGATCCGTCAAACACAACTCTAATTTTTCTAATATTGTTGTCCTTTTTAAAAACTGCATGATGTGGTAAAAAGTAACCGTCGTTAATATCATATTCTTTTACAATTGACATATGCCCTAAACTTGCATATTCCGACATAAATTGTGAGTATTGATTTTTCAATTCAATATCTTGATCAAAACGCCTCTCTAAATTTAAGAATCTCTTTAATGCAATATTTTTACAGTTACCTAATTTTCTAAGATTGTCATTAAAGGGAATCTTCACAATAAAACGCCCGGAAGAATCTCTTTTATGCGTTTCTATAAAATAGTTTTCGCAAAATTTTTCGTTCAATGTTAATTCCTTTTGCGAATCTAAATTCTCGATTTCCCAAAATTTTTCTAACTTATCTGATATCTTTTCGCAACTAACACAAACATTAGAACGTATTTTCTCAGAATAATTGTTTTTTAATTCTAATTTTCCACCTAAGACCCAACCTAATTTAGTGTCAAATAACGTAGGTCCTTTTTTATTCAAAACAATTCGATCTTTGCCCAATAATTGCCAAAATACTGCTGACCCTAACAAAATATCTATCTCTCCACCATTAAAATAACCAGGATCGGCCAGCGTAACGTCAGCCGGTATCTTTAAGAGACTAGATTTAATTTTCGGTAATTCATCAGTTATTTTGGGTAAAATCAAACATGATATATCTAAGTTAAACGTTTTATTCAGGTTATGAATAGTTATATCAGATTTATACTCTACACGTGAATGTGATTGATTTATACCAACAATATTTTTAGTACATTTAAGTTTAGTTGAAGTTAAGATTTTAACAGCTCTTTCCGTAATAAAATTCGATTGACTACCGCTATCTAACAATGCACGAAACTCATGACGATTTTTAAATATGTCATACACAACAATAATAGCTGTGGATAATAAAACATATTCATACGAATTTACAGATTCTCGGGAGTGAGAGACAAATGCATTGTTGTTTTCTGTGACAGGTTTGATTTTAATGTCAACTTGCCCATCAGATTCTTCATCTGATTCGTCACCTTGTTTTTCACCCTGTTCAAAATGTAACAAAATATTATGCCGCTTGCGACATTTTGTGCATTTAGGAGCTGTACAATTTTTTACAATGTGGTTACCTTTCAAACAGTTAAAACATAAGTTCAGTTTTCTTATTTCAGCATGCCGACCTTTTTTTGATAATTTTAAGAAACTCGAACATTGCGTAATACTATGATGCTGATTACAATATGTACATTTTTTATTCATATCCACTACCGCATTTGACCTAATTTTATTATCGTTACGCACATTCATATTTTTTGCTTTAATACCCTCAGAGTCTGATTCTAAAACACTGCAACGTTTGTTTAAGAATGTTAGCATGTCGTCGATCGTTGGCGTCTCTATATCTAATTCATATTCGTTCCATTTTCTTTTAGTATCGCTATCTAATTTCGAAACGATTATATATAGTAATAAAATATCCCAATGTTTAACTGGCACATTTAAAACGTTTAATGATCTAAAATGTTTTTGAAACGTATCAAGAAGTTGTTGTAAATGTGCGAGTGTTTCCTTCTGCAACGAAGGCATATTAAATAAAGCCGAAATATGTTTTTTTATTATTAATTTACGATTGTCGTACCTCTCGGTAAGCAAATCCCATGCAACCTTGTAATTACTAGCTGATACTGTCAAAGAACTTATAACTTTGGATGCCTTATCCCTCAAAGAAGAACGTAAATAATGAAATCGTTGTATATCTGACAATGCCGTATCTTCGTTTATAAGTGAATGAAATGTGTCTTTAAATTCGATCCATTGATCGTATTGTCCATAAAAAATTGGCAAATGAATAATTGGAAGTTTGACGTTTTGTTTATTATTATTTGAATGCGTAACTAAGGTGTTATTTGTTTCATTTTCAATGACATTATGTAATTTTTTATAATCAGATAAAAAGATTTCAGCATCTGTTACTGCATTATAAAATGTCTCTTCGAATTCTACCCGTTCTGCTGAATCTTCTTTATTTTCTAATATTTCAATTTGTAAATGTGTTTCGTTAAAAAAATTATAAATCTCGCGAATTTTTTCCAACTTTATTTCTAATTGTTTTACGGACACATTACTCGCAGTACTGACCTCTAAATTACTAAAATAATTACTAAAACGTGTAATTTGTCCTTTATAACTACCCCGTTTCATAATTAAACCTTTTAAGTCTAAGGTTGTCGTCATTTTTGGTAGTCAACCGTTCCAACCAAATTATTACAATTACAAACAAATCTAAAGTTACTCCAGTGTAAACACTACAATACAAAATAACCGAGTAATTTACCAAATATAATAAGTTTGTGACTGTTCTATAACGGTTTTGACCTATTCAAACTAATAAATGCGACCATACCTTTGACACAACGGCCAAATTCTTTTTTCTTTACACTGAAGTATCCGGTTCGAAGGACCAAATGTCGATGGATCAGAGGAGTGGACTGTAAAAAACTCGTTCAAACTCAGGATACTTCAGCTTCAAGTAGAAAAAATTTATTTTATCCAGAAAATTCTGTCAATACTCGCTTCATATGTCTGTTGTTAATCACTGCCTACTAAAAATCTCATATTAATTTGTGTACAAAAGCACAGCTTACTATGTCGATGGATCAGAGGAGTGGACTGTAAAAAACTCGTTCAAACTCAGGATACTTCAGCTTCAAGTAGAAAAAATTTATTTATCCAGAAAATATTGTCAATACTCGCTTCATGTGTCTGTTGTTAATCACTGCCTACTAAAAATCTCATATTAATTTGTGTACAAAAGCACAGCTTACTATTTCTGCGACCTCTGTACACAAATCAAGCACGGTTATTTGAATTTATAAACTAAGCAACAGACAACTAGTAAACCAAGCCTTGGACAAAAATTTGTATAAAACATAATTTGATGTATTAATTTAATGTGTAAAAAATTTTTTTAATTGTTATTATTTTTTTTTATGGGACGGTAAGTCTAGCGGAGGCTTCCCTTTGCCGCTGGTTGTTTTAGGTCATCACTTTGTATTTCCGAAGCGAGGATCTTTTTTTTTAGATCATCACTTGAAATTTAGAAGTGTGAACCTTATTCATAATTTAAATAATTTTTTCTTCTCCTCCCCCAACAAAAATTCCTGTGCGCGCCACTGACTTGGAATATGTGTCAGTAAACTTGTCTAAAATTGGGGTTACCCGAATTATCAGACAAATATTTTAGCACTTGAAAAAATTCAAAGAAAATTTACTAAAATTGTTTCTTTTAGATTGAATATGCCTACTGATACATATTCAAATAGGCTAACTGCATTAAATATGGTTACCTTAGAATCGAGAAGGAAAATTACTGATCAGATCTTTCTATATAAAGTGCTAAATAACCAGATTTTTTCTACTGAACGGTTTTCGTCGATAATCCGTCCGAAAACAATCGTTGAAATCCGAAACCGACGAAAACCGAGGAAATTATTTTCATATGAATAGCAATTAATAAAAAAAGCACAAAAACACTAACACTGGAAAACAATCGAATTGTTTGGCTAGACGGGCGGGCTAGATGCTCACACAACGATAAACAACGCAACACTGCGTAGCGCGTGGGTCGCGGTACGCCGACGAAATCTGAGGCAACCGACGAAAACCGAGACAAAATTTTCGCGAAAAAATCGACGAAAACCGAAGTCAACGAAAACCTAGGTACCACTATACATCAAATTTTTAGTTCCATCAAAGAACCTAAGAATTAAAACATTATTTTTTGTTGATCAGTGTAAAACGAATTATTACTACAATGCTCCTCTGAACAGAATTTCAAACTCATACAACAAATATTTTTCAAATGTTGATATATTTAATATAAATGAGAGGCAACTAAGAATAAAATTATTAAACTCAGTGAATTAAAACTTATCGAATTATACTATTAAGCATATATTATGTAAATCTATGTAATTATATATTACTTATGTTCTTGTGTATATTGGCTGTAAACAGTATGAACCTATACTGGCTTTTATACTGTTGGTTTTCCTTAAATAAAATAAAATAAAATAAAAAAAAATCTAATAGGATATTTTTAATAGTAGAAAAAATTGTTACAGAAATATTATCGCTCAATAACTTAACAATAGATATCAGACAACATTGTTCTGTAATTTCTTAAGTTTATTTGTGGGTTTCAAGCAACATTAATATTTATATAGTTTTGTGTAGAAATGTTCAAATAATACGTCAAGATTTTTTCGGCATGATATTTATAGTTTAGAACCATTATATACTTTATTTACAATTACATGACAGTTTTGTTTACAATTAATAATATTCCATTATACAAATAAAATACGCTGCAAATTTTGATTTATAGATTGATACTTACTAATTTTATTTCAGATTATTAGTTTTGTAAAGAAACTATACCGTTGTGCGCCTCATTAATCAAGTCTTAATATATTTTTTTAATATTGGGCTTAAACCCATAATTCCCCGATAATTTAAGAAAGAAAAATACATTTTCTACGCAATGTTCCATTTAAAAAAATGTATTTTTTAAAGAACTCGTTTATTTAATGCTCAGTTATTTTTCCAATTTACTATTCTTATGTGTAGAGTAAAATCTTCATACTTCTTATTTAAACTGTAATTCTTGTAATAAAGAAGTTAGCAACACTTAAACAGTTCGCAAAAATATCCTGTATATAAAAATACAATACCTTTTATTTTTATTTCAGGATCAATTCTTGAGAGATCGAATATCGGAAATGCACCACACCATAACATTGAAAACAAAGAAAAACTACAAGAGAAACTTCAACTTGCATTCTTTAAAATATCTCACAAAACCCCTGGGTAAAAAATATAAAAGAATTGTCAGTGGAGTCAATATAGACGAGCTGACAAACCAACTGGCAAAATTTGAATCAATAATCAAAGAATCTGGAGACACGGAAATAAAAACAAGATACAAACAAAGTATAATAGACCATATACAATTCTATTTACCTAAAGTTTGCAGACTTATTTATATTAAAGAAAAACCAGATGTAAGAATAGGTATGTTTTTTTTTCCATAAATTTTATTTAATGACGCTTCAACTGCTAGGTTTTTAGCGTCAGTTTTAAATTACATTATTTACATCTCACTAATATATACACATATACATATACATATATACATAATTTTAATATTATATATAATAGTGTAGTTTGGTTGTTATATTTCATCGATTAGTTGGGCATCCTTAAGGAAGTTTATGATGTTTGTGTTGGCAGTTATGGTGTTTTGTAGTGTGTGTTTGATTGGTTGTTGAATGTTATGTCTGGCCCATAGGTATGTTAAGTAAATTCACATGCGATTTTTTATCAAAAACGATTCGATTATACTTAAGGGTAGGGTAAATGCCACAGTTCTCATATGTTTGCCATACAAAACTAGCATATGCTACCACATCTACTGTGATAAAGCATATGGTATGAAACTGACAATAATTTGAAAAAAAAAAAAGAAAAGAAAACCATTGCATAGATTAATTAGATGGTGTACTGGAGAAGATAAAATACTTGTCGAAACCTGTCTATTCAATCATTTGAATTTTATTTAAACAGACCTTTTTCCTGAAAAATATCCAAAATGAAAGGATATTTTTAATTGGAAAAAATAATTTTACAAAGTATGCTTGAGGAGAAGATAGTTGGCTGGTGGCAGGTAAAAAGAGCATATGGTTCAATCGAGGAAGTTATCAAAATTAAGCGATGCCATTCGTTCGGATAGTAAGAAATAAATATGACTTTCTTTGAGTCGCTCTTGTCACTGCTACCGAAGTAGAACTGCATGTACCCTAAAATGTATACCAGTGTAGCAGTGGCGGCTACTCTAATGGAGGTGTTGCAGCAGAAGTATAATTGAGATTTTCTTTTGAGAAATAAAATTATTATTAAGATGGACATAAAATTTTTACTATATACACGTTTACAAATAAAATTATATAGGCTCAAAAATATTATAGGCTATTCCAAATGTTTAAGTGAAACTAACTGGAATTTTCATTTGTCTAAGTTGTTATGAGCTCTCTTTTTAAGGATTGAAGTGACCTTTAACGAAACAAAATAATCAAAAGCCTCACTTAATCGATACAAGTTACTAGAAAATCTAGTTTTCTAGTAACTTTTATACGATACATTTTTAATAGGAAAATTCTTTAAAAATTAATTAATTTTGTAAAAGAGTTTGAATTGCACTATTTTTTGCGTGCACACAACATCATAAAAAAATCAGCTGTGGCCACCACAGGACCGACCGCCATCGTAAAGTACTTATATAAAATACATTCTAGCAGCAGAGTAGAAATAACTTGGCCTAATATTTTCTAACAGAGATATTATTTATCATGACCATGGAAACGTTACATATAAGCATGAAAATATTGAAATTTTTCGTTTTATCAAAAAACATCTCAAATAAAAGTTATTAGTTATTGCATTTATAGCAACTTATGTTCAAAAATTTTTTTCGAAATATTTTTCTGTTGTGAAATATTCGCAAAAATCTTAAAATCGACACGAGTAGACTTTCATTTTTAGTCAACCGATTTTTACCAAAAGTTGATCAACTTGTCTGTGCTATTAATGTCATAAGCTTAAATATGAAGTTTCATAAAAATCCTTTCAGCCGAATTTGCTCTGCACGTGTACACAGACAGACAGACGGACGGACGGACAGACAGACAGACAGACAGACGGACGGACAGACAGACCGACAGACATCATGCTAAAAATAGTCAAAACGTTATGTAGGGACCTCAATTCGTGGAGATCCAATCGAAATCTCGAAACGTCAAAATCGGTGTGATCACAATACCTCCCTTATATATGTTGGCGGTCGGTAAAAATACTGAAATATTAAAAATACAAAAATATCTGTAGTCAAACGTACACTTTTAACTGCAAACCTGTGCAGCTCCGGTAGAAGGTATATCTCTTATATTGCGCCGTTATAATTACTCAATGCCAAACGCCGCAATACAATAAGCAGTTGGTACAGGGTTCGTCACTCGAAGTGTTACCAACTTCACGTTGCTGCAGCTGCTAAACAGCAGATGACAGCGTGCTTATATTTTGAAAAGCGTTAGTCTATCAAGTTTTTTACAATCCTAAGGTTCCACGTCGTAATTGAAAAAAAAAAAAAACAAAAAACAAACAATTCCAAATGGAATACAAACGCAATAGTATGAATGTCTTGTATTTGGCCGGAAAATCGCAAGTAGCTATTGTTCGTGAGCTCAAGCATTTACGTGTGAAGAAAATGTTTGTGTATCGAACCATTAAGCTTTACAATGATACTGGTAGCATCGCAATACGCTATGGAGGTAGTCATAAAAAAACAGCAACATCACCAGAAATGGTTCGACAGGTGAAGGCTCGAATTCCACGTTAGAGCGCAACAAAATTGACTACAAGTCTAAACGTGTCCGAATCAAGCATACGGTGTACACTTAAAAATAAACTTAAATTGAAGCCTTACAAGATACAAAAAGTACAGGATTTAACACTGGTACAAAAGGCAGTTCGTCTTCAACGATCAAAACCACTGAAAGCCTTGCACGCAAGCGGTAACCTCAAAAATTTGGTATTTTCTGATGAAAAATGTTTTACGTATTGTTGAACAATAGACAACTGATAAAATGATCGTGTGTGGTTGAAGGACAATTCCAGCAATAATTTTAACAACCGAGTTGCTATGCGTATACAAGCGCCTGTTTCTATGATAGTTTGGGCTGCTGTAACTGCAAATGATCGCTCTCCATTCGTTTTTATCGACCAGGGCGTTAATGTGAACCAGCACTGTACTAACAAAAGGTGTTAAATTGGGCACACAAACAATTCGGTGCCAACCGCTGGACATTCCAGCAGGACTCGGCACCATCCCATAAAGATGGTTTGACACAACAATTTTTACAAAATCACGTTCCACAGTTCATTTCTTCGCAACAGTGGCCTTAATACTCGCCAGATTTGAATTCGATGGACTTCTCCATATGGTCCATTTTAGAGGCAAAGATGTGTAGGGAATGGCAACGAATTCCATAGGCTCTCATTTCATCGGAAGATATCATCATGCCATCATCCACGTTATAGCTAACCATATCGAACAGTGACATGTTTTTCTTGCAATTTAATGTATTTTCAACAATATCTTAAAATATTAAATAAAAAGATTTATAATTGACGAAACTACAACATTTTTAATTGGTAACACTTCGAATGACGGACCCTGTATTATTATAAAAATAACTTGTAAACGAACTACCTATATATGATTTGCGCACGACGTACAACAGTATGCAGCTTGGTGTTTATGTGTTAATGGGACCCACTTTATCTTTACTATTGAATATGATATAACGTATTTTACTCATTTCTTTTTTCAATTTTGATTCAGAGTGTGTTTTCGCTAAATTAAAAATAATAAAAAGAAAATTCTAACATACCTATCATACATTTTTTTTTCAGTTTTTTTTTTTATAGAATTTTCGAATTTTTCTATGCATACCATAGAGGTGAGCTGTTAATATGGTCTGTGTCAGGCGCCAAAATTGACCGGCACTACAATTTTTAGGTTTTCGTAGGTATGATCAAGAAATTCTTATACCAGAACTCATAAGTCTCTGGGTCTGTTCTGTAGAAATTGTAGCCAAACTGCTGAAACTAATCTAGAGAATTGCCATCTGAAATGCGGATACGACTATGTATCCCACATATACAGAAAATACTCCTACAGAACATGTCGCTCGAAAAATGTGAACAAATATGTACGTAAATAGGTATCGATAGATATCTATATATATATACGAAAGAAAGTTCTTGACGAAATTAATATGGGTATTAAATAAAATTCTTATGTCATACTCGTCATAAATTTATTAAAACAATTTTTATCGAGACGTTTCGATTGGTAATCCAATCATCCTCAGTCCAATATTATTGTCAGATGTATAAAATAATGTATTTCCACATTAAAATGTGTGGAACGGACAGGAACGGTTAATCATGGTCTAGCCGAACGGTCTTCAGAACAGAACAGACCGTTCGGCTAGAAATAAATTAAACACTGTCTAAACTTCTAAACTTTAAACAATGTTTAATTTAAATAGTGTGTAACTAATATTTTTATTCTGAAAAGCCCTATAACGTTTTAAAATCTCACTGGCTCAGTTTTTACTTATCCTGCTCAGTTGATCAATATATATATATATATATATATATATATATATATATATATATATATATATATATATATATATATATATATATATGTATTTATCTGACCGACGTTGTCAAGCCATGTACAGGCAACAGACAACCACAGACCCACCGAATCTAATGGGATTTCAGGAGTATATGTATCAAAAATAGAAAGAGCGTACTTTGCACTCCTGGAGCAACCTTCAAGGGGTAACGAATTATGAAAAAAACATTTTTGCTATATATGATAACCGGTATTAAACCACATACATGTTTACGTCGTAATCAGGTCATTTGTGTATAATTTGTATATGCTGACGACGTACTCAATCCCGTACAGTGTTGTCGGTATTTACATCGTTTCTGTAAACAAATATCCTCATGTTGACCTTCATTTGACGATTGTCTAGCGATAGTAATAAAATTTACGTATATTTCAATATGACATAATTTTTATTTTAGGATTAATAGTTCATTTATAAGGTTTCTCGGTTAATCTAATGTTTACTATTGACATTCAATGAATGTCCATAACAATTAATAGTATTTAAAAATTTATATGAGGCTAAAAAATTTCATTTTTGATCGGTTGCAGTGGTAATAATAAAATTATTTTTTTACTTGCATTCCGCTACATCCTCAGAACTGTCTTTGTACTTCCTATGATTCTTTTCACTTACGAATTTTTAAAATTATTTAACTTGAACTTCGAAACTATTTTTCAAGAATGAAAGTGAATCTAATTTTTCTATTTCTTGATACGTTTTCCATTTACCATGTACGCCATAAAAAATTATAGTATAATAAAACAATGATTCAAAACATTTTACTGTACGACCAACACAGAGCGTGTCATAATAGTTTTTTTTTATATATATAATAGTAATTTTATTTATGGGTCCTCCAACATCTAGGTTATTAGCACCCTGTTACACTAAGGAATTTCATATTTAAATTTACCACTGACCAACCGTCTTTTTTATTTAAACACGATGTCTTAGTAATTTGGGGAAAAAATTATGATAACCCGAGTCTGCCCAAAGAATCGAATGGTAGTATTGAAATTTTCCGGAACAAACCGGATGTACTGGATATCAAGGACAACTTTGATTTTTTAAATAGTAACGTACGCCGAGTTGGGTGTCTTTGGAGCTTTTGAAAAGAAATATCCATTACTTAAAGATTTTTTTAATATATTTTACGCTTTAACCTCTTAATCCGTGAATAAACAAACACATTTTTATATTTGTAAAATCATTTAAAAGATTTTCGCCAAAAAGTGTTAGTTTCCCACCTTATCTCCTAGAGAGGTTGATCTAAAAATCTGAAAAAATCTCCATTATGTACATTGTTGGAAACCGGATTACTTCAACAAGAATTTTTTATCTGATAAGTTTTTCGAAAATATCGATTTTTTGTGTCGTTGAAAAGTGTAGTTATTTAAATTTTTTTTTATTGTGATATCAAAAGAAAGTTCTTAAATAATTACACAGGTCCGGGGCCCTGATAAAATAGGGTTCCTAAAATGGTCTGCCATAAAATTTAAATTATCATAATATTTTCGAAAAACGGATTACATTTGTTATTGAATAATTACGGAACAACATTCTTGAATGAAAATATATATTCACAGAAAAAATATTTTGTTTGTAGTGATATAAAATATTTTTTTCACTGTCCGTTACAAAACAGATCACAGAAATAATATTGTTCTAAAACGGGAATGTAATCAAATAAATATATAACACCCAGCAATGATGAAAAGTTAAATACGTAAGATCCACAGATGCAAAAGTTTAATCTTAACAATTTACATATAAATGACAGAATTGTATTAATGGTTTATCAGTCAGAGAGTTGAACTGTTAATGAGAGAGGCCCAAGTTCCTAAAGATGCGCGCGGGTGGCCAAAATATGTTATGGGGATCAAAATAAGTTAGGGGGCCCAAAATATGTTAGGGGTCCCAAAATATGTTAAGGGGCCCAACTATAAAATCTTACCCAGGACCAGAAAAAAGGTAGTTACGGCACTGTTTATCACTATTAAGAATGTGCTATTTTATTTGTAAATATTTCACTACTATAAATGTTTTTTGTTAATTTCAAAAAAGATATACACTGCCTTAGTCATAAATACAAAAAAAACATAACAGTATTAGCGATAATTTCGACATGCATTAAAAAAATAATTAATTTAGTCAAAAACATCAAAACTGCAATATTTTTCAGAAACGAATTCTGATTCAAAAATTCCTCTTGACCGTATCCGGTTAAGAACTATGTACATTACTTAGAATTTGTTTCAGTTTTTTTAGTTTAACCCCTTTCGATTAAAGGGGAAAACTTTCTACGAGGAAATATGGCTACAGCTATAGTCCCGATAAAATCCTTAGAACCTTCCATTAAATTTAAATAATTTACTAAAAGTCCTAACATTTTTTTCTACATTTGCTTTGTCTTCAAGTCTTCATTAGATTAATAAGAAATATATTATATAAGGCTTCATTTATTTATATTTATCAGTATTTATAAATGGCATAATTTTTCTGAATTTCATAAACGTATTTCTCACTATTAACAATGCGTTATTTGTTTTTCATTATTTTCAAGTATTTCATTACTAAAAATGATTTATTCCTCTTTGATACCTTAAAAATAAAAGGTTGAATCACAACGTATAATAGTATAATAGTGTGGTGTTAAAAACTCGGTCCTCAGCTGTTAATTTTTTTTTTTATATATATTTTTAAATTCAAAAAAAGGCACACTATCTTAGCCATAAATACAAACAATCCATACATTATTATCTATAATTTAGCCACGAATTAAAAAAATAATTAATTTTGTCAAAAACACAAATACTGCAATAATTTTCAAAAACGCAATCTGGTCAAAAAATCCTCTCGTACGTTCCCGGTTCACATCAATGTAAATTACTTATAATATTTACAGATTTTTAGTTTAACCCCGTTGGGTAAAAGGGGGCGGGAAAAGATCTTTTTTAGCACATTTTTGGCTAAATTCGTGTTAAAAAGAAAACGAATTTTTAAAAACTACTTTTCGTTCCCTAATTTACTTCCAAAAGGCTTTCTTTTGACACCACACAATAAATTTTAAAAAAATAATTGAAAAAACTTATTAAAAATTCCCGTAAAACTATTCGGGTTCCCATCAATGTTCATTATGGAGATTTTTTTCTGAATTTTAGATCAACCCCTCTGAGAGATAAAGTACAAAAATTTCTTGGCATATTTTTGGCAAATATCCCATGAAAAAAAAGATTTTTCAAAAATAAAACTTTGCTTATTGATCCACAAATTAAAAGGTTTCATTTGTTATGCCATTCATAATTTTTAAAAAAATATTTTTTTTATTTTTTATTAAATACATAATTGTTTATATTTATCTCGGGATGTATTGAACTCTTAGTATTTTTCCTATATGTGGGACAAAGAGTTGAGAATAAGCATGTCAAATTTGAACTTTCTATTTTAAGCCGTTTGGCTACAATTTCTATCCTACAGACAAACACATGAGTGACGTTATAAGGGTTTTTTGGAGGTCATATCTACCCTAAAAAAGGAAAACGGATCGAAATGATGACAAACATAAAAGAATAGCACTGCGTGTTAATATATTAAAGAAAAATAAAAATTATTTAAAATAATTTAATTTTTATGTTTATTTATTTATTTATTTGGATTTAAGGGCTGTGAACAGGTGCATATCATCCACAACTACAACTTCTGATACATAATTTACATCGAAAAATGTTTACAAGTGTTTACAGAATAACTGTGTGTAAGAACATAAAAAATATAAAAATAATATTAATAGTATAAAAATGGTTTATTGGTTTATTGTTTAGTTGAAATATTAACGAATGAATGGATTGCCTTTTATTTCAAAAATACGCGTATTTCGTTACTCAATATACATGTTAAATACTCGTAACAAACGCTTTTGCTAATGTAATGAAAATGTACCCAAGGACTCTAAAATATACCAATTATCAAATTACTAAATTACAACAGCCATTATAGCTAGACTTACCTTTTATCTTTTATATTTATTTTAAATATTTTTTAGCTTAGTTGACTTGTATCTTAACAATGTCACAACTTGTTAGAAGATAGTGAAATATTTTTGCTCTTAAATTAATACTAATAATATTATATACATATGTGTAAATAATATATTTGATGGATTTTACTCTTATATAATTGTATGTAAGTAAGTGTTTAAAATGTTCTTAAATACCTAATTTGTGTAATACATTGCATTTGATATATAATTAAATTAGGCTTTGATAATGTTTCAGATTGAATCGAAACTAGGAGTAGGCAAACAGAATTAAAATAAATTTTAAACATTCGACAAACTATGTGTTTTTTTAATTCGACCGATACTCAACAAAATACTAATTCATAGTTAGTTATAATATTTTATAAGACACTGTTTGAGCAAAATTTATGGAATATTTCTGTCTAAAACACATTTAACAAATTCGGATTTTTTGTGACTTCTAATTATCACTTTATATACAACCATTTGATGTCTGTTCTTTCTCTGGTACCACAGAAAAAAATATATATATATTTTTAGTTGTTTAAAAAAATAAATTTTCTAAAAATTGTAATTTGAAATTTTTGACACAAAGATTAAAATGAATAAATAAATAGACAAGTAATTAGTGATACTATTTTTATTAATAAGGACCTATATTTCCTGCATTCCAAATTAATAACCATAATTAAATGGTTTATTGACAAGTGAAGACACATTTCCTCTGAAGTGAGATAGTTCTTTTTTAATTTTACTTATATATTAGATTTTATTTACTCTTTGTCTTGCAACATACACAGATATTTTCACCTTTTTACCTTAATCCATTCAAATTTTAAATAGTAACCGTTTCGACTAGAATATTTTTGTACATTAGGTAATATAAAGCTTACTTTAGTCTAAAATAACAAAGATTGTGTAGGTGTCGTGAGTATATATAATATGTGATAGCCATATTACTTTTACAGACCCGGTATGTATCTTGACAGACCCAAACAGTGTTGCCAAGTTTCGGGTCTGTGAAGGTATATAGTGTATAGCGGGTCTGTATAAGTCGTATGGATTACAAATATTTTATACAAGCCCGACACGCGCACCATCTTCACAGAAATTTCGTGAACTAAATTTGTATAAAAAAACACGTTCTACCGCTTTCCCAGACCCACCTGAAACTCATTGCTAAAGATTGTTTGAGGCCTAATTCGTACTTCTAGCATAGAAAACGTTGTCAGACCCGATGCCGGGTCTGAGCTTGTCACTTTTGGTCTGGTAACGCCTGCAGAGTATAGCGAGTTGGGTCTGTATAAGCGGTGAAACAAATATATATATATATATATATATATATATATATATATATATATATATATATATATATATATATATATATATATATATATAGATTTGTTTTATATTGATCAACTGAGCAGGATAAGTAAAAACTGCGCCAGTGAGATTTGAAAACGTTATTATATATATATATATATATATATAATAATCATTTTGGTTTATATTTAACGCAGTTTCTTGCAAGTTATAGTTGATAATATACATTTCTTCAGTGGCAAACTTTCTACACGATACATACATACATACATATATATATATATATATATATATATATATATATATATATATATATATATATAATAACGTTTTCAAATCTCACTGGCGCAGTTTTTACTTATCCTGCTCAGTTGATCAATATAAAACAAATCTATATATATATATATTGATCAACTGAGCAGGATAAGTAAAAACTGAGCCAGTGAGATTTTAAAACGTTATAGGGCTTTTCAGAATAAAAATATTAGTTACACACTATTTAAATTAAACATTGTTTAAAGTTTAGAAGTTTAGACAGTGTTTAATTTATTTTTATTTTCAGAAATACAGTAACTATATTTTTCAATTATATCTAAACTATAAAGTCGGTTTCTTTGTTTTAAGCGGAACTAGATTTTCAAATATAGTAACTTTTAAGGATTGAATAAGAAATATATTATTACAAGCAGGCTGTTATTGTTGTTGATAAGTAATATTTTAAGATGTATTATTGATATATGTCTATATTTATATAAATAAATAAAATTACAGGGGCTCTTGGGGATCTGGCTTAAGTAAACGGGCGGGATTGTAGCGAAAAATGTTGTTCTTCCTTACCCATCTCTGCTTGTTCACCAGTCTATTTCTCGCCACAGAGAGAACTTGGAAGTGGTCCACAGATTTTTGCTTTATAAGAAGTTTGGTAGACAGCTTCGTTGTGTGATAGCGTAAATGTAGTATTTTTATAAATGATTTTTGTTTCCAGGATTGCAAGTTAGTACACGAATTATACACCAGAATTGAACGAATTTTTAAAATCTGTTCAGTAGTTCGAAAGATATAATGATATTTGTGTGTGCGTGTAGTAAGTACAAAATCCATCATTTTGGTTTATATTTAACGCAGTTTCTTGCAAGTTATAGTTGATAATATACATTTCTTCAGTGGCAAACTTTCTACACGATTTATACACTAATCAGAATTGAAGAATCACTAACTAGAATTTTTAAAAACGGATAGAAATTTGTATTCTCATATGCTCAATACTTTTAGTGGTGATAATAGCATGTTGAAAAAATTGTAGGTCAGTAATAACGAATTGTCCCAGAGCAAAGCCGGGCGGGCAGCTAGTTTCAAATAAAATGTAATTTCTTGTTAGAATTATAATGTTTCAACCGAAATTAAATCAAGTTGTTTGCTTTAAATTAAAACTCTTTCGTTTCATACTGATATATTTTAGATAGGAAAGTAAAAATAAGTCAATAGCCATGCATGGAATGTGCCGGTTTCATTCTTAATATTGTTGAACTAGTTCTAAAAATTGCGAAATGTTGCTGCACTGGAACATTAATTAATTTATTCTAAAATGCGAAAATTAAGTTTGACTATGAAAGGTGTATCAACTGCATGAACTAAAATTAGTAATCAATATGTTTCATTTTAAAAAATTACATTGGTTTTTATTGTTGGCTATTGTTTATTACTGGAGGCATGAGGGCCGCCGCATAGTTATCAACCGCCCGTGTGCAAACATTCATAACCTCGCCCATTACTAAATTCTGTGGCGTATACAGGACTTATCGTTAAGGAATACTTTTATATATATATATATATATAGATGTAAATTCTTGACGAGTAATATACAAATATAAAATGTTCTTCTTTAATCGTCAGTATTAGTTAGGAAAATTAAAAAACAAGTATCATGGTACGTTTCGCGTTTTATTAGTTAACGCATCTTCAGCCTAAAATAATTATATACATTGAATTACAATTTTATATTAATATAAAAAATGGTATAAAAGGATTTTAACAATATAATCAAAGTTTACGTAGATGTGATAGTAGTTTTGTAAATATATTGATAATAGAATTAAAAACTCACCAGTAGATAGAAGCAATCATGGTACACAGTGGTCAGATGGTAAAAGTCCAAAATTTTGTCAAAAGTTAAAAAAATGGAAGTCAAGATTTAAAATAATAAAATTCACTGTGTACGTGTAATGTATGTCAGGTGACTGTGATAAAAATTCTATTGCAATATCGTAATCTGGTAATCAAGGTACGTTTAAACTTGTTGAAAAAATGTATCATAGGAAATATAGGGTCAATGACTGCTGTCTGAATTTGAATATATACGGGAAGTTAAATTGAATGGATATGTATTGAAATATGTATTTTAAGTTTAGTGTAAATTTTTGAATAAGGGGTGGTAAATTTTGCTCAAATCGTCAATGTCTGTCTTTTTGTTAACATTTTGTCCTAGTGTGTCGAGTATATGTAACATTTCAGATGTAAGTCTTTTATCCCAATTTTTTTCTTTGTCTAATATTTTGACATTAAGGTAGTCGAAGTTGTGATTATACTTATTAGCGTGGATGGCAAGAGCAGTACTTTGAGGCTTAAGCCTTACATCTGATTTGTGTTGTGTTATCCTGTGTCTTAGCTTTTGAGATGTAGTACCTATATATGTGCGAGGGCAGGAGGAACATGGGATAGAATATACTAGGTTGGATTGATCGAGATTTTCAATTTTTGATTTTAATTTTGAAAAGTTTTGTTGGTTATTGTTGCTGGTGGTAAATGCTATTGATAACTTGTGGTTTTCAAATACTTTTTTGTATTGGTTAAAACTAGGATCGTGAAAAGGGAGTGTTATGTATTTTTTGTCATTCATGTCTGTCCGGTTGTCATGTGTATTGTATATTTTGTTTGTTCTTTCTTGAATACGTCTCTTGATAAGTTTTAAGGGGAAGTTGTTGTTTAAAAACGCGCTGGTAACCTTTTTAATGTTTTCTTTTCTAAAACTGACGTCAGATAGTTTTAGAGCTCTGTCGATAGTATTATCTAAAATGTTTATTTTTTGGTTCTTAGGGTGGTTTGAATAATAATTTAGATAGCGCCAACTATGGGTTGGTTTTTGGTACCAGTTTGTTATTATTTTTCCGTTTTTAGTGTTTCTTATAAGCGTCATATCTAAGAAATGGATAGAATTGTCTTGTTCTGTCTCGAGTGTGAATTGTAATCGTGGGTGAAAGGTGTTGAAGGAATTTGTCAGTTCGTCTATTTTATCTTTTTTGTAAGTCAGTACTAAGTCGTCAACATAACGTCCGTAGAACAAAGGTTTTTCGCTTAATTTGTTTAAACATTCTTCCTCTAATTCTTCTAATACCATGTTGGCAATTAAACTGGATATAGGGTTTCCCATTGCGCAACCGAAAGTTTGAGCATAGAATTCTTGACCATGTTTAAAATAAGTGTTTTGTAGGCAGAAGTTGACGCCGGTCTGAAATTCTTCTTTAGACAATGTCGTGTAAGGTTCTATGTCGGTCCATTTTTTCTTAATAATTTCAAGAGCTAAGTTCACAGGTGTGTTTGTGTAGAGAGAGATTACATCAAGGGATGCTAAGATGTGGTTATCTGGTATCGTGAGATGTTTTATTTTTGATTTGAAGTCTAAGGAATTTTTTACGTTGGAATCTTTTTTACCTATAATGTTGCTGAGGATATTGGCTAGATATTTGGACAAGGTGTAAGTAGGGGAGTTTATGCTGGAGACTATGGGGCGGTAAGGAATTCTTGGTTTATGGATTTTAGGTAAAAAATAAATTCTAGGGGGAACTGCATTAGTTGTGGATAGTTTTTGTTTTGTCATTTTGTCAATTAGTCCTATGTCAAGCCATTTTTTAACTAAGTCATTGTTCTGTTTTTGTATTTTGTTGCTGGGGTCAGATTTTAATTTTTTGTAAGTCAATTCATCTTTCAATGTTTCGGTGGTTTGTATGTCATAATCAGTTTTGTTTAATATTACTGTTTTTGAACCTTTGTCAGCATTTGTCACAATAATGTTTGGGTGTTGTTTAAGGAAGTGACGTGTCTCTCTATTAATATTGTTGAAAAATGTATTTGTGTGATTTGTGTGTTTATTGTTTTTGTGCTGTTGTATAAGGGTCGCAGTACAGTTTTTTACGTCTTGTCTTAAGTTTTGGGCGTCAGTTATTTTGTTTGTCTTAATTGTTGATTCGGTATTTTTTATTATGTCGAAAATTGTGTCTTTTTTTATTTTATTTTCACTAAAATTAAATTTTGGGCCTAAACTGAGACAGAGTGCAACATTTTCAGGAAGATCTGTATCGCTTAGATTTTGAACCCATTCTTTGTTGTATTTTACGTTAGGTTTTAATGTATTACTAAGTGTATCAAATTTTTTTAATTGTAAATTTTTTGTGTTGTTAAATATCATTTCAAATTTTTTCTTACTATTATTTAAATAATTAGTCGCGCAAAAACCAGAGCAATTTAAATTAGTGATAATTACTTCTAAATGTTCTACATTACTAGTTAATCTAGAGATGTTGGTGATAGTGTTTTTAATTTCTATGTTCAATATACTTACATGAAATGAATGAAGGGCATTTTTGTATTTTGGTAGATTCCAAAGATGTTGAGTTCCGTTGTGGTTCCATTTTCTGATGAAGTTGGGGATAATGTTGTGGCTTTGGCATCGAAGAAGAAAGTTTCTTTGGTTTATAGCTTTGGCTAGTTTACATTTTTGTACTTCATATGTTTTAATTATTTTGTAGTCATTCTTCAGTTGTTGTCTTATAGTATTATAGTTCTGGTCCATTTTGGAGAATATATAGATGTAAATTCTTGACGAGTAATATACAGATATAAAATGTTCTTCTTTAATCGTCAGTATTAGTTAGGAAAATTAAAAAACAAGTATCATGGTACGTTTCGCGTTTTATTAGTTAACGCATCTTCAGCCTAAAATAATTATATACATTGAATTACAATTTTATATTAATATAAAAAATGGTACAAAAGGATTTTAACAATATAATCAAAGTTTACGTAGATGTGATAGTAGTTTTGTAAATATATTGATAATAGAATTAAAAACTCACCAGTAGATAGAAGCAATCATGGTACACAGTGGTCAGATGGTAAAAGTCCAAAATTTTGTCAAAAGTTAAAAAAATGGAAGTCAAGATTTAAAATAATAAAATTCACTGTGTACGTGTAATGTATGTCAGGTGACTGTGATAAAAATTCTATTGCAATATCGTAATCTGGTAATCAAGGTACGTTTAAACTTGTTGAAAAAATGTATCATAGGAAATATAGGGTCAATGACTGCTGTCTGAATTTGAATATATACGGGAAGTTAAATTGAATGGATATTTTATTGAAATATGTATTTTAAGTTTAGTGTAAATTTTTGAATAAGGGGTGGTAAATTTTGCTCAAATCGTCAATGTCTGTCTTTTTGTTAACATTTTGTCCTAGTGTGTCGAGTATATGTAACATTTCAGATGTAAGTCTTTTATCCCAATTTTTTTCTTTGTCTAATATTTTGACATTAAGGTAGTCGAAGTTGTGATTATACTTATTAGCGTGGATGGCAAGAGCAGTACTTTGAGGCTTAAGCCTTACATCTGATTTGTGTTGTGTTATCCTGTGAAACGTACCATGATACTTGTTTTTAATTTTCCTAACTAATACTGACGATTAAAGAAGAACATTTTATATCTATATATATATATATATATATATATATATATATATATATATATATATATATATATATATATATATATATATATATATATATATATATATATATATATATGTGGTGATATCTATCGATACCTATTTACGTACATATTTGTTCATATTTTTCGAGCGATATGTTCTGTAGGAGTATTTTCTGTATATGTGGGTACATAGTCGTATACGCATTTCAGATGTCAATTCTCTAGATTAGTTTCAGCAGTTTGGCTACAATTTCTACAGAACAGACCCAGAGATTTATGAGTTCTAGTATAAGAATTTCTTGATCATACCTACGAAAACCTAAAAATTGTAGTGCCGGTCAATTTTGGCGCCTGACATAGACCATATTAACAGCGCACGACCATATTTCGATTGCGTTGAAATTCAATATCTGGGGGTGTTCGAAACTCCTAAATACGTCCCTATTATTAGTTTTTCGAAATTTTGATTAACTACCCCGAAATCGGTACCCGAATGATAGCTTAAAATTTCAAAATCGTTTTTTACTTTTGTTGGGGTGTTTTTTACTGGCAAACACAATCCGGTTTTTAAAGTTTCGTATGACTATCTGTCTGCACCAGTGGTTTTCAGCCAGGGTGTCGCCGCACCCTGCTGTAAGTATATGAACAGCAAACTTTGTAGAATTAATACGGCTGTCATACAGAGAAATAACGGTAAGGCGCCTAGCATTTTTCATATCTTACATTAGAGTGCCGTCGTCTAAAAAAGGTTAAGAACCACTGGTATATTATATAAAAATATTAGTTGGTTATCAAATGAAAGCTATTGACACGTAGATTAACAATCAAAATTTTATTTTTGCAAAAAAATATTTTTACGAAATTTTTGACCAAAATGTGTCTAAATACTTTTGTCCCGCACTTTATTTCTCAGAAGGGTTGGAAAATGGGACAAGTTTGTTTGATTACGTTTAATTTCAATATCTGGGTGTGTTCTAAACACGACTTTGTTATCAGTTTTCCGAAATTTTGATTATCTGCCCCTTTTTTACTGCTGAACACAATTCGGTTTTTAGGGTTTCGCATGCATGTCTTCCAGTACCAGTGGTTTTTCACCAGTCCCGGATTACCTAATAGGCAGAGTAGGCATCCGCCTATGAGCCCCGCGTGTTTATGAGAGGATATCATTTAAATTCCAGATAAGCTCATCATCAATGAATCAATAGTGACGGCTACATTTGGAAACAGTTTGACTGCCAGCGATGTCCTTAACTATTCCATTACAGCCATCCTTTGCCCCCGAAATAAAGATGCTACAAGCATCAACGAAGAGGTTCTGAACCCTTTGAAAGGCGAATCTGCAACATATCTTAGCACCGATTCAATCGACTGAAAACGCCTCAGGAACAGAAAACTATCCAATAGAATTTTTGAATAGTCTTACCTCCTCAGGGATGTCACCTCACTATTTGTACTAAACTTAAAAGTAGGGGCAATAATTATGTTGTTACGACTAATAAACGCCACCACTGTTCTAATATTGTACCGAGAGTTTATTTTTAATTTGGTGATTACTTTTACCACGTCGTATGATGGGCTTTTCTCCTAGTATATAAATAAAAACCAAGATTATTTGTTGTTCCAGTTGTATTATTTTTTATTAATTTGTCACTCTTTATGAATTATTTAAAAATGCAATAATTCCCTCGCGCAAATAGTATCTTAAAAAAAACAATTCTTTTAATATATATACACTGTTGTAGAATGTTTATTTATTTTTAATAATAGTTGCTCATAAAAACTTCATACTACTTTAATTTTTTGTTTATTTCAGAATTAAAAACAGTTGTGATAAGCTTAGAGAAAATAAATTTACTACGTCAGCAGTACGAATCCATTTCTGTTCCTTGCGATATAAATAAGAAAGAATCCATTGCCAGAATACAACTTGGGAGCTTGATAAGTAGAAAATTCAAAATGGAGAATGCAGTGTGCATTGGAAAAATATTACTGTTGAATGATTATTTCAATACGACGGACAATGTTTACGGAATCAATTTATATAGTATGGAAGATGACGAATATGCATTGGATGCTACAATAAATGAATATGACATTTTAATAAATATTCCAGTAAAAAAATCAACGAATAATTCAAAGGTAATTATGGAATAGTTTATTTTGCGATAATATTTTTTTTTCCACCAAAATGTGCATTGAAATTATTTATCAAAAGTTGTATTATAATTTTCTTATTCGAGAATATTTTCATCCTCAGTTTCTGGTTGTTAGTATAAAAAAATTGTGGACACTATTATCACACATACCCGGTTATTATATATTTATATATATATTTTCTGTTACATGTATTTAATCTTAATTTATTTATTTAATATAATATTATTTTTTGAGAAAATACATTATTATAAAAATACAATACTATATCGAGTGCTACATGAAATATAAATTATTAATGAAAAATTAAATATTGAATGTCATTATTTAAAACGGAAATCGAGTGTCATTTAAATAATTAAGCCTTTCTTTTTTATTACCATTTTTACTCGTGTAGGCATTGAATCTACTAAATTTTCCAAAGGTCATGGAAAATTTCATTCTCCAAACATTTACAAGATATGTTTTGAGTTCATCTAATGAAGAAGGCTTCTGTTTTGCTAGTTTCTTTTTCATAATTGCCCAAAGATTTTCCAGTGGGTTTAAATCGGGACAATTCCCGATTTAAACCCACAATTTCAATTCAATTCAATTACGGTTATTTAATTAAAATTATAATTTATAGGGACCAAGTTAATATTTAAAAAAAAATACTTACAATTTTGGCACGATGGCAAGGCACAGAATCATTTTGAAATATCAGGGATCCTGCCAATCTAATGCGCATTTGCGAAAATTGCAAAAGATTTTCTTCTAGTATGTCTATATATTTTTTTGCGGTTACAGTGCCGTTAATAAACACCAAATTGCTTAAACCATGATATGAAAAGGCTCCCTATATCATTTGTCCTACTGGGTATTTGACTGTTGGCCTAATGTACTCGTCGCTCAAACGTTCACCTGGTCTACGCTTTACGTTCATCATCTCGTCCGAACCAAACAAACAAAATTTGCTTTCGTCTGAATATATCACCTTTCGCCAATTATTTTTATTCCAATTTTCATACTTTTTTACAATTGAAGCCGTGCCAATTTCATTTTATCATTCAAAAATGGATTTTTTGTATATGTTCTTGCCTTTAAATTATTTTCCCGCAACCTTCGACGTACGGTTTCAACACTAATTTTTATTCCGTTATTATTTTGAATTGCATATTTAATATTTACGGCCGTTTTGAAACGATTCTTTAAAAAAATGCGTTTAATAATCTGATCTTCTCTGAATATTGTCTTTCGTCATGGTCGTGTGCATTTTTTAGGAATTATTTGCCCTGTTATAGCGTCAGTGGCGCAGCAAAGGGGGGGGGGCGACGGGCCTGGTACCCTCCCAGGACCAGAACGGCGCTGCACGGGGCTGCACGCTGCACGGGGTACACGGCGCTGCTCGGGGAGTTGAAGATAAAATTTGTTAACCACAACCAGTGTTGCAGCCAAGATTGATCCTTTTACCCCCTGACACATCGACTAAAACATCCGCCCAGTCGAATGATAAAACTGTTTTAAACAACAAATTACTCGATTCAGATAAGATAAAGTGGAAATCTGACTTCGGTATAACCTTCACTGTTCGTTCGGTACAAATTGTGGCCAAGAGGCTGATTTAAAGAACTGAGCATAAGTAAGAAAAATATTGAGACTTCAAAAATATATTCCGCGAAAAATATAAATAAATATGTATTTATCGAAGAAAAAATCAAGTGAAAGTTTTTGGTACATGGATTAACAATTACATTTTTTATCAACAAATAATGGAATTATTATTTGATATAAACATCAATATCCAACAGCAGGGGTGTCGAACTGATTTGGTCGTAGTCTATTTTACATACAAAATGATAAGCAGTGACGGAACTTTAAATATCCCGAAGGGTTTCTTGACATTTTTTTATAAACAGAAATGGGGATGAGATTATATTTTCCTAAAATTTTTAAATATATTTTCCCCCTAAATAAGCTCAAGTGATTTTGATTACCGCCTCAAGGGTCACAAAAAATAAGGTTGAGGGTCGTATGCGGCCCACGTGCCCTCGAAATTTGATTCGGCCCTCCCCAAGACAAAATCCTGACTGCGCCACTGTATAGCGTATTTGTTTAAAAACTTTATCACAGCTGAATGACTATACTTTACTCTTCTCGCTATAGCACGCGTAGAAATTTTTTCCTTGCGTAGAGTCCCTATTTTACACTTTTCGTTTTCTGTTAACTGTATTCCGTTTGCCATATTTTCACTTTTAAATTACTTTACGGTATTAATGTTGAAGAAAAAGTGAAATATTATATGTGATACACTTATACATGTAGCCAAGCTAACACGCCAATACTAGAGTGACCAGACGTACACTTTTTTAGATTATTATACTCTTTTTTGAGTAATATCCTCTACTCTTACTTTTTATTAAAAAAAAAAACCTGAATATACGCTTTTTTGTTCATCACTTGTATTTTGGGAGTAAAGACCTTTTTTTTTTGCTCATCACTTATATTTGAGGAGTGAAGACCTTTTTTTTTGCTCGTCACTAGAATTTTTGAGTGAGGACCTCTGTTTTTTGCTCATCACTTGTATTTTTGGAGTGTAACCTTTTCTTCTTAGTATATTCTTTTTCTGTAAAAAAACCAATACACTTGTACAAACTTGCATAATCCTATTTTGTGATAAACGATTATTCGAATATTTTAAAGTGAGTACATTTCTGTGGCCGCTACTGTTTATTAAATATACTACAGTATTATTAAGTATTTGAATCCTTAAAAAAAAAAGTCACAAAAATTTTTTTTGATAAAATTACAAAAATTAAAACACAAATAAATATTTTGGCTGGTTTTATATATCAAATTTATTTCTTAATTTATAATTTTCTTGTTCGGACAAATACGCCACTTTTTTTAT
This sequence comes from Liopterus haemorrhoidalis, assembly GCA_963971575.1. Classification (NCBI taxonomy): domain Eukaryota; kingdom Metazoa; phylum Arthropoda; class Insecta; order Coleoptera; family Dytiscidae; genus Liopterus; species Liopterus haemorrhoidalis. The sequence continues at coordinate 116,531,553 of OZ020611.1, forward strand.
ACAGGTATAGTTGTATAATAATTATTATATCTCAAAAGCCACCAGACCTTAGTAGAAGATCCACCGCGCGCTACTGGTAATTAGGTAACCATTTATTACAAGTAGTGAATATCCGTGTTAGAAGCCAAATAAGGATTTAACTCATTTTCGGAATCTTGTTTAAAATTACACCTAACAATCGAGTACGTAATAATAGTGTAGAAGTGCAACATTACAATAATCTTTAAGTTAATAACATGTTATTTTGTGAATGACCTACATTTAGGGATGCAATTGTACACGATTTTATCGCGTATAACAAATGACTGTATTTGATATTAATTTATTGTCTAAGGCCACCGTAAACTCCCTTCTATTTTTCAGTGTGCAATATGGGGCGATACATGGGACACTACTAAATGTAGAAGCCTGGCAGTTACACAATCGCTAATAAAATGCGGGTGCAAGTCACTTGGATATTTTTCGTAAGTTACTTTATTTATTTCAAAACTGTTACAGTGGCGTAGTTTTGAGATTAAAGCAGGGGCACAATTTGTGAAATAAATGGTTTAACAATCATCATCGGCGTCTTCGAATAATACATGGAATCTGAATTTCTTTATATTCTTTTATTTTATTTTTTTTTTATATTTTATATTTTATATATATTTTTTTAATTTTCTTAAATTTAAATTTCTTTATATTTTATTAAAATTAAAGCACGAGAAATACAGCAAGCAACCGAGGCACTTTTTCACCAACCGTGTATTTGAACTGTGGAACTCTCTCCAGGACAATGTCGTATCTGCCCCATCGATAAACGCCTTCAAAAATAGAATTAGCCATCGATTCCCAATGTAATGGAATTAATTATCAATTTTGTTCTTTTGTTCTTTTGATTATTTTGTTCTTTTGTTTTTTTGATTATTTTGTTCTTTAGATTATTTTGTTTTCGATTATTTTAAATATTATTTATAGTATGTTATATGTCACTCATAATTTTGTAAAAAATTGTATTATATATTATTTTCTAGTTTGTAAGCATAACTATGTAATTTTTTTCTTTGAGCATAACAAGCCTATGGCTTCTGCTCTACTTTTTGTAATAATAATAACAATAATAATATGCATAGCAGAGCCGCAACAACGCCCTGGCATTGGTGCAAGTGCCAGGGGCGCCATCGTGTGTTTTTTTATTTGGTTTTAAGTTATCACGTATTTCAGAGGCGAGGACTTATTTTTGTCAACACTGGTATATTAGAAGTGAAGACCTTGTTTTTTTAGGTCATCACTTGTATTTTCACTTGTCTATTAAAATAAAAATGATGCCCTCCTTAAAATGAAAAAAGATAAAAAGGGCGCTATTTTAGGTTAAATTAATTTATTTGCCAAGAGCGCCTGCAACTCTGTAAATGTAGCATTGTTTTTAGATAATTAAGAAATGTTTTGGGAAATATCTTTTTAGGGATTCGAAGGTACAACCAAGAAACCTTTATACCGTCACTTATGACTACACACGTCTGTCTGTATGGTAACAACAGTAACCAAACCATGGGACTTGGTGAAAAAATACTGACACTTCGAAAACATTACCTGAAAAATATACATACACGTATTTTTAGAGATTGTAAGACGAACCAAAAGTCACATTCTCATTATTTAATTTTAGAAAAACTAGTGACTTGTTACTAGTTTTCAAAATCTATTTCGGTACTATTCTACTTTAGCAAACCCACCTTACTGCGCATGCGTGCAGTGTTGGCAATAGTAAAATGTAATATATCAATTTTAATAATTTAAATTTAATATCAATTTATTAAATGAGTTTATTTATAAGAAATATAGAAATAAGTAATATTCCCTTAATTTCTACTGTGATTAGAGTTTTAATATACAAATGTAGTTTAAATTTAATTTAATATTATTTATTTTCACTTTTTTCTGTTGTAGTGATTTATTATGTACACTCTGTTCCAAACGGTTAAGCGGAACTAAATGGGAATTTTGTTCTTTTAGGTTGTCACGAGAAGGGACCTGGCTTGGGTTATTTAATTTTTCACGTTGGGATGTCAAAATTTAAAATTCCAACAATGAAACCATGGAAACGAATGACTTATGTCAATATAAATTATTTTTTTTTACATATTTTAATGACAAAAAAATAAATAAATGGGAAATTTGTATTAAGAATGACACAAAAAATCAAAATATAGAGAAAATTTCATTTTAAAATGATATTAATCTTAATCAAAAAATGTTTATTGTAAGTATGATTTACAAAGCTTAAACAAAACGGCCGAAAAGCACGATTTAAACGATGAAAGTAACTAGATTGCAAAATCTAGCTCCGCTTAACCGTTTGGAACAGACTTTATTGTATCGATATGTAAAAAAAAAAATAATTCAGGTGGACAATGAACTGGCCCTCTGCACCACCATGTTATAAACGTATGCACAATGATACACAATTTTAATTAGGCTAATCTGGGGGGAAAATTAAGTACTGTGCACCTAAAAACAAGGTAATTAGGTTAGGTTTAGTTAGTAAAAATCTAGGACAACATAAGCCGAAAGACTCAAAGTAACATAAAGGAGTTCGTGTGAAAAAAAAAAATATATATATAAAGAATGTATACACTTTACAAAATATAACAACAACAAGGTATAACTACTGAATTACATCCTACACCGCACAAACGTTTTTTACACAAACTTTTTTAAGCTTACTTTTAGCTTTTCGGCTTCTTCTGTCCTAGACTTTTACTAACTAAACCTAACCTAATCACCCAGTTTTTAGGTGCACTAAATTATGTTCCCCCTTTTTTAATCTTTAATCGGCTGTGAATGTAATATTATTATTTATTCTTATTATAAAATACCGAAATATTAATTTAATTAGATTTATTTAACTGAAAGTTAAGCATTATTATACAAATAATTTTAATTCTATTTTGATTTTAGTTTAAATTTACGTGTTTTAATTTTACTATAGTTGGCAACATTGTCTAGTGGGTTTGCTAAAGTAGAATAGTGCCTCTATTTCTGCTTAAATCAAAGACTATAGTATTGTATTTAAAAATTTGGGTAGATTGGTATATTATACTGAGCACTGCTCAGTGAGCAGTTAGTTAGCAGTATTTAAACTTTTTAGTTTTCTTAAATATGTACTGTACTATATGTAATTAATATATTTACTAATTTGTTGTATCTGGTTTCAACTGGTACGCCACTGTTTGCGTAACTAATTTGGTACTTCTGTGTAGAATTGTCGCTGTAGAAAGCCCAACATCTAGTCCAATGTTAAAATCTGGCACGTTTATTACAACATCAACTCCTTTCAGTCCTTTCGATTCAGTTTCGACAAAACTGACAACGATTGTGGCTGACAAATTAATTGCAAGCACAACTAAATATCAATTAGAAACGGGCATTGGCACTGGATTCAATGCCACTCAACGTATTGCAGACAAGACACACTTACAAGGTACATTCACCTTTTTATTATCAAATTTACACATGAGTAATTATTAAGTTATTAGTTATTATATATGTTAGTTACTTTTTAATTTTTGGCGTACAGCAACGATGTCTACTTGCGCCCATTTTTATAACTTGAACACTATTAATTTATAATAAATTAAACAATAAATAAATAAATACATTTCTATACACGCAGCCAATAAAAGCAACTTTACACGGATAAACATAAATAAATTATAATAAAAGAATTTTCGAATACTTGAACAAATGCAGACGATGGTAAGAGGCTATTAAGGTGCCAGTTACCATCATATAACATACATTAAAATTAATAACACAAAAATAAGGTGCAAGACTTTAAACAAAAAGCAATTTGTTTGCCTCACGAAGAATATTAGTCAGTCCATGAGTAACCCCTGTCGTGATCTAGAGCAGGGGTTGGCTACTTCTTGAAAACACGGGCCGCATTGAATGACTAAAATTTACCTTTTTTGCGTCGCGGATTGAATTCAGTTTTTTTTTTTTTTGACCTTAATTCCTAATTTTTATTGTTTACGATCTTAATTTTTAGTTTACGCCGGTTTACATTTATGTACTTCGGCGTAAATACGCCTAGTGTTTGTGAAGCCTAGAGCAGTGTGACAGTTATGAGTTAACTATGCTGGATAAGAAAAGTAAACTTTTCTTATTAGTGGATCGCCGGTTGTCCACCCCTGATCTAGAGCAATTGACAGATTACAGCACAAGCCTAACCTCTCCCTGTATCCTCCAATTGTATACATTCGTTTAAAATGTGCAACAGAGACAAATAGATTAAACGTCTCACAAATAAGATGCTCTTCATCTCGGTGAATGTATCTATGATCCACCAAGAGTGGTCTATGTGCCCAATACGGAGACGTGTGATGGATGTTTCATCTCTGCCGTTGTTCCTACAGGCAGAAGTCCACGGTTTAATGTCTCCCTTAATATGCTGCAACACAACAATTTGTATGGCATTCCATTCATCATGCCACCCAGCCAGGACTAGTTTTTGATGAACTTCAGCATCATGCCCAGCGGCGGTCGGTGAAGCATGTTTGGGAGGGCAATCAGCATGATTGGACACGCTCGTGCTTTGTCGTTGCTATACTACTGTTGAGCGATCGTACTATACGAGCTTCCCCGATCATACCAATTGCCTTCTCAAACATGCTTCACCGACCGCCACTGATCATGACCAAAAATGAGTCATATTACTAGGGTTAATAATCGGCGTGTGCAGTTTTAGCAGCTTTGCTATTATATATTACTAGAAGGCGCGCCCGTTGCTCAGATTAGCATTATGCGTCCATTATTGCGATATGTCCATTAATATACCAAATTAGAAAAATATTTAGCATATTTTAAATAGGAAAATGTTACCAGTAGCAGATTTAGCCCAGGCCCGGGGGGCGGCGCCCCCTCTGGCCCCTATTTGGACTAAAATGGCGCCCCCCTCGGTAGCACTTATACTGGATCCCAGTATAAAATGCAAAATTCGCAAACAGCCCACACTGAAAAATACTAATTGATCGCACCCGAATCGATATTCGTCCATATAAATTAGTCTTACTCGCTTCAAAATTTTATCTCGTTCATATTAGACCGGGAGCTCATGACATTTTTGGTCTCCGATTTCATACAGCATGCCTTTTGGAGGAGAGAATATTTACCCTGTGACAACAAAAAAGGGATGGTACTAAACCCCTGCACACTTTCCGGTCATAGGGAAAATTGCTTTTCCACTTGCACAAAATTTTTCTGTTTTTCTCTGATTTAATATTGCTTGCCCTTTTGTCAAAAGAAAGTTATAACAAATTTAAAGTCTTTTAATTATAGGCATGCTGTATGAAAACACGGAAAATCATATTTTTTTATTACAAGATCACATGACCGTTTGAGCCCTTTGGGACCCTCCGAATCGCATGCATATATTTAAAAAACTTTAAATTTGTTATAACTTTCTTTTGACAAAAGGGCAAGCAATATTAAATCAGAGAAAAGCACAAAAATTTTGTGTTTAAGTGGAAATGCAATTTTCCTTATGACCGGAAAGCGTGCAGGGGTTTAGTACCATTCCTTTTTTGTTGTCACAGGGTAAATATTCTCTCCTCCAAAAGGCATGCTGTATGAAATCGGAGACCAAAAACAGTCATGAGCTCCCGGTCTATATACACATGTAAACCGAGAAGCAACAACGTACAGTGGCGCCACGTTAGTCATATTATGTGCTTTAGTACGTATGTAACATGTAAGGTTTCTTCCTAATTACACGCCTATGTGTTAATTTCGCCTCTCAGCACGTATATTTGTAAAAATAGTAAATAATACACTTGGTTATATTCCACAAAATATTTTATTAAATTTAATATATATCGGCTCGTTAGGCCATCACGCGAATATTATAGGGCAAAATAAACGAAATTTTAAAGTCAGATTTCAAGAACACTTGAGGGCATGGAAATATAATAAACCGGAATCATCCAATTTAGCCAAATATCTAATAGAAAACGGTCACAATTCAATGAAAAAAAAATTAGAAATTTTACATTTATAAAATAAAAGTGGAAAACCCTTGTACTTCTTAGAGGCATTTGAGATTAAATATGCACAGCGAGAAGGGCATAATCTCATTAATGAACAACTGGATCTGCTGGAATCTCCCATTCTCAGGACTATGGTCAATGGTATTTCCTAATCCCTACCCACACCTATTTGTTCGTAATAGTTAATCTGTATATTTAGGTAATATTGTCAGTAATATTGAAATTAAACGTAATGAAACAAGCTCTATTTTTTTGTTTTTAGACCCATTTTAGGTAAAAATTTATATATATATATATATACACACCGGAGAATTTCTTTCTTCTGTTGCAATTAAATATACTTAATTTAGTTGGGACAAAGAAGATCGTGTTGTGAATAACCCACATTTATTTCATAAGGCCTATATTTCGCCAACTGTTCGTTAGCTTTATTCAAGGTATCTATAACAACAACGTGCCATTAGTTTAGGGAATCATAACAACAGTTTATTTTTTACTTACTGAAATAATTAAGAGGAACACATAGATGTTATAAAAATACGAACTACGTCGTTATAAATCACCAAACCAATCGTGCACCATATCATTTTCACAATTTTAAAACTTTAAATTAACAAACATTCTAAAACAATTAAAAAATAATCGTGAAGCGGCCATTTTGTTTTACAAAGGGAAGAAGAACAAGTGTCGAGGATTGGAGATAAGGAAATAAGTTCCAGAATGTTCCACTATTTGACTCAAAGTAAGAAGAAGTACTCTTTATCCCATGACTTATTGTGATGACCTTGGGTAATGTTTGAATTTAAGCGGGAGTGTGTATGACTTTAGAATTATATAAAAAGAACAATAAAATGACAAAATTTGTAACATGGGTATTTAAAATCATTTATATCACACATTAACTTTTTTGAGGATAATTTTTTTCCTTATTTTTTTAAAAGTAAGAAGGAAAGAGTAAATAGAATGTAAATTTTCAATGTCCTTTCTAGAATTTAGTGTGTGATCAAAATGATTAATATAACACATCTCTTTAAACATCTTATTAGAAAAATTGAAAAAAGGAATATGTAGAAGATACTCATACGATTATTCATGTATCTGTCTGTACGGTAAAAATTGTGGTGAAGCTGCTGGACCTAGACAGTTGAAATTTTGCCTGCATATACCGCCCTTTGGCCCACATCTAGGAATAATACTAGCACTTCAAGAAACACATAGCTCTTACTTATTCCCTTAAATATTTAAATTCTTTTATCAAAAACAAATATTTTTTGAGTGGCGCATAGAATGAAAGACAGAAATGAAATGAAAAAATAAGTCAAAAATATGTTAAAACACTTTTGTTTCTCACCATGTAACCCCGAGGGGAAAATAATAATAAATGTGGAAAATTTCATGGTATGTTAATGTCAACCAACATAGTACAATACAAATTATTTGGTAAATTATTTTTCCGAAAAATAACTAAATTATTATATCGTTGAAAAAAGTTAATTATTTTCAAATGAAGGCTCTTAATGCGTAGATTAAGAAATGAAAAGTAATATAAAAAATTGTAGATTAACGCAATTTTTGCCAAAATGTACTTTTTGTTTCCACCCGTAAATCTATTGGTGTGCACCCAAGTAGCGAGTAAAGATAGATTTTTTAATCAGTTGAAGTTGAAAGATGTAGTTTTAGATTTTTTTAAAATATATATTTATATTTATATATAAATATGTATAATATCCGTCTTCAAAATGAAAAACTACACGTCTTTAAACACACTATTATATTGTAAATTAGTTCAAAAATACAAATTATGTTTACAGAAGCGAATATCATTAAAAACTCCATCAACAATAATTAAATAATAAAGCGTCCTTAGTTACTGTCTTCAACTGTCTCTAATTCTATTAGTTGGTTGATTTATCTACACGGGAATATAGGAAAATTCCACATGTATTTAATTTTATGGTTCCGCGGAAGTCTGATATTCCGTGAAAATATTAGGGTTAGTCGTTCCGTGAGATATGGTATCCTTTAATAATAGATATGGCAAGAGTTCAGCGACAAAATAAGCTTGGAAACCACTGATGTAGGGTATTAAATGAAAATTCTGAGACTTAGATTATCAAGTATCAGAATTTTTTATATATGCGGGTTAAGGAACTTTATATGCATGCCAAATTTAACTCACTATATTTAGTCGATTGACTACAATATCTACTGTAGTGACAGACAGACTAATGAGTGACAGTGTTTCTTGGTTATGCTTAGGAAATCGTCAAAAAGCATCAAACGAAACTAAACAAAATATATATATGGTGTTCATGTTCAGGGGGCCAAGTGACCAATGCGATTTTGATTATTATTATACATAGAGATTCAGCTAAATGGACAAAATTCGAGTATTTTTAATAAGAAATATTACGCAATAGAAATATATAAAAAAATAAAAAAAGCGAAATAAGTGGTTTTATTTTATATATTCACTTTTTATATACAAATTCGTTGAGAAAACCACATACCCTAGGAACAACTGTGGTTACATGAATTCAAATTGTCCAAACCTAGTTCCCAGGAGGGACATTTACGTTTCTTATTTGTTTAGACGTAAGAAGGAAGGAGTATATTGAATGTAAATTTTCATTATCCTTTTTGGAATTCAAAGTGTGATAAAAATTATTAATGTAGCACATTTCCTTAAACATCCTGTTTGAAAAATGGGAGAAAAGGTCCAAAATTTATCAAATCAACCTTATGGTTTAGTCGAGTTGATATGTAGCCCTAATGCACATTTTTTTGGGTTAACATTCGCATCAGATTTATGAGGCGTGATTCTGCTACTGAGTTTTTGTACCGTACTTCCTATATATACCTTGTTGCATTCATAATTCAGTTTGTAAATACAGTTTTTAGTTGAGGTAATGTTGTATTTATTTTTTAATTTAGTATTTAAGGTGGATAGTTTTGATAAGGGTTTGTCCGCAATAACCAGGTTTTCCAATCTAAGAACCTTCTTGCAAAATGAAGGTATCTACCTGAATAGGTCTTTTTGATGTATCAATCAAATTTGAGGGTATTCTCGTTATCTCTGAGGAAGGAAATAAAATATTAAAACACTGTTTTTGAATTTGTTTCAGGAAGCGATATTGCTATAACAACTATAATTATTATACTATGTGTTAGTATAATTGGTGTTATCTCTACTTGGAGTATAATATATTATAGAAATAAGAAGAAAAATTCAGTTCATGATAGCAACATTTCGTACGGACGATATTATGATGAACATACATTGGATGAATTACCAGAATAAATTCTTTTATAAACTTTTTATATATATGTATTTTTGAGATTATTTGAAGGATTTCTTAAAGATTGAATCTTGATGATTGAAGATTGATATCTTAAAGTTGTGTCTGTGAGGTATAATCAAACTTCAGGGACAGGTTTCTTAGACCAAAAGATGAAAAAAGTACACATGAACATAGGTCCTTCAAAGCTTTATTTCTAAGATAATCGTAATATTTACTAATAGTAATATTTATTTTTACATTACAAATAAAGCTTCGAAGGACCCATGTTCATAAAAACTTTTTTTCATCTTTTAGTCTAAGGAACATGTCCCTGAAGTTTGGATAGTATATATATGTTACGGTCAGGACTAGTTGTTGGTCGACACTTGTAAAAAGTAACGATAGTAACTATAATGTGATGACATATGTGTGACAGATTGTAAATAGACGTTGTAATAAATGCTCGTTTGTGATTGGATCTGTGTGTTTTAATTGATATAATTACAAATGCTAAATAGAATTTACATCAGAAGTGGGATCTTCCCTACAACTACAATTAATACACAACTAATTTTGACCAGTTTTTGTTGTTTCATACATTAAATATTACAAAAAAATGAATGAAAAATGAAATGACAAAAAGATTGTTTGTTGCAAAAAGAAAATAAGTTTTGTGATATTGAAATGTCCAGATTGGCTCACAAGAACAAATTTTACAATTAAATTGTAAAGAGAAAAAAACCCAAAAACGTTGAGCACCATGAAGTATCATGATACGCCACAATGAAGCATAGACACTGAAAGAAAAAATTGGAATGAATTTGGATAAAGTAAGTTAAGGCTAATAATGAGCGCTAGAATGGGGAAAAAAGAGATTAAATAAAGAAATAAGCTAAAGGTGGTATGAAAATTATAAACCAGATAAAAAGAAAATTATGAGATATAGGAGGTATAGTATTTGTAATTTGTTCTTGCAAGTTTAGAAACTTGGTGAAATAAAAAAATATGTCAGAATTAACGAGCGTTTGTCTATTTACTGTCGTACTTTAGACAACCTGTAATGAAATAAACTGATATACCATATAGTTGAGTTGAAATTTGATAGCTTGTTGAGTATCTTAAGACACACTGTACAATGCTGATGACATGGCACATATTAGCCATAATGAGTTGTTTGACTCTGGATGGTCAGGGACCTCAAGGAGTTGTTGAAACTAAAATGGTCGTATTTGTCTTGTTGACTCTGGATTTTCAGGGACCTCAAAGAGTTCAGGGTAACTCTGTATGGTCAGGGACCTCAAGGAGTTGTAATTGTTTTGTTGGACTCTGGATGGTCAGCTACCTAAAGGAGTTGTGTTTATTTTGTTTTACTCTGTTTGGTCAAGGAACTCTGGATGGTCCGGGACCTCGGGGAGTTGTTATTGTTTTGTTTAACTCTGGATGATCAGGGACATCAAGGAGTCGGGCGAAACTAACATTATGTTTTCATTTCATCTGTTTTATTTTGTAGTTATTAAATTTTGAAGATGCCACGAGGACGTGGCAGGAGCAGGACGGCCGTGTTAGAATAGCAAGTTGTTTCATGTTGCAGTTAAATTCTGAAGGTGCAGCGAGGACGCGACAAGATGAGGACGGCCTTGATAGGATCAGGACTAGTTGCTGTTCGTCAGTTGTAAAATATAACGATAGCAACTATAATGCGATGACAGATTGTGAATAGACGTTGTTAATTTCCTTTTATTTTTTTCTTAATTGTTTCAAATATTTTATAATTTTTTAATTTCTTTAAATTTTTCAGATTTCATTTTTTCATGTCTTGGTTGGATTGCATTGTGATTTGATTCGATTTACATTATATATTATAACATATATCATATTTTTACTTGCCCGACCTTAATATATAAGGGGCAAGTATTGTAATCGCGAAAATTTTCGATGTCGAGATTTAGACTGATGACCACGTTTCATGGTCCAGGGAATCCCATGTGAATGTGTGTGTGTGTGCGCGTGTGCGTGTGCGTGTGCGTTTGCGTGGGTGTGTCTCCAAGTCACAATTTTTTCATACTTATATGCAACGTTTCCATGGTCATCATAATTAATTTGTAATAGTACATTAAATAATATTTTGATTAGTTATCAGTGTCACATATATACGTCAATTAAACTTTGGTAAATTGCGAAAAAAATTAGAAAATTTAAGGTTTCTTGTTAATCGTGTTATTTTTCTAATATATTCTATTGTTTTCTGATAATGGTTTTGAAGTAATGTTTTCGGTTTTTATGGGAGGGCAAGTCTAGCGGAAGTCTTCCTGCGCCACTGGTTTATATTTGCGGAAATTCAATATTTCGTTGGACATCGTTTTTGTAATGTTATTTTTATCTTTCTAGACTGATGAATACGCCATTCCGGTAGGTCGAAATATTTAATCATCTTCATTTATATATATATTTTTTATTTAAATTTGCATTAAATAAATTTTATCTGTTGACGCTAAAGCACGACTGCATCATCGCCTTACCTGCACGACTTTACCTGCATCGCCTTGGGCGTCAATAAAAACCATCACTGTTTATATGTGTATACAACAAACAGTAAATAATATGTTATACATTTGTACTGTGTACTTTTACAAATATAAATAAATTTTGATAAATAATTACTTCATAATATATATTATTTGAATTATTTTTCACATTTTACATTCATTTCAAAATACGTATTTTAGGGTTTTGTAGGTGTGACCAAATAACCTTTATTACGTCACTCACGTGTCTACCTCTGTGCCTGCCAGTGATGGAACTACAAATTTTGCTCCCCCCCCAATTAGATCGGCCCCCCAACCTTGTTATTTTTTTTCTTTTCGTATCTAGCGTCCCATAATTTTAAAGAAATTTAACCTTGGATTCTTCTTACACAAAGAACAATTTTACTTTATAATACATATTTTATTATGAAAATAATATTTGTCGTTACTGGAGTTGTTTTTTTAAAAAGGATTTATTTTAATATTACAAGTTAAAATATTAGTAGTTGTTACGGAATAATCTGACGGACTCAACTCGCTACGTAAAAAACACTACGAACTAACTTATGTCGAAAAAACCACAACCAATATATTAAAGGATACATAATCTTTATCTGTGCAGAGTAGTTGCGACGAAATAAAACTATTCCCATCGCAATAAGGAAATACACTTTGTAAAATAAACTTGGTTTCGGAAACTTAACCTCCAAAGTGACAGCTCAATTTAAAACACCGGTGTGCTTATTCTCGTGAATATTTTTATCAGGAAGACCTAGAAATCCAACAATTAGCGTGCGGAATGTGTTGGAATGGTACACTCACCTTGTTTTCAAAAAACAAGAATTGATAATAATCACATAGTAAACAAATCCCTAGGTAGGGTGACCATCCAAATGTACTCTTTTTGAGCAAATAAAATTATGTACTCTTACTTTTTTTCAGAATTTTCAAAATTGTCAGCTGATTCAAAATGGATTAATTATTTTGAAGAAAGAAATCAAACAACATCTTCAGAATTCCGAAAGATATGTTCATTTTTTTTTCGCGATACCAGCGCACAACGCAAATGCGGAAATGATTTTCAGCATGATGAAGAGTATTTGGACTGCTGAAAGAAACAGACTCTTGCCAGAATCAGAAAAAACTTACTGATGGTACAATTTAATTTAAAAAATTTTAATTGTGAACAATTTTTTAAATATTGTGTGGACAATAAAAATTTGTTAAAAGATGTGAGAAGCCAAACCAAATATCTATGATTTTGCTGATCGTTCGTGACTAAATTACGTTTTGTTCGTCCTATAATATGTTTTGTAATATTTATATAGTTTATTTTTGTTTACATTGTGTATTTTGATTTTTTATTTACACGTATTTTGTATCTTAGGAATTTTTCGTTCGTAAGTTACGTTTTGTTCGTCGTATAATATGTTTTGTAATAAGTATATTGTTTATTTTTGTTTATATTGTTTATTTTGATTTTTTAAATACACGTATTTCTTATCTTAGCAATTTTATTATTTATTAAATATATAAATGACTATTGACGAAAATGATAAGACGATAGTTAGTAGGTATGTATCGAATTGCTATATAAAATATGGGTACGATTTTTGGCTGAGTTGGTAACCCTATCCCTAGGCATATTTGACTACAGCAACTACGGCGAGGTAAGCAATTACAAACCACCTTCACGGCATTGCGCGGGCGATTTATACGCAAGGGGGGGGGGGGGGTAATGAGAAGATGTTATGGTATAATCAGGGAATAGATTGCTACACAACTGCGCATGCGTCACACCGCGTTACATCGCACATGTTTTGTTTTACATACGATGGTTCTTAACAGGCCGCATTATTATATTAGCGCGAGTTTCTTGAAACATATAGTGTTTTGTCAGTAAACTTGAAGATGGGTAGCTCGCTTCGCTCGGCTTTTTCTAACCAAACACTTACTAACCTAACCTAACCTAAGATAGTGTTTTGTCATTAAACTAGAAGATGGGTAGCTCGCACCATTGTTTTAGAGCCACTGATAATCCTTGAATTATTTAGTGAAATTGTTATGTGCTGCCATCTACAAAGAAATTTTGTAACGTTGTAGCAGTCTAATCCCTAGATTAGCCGATGTTATAACACTCCTCGGAAAAGGTGATTCGTCCTCTTTTGAACTCCAAACATTGTGTCTGAAAGTATAATCTGATCAGAAAGAAAAATTCAGCGCCATGTGCAGTATAATTTTCATGAACAGCCTATGAAGAATTGAAGGCGTTCACGGATTCGTTTCTACGGAAGACTGCGTGGGTATATATTGTTTTGTATAGAAAACACGGAGATGTCCGGATAAAATTTTTATTGTTCTGATCAAATGTTTGGAGTTTAAAACCATCTAAGCCACCGAACACGAGGTAATGTACCAAACTTTCTTTTATTTCCACACGCGAAATTGTTTGCATGGTCTTCAGTTTCACTAATAGTGTTTCTTAACTGTTATTCATGCAGTGGCGGCCATTATACGGGCCGAAAATTGAGAGGATCTACCTGTTTGGGACTTTATATCGGCTGAGAGAATACTAATTTCCAAGAGTAAACGAGTGAAGATATCCGAGTTTCAACCGGTCACGGAGGACTAAGCAATCCTGTAGCGGGAACGAGAGTACCGCACCGTACCTTTCGGAGAATTATACATCCTACTTATTGTGACCTAGTGGACCTGTGGACACAGGGCAGATTGTTTATTGTCTGCAACTCAGATGAATACTTTGTGATTTTATTTGTTTTATGATTTGTAACAAAAATATCTTTCCGAGCGTGGTGTATCGAACTTCCGGGTTGTTTGAGTTGTAATACGTCCATCGTACAGATGTTTTTGAGTACACGCTTATAATTTTGGCCATTCTTATAAATGTGTGTGAATTGTACAAGTATTTTGAGTTGTGTGAACACATAGTGTCGCCCCTATTTGTGAGGTGTGATATTTTCTACGTCCTAAGGCCCCCAAGCTACAATAAGTCGGGCGCACTGAACCGTGTTGGGGGCTGCAATTAGTCAGATCAGTTTGTTCAGGGTTGAATTAGTTTGTTCAGGTGTAAATTCAGTCTGTCTGTAAAGTCAACATTTGTTCTTCCCTTGGTAAAACGAGGTTGTGAATTGGCACTCGAACACACGGGCTAAACCCCTTACTTTGAATACTTACTGGTCGAGTATTCGTGTTAATTGCCTTTTCACTTAATCAAGGGATCGGGTTTGCAATTGTAATTGGGAGGGAAAATTAACGTAAAATACTCGGGCGAAACCTGCACCACAAAGCATTGTTTTTTTATGTAACTATGGCCAGCCTTCATTTCTTGTTTGCAATAAATTAATTTTTCAAATTTTCTATATATAATAGAGTCAGTTCATTGACATCGTTGGGGTCAACCATCGCGACGGCAATGCCAATAGACTGACTAGGATGTTACTAGTATAAGGCGAGAAAGAGAGAGTTGTTATTAAAAATTTCAATCGGATTTTGTTGAGCACTGGCTCCCGATTTTCTAAACTTCTTCGAGATTTTTCGAAGCAGTATTACCTCAAGGAATACTGTTACCACTTCAACGTAGACAGTCACTGTGGTATAATTCCGTGCAGAAGTTCACGTAGCCCTAGGGCTGTTGTAACAAAAGTAATCCAATCACACGTTACTTGGTATTTATACCATAATACAGAGTTAATTTATTTTTTTTGTTAAGTTTAAATTGTAATTAAAAGAAGGCAATATTGTCATTTGTAATAGTTAATAATTGTTCTGAACACCGTTTACTATCTTTTGTCTTATTATTATTGACTGTTACGAATGAACATATTTACCGGTTAAATATTCAATTGTTTTTCTAGTCCGTTGAGAGTATTTAATTTTTTTTTGTTCATTATTAAATTGTTTGGAGTATAGGTTTTGGTAATATTAAATATTTTTGAGTAATAGATTTTGTACTACTCCAAACATCGAAGAGAATATTTAACTAGTAATTTTCCTTATTATTATTAGATTGTTTTGGAAGTAATTGTTTTGGTAATATTAAATATTTTTGAGTAATTGAATAATTTGATTATTAAGTAAAATTTGAGTTTTGTTTGGGTACAAATTGTTTTGGCGAGTCTTATTCATTGCTAGGTATTTTGATTTTTTTGTTAGAGTTACCTTTGATTTTTTGTTGATTATTTTGTGAATGATAATAATTACGTTGGTTAATAATTGTTGTTATTGAGTACATTGGTGTTTCTATTACGAGAACTCTATCCCTTTCCCTTGGGGACTTATTTTCTTCCAGAATTTAGGGCAATAGAAGCGAGGTGACTGGCGCCGTATAAAAATTCAGGCCGCACATAGATATTGGTATTTACAGGACCACCCTGCATAGTCACATCTACCTCTAGACTGAGCTGGCGGCCTTCTACCTTGCCCTAGACAGCTGATAGCCGCTGGAGCCACTTCACAGTGGTTACAGAATTCATATTTTTCCCCATTTAGGTTTTTAGCGACCGACCAGAGAGCTGAATGGACGCACGCTAACTATATAACACTGGAGTCTGGCCGTAATATACGTTATATAGTACATAGTTTTATGTCAAATACCAGAATGAATATAATACATAAAAATGGTCTTTTATAATCTTAATATATTTAGCAAGGTCAGGGGTTTTAACATGACACTGTCTGGCGTGCTTCTCACAGAGTCATCATAATACGGAAGATAACTCCCCCGTTCTTAGAATGAAGCCTCTCCTGGAAGGTTGATAACGTTTGCTTCCTGGTGTTGTTGGCCTCTCTTGGAATTCCGATGAACGATGTGTCTTGTGGTGATGTAGGTCAGGAAACTCAAGAGACAGAGATATAGAATTACTGGCCATATGTTAATATTTTTTGGATCGAAGAATTTTTTATCGTCATCGATCGGCAGCATTGGATTGGATTGTAGATCTTGTAATTTTTGAACATTCTCTAAGAGATTATTTATTTCGGAAACAAGTGAACAGTCTGACAATGTGTTAACAAGTTCGCGTAGAGAAGATAAGTTCATGACCGTTTGGGGGACCTCAAATCGCGGGGCTCGGATGCTTTGCATCCACTGCACCCCCTAGAAGACCGGCCCTGGTCTGTAGCTTAGATAGGCCACAGAATTACCGCATAAATCTTTAGACAGAAGTTTAGTAAGCTTGTTATCACTTACTAAATAACTACAAAATCCTGAAATATGTGAAAATTAACATTTCACATTAATTATAGTTGAAGGTAATGGGATTCGGACCAGTCAGAAAATAAAAACAAATTTATTAACTTCTTTTTATTTTCTGACTGGTCCGAATCCCATTACCTTCAACTATAATTACTAACTTACGGACGTAACTCATCTAATCAAGATTTCACATTAATTTTTTGTAAAATGCTAATTACATTTAAAAAATATGTTATTTGTGATTAAAATTCTAAAGCAACTGTAATTAGGTATATTGCAATAAAATTCTAATTTTTAAACTAAAAATGCAATTTGAATGTAATATAAATTACATATATTTAGTGGGAAGTGCATAAATTTATTGCAAACATTTTCTTACTAAATATTCATATAAAAATTATTTTATAATTATAGGTTTGGTTATAAAAGTTAGTTAACATACTTAATAAAACATTAGCTGAAATTTAAACGAGAAGAAGAAATATTTAATTGTGGGGGCCTATGAAATATAAATATAAAATGTCACGGTTGGCTGATTTATTTATTTCATTTGTACTTACTCTGTATATCCCTCAACTTTAGGTTTCCCTCACATTACGGGTTCGAAGACTTGCGAGCGGATCAAGTCTGGACCCCCCTCATTGATCCGCTAGCTGGTTGCTATGATTCTTGGAAGGATTAAGGATTGTTCAATTAATCTCCACATTTTAGCTAATCTACTTTAATTATGATACGGTTTAAATATTTACACTAATTACACTAGACTTACAATTACGTTGATACAGCTAAATCCAAATCAGACATTTTTTTTCACAAACATTAAACACTAGACTCTTTAGCACCAATCACTAATTTGTCCACTGGACACCACATTCGTGACTGACATCCTTTAAAACCATTTATCTCTCACATGTCTTTAGCTGGGCACTACACTAACGTTCATACGAAATTACTTGTTTACATTTAACTTCGACTTGACCGACAACACTAAATGACTAACCCATAATTAACAAAATCACACTCTACTTAAAACACGACTTAACCTTACGACGGTTTAAAATCAACTACCACTTAAAACGCGACTACCCTGAAAATACTTACATCGCCCAACTGTTAAATGTCATTTAACACCTCTTGACTGTCTGTCTTATTAATAGCTATGAGATATACGTGGTTCAACATAAGCCTCTCTTTTGAATCTCCACTCCTCTCTGTCCTGTGCCACCTGTAGCTTTCTTGTTGGGTTGTTCTTCTTCTAGTGTCCCTCTCTTTCTTCCTATTCTCTTTCTGGCTTCCTTCTCCTATATTCTTCTTTCTTACCTCCAGTTCTCTCGCCCATCTCTCTTCCTTGCCTTCCTCACTCAGACTGCCATCAGTTGGTCTGCCTTGGTTTCTAGTACTATCTCTAGGCCATTCCAGTACTTTCCTGGTCCATCTACTATCATTGGTTCTAGCAACGTGAGACTTACACTATCTTAAAATTCATAATTTATTGGTGATAACTCAGATAAATATCCCATTAGAAAATAGCCCAATCATAATATTTATATCTCAGACAAAAATTAATTATTATTTATGTGCTTATGGTTGACGTATATTTTTAACAATTGCCGTATCATCTGCAAACATGGCGATTGTTGCATCTGCTGGAACGGGCATGTCGTGCGCAAATACGTTGAATAGAACAGGGTCTAAGACTGATCCCTGTGGGACTCCGGCTCGTATGTTTTTAATTTCTGATAAGGTGTTATTGATATTTACTTGGAAGCTTCTAGTTTTCAAAAAAGATGTTAATATTTTCAAGAGATATGTTGGAGTTTTAACTTTCAATAATTTATAAATAAGACCCTGGATCCATACTCTGTCGAATGCTTGCGCAATATCTAAGAATCCTGCAGGTACGGATTGTTTTTGTTTTTGTAATTTACCAGATATAATTATTAACAACAACATTATTCCATGAAACCCGCCTAACCAAGCAATAAGATATTTAGGGGTGCATCTCGATAATAGACTAACATGGAGCCACCACATTACGAAAAAACTACGAGAAGCCCAAACTAAATTAGCGATGCTCTATCCATTAGTAAACATGAAATCAACCCTAAAAAGAAAATGTTCCCTCTTAATATATAAAGTTATACTGAGACCTACATTGACTTACGCGTGCATGGTATGGGGTGCTGCACACCGAACACACATTAAAAAATTGCAAGCTTTTCAGTCGAAAGTATTACGGATCTCCACCAACAGCCCGTGGTTTATCAGGAACAGCCATTTACACGAGGAACTGGGTATAATGACAATACAAGAATTCATGAAAAAGTTGTCAACAACATTTTTCCACAGAATTGGACAGTGCTCCGACTATGAACCGGGGAAGCGAAAAATCCACAGAAGATTAAAGAGAAAATTACCGCACGACACTATAATAGACAGTGACGGTGATAGTGCGGATAGCGAACAATACAATTAAACATTAGTAGCGAATGAACAAACATAAAATGAAGTGACAGGTGAGTTCTTCGAACCGACCCCACAACGTGACAAACCCTGACAAACACTGTATTATCAAAACTATGTGTTACACTATGTATGTAGATCTAGTTAAATAAAGAGTATTAATAAAAAAAAAGAACTTCGTAAGTATTCTGTGAGTAAAAACATTGACTGGGCATAGATTTGTATGAAATCTATACAAAAAAAATAATAATAACAAAAAAATTATAATAATAATAAATAAATAAATAAAAACAATTTACTTTTGTTAATTTAAGTTTTAAGAGTTTTACATTCATCTCACATGACATTAAAATAATATATTTTCAAAAATCCTAAAAATTCGGTCTTTTGAAACGAATAATTAGATAAAAAAAAACTGCGTTTCCCCTTCACATCAAAGTGCATCACCCTTTTTTTCAAATAATTTGAAAGGTTACACGGTGTAAGAATATTAGATGTGTAGCGATTTTTTCAGATATTTAAAGTTTTTATTAATATCTTTTAAAATTATTGTCCTATAATCTCATTTCAACCTGGACAGCATTTTTCCAACTTTATTAAACAAATTCCCAACACAGACTGAAGATAAAAAAATAAAATCATAGCTCTGTTTATATGAAAGACTCGCCTTTAAATTGGTACAAACTCTATATCGCTGTTTATTTATATGAGCGCGCTTCAAAACTGTTTATCAATCTAATAGAATATATATATATATCCTCTCCACCGAATTCTTCAGGAAGACAATCAGTAATTCCTTCACAAGAAATTATGTAATACAAAATAGCGTTTTATTTTATTCTTTTAGTATAAGGTCGGCGTCGAATTATATTTATATTTATTTAAACAAATTTTTCCAAAAAGATAAACTACATAACAGAATTACAGTCAAGATATGAAATGTATGTGAATACCTACTATCCAGAAAATAAGATAAAGAAAATTAACAAGCAGAGCAGAGCGCATAGTACATATGCTAGTTCTTTTACGCTACCAATATAAATTCGGCATAAGAGAATAGTACTCCATCTGCTTCTTATGCCGAATAATAAATATTAGAAAATATAAAAAATACTTACTTGATATTCGGCTATTCTACAAAAGTGATATTTGTCACAACTCAAATTTTAACGTTTTTGATTTTTTTTTTTTTTATTTCACGTGTATGACCTTTGCTACTGATGCAATTAGCCAGGACAATTCTAATTTTTCTTAATGAAAGTGCCATGTTTGTACAAGGCATGAGTGTACTACGCTACGCCGGTTGGCTAACTTTCTATTGATTTAATATTTGAAAAAAATCAGGAATCCTGTGAGCCATAAACATGCTGGAGTATTCTTTTTTTTATGTATCCGTTCTTTTGTTTTGTGTACCATACATATAGGCTATTCCAAACGTTTAGGAGGAACTAGATTTTGCAATCTAGTAACTTTTATAGTTTGATTCGAGCTTTTGACCATTTTGGTTAAACTTTGTAAATCATACTTACAATAAACATTTTTAAGTTAAGGTTAATATTATAAAATGTCATTTTTAGTACTTTTTAATTTTTTTTTGTCATTCTTAATACAAATTTTCCATTTATTTATTTTATTTATCTTTAAAATATGTAGAAAAAGTATCATAATTTTAATAAATGTCAATCGTTACCATGGTTTCACTGTTGAAATTTTAATTTTTCACATACCAGCGTGAAAAATGAAATAATAAGGTCCCTTCTCGTGACAACCTGAAAGAAAATCTTCACTTAGTTCCGCCTAAAGGTTTGGAATAGCCTTTATATACAAACAAACGAATTCATATATTTGTATACATATAGATAACATTAATATTTAACAAATATGTGTTTTAAATTTAACTCTTCAGGTTCAGCCACTTTTGACCACAATACATACAGATACAATTTGTCTCAAAAAGACAGATAGTAATAAAAAAGCCTAAGTTATACTGCTCAACAAAAGAACTATGACTGGGGGTGAGACGCGAGAGGTTAGGTAAAAACCAGAGACGGCGCTACCATTTCGGCAGTGTAAAACTGACCTGGGAACAACCAATCATAAGTTTTCCTTTTTGGACGCGTTGCAAATCTACTGCCTTTTTAGGACAGACTATTGGTGACTTAAACTAACGCGTATCCCTCTAGCGGCAATAAACCGAAAACTCCTAAAAAGTATACTGTCATTGTTTACGTATAGTTCAGTAAGTGTTTTTTTGTTTCTGTCCATTCTTACTCCGTTTTTACAACGAATAAAGTGATAAATTTAAGAATAAAAGATTAAATACTCCTTGTTGTGTGTATGGTACATTCAGAGAAGAAAATTTCCAATATAGTCTAGTGCCTACGTACCATATTTTATGTTGATACTGCACTTGACAATAATGGAATGCCATTTGGCCCACGTGTTCCTCATAAAAATTAAATCATTTCGACCCGCAGCACCTATTTGTGAATCGAGGCAGATTCAAGATGGCGGCGAAACTAGCGTGCCAATTACGATAACGATAACTAATTTTTATGATAGAGCAAAATAGCTAAATAAATATTTGTACAATGGACCTTTAGCTACAATTTGCCGCGTCGTACGCATATATACGTATTCTATATTGTAAATGCTTTGTTTCATTCTTCTATTTATCAATTTTTCATCTGAATAATTTCTTAGTATGTTTAATTACTACGTCGGATTATATAAATCATAATTTATATTCTCCTATATATTCGAAATTGCACAACAGACACTGAGAATAAATGTACATATCATGGCTGCAATTTAGTTTTTCTATAAAAATGACTCCGAGGACATTTAGATCAATTGATTTGTCTCACGGAACTAGAATGGCTTAAAATCGGTCACTCGTACAATCATACAACAAATATGGCAAGGAAAATTAATGGGTGTGAAGAAAGTCAAGAACATGCGAATGTATTTTCGATCATATTAGACAGCTACAACTTTTATATAATATATGTACAAATATAATTTATTATTATTTTTTTTTTTGTAAGAATTCTAAACATGCTAAGAATTATTAAAATGCATGATTATTTATTTTATAATCAACTTAACTGAACTTAATTGAACTTATGCTAGTATTAGGGAGACCGGAAAGAAATCCACTATTTTAGAGTACAAAATAATATTTTTTTTTTCCAGAAAATTTTTATTATGTATACCAATGTAATTGTGTGGTAATTACAAAATATAATTTCCATGTTGTATTATTCTCTCGATACCCACTATATAGAAGATATTTTGGATTTAACTTAAAATAACTGATTACGCGATTTTCTACATTGGTGATATTATGAAATTTTTTTATCTCCGAATGTGTATAGTTCAAAAAACCTAATTACGTCCTGCAACCAGGGTAAAATTATTTAAAAGAAAATCTTGGAAAAAAAAAACACTTTCCCAACCCCCCAAAAAATAAAATTTATCTTAAAAACTATATAAACACGGTTGGACACATATGCGGTTTAAAAACCATATTGGGAAGAAAAAAAAAAACGCGAAATCTAGGATAAATAGGACGCCCTAAGGACTGCCCCTAAGCGGTAGAAAAAAATCGGAGAAAATGTAATCAGCCACCTTCAACGGACCCTACCCTATCCCTGAGGGCAGATTTTATAGCACAGGTTAGTAGAGGTAAGATATGGTAAAAATCGCAAAAATTCAAAAACCAGAAATCGGTAGAGAATCTCGGAAAAAAAGTATTCTGCGATCTTCAAGGACCTACCTTCTATCATTGGCTTCGGCACCCTCTAAAAAATCTCGAAAATTTAAAAATGCCATTTTTCAGAAAACTTAACACCACTATGCGGTAGGTTAAATCCGGAAAAAAGTGGTCAGCCATCTTTGGATGAATCGTCCGCTACCTCTGGGGGTAAAAATTCTACGCTTCATCTCTTAATGCGATCGGGGCAAAATAATGAAAAAAGAAAATCTAGAAAAATCAACTTTCCGACGTCGGCGGAAAATAAAAATTTGTCTAAGCATTGAAGAAAGCGGAAAATTAGTCAATCCGGATAGTGCCACTTGGTGATTATGCATCTACTATCCTGGTTATGAGATAGTACAGTTACTGCATAATATAGTACCGTGTTGTGTGCACCTACACCTGGCTATAGGATATTATTTACTGCTACTGTTGAGTTTTTAAGTTAAAAGATTTTAAACTCAAAAATATTTATTATTTAAAATATATGGCTATCAAATATATTTTTTTTGATATGACCATGAAACCATGAAAAAATATATATATATTTTAGGTGATTTTAAAAGTAGGTACGCTTTTTTTTGTCCACACCCTGTAACCAGTGCCAACAGAAATGGCTCAACAGAAATCTGTGACTTTTTCGAAAATGTTCGTAATTATATTTCGTTGAAAATTATGGGCCAAGCCTCATACGGCTCTTTGAGGACATTCCTGTGGCTCTTCAAATTAAGTTGATAAGGAATAAAATTTAGAAAATATTCAAAAAGTCATGTATTAAAACAAAATTATGGCTCTTTAAAATGTTTCCAGATGCCATAAAGGGTGTGTTTTACTCTATAGCCTCTAAAGTTTGCCGACCCCTGGGCCAAGTTCATAATCTTTTACTAAATGTTAGTAGTACCACTAGCGAATGCAACTAAACACTATTAAATATCTGCTGCTCATAATACGAGATCAGTGTTAAAAGAGCCTAATATTTAATCACCTTAGTGAAAATAAAGTTAGTATACTAGCGTCGGCGAATCAACGTAGTTACGTCACACAACGTAACAAACGACTGCATTGTCTAGAACAATGCAATTGTTTATTACGTCGTGTGACGTAACTGCGTTGATTCGCCGGCGCTAGTATACTAACTTTATTTTCACTAAGGTGATTATAAAAACGTCCAAAGCGTATAGATTATGGTCTATAAAAGATCGTAAGGTTATAATACGAAGAGACGTAAGATTCATAAATGCACATACGGTGAATCAACATAAGACTAAAATTAGGAATTTGATTGAAAAACAAGAAAAATCGTCAAAGGAGAACAAAGAAAAAGAATGTGAAATTTTGATTATTTCCCCAATTGTAGCACCCAGTAATTGAGCAAAGATTAAGTCAAGATCGAGAAGAGCTAATAGAAACAAGTTCAGTTAATAATGAAAATGAATCCGATAACGAAAATAATATAAATAATGAACAAGGAACAGAACTCATTAAAGGTCGAGGAAGACCAAGTTTGATGAAAACCGGAAGAAGGGGAAGACCGAAGAAATAATACCACATGATCGAAAAACAAACTAATAGTGTGCAAAAAGTACAAAATGAAAGTTCCGAAAAAGTGGCTACAGTAGCAGAAATTTCTCCAGAAGAAGCGTTAAATGGAAGAAATGCCAAAGAATGGATGGAAGCAATATGTGACGAAATTACTTCAATGATCAAAAATGAAACTTGGAAAATAGTTCAATTGCCAGATGATAGAAAAGAAATTGGGTGCAGATTAGTTTTAACTAATAAGTATAATTTAGATGGATCTCTAGAAAAACGAAAAGCAAGATTAGTTGCAAAAGGTTGTACACAGATCTATGGAATTGATTTTATAGAAACTTATGCACCAGTGGTCACATTAAAAGCAATTCGTTTGGTGATGGCACTAGCGGCACAATACAATTTATCAGTACACCAATTTGATATTAAAACGGCGTACTTAAATGGCGATCTTAATGAAGAAATATATATGAAAATACCTGATATTTTAGAAAATGCATTAAAAGAAATTATCAAGAAAACCAATATTGATAAAAAAATTAAAGTAACTGCAGAAGAATGGTTAAAGGAAATCCAGGAAAACGGTAAGAAATCATGTTTACTTAAAAAAGCGATTTATGGTCTTCAACAATCAGGTCGTCAATGGCATAAGAAATTAGATGAAAGATTAAAAGAAATGAATTTAATACCTCTTAAAACCGAACCTTGTATTTACTTTAAACTAACGAAAAATGGAGAAGAAGTAATTATTGTCAGTATTTTCGTCGATGATATAATTGTAGCTTCCAACAATATAACAAAAATTGAACACTTTAAAAAGCAATTGAGTGAAAGTTTTGAAGTAAAAGACTTAGGTAAGATAAAAAAATGTTTGGGCATTGAATTTTCTCGTTCCGAAAAAGGGGAAGTAATAATGACACAGAAGCATTATATAAAAGAGCTTTTCGGTATGAAAAATTCAAAATCAGTCAAGACGCCAATGGAACCAAATATTAAATTTGATAAACCTGCAACAAAATCAGAAGAAATGAAAAGATATCCTTATCAAAATTTAATTGGAAGTTTATTATATATAGCTATTGGAACACGACCAGACATTTTATATGCAGTCAACTATTTAAGTCAATTCAACACGAACTATGCAAAGGAACACTGGATAGCGGCGAAAAGAATATTAAGATATTTGAGTGGTACATTGGAATATTCTTTGAAGTACAAAAAATCAAATCAAAAGATGGTCGGGTACACAGATGCCGATTGGGGTGCTTGTACCGTAGATAGAAGATCCTATACAGGACACATATTTACAATGGCAGGAGCTCCAGTAACTTGGGAAGCAAAGAAGCAGAGAACGGTAGCTTTGTCAAGTACGGAAGCTGAATATATGGCACTATCGGAGGCAACAAAAGAAGCCATATACTTAAAAAATATTTTGGAAGAATTACATATACAAGAAGGAAAATTAAAAATATATTGTGATAATATTGGCGCTGGAATTTTGGCGAAAAATTCGGTATACCATTCAAGAACAAAACATATAGATATCAGGCATCATTTTGTTAGAGAAGCCGTTGAAAATGAAAAAATTGAAATTGAATATATTTCAACAAATGAAATGATGGCCGATATTTCAACAAAAGGTTTGACATTTGCGAAACACAGGTTATGTACTGACAAGATGAATTTGACATCTTTGACATCTTAAATTGTCAAACTAATAAATATTTTTTTTGTTTATAAGATATCCTTGATTGAGGGGAAGTATTGGACTTACAACCAAGTAACTTATATATAACACCATGGATACCAAGTAAAAAAAAAAAATATATAATATGTAAAATATGTTATGTCATGTGTTATAATGTCTGTATCATATTAGTGCCTAAATATATTACTGCTATACTGCTGTTTATATTCCTATAAGTATATTCTTTCTATGCCATAAGCACCTACTAAGAAGAGATTTTTCTCTTCCTATCTCCTTTGTTGAGTTATAACATTTCTTTTTGGCATAAAGGTGTCTATAGAATGTTTATTGATCGTTTTTTTTTTTTTACTTGCGCCCCAAGAAGGGTAAATTGATAATATTATTGAAAGTCCCGTGGACCTAGAAACATGAAATTCTTCTCTTTCCTTTCATGAAGCACCCATTAAGAAATTATTTTTCGAAATTCGACCCCCAAGGGAGTGAAAAGGGGCAAAGTGTTGTTCACGGGTTCCTCAAAGAGGTTCTATGATATATTGCTATGAGTTTTTTCTTATAAAATTCTAGATTTTACCACAGTAAATCCTTAAAGGGTGAATCTGGTTTCGGGATAAATTATCGAACCTTTTGCATCTCCTGTGTTTGTTATGTTATTCCATTTTGGCATATAGATTAAGTTATAGTTTAAAAATCTTTAAAAAAAGGTTTGGACCGTTTTTTTTAATTTCTTCCCTAAAGAAGTAAAATGATATTTTATATTCGATAGAACGTCCCCTAAACTAGCTAAAAACATGAAATACTGTGAGTATATTCATTTCATGACATAAGCACCCACTAAGAAGATATCTTTCCTAATTTGAACTTTAATTGGTTGAAAAGCGGTGAAAATTGTTTTCACGAGTTTCTTAATATATCTTAGGACCTATAAGATAAAAACTTGGTTTATGCTCTAAAAAAAAACCCATACCAATTTTTAAAAACATATTTCAGAATTTTGTCCTAATCAACCCCATAAGGAATAAATCTATATTCGGGTGAATTATAGAACTCTTCGTATCTCCTTTGTTTGTTGAGTTATAAGCGCAAATAGTTTTTGTTGTTATGAGCAAAAAATAAATTAAAATGAAAAACTGTTGAGTTATAACATTTCTCTTGGGCACATTGATATCTTTTTGAAATATTTAGAAAGCGTTTTAAAAGTTTTCTTAAATTTTATTCCTAAAGGGGTAATTTGGCATTTTTTATTCGATAAAACGTATCTCAGACATATAGACGTGAAATTCGGGAAGTGATTTTTTCCATAATATGAGCATCCACTAAGAAGGGATTTTAAGAAATTCCACCTCTAAGGGGTGGAATGTGATATCAGGTATACTTCGGTATCTCATTAACATTCTTATTTGGCATATAAGTGTCTTTTTAAAATATTTAGAATGTGTTTAAATCGTATTTTTTAGCTGCGACCCTAAAGGGGTAAATTAATATTTATTTTTCCATTTTATTCGATAAGACCTAGAAATATGAAATTCTGAGAGTATACTGTTTCCATGATGTAAGCACCTGCTAAGAAGGGATATTTCGAAATTCGATTCCTAAGGGGTGAAAAGAGGTAAACTGTTTTTTCACGAACTCCTCAATATCTCTTAGGCTCGAGATATCAACTTGGTTTTTGCTTACAAATGATACCCATATGCATATATGGGCATACATATAATAAATAATACACATGTATAAAAAAGAAATTCGGGATTTTGCCCTAATCAACCCCTAAATGCGCGAATGTAGATTCGGTATGAATTATAAAACCCTTCGTATCTCCTGTGTTTGTTGTATTGTAACATTCCTTTTCGGCATATAGGTGTATTTTTAAAATTACAAAAAAAGTGTAGCCTGTTTATTAAAATTTCACCTCAAAAGGATAAATTAGTATTTTTTATTAGACAAATTAAATTTGAGGATTATATTCCTTTCATAACGTAAACACCCACTAAGAAGAATTTTTTCGAAATTCGGCCCCTAAGTGGATGACAGGGGTAAAATATTTTTCAAGTATTCTTCAATATCTCTTAGAACCGATGAGGGTCTAAGACTTAGTTATTGTTTACATAGGTTACCCATACTCATGAAAAAAAGCAAGTAACTTACTTCAAAATTAAGGCGAGTAAAAAATAATGCCGCCCTTTTTCTAGTTCTGGTGCCTCTTTTTGCCAGTAAAGGTGAGGCGGGTGCCTAACTGGTCTGGTAATCTTAATACCTGAGGGGCGAAACATTAACATTAGTGGTCTAAAAACAAAACTTTTATTATTTGCAGGGTGTTGCCTAACCATTAAATTTTCATAGCGAAGCACATAAAAATACACTTGGGTATTTAAACTCAAACTAATAGTGTAATTACACTGGTACCTTAACAATCAAATAATCAACATAACCAATTTCACAACTACATAGCACTCTGAATTTTTTTTCATTTTTCAGTTTATTTTTTTTGCGGTTAATTAATTATGCCGCATGAATATATGCAATCAATATTTCAATATTTTCGTGGTAATATTTAGAATATTTGCAAAATATTTGATAAATTATTTTATAATTATGCTTTGCTCCAGTAAATTTGTTCATTAATAAACTTGATGATATAATCATTAATCAAACTGGACTAAGGGACAAAGAGGTGTATTTTGTCCATTTGAAGATTTTTGTCAAACTTACCAAACTGAATAGACGTCTACATTGGTCTCACGGCTACTGAATATTTCCCTCATCTTGAGCGTTGGCAGCTGGATTGACTTTTGGCCCCTTTGCATCTGTTTGTGATTGTCAAATTTAATTTAAATTTAATTTTAATCTTTTGGGTATTTTCCACTAATATTATAATTTTGTGTTCTTTCAACCTTATCAAGTGTCCTATCCACTGAATCGTCCTCCCATTTCTTGCGTGTTTACTGGATTTTGAGTAAAGTTCCCGGATACCATTCGTGCGACTTTTCCATTTACTATTAATTTGAATGGGCCTAAGATTCAGCGTAATATTTTATTTTCAAAAACTGTGAGATGCCAATCTCTCTTTGTTAAAGTCCATGTTTTGGACCCCTAGGGGTACGTAAAGTTGGTACACTTTTTCAGGGGTACCAACTTTACGTTTTTTTTTTTTTTTTTTATTATGTCACTTTATACTGGCATGTATAATATAATGCGCCAACGTGTGTCCTTGCGTGGGTGCGTGGATGTTGTCTAAAATCTAAAACAATTTGTTGCGACCACTTGAGACGCAAAATCATTCAAAATTACCGCTCCTGGTAATTTTTATCAGTTTTAATTTTCATATTCAATTCTAGCGTTCATTGTATGAACAGCTAGAGTCTTGCAAATTTCTGTCTGATACAGAGACTACTCGCTTGTCTTTCAACGAGAACAGACGTCTTTTTGAGTTTTTGATAAAATCTAATATACAGTGTTTCAAGTTTACAAAGACGAGGCTGCGAGCTATTTTGTAAACCATAATTATCGCTTGACCACCGTACGGGATCTACGTTTTTTTTTTCTGATAAAAAACCCCCTTTCAGGACCGCGTCAAGAAGTTCAAGATTTATAGATCATTTTCACCATCAAAAAAATATCTGTACATTTAGATCTCAAGTAGCGTATATCTGGAAGTACCAAATAACCAGACGCAAACCAGGAGAACCAAGACCACTCCAGAAGTTGGGCCAGTAATCAACCAACATCGGCGATTCCACCAGGATATTGTAGGGTCCGATTGTGGATAACTGAAACCAACTTCTGTATCTGTATTCCACGCTAAGTATTTTTCCGTATTTTCATACGAAACGCGTGAGTACAAATTTAAATTCATAATTTTCATTGTTTTTGACGCGCCGCACAGTTCAGTCCCTGTGCGTGCGCACATTGTAATTTTTGCCAGTTGTTAATTTAGATTCCGTAAATTTTATATTGAATATTATTTTGTGTAAAGTTTCTCATCACAATGTATTTTGGTTGTGTCGGGGAGAAACTTATTTTTGTAAAACTTACATCACCCGTCTACCGGGTGAACCATTAATTGATACTAATTTACGCTACATTTTCCCTTATTCATTTTTTGTTTGTTATAAAAATTATTCAAAATAATTTTTCGTGTTACTCAGAGCAGTTCTACGATATCAACGGCTGGTTAGGGATTCAAGAGGACAGAACTGCGTTATTACTCCTCCAGAACCACTGTGTGGGCCCCTTCGAATACCTCTACTCCCAGGGTAAACCACACCACATTTAATAAGTCTCCGAGAATAACCCCTCGGAGTAAAATACGTCTGAACCCTGCCTGTCCTTTTTTATGTTTGTGAGTATAACACTGCTCTGAAGTAACGCGCCCTTATTTCAACGATTTACCTGCAATTCTGCTGCAGGGTAAATCTGCACACATCACAATTATCTCAGCAGAACCGTTTATTAGTCACCACGTGTGGCGGGTCCTATGATCTTAGTCGTAGACCTATGTGATGCCGCGACGCCTGCGTCTCTCCTACAAAACCAACGCAACGGGCGCCACACAACTGAAACGAGTTTGCTAAATATAAGGAAATATTCCGAAGCTTACCGAGTTTATATTGACATATAATGCGTAATAATAATAGTTGTTAATTGATATTTTTGCACAAAAATAATAATTAAAATTATTATTAGCAGAAAAATAATTATTTTAATAATATTTGGTTTTGATGAAAGTAAGTAAGAAAAATGTGACTTTTTTCTTTATTATTATTTTTTCAATGCTTTATTTTTTTATTTCTACGATTTCTATTATTAAAATAGTGATTATTTTATCTGTCTATTAGTTTTCGGCGTTCTTGCTGCTAATGCCATAACAAAAAGAATAGAAAAAAAAACATTTTTATAATAAATTAATATATTTCACTAAAAATAGTAGCAGCAAGATTCCGACATGTAACGAAACTTACCGAAGTTTACCGAAGTATCCAAACATCATTAAACGCGCTAAAGTTTTTATTGTTTGAAACTTAAAACGAAATAATATTATTGTTAATTGATATTTTTATTACAGAACTTACTTAAATTGAAATTATTAGTAGCAGAAAAGTAGTTTATATATTAAAATAACTACTTTTCCGCTGCTAATAATTTCAATAAATGTGATTTTCTTTTCTTTATTATTATTATTTTTCTATGCTTTATTATTTTTTTATTTCTACGATTTCTAATTATTAAAATAGTGATTATTTTATGTCTATTAGTTTTTGGCGTACTTGCTGCTAATGCCATAACAAAAAGAATAGAAAAAAAAAAACATTTTTATAATCTATAATATAATATTCCAACGTGTGTCCCTTCGTGGGTGCGTGCTATGGCGTCAAAAACAAATTTGAAGCGAGATTCCTAAATGTAACGAAATATTCCGAAGCTCACCGAAGTGTATATTGACATTAACGCGTGATAATAATATTTGTTAATTGATATGTTTACACAAAAATAATATAAATTAAAATTATTAGTAGCAGAAAAATAATTATTTTAAAAAATATTTGGTTTTTATGAAAGTATGTAAGAAAAATGTGATTTTCTTTTCTTTATTATTATTTTTTCAATGCTTTATTATTTTTTTATTTCTACGATTAACGTTTAAAATTTTCAAAAATGTAAATATAATGCAGTGAGTAAAACACGCTTTGGTAAAAATTAATAATTTTTACCAAAAATTACCGGCTGAGGTTGGTCATTCATATCAGCGCCACTAGGTGACAACTTATTTGTGTAAATTAAAAAATTGGTTCGAAATATTTAAAATATTTTGGTAAAAATTACAAATTGATACATTCAATAGTTAGCACCTTTGAAATTGTATGTCATGTTGGTATTAAAACATGGTAAAAAATTTCACTTTCTTAAAATGTCATTCCATTTGACATATGTCATAAAGATAAATGATATCTTAGTTATAATGATCATAACCAACAAATCTGAAGTAGGTTTTACAGCGTAAGGAATATTTTGAAATGACAAATTTACATTTAAAAGTCAGTACTACACTATAAAAGTAACCAAAATAACCAGATCTGGTTTGACCTTACAAATATGAACGCAATATATTAAAGCGGGATTTGAGATATAGTGTAAGTACACGTTTTCACGTTTTTTCCGTGTGTATTTTTCCGCGTGTCCTTTTTGCCGTGTGTGTATTTTTTCATGTGCACTTTTTTCCATGTGCGTATAAATTCGTGTGCGTTTTTTTCGTGTGCAAATTTTTATATTATATAAGAAATTGGATATATAAGAAAGAAGTCTGAGGTGTCGAGGAAGTTCGACATTAAGGTAATGATGTGTGTGCCAACAGAGTTGGCAACGGGTGCACTAGTTTTTAATAATTCTAATTGCGATCCAGGTCTTGTTAATTAAACTATACTGACATACTGTATTAAAAATCATTCACAGAAAAAGCAAAAATTACCCATCAGACGAAATTTTTGTAGAAAGTCATGTGATGGATACGTCAAAATTGTATATATATGCAATATTGACAGTGGCGTAGCGTGAGTTTCAGCCGCCCGGGGCGGATGCCAATTTCGCCGCCCCCTTATTTAGGTATTTAAATCTAAAAGGCTCAAAAATGTATAGAATTTGCCGCCCCAAAAAAGAGCCGCCACCACCGCCTCCGCTATGCTACACCACTGAGATTACATGCAATTTTTCGAATTTCGAGAATGTTCAATAATTTAACAATCACAACACGCACTTAAAGAAAATAATTAATTGTAGCAAGTTAATTTAGTCCATGTGAATTGGACGACTGATGTTGCAGGTGTTATTAGACAATATTGAACTCTATTCTTTATATGAAAGAATCGATTCTCGCTGAATATTCGTTGTGAACAATCCGAGCACAAAATAAAACGCGGGGAATTACTGCAAGGTAACCATCCCAACTAGCATAAATTGCTTTATAAAAATTGTATAAACATTGTTACAGCAATATTGTACAACTGATAGCATTATAATTCAGCAACAAGAATGTCTATCGAGCAACAAAAAAAAAAAAAACACTTAAACTTCCAAAATAGGCGCAGGTTTATAAAACCTTTTGGCTATATTAATATTGAATACACAACATTTTAAAAACCTAATGGCACTCTTTGGTAATGTTCTTAAAATAGTTATAAAATAAACAATAAAACTTTTTGATTAGTTATATACTAGCAACTTTTTATCTGTTATAGTTATAGATTTGCTCTTTTGTAGCTGCATCTTAAAACAATTTTGCAACTGCGATACATATAGATGAAAAATCTTTATGAAGTATAAAATCACTACAACAATGAAACATATATGCATTTTTATATTTATCCTATTGCTACTTCTAAACTAAAATCTTCTCGCGAAGGCCAATTTGCTGTGAAAACATAAGGTAAAACATTCAAAAATTACAACTCGCCAAACAAATATCAATTTTTTTGCGAATTAACTCAATTAAAAATATTATAGAAAAAGAAAAAACAAAATTTTATTATAACTCTATTATTTCAATAAATGGGAAAAGTTTGTATTCAAGGGTAAAATATTAAAAAATAAAAGAAAAATGCAAAAAGAAATTCTCAAAGTAAAATATACATTCAGTCAAAATGGACGTCACTTTGTATTTACATTGTTCATTAAAATATGGCCGTTTTGATTATAAAACCTTAAGAAACCCTATAAAGCTACTAAAAAGTTATTTAGACATCAGAAGAGCCAAATTGTTATTTAAATGGTTTATATATCATATAACCTTTACTATAATATAATATGTATACAACGTTTTGATTTTATAATTGTGCAATTTATTGCTTTCAGTGTTATATGAATTTTAATAAAACTAGCTTCGCAGCTATAAGCTGATATAAAGTAGTTGATCGTAACCTTTATAAAACATTTTTCATTTATTATTAGGTTAAGTTATTAAAAAGTCGCATTATTGCACCAATGTGTTTGCTTGCCTTCTAAATAAACCATTTCTTAGACCTAAACATATTTAATAAATGCTTTATTTGACATTGACATGTTGTTTTTTAGTAATCATGAAGAAGTGACAAATAAATTTGCTTGTTGATTTTGGCTTTGTTTTATTATTTCTTGAAGTTTTAGATTTTCTTTTCTTTATGCCTTATTCTAATAAATTGCAAGAACCACAATAGTCTGAAAATTACTGTATAATTATTCTCTTTTAAGAAATATAAAATATTTATAAGACATTCTTATATTGTATCTATTGCAGTTTTTATAACATCAAAATATCAGATAAAAGTTATAAACTGGCTTTATAATTGTTTTCAAATCGATTATATAATAACTATAAATTAAACTTAATTTCTTATTTAGGTTTTATTACAAGTGTTATAAACCTTTTTCCATAGCAATTATGGCCGTTGATCAGGAAATATGTTTTATTTATTACGAACTTATTTGGCATCCTAAAATAAAGTTATATTATTGTTATTATTATTATAAAACACCCATGCTTTCAACGCAACTCGAACCCAAGACCTTTGTAATATAGTGACTGCATGTTATAAACCTTCTCAGAACTCTTAGGTAAAAAGGTTTAAAAAAAGGGGTTAGTGGAAGATTTGCTTATATTAAACATCCACAGCCACATACGTCAGTATTTTTAAATTATTTTTAGGTGTCAGCCTAGGAAATTATAATTGCTTGTTTGCATGAAACAAAAATAAACTATAAATGATGCTAACAAAATATCTGCTCTCATGCTTAAATTAGGAATTTTGTTTTTTAATATGACATATCATTAATTTGTAATAAAAAAATAATTAAAAGGGCTCGTAATCCTAAAAAATAAATTGTTTATGAGGATCTGAACTATTCCTAGGTCAATTATGTTATGTTCATTATAAGTTGTTCTAGTATATGCTGTATAAATGATTTTCATAGATATATTTATGCCACCAAATTTTAAAATAATGTTAAAAAACTGTTATATGAGAATTTAGCTTTATAACGTGAGTGCTGGATGTCAGAAAATAATAATAATACATATAGTGTATAATTACTTTATATTAAAGCTGATAGAATATTTTTAAAACTATTTTTCGACACCAAATTGCTTATACATCCATTTAGTATATTTCAAGGTTATATAAAACAATTAAGTTATATTTGTTGCCATAATAAATATGCTACATATCATTTAGGTTTTATGTTGCACCTTTTGTGTTAGTTGGGATGTCAGACATATATGTCTGACTTGGCGCATGTAGAACTTCTTAGTGTCAGACACATATGGCCGACGTGGCGTTTAACGTGTTAATGAAAGGGTATTCCCCGGTTCCGTCACAGATTAAATAATAAAAAGTTCTGTGCTCATTTTAATCGGCCCGAATTGTAGGTGCGACAAAAATATGAAAAGAAATGGTTCAAATTTTTAGTTCAGATTACAAGATATTATTTATAGAGGATTTTTGCCGCCCCAAAAAAGTGCCGCCCGGGGTGGACCGCACCCCCCGCCCCTACATCGCTACGCCACTGAATATTGAAATATATTAAAAAGCATCCCAATACTGTTCGCACCTCAAATCATCATTATTTTACTTAAAATGTTTTTAACAAAGTGGTCTGTGGACACCACAAGTATATTTGATTTTATAAATAGTTTTTGGTGGAGATTAATTTTTGTTTACGGGTGTAAAAGAAGTATGCAACATAAAATAAGGTTAAACATCGAAAAATAGCGCGTTATAAAGACTGTTTTACGCACCAAAAATAATTGGAAGCATTTACATTTTGCAGTGTATTTCGGGTTCTTTGCAAGGTTACTTAAATAATTTACTGGCATACGTGTAAATGACAAAACGACTTGTGCAAGTAATGGCACAAGTACTTGTGCCAGTACTTGCACAAGTTACTGGCGTCGTGTAACCGGGCCATAATTGTACGATATTTATAAATTAGTTAGAGTCGATTCAAATAGTGTTGAGTATATCAATAAAACTGTGCAGAAACCATTTTTCGTCTGGACGGGTCTAATTTACTTATAATAGGGGTGTTAGGTTTGTTACTCATAGCTAAGGTGACCAGATTTTGAAAATCATAAACAGGGACAATTAAAAAAAAAATCGTTTTATCAAATTATTTATTCATAAGTCACAGATAAAAAAATTAATAATTACAAACAATATTACAAGAAAGAAATTTTACTTATACGAATACTTTTTAGATTTGTGATTTTTTTCCAGCAAAACTTTATTCTTGGATATTTTATCGTAGAAATCCAAACAACTTTCGAACTTACTTTTATTGAGATGCTTTTAATGTATTGACATGCATCCTACTTTTTTCTTCTGTCTAAAAAGAATTTACAAGACTGAATACTCTTTCAATTAGACTATTGGTTGCTGGAACACTGAAAGCAAATTCGATGATTAGCTTTGTATAGTGACAAGGGATAGAATTCTTAACAAAATGACTGAAAACTTTTTTCCACTTATTAGTTGCGCTGTCAGTTTTAAATTCATCCTCAATTGATTTTTCTTCCACAAATTTCTTTATCCTCGATATTTCCGTAAATAGCAATTCTTCATCAATTGCGGAGAATTTATGCGCTGAAATATCCAG
This sequence comes from Liopterus haemorrhoidalis, assembly GCA_963971575.1. Lineage (NCBI taxonomy): Eukaryota > Metazoa > Arthropoda > Insecta > Coleoptera > Dytiscidae > Liopterus > Liopterus haemorrhoidalis. The sequence goes on from OZ020611.1 coordinate 116,568,675, forward strand.
ATATTTATTCACCAAGCCTCTTGATTTTGTAACATCAATCCATGTTGGTATTGCTTTCAGTGAAACCCATTGAAATATGGATCCAAATTGGAAACAGTTTGTCCATTCATCTAAATAATTTAAAGATGTGCCAAAGAATTCATCAGCTGTCTGATAAAATGTGTTTGAATCTAGTAAACCCTTCTCAACAATATGATCGATCATATCCGATAATTTAAAACCGATAAATTTCACTTCTTGATATTTAAATATCTTTGTTTTTATTTGAAAATTTGTTTATCTAGCTTGTAAAATATTTGATAGACATATTTATAAATAAAGTCATATTTTGAGGGCTTGCGGGATAATAGAAAAAATTGGGTTCGTGAAGTTTTTTTTTTTGGAATTTTAAACCGGGACACAAAGGGTGCCTTTCGGGACGCCGGGACAAATTATGCAAAACCGGGACGTCTGGTCCCCTTACTCATAGAAGTCTTGTATGAGTATGAGCCGTAGAAGTCTTGTATGAGTTAGGAGCTTTCAACGTGTTTATATAAAATATCTATATTATTAGAATACATCTACAATCCAAACCCGTACTTTTTAATACGAATTATTTGTTAGTGAAAGACGACTAAAGTAGAAAATACATATCTGGTAATAGAACAGTAGGGTAAGTTGAGGTTATGAAATTAATTTGTTTTGATGTTAAAAACAGTGTTTTACAAAATGCAGACGCAATTAGTGGGACGTAAAGGACAAGTGCTTCATAGCCAGAACCACGAAATTATTAATAATGTTATGCAGTTCATGAAGGAGGAAGCTAATCTGAAAAACTTCAAAATTCCTGTAACAAATTTCCGGGAACGAGTGATGCAACTGTAGGGTAACCATTCGTCCCGCATTCTAACATTTTGTCCCGCATTAAGATGCGTCCCGCAAAAGTCCCGCATTTTAACATTTTGTCCCGCATTTTGTAACTTGTATTTGAGGAAATGAGGACCTTTTTTTTGCTCTTCACTTGGATTTGGGAGGTGAGGATCTTTTTTTTGCTCTTCACTTGGATTTGGAAATGTGTAGAAGAAGGTGATTATTTAATAATTGTTTTTTTTTTATTCTGTTTTTTTAATCTGAAATTTTCTTTTAGGCCACTCTTCTTCTTTCGCCACACCACACAAAAAAAGAGCTCATGTTAGTCGAAGAAGTAGTGTACGCAAGGGCGAAGAACAAACAGTTCGCACTATTATACATGATTTTCACATTATTGAAAAACAAAAGTTGACGAGGGAGAAATTTGCATCTGTGTCTGCAGAGCAGTGGAAGAACATTTGCAACTATGTTAAAAAATATGAGCAACAAATTATAGACAGGGAACATCTAATGGATAACGCACTTGATGAATTTATATTTACAGTGAACACTGGTGATTCGAACACAGATGGGTCATACGAGAGTGATGGAAATGTCAGTGGGGTCGACTGATTAGATAGCGACTGACAGTTGTTAAACTAATTTAAGTTTTTGTTTTATTAACTTAAAAAAATTTGTATTATTAACCTTTTGTTTTGTTAATTATAAAATTTGTATTCTTTTTTTACAAATTTTATATGATTGTATTGAACTTATTCTGTCTCATTTTGTAATACGTAACTAACAGGGAAAGGCCATTTTTTATGTTGTATATTGACAATACATTTATAATATTATCATAGTATTGGTTCACACGGATACGCCAAAGTCTGTTTACACCACAACAGTCACCAAAGTAACCAGATCTAGTTTCGTATTACAAATTGAGACGGATTATAGCAGTATAAGCTAAATAAATAAATGATTATTATTATAATATATTATCTACTATTATATTGTACAAGTGTTGGTATATATGTTCTCTTCAACTTCTGGTGTATCTTCATTTTTCCGGTAACGAAGAGAGAGGAAAATGAACCGCCGTCTTATCCGGGTGATATTTTTTTAGTGCTTAGGCTTAATTTTATTTCGACAGGGGGTATTGACTAATTTTTATTTATAAAAATCATGCATTTTTTCTCGAAACCGTGGCATTGATCGTCACCACTGCTCAGCACGGATAGGTTGTACTAGACGATAAAAGTCTACTATTATATTGTACAAGTGTTGGTATATATGTTCTCTTCAACTTCTGGTGTATCTTCATTTTTCCGGTAACGAAGAGAGAGGAAAATGAACCGCCGTCTTATCTGGGTGATATTTTTTTAGTGCTTAGGCTTAATTTTATTTCGACAGGGGGTACTGACTAATTTCTATTGATAAAAATCATGCATTTTTTCTCGAAACCGTGGCATTGATCGTCACCATTGCTCAGCACGGATAGGTTGTACTAGACGATAAAAGATATTTATTCATATTCTACTATTTAGGAGACGATTTCAGACCAAAATTGAATTGAAAAACTATAGTTGAAGGTATTTTATTAATAAAATTGATGAAATGTGTAAAAAAATACATAAGAGTTGATAAAGATAATGCAGTTTTTTAAAGTTTTAACACATTTTCATAAATTTTGAAAATTTTTGCTAACCATAAAATTGCCTTCAGTTAAAAATGCTATTAAACCTATTAATCTTATTAAATGTTATTTACTATTTTACTAACTATATTAACGAAAGTATAAAGTACAATGTATTATGAGGATAAATAACACAGAATAATATTCGATATTTAGTAATCGCGTAATTTTAATTGTATTAAATCTTGAAGTATTAAATACCCAGATGTCATTTTAATATATTATTTCTTTATATAATTGATTGCTATAGGATGAAAGTGTTTTTTTATCATCATGAAGGTCTTCCGCTTTTTTTTGCAGTAAAAATGCTAATTTTAACTCGTATTTCAAAAAAACTTAAAAATTATGATAAAAGTATTCATCAGCGCTTCTCTCGAACAACGAAACAACTACCGACATTCAAATTTAGGAGGCAATTCCTTCGCATTACTGAATTATAACAAGTATAGGTGAAATTTTAGTGATTAAATAAATTAAAAAACGATTATAATATATTTACATGTAAACCAAATTATTTACAAAAAAACTGAAAATTATAAATACCTTTTGAAATAGTTAAATAAAATATTAAATTTAATAACGTAAAATATTACTACAACGAATATATTATTACAACGAAAATCGGCAAATTTCACATCTATCAGTGTTACTCAAAAGTTTTTCTAAATTTCCAAGTGACATAATTAATAGTGAATCCTCTGCAATAATATTTAACTATTCTATTAATTTTTCTCTATTTTATTCAGAATCCATGTATTCTTTATAGTGAAATAAAATATTATTGTTACGTTTAAATGGTACAAACGTAAATTAATTAACCGATTTGGATAATCCTTTGAACATTGTATGTATAGATTAGAACTTCCCGAGTGTTATTAGCTATATCAGTGTTTCTCAACCGGGGTGCCACGACACTCTCACCGGGGTGCCACCAATTTGAAAAAATATTTCAACGTTAAATTGCTCAGAACTTCCTGTTTGTTATAGGCTAATGATAATAATAATAATAATTTTTGCTGACGTTTCGTGGATGTACCGCGGGCGCGTCACTTCGCGAAGCGACGAGTTTTATAATCCACATTGCGGCAAAATGCCTTATTATATAAAAACGAGTCGCGAAGCGACGAGTTTTGTCAACGTAGAGGGAGAAGCCCGGCGTTATTTTGTTAATTTAATAAAAAAAATAATTTTACTGCGATATATATTTTTTCCCCGTCTGGTCGGCATATTTATTTTTCTATTCATAATTAATTTGCCTTCATTTATGTCATTTATGACTGACATATTTATATTAAACAGCATTTTATTTATATTTTAATATATAGCTTTTAAATCGTTCCTTAACTAATTCAATAAAAAATATTATTTAATTGTCCCATTTGGTTTGAAAATATTTTATTTGTGTCCGCCACTGGTGTTATCTTGTTTGCGCAATTTTGTAACGGTCGTGTATCCTTCTCTATTTGAATCCACTCTACCATAACCAAACTTTAATCTCTCACATCAAATTGTTAAGTTGGCAACCAGAAGTAACTAAAGACAGAAGGTGTTGAATGTCTTTTACTGCCGCTAATACTACAGTTCGTAGTTTACTAGGTTTAAATGACGTCAGAAATTTGGGAGCGTAATGAAAAGTATAATGTAAAACAGACCAGTAATTTCAATCTAAATACTAGACGATCCAAAATATATCCAAAAATATACAGTGTTTCATACAGTCTATTCCAAACGATTAGGCGGAACTAAGCGGAATATTCAGTTTTGTTAGTTGTCATTAGCTATTTTTTTATATATTGAAGAGTTTAAAATACCTGGGAAGAGGTGTAGAGAGATACAGTATAATCGAGGAGCACATTAGACCTGTTGGACGAAGATGGAAAGGGGGAGAGGTGGGCGAGGGAATTAGAAGCAAGAAGGATTGAGATTGGGGAAAGATAACAAGAAGGGGTAAAGGAAGGAAGGAAGAGGCCCAGTGGGAAGCAGAAGGGGAGAAATGGAAGGAATGAAAGGGGCTGGGGTTACCTGGAAATGGGGAGGAAGGAAGGGAGATAGGTGGAGGGGTGAAGAAATGGTTGGAAGGGAAGAGAATGGAATAAAATAAATTAAAGATGGGCGAGAGAACTGGAAGCAAGAAGGAAGGAGATCGGAGAGGGAAACCAGAATGAGAATAGGAAGAAAGAGAGGGACACTGGAGCAAGAAGAAAGAAATGAGATAAAAAATATTGTAAATTGTTTTGTTTTGTAAGTTATTTATTTTTGATTGTTTTATTTCTATTTGTAATGGTTAATACCCTGAACGCCGCAAGGCCTAGGGAATAAAGAATAAATATATTATATATTGAGGTTTTTCCTGAACAAAATGATCAAAAGCTTCAATCAATCTGTAAAAGTAACTAGAATTGAAAATCTAGTTCCGCCTAAACCAAAAGAACAGACTTTATATTTTCACGTTTACTAATTGTTTTCAACTTCGGATCCCTTGTCCTTTTAAATTTTAGCGAAAGTCCCCAATTATCGGTAAAGGATAATTTAAAAAAAAAAAACAGATTTCGTAAAAATATAAAAATTAAAATCTGTAAATTCAGCAAAGTGCTAAAAACCCCAGATCTGGGTGGAAAAACCTAGCTATGGCAGCTCTATTCACGACTAGCACAATAATGATTACAACTCTTACACGTAACGATCCTTATATAACTATTATTTATCATACATAACTTACCACAAATAACTATTATCTTCAATATAACGTGTTAATTTTTTACATTAGCCTTTACGCTTATTATGAAAAACATGTAGAGTTTGCCCCGACCCCACAGCGCAGGGTACACGCATTGAGAAGACAAAAAATATTTATTTACATGATAGTATAGATTTAGTACACAAGAACCCGAACGACTCGAATTAAGCTTAAAAAGTTTCATGAACAAAACTTTGTCTAATTAAATCGATAGACTCATTTGTAGGCTCTCGCTGAAACATATTGAATAACAAGAAAAGATAATAAAGTTAAACCTATATTTAAGAAAGGTGACCGTCTAAATATAGAAAACTATAGACCTATCTCGCTATTACCTATTATTTCTAAGATTTTTGAAAAGATTATTAAAGACAGAATCATCAAATATCTTGACAAATACGAGATACTATCAGAATGTCAGCATGGCTTCCGTGTCCGGAAATCAACTGAAACAGCAATACGATCATTCACGACAAGTATTTATGAAAATATTGATAAAGGAAAGCTTGTTGCTGCAATTTTTTTCGATTTTTCTCGAGCATTTGATTGCCTACATGCGCAAATCTTAAAGAGTAAGTTGGAAGCTATTGGTATTAGAGATAAAATTAATGATTGGTTGATATCCTTCATCGAGTATAGACAGGTAATAGTCAAAATTAGTCGTGACAAATCTCAAAACACTCAAGTAAAACTAGGTGTACCCCAAGGTTCTGTGCTAGGACCACTCTTATTCCTTTTATTTATAAACGATTTACCTAATCATATATCATCTGATCTATTAATCATGTTTGCAGATGATACTTCAATTTCACTTATGGCTGACAACCCCCTCGGGTTGGTTCAAGTACCCTCGTACTTGAGCATAAAATTAATATCGCACTTAATGAGTTTAACCAGTGGTGCTATAATAACAAATTAATTGTCAACGAATCCAAGACTAAACTACTTCTGTTTAATAAAAACAAACTTCCAACGGATATCTCAATAACATTTAATAATTTTATATTAGAACCCAATATTGAAACAAAACTTCTTGGTGTAGTTATTGATGACTCCCTAAGCTGGACATTGCAAGTGGATGTCGTATGCAAGAAACTACAGAAAGCCTATTATTGTATAAAAGTGCTTAAGCAATTCCTGCAGCTAAATAGCCTTAAGCAGGTATATTATGCGATGGTCTACTCAAATTTGGCCTACAATGTCTGTGTCTGGGGTTATTCAATTGAGAGCAAAAGGGTATTCATTTTGCAGAAGCGAATACTCCGTTTAATTTTTAACCTAAATAGTCGTGATTCTTGTAGAGACTGGTTTATTAATAACTAGCTGAGTACCCGTGCTTCGCTATGGTTTATTGACGGTTTGCCATCATCGTGCAATTATTGTAAGTCATGATTCTTTATAGATCACATTGCTGGCTCTCTCCTCAGGTGTAGATTCACCCCGTTAGAGGTTCATTTGTGTAAAATTCGTAGTATGTTTCTAAACATGTGCACAGGTAACTTTTAAGTTATAAAATGAATGTTATAACTTAATAAACACAGGAAATACGACGGGTTGTATAATTGACCCCGATTACAGATTTACCCCTTTAGGGGTTGATTAGGAAAGAATCCAGAAATAAAATTTTCGACATTTGTATGGTTAATCTTTATAAGCAAAAGCCAAGTCGATGTCTTATTGGTACAGAGATATTAAGGAATTCTTGATATCACATTTCAGCCCTTAGGGGTTGAATTTCGAAAAATACCGTCTTAGTGGGAACTTACGTCATACAGGGAATATACTTTACGAATTTCATTTATCTTGTCCAGGGGACGTTCTATCGAGTAAAAAATACCCATTTACCCCTTCAGGGGTGAAATTTTTAAAAACTGTCAAAACCATTTCGAGATATTTTAAAAAGACACCGATATGCCAAAAAAGGATTGTTATAACTCAATAAATACAGGAAATACGAAGGGTTGTATAATTCACCCCGACTGTAGACCCCTATTGTTGATTCGGTTGATTCGGCCAACATCCTGAAATAAGTTTTTCGTATGGGTAATCTTTGTAAGCAAAATCCAAGACGATATCTTATTGGTCCTAAGAGGTATTGAGGAATCTTTGAAATCACATTTCACCCCTTTTCACTTCTTAGGGGTGGAATTTCGAAAAATCCCGTCTTAGTGGCTGCGTCATGCAGGGAATATACTTCACGAATTTTATTTATCTATGTGCAAGGGATGTTTAATCGAATACAAAATTCCCATTTACCCCTTAAGGGTGAAATTTTAAAAACTGTCAATACCATTTCAAGATATTTTGAAGAAACCTATATGCCAAAAGGAATTTTATAACTCAACAAAGACAGGGAATATGATGGGTTGTATAATTAACCCTGTTCGGAAATTCACCACTTTAGGGGTGGGTTAGAACAAAATCCTGAAATAAGTTTTTCAATATTTATATGGGTAATCTTTGTAAGAAAAACCAAGACGATATCTTATTGGTCTGTAGAGATATTTAAGAATCCTTGAAATTATATTTCACCCTTTAGGGGTTGAATTTCGAAAAATCCCGTCTTAGTGTATGCTTACCTCATGGAGGGAATATACTTTGCGAACATCATGTATCTATGTCCAAGGAATGTTCTATCAAATAAAAAATATCCTTTTACCTCTTTAGGGGTGAAATTTTGAAAAACTGTCAAAACCATCGAGATATTTTAAAAAGACATCTATATGCCATATAGGAATTTAATAACTCAACAAACACAGGAAATACGTCGGGTTCTATAATTCTCCCTGATTGTAGATTCACCCTTTTAGGGGATGAATAGGACAAAATCCTGAAATAAGTTTTGCAACATTTATATGGATAATATTTAGAAGCAAATATGAAGGCGATATATAATTGGACCTGTGAGATATTGAGGAATCCGTGAAAACACATTTTACCCCATTTCACACCTTAGGGGTTGAATTTCCAAAAATAATTTCTTAGGGGGTTGTTAAGTCATAAAAAGGATGTACTCCCCGAATTTTATGTTTCTCTGTCACGACGACATTCTATCGAATATAAAATACCAAATTACCCGTTTAGGGGTGAAATTTAAAAAAAAAGGTCAATACACTTAAATATTTTCAAAAGACACCTATATGCCTAAAAGAAATGTTATAACACAACAAACACAGAAGATGCGAAGGGTTCCATAATTCACCCTGATTGTAGATTCACCCCTTTGAAAAATAAGTTTTTCAACATTTATGTGGGTAGTCTTTGTAAGCAAAAGCAAGGCGATATATTCTTGACCTAAAAGATACTGAGGAATCCGTGAAAACACATTTCACCCATTTTAACCCCTGAGAGGCCGAATTTCAAAAAATTATTTCTTAGGGGGTTCTTAAGTCATAAAAGGAATATACTCCCCGAATTTTATGTTTCTTTATCTAGATGAAATTCTATCGAATAAAAAATACCAATTTACCCCTTTAGGGGTGAAATTTAAAAAAACAGTCAAAACACTTTCTAAATTTTCTAAAAAGATACCAAAAAGGAATGTTATAACACAAAAAACACAGAAGATGCGAAGGGTTCTATAATTCACCCTGATTGTAGATTCACCCCTTTAGGGGTCAATTAGAACAAAATCCTGAAATAAGTTTTTTAATATTTACATGAGTAATCTTTGTAAGCAAAAGCCAAGTCGATATCTTATTGGACCTAAGAGATATTAAGGAAACCGTGAAGCCATATTTTACCCCTTTTAACCCCCTTTTCACCCACTTAGAGGATGAGTTTCGAAAAATCCGTTCTTAGTGGGTGCTTACGTCATGGAGAGAATATACTCGCCGAATTTCATGATTGTAGGTTCAGTGGTTTGGGCTGGGCGTTGTTTATGAGTAGGTAGCTTAGTTACGATTTTATATATATATATATATATATATATATATATATATATATATATATATATATATATATATATATATATATATATATATATATATATATATATATATATATATATATATATATATATATATATATATATATATATATATATATATATATATATATATATATATATAACATCCTAACATTTTTTTCAATATATATCCTAAAAGCGGTTACCTTTGTAAAAGAAAATCCTAGGATGTTCAATTTAAACAAAGATCTGCATAACTACCACACCAGACATGCCAATGATATAAGAGTACAATATTTTAAACTATCAAAAAGTAGAAGAAGTCCATTTTATATGTCTTGTGTCCTTTATAACAAACTGCCGCAAGAATTGAAGGATATATCATCGATCCTTACCTTTAAAAATAAAGTAAAATCCTTCCTATTACAGAAAGCGTATTACTCTGTTCAGGACTTTCTATCTGACACCTTACATTTGGACTATTGCTCCCGGTAAAAAATTGTCTAAAATTATGTTTTCCATTCTATGTCTTATCTTCTTATATATGTATATTTAAGTATTATTATTTTACTATGTATGTACATGATAAATTCTACTATCTCTGTATAGTTCATGAATAAATATATATTATTATTATTATTATTAAAATACTTGTTTAGTTTCAATAAATAAAATAAAACAAGTTTATTTAGTTTGTTTGGCTGCATATCGCTAGGGTTTGGGATGCAGTCGTGTGTATTTAGTTCCACTAGTCTCTAGTATGACGCGGCTCAAAAGGTTGCTGAAGTTTGAGATTAGTGGACGCTTGTCAAGACCTGACAAAACCCATAATAATAATAATATCTGGATCTGGCGTAATTTCCGCGGCTGCATATCGCCAAGGTTTGGGATGCAGTCGTGTGTATTTAGCTCCACTAGTCTCTAGTATGACGCGGCTCAAAAGGTTGCTGAAGTTTGAGATTAGTGGACGCTTGTCAAGACCTGACAAAACCCATAATAATAATAATATCTGGATCTGGCGTAATTTCCGCGGCTGCATATCGCCAAGGTTTGGGATGCAGTCGTGTGTATTTAGCTCCACTAGTCTCTAGTATGACGCGGTTCAAAAGGATGCTGAAGTTTGAGATTAGTGGACGCTTGTCAAGACCTGACAAACCCCAAAATAATAATATAATTTATTCCCATTAGTTAAATATAGTACAATACATTCATATAAATAGAAAATTTACAAACTATTAGAGAGGACGGGGTATTGGAACAAATGTGGCTATTATTAGGAAAACTCTACCTAAAAAGTAAAATTATATGAGAGAGAAGATTAAAAAGGGATTTAGAAGAGGCGTCCATCTAAACTCAACTTGTTCATTTAAGAGACTTGTTCGTTCATTTAGACAGTTATCGATTTTCTTTCAATCTCTTAACAAAATCAATTCTAAAATACAGTTTACATTAGAAAAAGAACAAAATAGTAAAATAAATTTTCTAGATCTCACTATAACCCGGAATAAACATAAGTTTTTCTTTAATATATACAGAAAACAAACTGCTACAGATACTATAATTCCGGCTTCGTCTTCTCATCCTTATAATACTAAATTATCGGCACTACATAGTTACGTACACAGATTAATTAGGATACCTATGTCTGAAGCTGATTATGATAAGGAACTTAATATAATTTTACAAATAGCTCAATCTAATGGTTATAGCCCCACAATTGTTCATGATATTCTTCATAATTCATTATATATTCTAAATAAATTTTAATGAACAATGAACTTTCAACACCCGTAAAACTACAGAAAAATTCAATTTTTTGGTCTTAGCAGCATTAAAATATCTAATCTTTTAAAAATCCTGAAGGGACAGCCACATTTCATAATCAGTTCACTCTAAAAAATATTTTAGTCAATAATAAAATTAATCGCAATGATAAGTTGGATAACAGTGGAGTTTACCAAATCAATTGAAATGATTGCGATTATATTTACATATACATATACATTAGAGCGTGGAGATTGGACCATAGTGATAAATCTAATGTAGCTAAACATATGCTTAAACATATATATTCTTTTAATTTTGAGAACGTTGAAATTTTACATGTACAACCGAAAGGATTAAAATTGGATTTATTAGAGGTATTTGAAATTAGGAAAGCGATTTCTAAGTCTAGAAATCTAATGAATGATCAAGTTGAGTTTAGATGGTCGCCTCTTCTTAACACCTTTTAATCGTCTCTCATATAATTTTACCTTTTAGGTAGGGTTTTCCTAATTATAGCCACATTTGTTCCAATACTCTCTCCTCTCTAATAAGTAGTTTGTAAATTTTCTATTTATAGGAATGTATTTCTGTAAACCTTTTGTATTTCTGAAGATGGCCTCGTGAGCCGAAATAAGTATCAAATTAACTTGTTTTATTTTATTCTTTGAAACTAACCGAGTGTTGTATTATCTTTTCCTGTTATTTGTCTAATTCTTAACGTTCGAGCTCATAGAAAACTATTGCGTAACGAAAAACTGCATCCTTAGAAGATTCGAATTAAGCTTAAAAAACCTTTTGAACTAACTTTTGTACACTTTTATTACTTATAACAGTGAAGGACTATATAATCATATACATCTACCTATACCTATACAGTCTATACATCCCATATAATCACAAGTAAAAGAGAAAAGCTAATAATTTTTGAAAATTATGGTGATTATATATAATTACTGGTAAGTGTGAATAATTACCAATTTATCATATTTCCCGTTACAGACATACTATTTAAAATAAATATGTATGTATGTAATTGTTTTTTTTTGTTTCTTGTGGGCCTAAACTATATTTTTCGATGGAGCCAAAAGGTTGAAGTACCTCCTGCTAGGCTATTAAGTTTGAAAGGAAAATAAAAGATTGCAGTGAGGATAGAAATGTTTCAGGCGTCATCAGTAATGAATTATGGTCTTAATGACATTAAATGTTCGTGTATATTGAGAACGCAGAGTTATTTAGTGAATTTGGAGTTATCCATTTAGTCAGCTTCTAAATTTTGATGAAATAGATGTTTACCTTAAATTTTAATGGGGATAAAGTGATAAGTACGATCGCAAATATCCATGCCCTGACCGGGATTTGAACCCGGGCCCTTGGGCACGTGAAGCAGGATTCCTACCTCCGCGGTACAGATAGTGGAGATCTCAAGTTGTAGGAATATATTAATTATAAGTTTATTAAATAATTAACAATAATAGTAGTTCTCATTTAAGAGGTTTTTTTTTTGTATAAAATCCTTCTTATATTTCTTTACGTTGCGCAAAAACTTAAAAACTTAATTAATAATGAAAATATTAATGGCCTATAAAATATACCGGCCGTTAGTGAATTATGTAACTGGACAATAGAATTAATCAATGCAAATAGATATAAACGAGAGTATAGCAAAACAGTTATTTCTTTGCATATTACTTTGATCGAGATATGATTTGTCTCGGCGAGTACAATCACCTCGCCCGTCACTCGCGTTAAAAATGTAACATGCTATGTCGTAACTAATTATTTTTTTGTTTTATTAGTAAAACGTAAAATAGAACACAATAATATACTGAATATCACTAAGAGAAAGGACACGTAGGCGTGTGGGAATGGTAGCAGTGCCCTAGTCTGGAGGACCTTAGTTCAAGCCTGAGGCTGAGCCGCCCCTAGATAGATAATTAGTCCATTGATATTTCTGTAACATTTATTGAGGCATGTATGTCACGCTTAGTCAGTCAAATAATGTATTTATGTAATGGCTAACACCAATACTTTCGAATCAAATGCCGTTAAATTATTGTGTCCGTTGCTTTATGATTTTCTGTCAAGTAAAAACTGGGCCTCTCCCCTGCTCTGCAATAGTTCGCGATCTGTCGCGTTATTACACAAGTGAAACTGAATTGTTAGTGAATGTCGGCTTCTGATTTGGTTTCTTTTAAACTGACCGATCTACTGGTGGTTTGTATAGTGCTGGACACTGAACGGTTAACATCGATATGAGATTCCACTCGTGATATTATCTATACATATCCATAATGAAGTTCTATAGTGTATTGTTCCTAGTCGTGTGTATAGTGTATGTGTGTGCCTTAGATTCTAATCAAGACGTAGTTCGTGAAAAAAGGACTTTAGATATAATATTGAAGGCTTTAGCGGAGTCTTTAGGATATGACGTGGCGAAAAGGCCTCCACCGATGCCTTTCCCTAAGCCAGCGGCGGCTCCAAGGAGCGGTGTAAACCCACCCTTAGCTCCTGCCGCGCCTGCACCTAAGGTACCACCTACGCCTCCTAAAATGCCACCACCGCCGCCGCCACCCATGCCAGCACCTAAGGCACCTGCTCCAGCACCCATGGCACCTGCTCCAGCACCCATGGCACCTGCCCCTGCACCCAGAGCGCCAGCACCCAAAGTTCCAGCTCCAGCCCCAGCTCCAGCTGCTCCTAAGGCTCCAGCACCACCCATGACTATGGCACCCTTACAACCGAAGAACCAAGTCGCACTTGTACCTAGACCAAAGCCAACAGTGCCACCACTTCTAACAGAAACAGTGCAAAAAATGTTTAATATTAATTTTAACTGGAACAGAAATTTGCAACCCTCAGTAGCTCCTGTACCTAAAGCACCCGCTCCTGCACCTCCCATGGCTCCTAAAGCTCCAGCGCCAGCGCCTGTTCCTAAGGCTCCTGCACCAGTTCCCAAAGCACCCGCTCCTGCACCAGCACCTAAAGCTCCAGTTCCAGCCCCCAAAACTCCAGCTGGTCCTAAATCAACTGCTGCTCCTGGTAAAATTGTATATTACGACTACGACGACCCACAAAACGGTCCATACCTTGTTAGTTTGAGAGATTATGATGGATATTATAATTACGAAAATGATAACGCACAACAGCAAGAAGAACAGCCACAGGAGGAGCAACCACAACAAGAAGAAAAACAAGAAGAACAACCACAGGAAGAAGAACAGAATCAAAATGCAGAAAATGGAGAACAAAATGAACAGAAAGAACAATCCGACGATGAACAAGATGCACGTGAAAAACAGATTGATAATTATCGTGAATCTGTTCAAAACTTCTGGTCAAACTCTCCATGGAACAATAATAACTACGAAAAATTCAACGCTGAAAGTTCTGTACCAGAGTATTATAAATCCGATTTACAAAATCCAAATTTTGGAAAACATGATTTTTTTATTAATCATCCAAGCGGTAGTTCCTACGCTAGAATGGAACATAAAAAAGCCAAACCGATAAAAACAAATCAGGAAAGCGCAACGTATCAAATTCCAACAGATTATTACATTCAAAGCAATGAACCGCAACAAGGTAAAAACTCACAAATAAATAAAGAATATAATTATGAAGGACCAACTTTTGATCAGTACTACTATGTACTTGACAACGAACCAAAACAACCACCACAGAGTGCCAGTCACAAAATAGAAATCAACAACAATGGAGAAAAAGGAATAAAAGAACCTTTAAAACTAGAAAACCAGTACCAGGCATCAGTTCCAATTCCTTTACATGTGATAAACCAGGAAAATCCATTCGTACAATGGGTGTCGATCGAGCAGGCTGGTTCTGAAAACACCCCAAAAAAGGTACCGTTAAAAATGCAATCTCAAAAAGTTATTAAAAATACCCAGCGTGGAAAACAAGTTGGTACGCCATTGTTTGAGTTTAATTATCAACCTGATCATTATGAAGCCGATTTTAGTGGACACACTATTCCACCACCAACCCAGCAGGATTATTCTAAATATAATCCAGTTCCTTTTAAGTTGGAAGATGAGTTATCGGATAAAGCGATGATCCAAGAGCAACAGTACGGAAGGAAGTATACTACTGTACATACGGATAACACAGATCATAGAGCTTATTAATTTAAACATGTTATATAAGTAGGTAAATAAAATTAAGAAACTATAGTGTGGAAAAAGTTACCAAAAATACAATTATGTTCAATATGCATTTGAAACGTAAGTAATTTTCAGGAATTTTGCATAAAAAATTATATAAAATTACAATTCAAAATTGTATTAAAAACAGATTATAATATACAAATTTTCATACATTTTCACACCTAGAGGGTTTCGTAGATATTTAGTAAGTGATAACATGTTTGGGTACATTTTTTACTCTATCTGCAATACTCCATAAGCAATATCTATTTGTTTAATAAAGAGATATATTTTTCGAATTATAAGTATCAGTATTTTTTATATGTGGGCCAAAAAACTGTATAATCATGCCAAATTTCAGCTTTCTAGGTTATAAGTACTATTTGATTATACTTATGATTCCTAAAAAGGTAATAAAATTTAAACATCACGAGGAGTTAAAAGAAAAAAGAAAATAAAATATTCCGACGAATGTAATACTCGTCCATTTTATTCGTCAAATAACTATTAATTTTGTGTACATTTATTATTACTATTTCATTTATTTAATTATATTTTTTGAGGGCCGGTTGTTAAACAATTACCAATACCTATATTAATTAGCGTAATGATAATTTAAGTAAGCAATTTTATTTCATTCACTCTAAACTTCTGTTACATAATAATGTAATAGCTAACTCCCAAAAGGTACATTATTTTATTCTATGGATGCTTCCTATGCATATTGGATATAACTGCATTATTTGCTAGCTCTTCTTTCATTTTCATACAGCAAATAATCTACGAAAATATACTTATTATTATATTTGATTATTTATGTAAATATCTTGCTAATGTCTTTTAATTACAGTATTTTATATATTTTCATATAATATATCATCAAAATATCATTGTTACAAAATAAAGTTCAGTCCACTACAATGGCGCAGTGAGGGGTGGGGGTCATAAGCGTCAGCCAGGGGCCTCAAAATTTGAGGGGTGCCAGAAATGGATCCGAAAAGAAAAAAAAAATTTTTTTACATTCGTAATCAAAATAGAACGATTCCTACATATTTTTGAAGACTTTAATTACTGAACAACTTTTTTAACTAAAATATTTTTGTAAAACAATGTATACTTATGGAAAGCGTAGATTTTTTAGTAAACAGTACGGTTGACAACAGTATTGGCTTTAAAGGGGGGAGAGGTCGGGCGACTGCCCGGGGCACCGAGCAACGAGGCAACGAGGGGCGGCGGACAGCCACAATAAAAAACTTTAATTAAAATTTTTAAGTTAATTTATAAGTTTTATTTTCATTTTTCATTAAATTCATCAATTAAACAAAAATATTTCTTTTATTGAAAATATTTTGTTGAATAAATTAGAAATTATTAAAGTAATAATTTTTTTTATAAGGGCGGCGAAAAAAATCTCGCCCAGGGCCCCAAACTTGCTAAGGCCGGACCCGGTTGATAAGATAAAGTGTATTTACAGAAAAATGGTATAGTCGCATTTAAAATGCTGTGTGCTACCTTTAATATCGAGTAAGTGGAAAATTGGCCCTGGGTCTGCACCTGAGGTACAACACATTTATGTGCACCTCATTCATCACATACCTATTGAGAAAAAATTCTCACTCTCACTCTCTCTCTCTCTCTCTTTCTCTCTATCTATCTATCTATCTATCTATCTATATATTTATATATCTATCTCTCTATCTATCTATTTATCTATGTATCTATCTATTTATCTATCTATCGGTCTATCTATCTATCTACCTATCTTACATTTAGCCTGCTTCAGATAAATCATCACGTGTCCTGTCCACTGTAAATGTCAGAGGATTTTAAAAATTATTTGTGTAAATATAGGTACAGCTACAAATATTACTGTCACAGCAAATCAATTATTTTCAAGAATTACAAAACTAAACCAATATATTTAACTAGAATGAATTTAGTTTATCTACTCTAAAAAATTATGTTGCTTACAATTTAAATATAATTTAGTATTACATAACTACCAAGGTTGTTTTAATTCAATATAATTTTCATTCATTAATATTTCATATTACAATTATTGTTACTATTCAGTTTTATTTATTATTAAGAATGTTATTGTACTTTTTTAATTGTCCTAGAAATGTTAAGTGTTTATGTACTTTAACTGAAAGCTTTGTACATAATTATATAAATAAAGATAAATAAAATGTATAATGTTGAATTAACGTGTCTACATCTGATGCTAAAAATATTTCCCTCTATTTATAAATGTATATTTGGACGTCTAAATTAATATTATAAAAAATGTAGCTAAAATTATAAGTCATATGATTTTATTTTGATGTTTTAAGTCGCGGGCTTCGGAATACTAAAGATATTTATGTTTTTGGAACAATATTTTGTAACGATTAACAAGGAATTTAAATTTTCTCTTGGATTAAAATCTGAAACAATAAAACTACGTTAAAAAATCATAGACAAATGTATAGGCTATTCCAAAAGTTGTCATGAGCTCTCCTTTTAAGGTTTGAAGTGGGCTTTTGCTAAACAAAATGATCAAAAGCCTAACTTAACACGTTGACTGCCACGGCAAGTTGCAGGATTCAGGTCTCAGAATCTAATTTGATATAATTATATTATATTATTCAAAACTATAATTATAGTACAGAGTAATCACCAAAAAGCCTACAGAATAAGTTTATTTGAAAAAAGGTCTTACGAATCACCTCTCATTGAAATTAATAAAATATTTTATGTTTATATTTCCTGTTCACTTATTGGTGAATTTTCTGTTCCTGTAAGCCTGCCTTGATTTTTATGTCTTTTCCCAAAAGCCACCTGTCCTTAAATATACTATTCTACGAATGCAATCATAGCTGCATGAAAATGAAAAGTAAAAGTACTTGAGTTTTCTCGTAGTCGGCATTCTGGACAAAAACGCAAGCTGCGAGTTGTCACGTAGTTGGCAGTCAACGTGTTAAACGGTAAAAGTTACTAGAATTCAAAATCTAGTTGCGCTTAAGCCATAGAAAGAGGCAATAGGCGTCCAAAAATCTTTTATTTTTTGTTGTTAGCTCATTTAAGTTTATTTATTTTTGTTTAAATTTGAAATTCTGTGGGGTGCAGAGCTGCAGCTCCACTAAAATGAAATGAAACTAAATGTTATAGAGGTACATAATTTTTTTTTCGTTTTCTCTCTCTCTCTAAATTTATGTAATTTTTAATCAAAAGCCGTCCAAAACCCTAAAAACGCAAATGGAAGTGGATTGGTCATACACAGAAAAGAAGCGTTGGGAGAAAATGTGTCGGTGTGTCAGGCGACTTTGTCTTTTATTTGTCCAAGTTTACTATTCGTCCTTTGTTTACATTTATTTTGCTAAATATTACGGTTATTGTTCGTCATGTGGCTCTTAAAATCACTGGATTCTGTAGTCGTTTGGATGTGGCACTCATCAGATTACGGTTTTTGGCTGTTTCTTGAAGTTTGTTTTTATCATGACATTAACAACTCCTTTGTAAAGCCTAGTGCACTGCTAACGAATATATATGGACGAATAAATATGTTGCTATAACGATGGGCAAAAAGTTAGAAATGAATATTCCTATAAAGCATAGGCCAGTGCTTCTCTACTTAGCGAGGACCGGCAAAATATCCATTTCCTCTCAGACGACACAAATTGAACTAGCATGCCTCCCTGTCATCGAAAAATCGTATCTAATTAGTGTTGCATCAAGCTAATTGGAATGGAAATGCCTAAAATGAAGGAAAAAAAAAATAGCATTAGGAATTAATAAAATATACAAAAATATGAAAAATTATAGTATATTGGATGTGGCACTCATCAGATTACGGTTTTTGGCTGTTTCTTGAAGTTTGTTTTTATCATGACATTAACAACTCCTTTGTAAAGCCTAGTGCACTGCTAACGAATATATATGGACGAATAAATATGTTGCTATAACGATGGGCAAAAAGTTAGAAATGAATATTCCTATAAAGCATAGGCCAGTGCTTCTCTACTTAGCGAGGACCGGCAAAATATCCATTTCCTCTCAGACGACACAAATTGAACTAGCATGCCTTCCTGTCATCGAAAAATCGTACCTAATTAGTGTTGCATCAAGCTAATTGGAATGGAAATGCCTAAAATGAAGGAAAAAAAAAATAGCATTAGGAATTAATAAAATATACAAAAATATGAAAAATTATAGTATATTTTCAGAAATTCTAACATACAAAACAATACAAATGTCTAAAAAAACCGTAGCTATTGCACATACATTACAACTGACGGATTCCTGATATTTTGTACTAACAGAGACTACTACACTTGTAAAAATTAAAATAAAATATTAGTTATAAACTTTAAAAAATCAACTTCATAAAATATACAATAACAAAAAAAAAAAAGAAAAATAAGTATCCTAATAACAAATGCACATGACTAAAAAACTGTAAATAACAACAGTTAATTGTTAAATAAACAATATCTCAAAAACAGTTGAAGTAATCAAACGTGAGTACGACTTTTCTAAATATAATTTATTCAAGCGGATTGTAGTAATTTTATTCATAAGAAGTAAAATGTATTCAGAATCGTATCTTGGGCTCCGGGCACCATTATAGAAGGATTTTACACCTTTCTGTTCAATAAAAAGATTTCAAATTTTTAGAAAAAGTACATGCACAAAATTTTTCATTTTGCTCCGGGCGTCATAGTCGCTACATATGACCACACAATTATGTAATGCTTAATTACAGGGAGCAAAAATTGTATTATACCTTCTAAATACTTAGGCATCTCTTGAAATAATTGTTTTATGTCTAAATATTCTTAAATGCATAGCTATTTTATATTACGGCTTGGAACTTACATTTTCTTCATCCATGATTTGTCTTAGTAATTTTGAGATAATTGTAAAAACATTATAATTCTGTTTGCAACAAGTTGGGAACTTAATTTTTATAGTCGATTATTTAAATTAGGACAAATCACGTTTTGCATGAACTGGCAGTCAACGTGAACTTAATTGACAAATCATTGTTTAAATGGACAAAACAAGGATAAAATCTGACTTAAATGAGTTTTTTGTTTGTTTTTTTAACAAAAAGAGGTTTTATTTTTTTAAATATTATTTATTTATCTATCATTTTTTAAGTATGTAAATCACAAATTTAAATTTTCCAAATAATCACATAAAATCGCATATTGAGGAATTTGTATAGATGGAAAATCATAGATTAATTCATTGTACAATTTTGTAAGTTAATCACAAAATTTAGAAAATAAAAAACACTTTTATCTTATTATTATTTTTTTGTCTTGTATGCACGTTTTAGATGATACAAAACATGTTTTATATTAATTAAATGGGTTTATTTTACAGTTAATAAAGAGGAAGACACTGATATTAATATCTCAATTTTGAATTAGGTATGACAAATCACGTTTTGCATTTTATATCATCCATTATTAACTACTTGCACTGTAATGATATGTTCCGCACGTTGTTTAGCTTCCTTAGCTACGGTGCTACCTCTGGTGTATGTTTTGTGTAATTGTGAAGGTTCTTTTTAGTTTTATTAGGATGCAAAAAGGACAGCTGTTCAATATTAAGCTCTACAAATTAATGTCATTTGTAAGAATATATATATATATATTGGACCGCTAGAGCTAATTAGTGCTCTGTTTCTAACACCTTTTTGGTCATTTAGGTTTTTTCTTTCTTTTAAATATTTTTGTTGTACTTTTTTTTTGTTTTACTAGTTTTAATCTGTTCATTCTGAAAATACGTATAAATATAATACATTACATTTTTTCGAAACAATAACCGAGTGTCTTTATTTTTGTCTTGTATAAATATAGTAGAAATACCGTATCTTACAGACGCTGTATTACTCTATAAATTATTATAAATTTGTAAATATATCCTCATTCTCTTTTAGGATACTTTTGTTATCCTACTTTACTTTTTTGAGATACTGTATATTTTATTTTTAAATAAAATGTAGCTAAACTAATATTTTGAAGTTCTTATTTTCTTATTACAACGAAAATGTAAATATTATTAAACCGCACCAATTTACTGTAATCCTGTTATTACCGGTTTCAACGCCTTTTGTTGAAACAAATCCAAATATAAAAATAGACTTTTGTACATCAGAGCTCAGCTGAATGCGATCCGCTTGACTCAGGTTACAATCCGAATGAATCCCAAAAGATTTGTTTTTAGTATCCCATTTCGTTTACCAGGCTTTTGACTATGCACACAAGCGGATTTTCTTAATTTACGCCCCTAGGTAGAAAACCTTATGCCTCTTCACCCGCGGAATATAAAAATCATAACGTATGAAACTACAAACGCCCTATTCTATTCTGCACCCTACAGAACTGCTTTGGTTGGTCTGTGCGTAAATATGGCTCTCCTTGTGTATCATAGATATGTTTAGAGGAAGGTGTAATTTTTCAATAATCATCGGATCATCTCTGAAACCTCGTATCTACAAAATAACCATTTTTGCAGGAGAGCCAATACTAATTAATTATATGATCTCATCCCAATAATATATTATAATTGGTTAGTTAGTTACTTTTGTTAGTAGAAACAAAATTACAAGGTAAATTGCACTATTATTTACGTGACTTACGATTTGGAACGTCACTGCCAAAGGTTTAATAAAATTAGGGATTTTATTGAATATTGGAAGCGATTTGTTCAACCGAAGGCCTCTTAAACTTATATATTACAGCTGGAATTAGTGTAAAAAACTGAAAATTATGAAATATTCGATTTTCAAGGTTTTAGAATTAAGTTAACGTCAGGCACTAAAATGACAGCACAGCCCTACAAGGGAAACTCGCTTGCTGTCTATAGCTCGTTATATTATGTTATATACAACGAACAATATTTTGTCAAAAGTATGTCAGACATTTGAAAGACATTGTAACTTGGATTTGGTCGAGTTGATAATTAATTTACTTCTAAGATATTTTTACTTGCCCGACCTTAATATATAAGGTCGTTTTTTTATTATTATTTTTATGTAGGCCAGTATAGCGGAGGTCTCCCTTCGCCACTGGTTTATGTTGGAATTAAACATTAACTAAAAATATTATAAATTAATAAGCCAATAAAATTAATTGATAAATTGTATATTTTAGGTGCAAAATGTGTATCGACTGCGTTTACATTAATGACTTGACTGTACAAATTTAGACTAGTCTTTCTAACAAATAAAACATACAGTGTCCGATATTTGGAGAGTGTTGCATAACACCCATTTTAGCTTCACTGGACATTCGAAGTTTTATATAGACATATACCCTATTCGAAATGCAGGAACAGTAATAAAATCACATGAAAGTCGCTAGCCTATTGGCTGTCGCATAAAACAGCTCAACAGCCAACGAACGATGAGAGTTCGACAAAATAATCACGTGAACATTGTATGATTACTACTTTTTGATTCCGAATAGAGTATAGGCGATCGGGTACCGTTGTACAAAAATACGGCAACATACGAAACATTTGACGTTCCCGTACGATCTGGAATATAATTTTAAGTGTAAAAGGATATTATTCAACACTCACACTATATCGGACATGTACCGTTCCAGTTTCGGGTAAGGGGCGCACAACTGTATTCTTGATTCCGGTACAAAAGTAGCTTATTACTGCCCTGCTGCGTTCTATTCAATAAAAGTACAATTATATTGTATAAAACTATCATTCGACCAATTTCCACATATTGTTCGTGCCTTTTCTACAAGAACAAAAGAACAATTCATAAGTTTGCGATACGGAAGCATATTGTTGTGGAGGCAAAATCTATATAAGGATTGTAAAGGCAATTATGATAATCTTTGTAATGTATAGATTTGAATAAAATTCAAGCTTTCTATTCGCGGTATATTAACCCTGCTGTTCCGAAAGGAATACAAATAATACCCGACGATATTATCGTATAAGTAACTACTAATGAATCTTATGTTTATAGCAGTGTGTAATATGAATCAATGAAACAATACAAACAATAATTTTTTAACTTTCATAAATATTTATTTATAAAAACAACGCATGCTTATATTGGCTCACTTTTCCGTTAGAAAATGTGCTATGATAAGCACTACACCAGTAAATAGTTTGTATGCATTTGGCACAGTTAAACTGTTTCTTACTCTAATATATAAATTTTATCGTTTTTCGAAACATCTACCTTATTTTTATACCTTCAACTTAAGCAACAAAAGACAAGTGGGGGGTGTGTTTACCGTATGAACCAATTCGATGATAAAGGGCGTCAATATGCCATGTTCGTACATTTATGGTAAAAATTATCAAAATGTTTAGTTTATTTTCTTCGACAATGGGCTCAAAAATAAGCGTATTATTAATCTTCTTTCACATACAAATAAGAATATTTCATGTATTTACAAATATTTCTAGGGTACAAATTGTACCCCTTTCGGAACAGGAGAGTTCCGGTCCGGAAAGGTCAAAAATAGCTTTATTAGTATTCTGTTTGATCCATGCCAAAGAGATATTTTTAACACTTAAATATCAATGTTATAATTCATAATGGTTTGAAACACTTTTACGAAGTCATTCGTTGTAATTAGAAAACAAGTTAATATTATCAACTGTTCTAAAATTATGATCAAAATCCAAGTAAACCCATTTTTTTTTTAAATTATTTTGAACATAACAAAAATAAAACGAACACTTAAAGTTTAATACATATTTGTAATTGACATGATTAAAATAATAGGCACTTGTGTATTGCTTTACTGAGCTTTCAGTCGACTTTAAAAACTACGAAGATGAAATTCTTGTTAGAGGAACTTCTCAGATAAGAACTCGTGCATGTAGTCATAGACAACAAGCATAATGGCACCTCCTGGACCTAAACGGAGTACTTTTGGTAATAAACCTTTGTATAAGGCTCTCCACCTGAAACAAATTAAAATATATTATTACTGTGATTTGAAACAGTATATGTTTACGAATAATGACCTGTGGTGATATACTTTTGTAATATTGTCATAATAAGGGTGTCATACTCTTGTAAACACATTTAATACTTTTCCATTTTGTAAGGTAGAACTATTATATTTTAAATAAGTCTTTTTAAAAAATAAATATTAGATCTAGATTTTAGACCAACATTAAAGAACTACCTAGCCGTATGTAGGCTATGAGCTTCTTGCCGCCTGAAAGCTATAAGTTGTTTGTAGCCCGATATATTTACTGACAGCCAACATATGTATATAAGGGAGGTATTGTGATCATACCGATTTTGACAGTTCGAGATTTCGATTAATCTCCACGAATTGAGGTCCCTACATAATGTTTTGACTATTTTTAACATGATGTCTGTCAGTCTGTCGGTCCGTGTACACGTGCAGAGAAACTTGATATTTAAGCTTTTGACATCAATGGCACGAGTTACTAGAAATGGGAGTTTACTCGTGTCGGTTTTAAGATTTATGCGAATATATCACAACTATTTAACAAATATTTCGAAAAAAAATGCTATAAAAGCAATAACTAACAACTTTTATTTGATACTTTTTTTTGATAAAGCAGCATAAATTAAACAAGTACTTTGTTCTTTTGTACAGCTGATTTTTTATGTACAAATTAGTGTAAAAATGCAATTTTTTTTGCAACAAAAAAAAAAAAATATATATTACTAAAATAATTTTCTTCAGCAAACAAAACTTTGGTAAGCAAACAAAATCATGTTTTATATAGATATATAAAAGATGATTTCGTATTTTGTTGTTTATTGTAATGGAACTATATATGATTAATTAGTATTACAGATGTTTAAGTGGAACTAAATGAAATTCTTGTTGACTTAAGTTGTCACGAACTCACTTTTTAATGATTAAAGTGGGCTTTTTTTACCAAGCAATATAACCAAAAGCCTCATTCAATCGTTAAATGTTACTAGATTTTGGAATCTAGTTCCGCTTAAATCAAAGAAACAGACTATCATTCATTTCTTAGCTTCGAGCGAAACTAGATTTTGAAATCTAGTAACTTTTAACGATTGAACGATTTAACATTTCGTTTAGAAAAAAAAAAAAAAACATTTTGATCGTTAAAAAGTGAGCTCGTGAAAAAAATATAGCATTTGTGCTAAAAGGAAGATTACGTGAACTATATGAAAAGAAAAGAAACGTTTTATATAAAAAAGCTCTTTAGATATGCTAAGAATTATTACAAGACTATGATTATTATTCACTTAACTAAACATAAGTGTACTTATGTACTAATGAGTACTCTATTTATAATTATTGCTATAAAAAATAAAAAACTTCATATTCTCGAGATCTAAAATATTTCGAGAAATAGGAATTCTCAAATCTCGAGGAAAAAAAGTCGATAATTCACAAGCTTTTCAAATGAATCGCTTATCGAAAGGAGTTTAGTTCATCATTATAATAAAAACGATGTACCATATTCATTTAAAATTTGAAAGATTAAAATGGTATGCCTCCCATGACGTTTGTTATGTAATACAAATGTTAATCAGTCTCGCCATTTCGTACGGCGAGCCTCTGAAGGCATTGTTTAAAATTTTTTGGATAACGAAAGCTCCGTAAATATTCGATAAGCTCCAAAATCTATACATAATTGCATATTTTTACACACGTTATTTACGTCACTCTTTATTTTTCTCTTTTATCTACTGCTTTATATTATCATAAGTGTGATAATACTAGGGATAGTAATAATCATTATTAAATTTCCAATTGAGAAGTATCAGCAACCATTTTGACACATTCGGTCAAATAGTATTTTCAATATACAGTACCTAGCCACATTATAAGACGCACCTTATTTTTTGGAATTCCTTGCAACAACTATAAAGTACGGCTCAATTATTATTGTCATAATAGATCGGATTATGTTAAGACATTTTGTGTTATACAAGGTAATCATTTGTTTATTATGTATTTTTCTAATGTAACAATGATAGTTCAATATAAATCCGATTGAAAATGTGTGGGAGTTGATTAAGTGGCAAAGGAACTGATTACCACAAAAACTCAGCAAACTGATAAAATTATTTATGTCTGAAATCATCACCAATGTAGGGCATAGTACGAGCATGCAATAATATGCGAATCAAAACTTTAATAACTGTCATAGGTGCTTGACTAAATAATAAAAATAAATGATATTTAAATTAATGGACAAAAATAAATAAATTCATCATTGTTCAAGTGTATTAATTAATCTCTTGGGGCACTGGTACTTGATTTATAACGCGTTGTCCGAGTGTATCCCATAGGTTTTTGATCGAGTTTACATCTCAGCTGAGAGTTTGTTATGATAACTGGTAAATTCCCACTTCATCTAGATATTCTTTCATGTAGACGTTCCATGTGGACGTGCATTACCAAGCATTAAGGTAAAACTATTGTCAATATATGCAGCGTAAGGTAATGGCATGTTCTTCTCATCAGTCCTTTATGTACCTTTCTACAGTTAAAGCACAGAATTACATTGGCACCGTTTTCTTATGCAGACTTGTCATATTAACATTGCACTACCGTCCGATACTTATAATTTCCTAGTTAAACAGCAAAATAATATATATATATATATAGCCAGTGTAATAAAAAAGTTAGCAAATGATTAAATAGTTCCCCCTAACACGCTGTATCCTTAATTAATCATATTAGCTGAAACATTTTATAAGTATTTATTTTTGTATTTTTTTTTTTTTAATTTATCAGTTTTAATATTTTTTTTTTTTCTGCCTACCAAACTTTTTTATTGATATTAATTTTGGTTAGTTTATTTTCGTAGCTACTAATCATCAATGCCAAGGAGCAAGGTCTTGACATAAAAAAACACCACATTCAATATACATACCTAAACATTTTTATAACTTACGTTTGCCAACGACATGTAAAAATACAACCTGCAATGTATTTTTAACTTCAACAGTTGATCAATTTTACTTTTAAATTTATACAATGCTATTGTAAATTTTATATTTTTTTATTTATTTACATGTTTCGTTTGCTGCAGTTTTTATTGTTCTGTTAAAATGATATGAGACAGATATAAGTCCCTCTGGAATTTCCGAACACTGACGTACGGCAACCAAGACAGACGCAACAGAAAAGAGTACATCAAAAGACAGAGAAAGTACCCAAGTTTGTGTCATACCGTTGGTCGATGTGTCCACCTCTGGAAACGCGAAAGATGTCAATCCTGTAATCTAGATCTTGCAACACATGTTGTAAAACATCATAGGAGACAAGGTCAGGTGACCGTGGAGGTTAGGGCAGAAGAAGTGAGTTATCGTTAGACATGCACCCAATCTAATGACAGGGAAGATTATCACTGAAGTGAGTAAGAACGCCAACTGGAAGTGTGGGTGGACTTTGTCTAGAAAATTAATTTCTCATCATTTCGTAGCACTGTTCCTAGGCTTTCACGGTCACTCCTCCACTTTCCGTTGTGCCTGTCTCAGAGACTGTACGACAATGTTTCAAAATGGATTTCTGTATAATACGCGATATTCACTTAATAAGAACCGGTATCGTCCCAAAGTATATTGACTAATAAACAAATGGTAATACAAATTCTGGGACATAAAGTTCTTAACGATGTTGTTAAATAGCAATATTTCTTGTTATTGTTTTTATAGACATATCTAAATTTTAAATAATATTTAATGGAGTAGAAAATGTAATCAGTTATTATCACTAAAAGATTACAAATCAAAACATAGAGTTCAATACAAACTCTTTAATAATTATTAAATACAAAAATAAACACTACTCCCAGTTTACTTATAGTTTTGAAGTTGCTATGTCAGATGAGACGACTTTATTTACTTTTCTTATTTACAGTGCTATGATACAACTTAAGATAGTGATGAGATAATCAAATACAGACTCGCCCCTTTTCGACAACGTTTTAGTTTTCTAATTTTTATTCACTAGAAATTTTCATAGTATAGTTTAGGTCAGTTTAAACTAGTATGCCTGAGAAATGGCTACGTCGTGAATAGACAAGACAGGATTTAAGAAGAACCAAAAGTTGACATTCTTTACTTTTAGAAGAGCCATAAAAATATTATAACATAAAAACGCATATTAGCTCAAATATAATGTTTACAAGCATAAAGACTGCACGTTCTTTGGTGGAGCGAATAAGATTGTCCATGCGCAAAGTACGTGGTACGTCAAAGCCAGTGTGATTTTACGATATATTGATTTATATTAGGTGGCCGAAAATTTACAAATTTTGCCATATCAAATATCAAAAGAGCCGTAGCTGGCTAGTGTATCACGAAACCAAACATTTCTAATGTGATAAAAATTAACATAGCTAGTTGTGTTGTTCGTAAGAAAGGTATAGTAAAAACGAATTTATATTTTTACAAGTTCACAACTGAACATGTCACTGGTGGTGTGGCAGTAATAATCCAAAACCAAATCAAACATAATAACCTATTAATTATATCATGTAAAAACACAGATTCAAAAAATATAATATCTTGTCTGCATGAGAATTTATGAGAATCAGAATCTGTATTGATGAAGGCGGTGGTCACATTAAGTGTATATGTTCATTTTTACTTGTTTTTTTTTTTTAAAGATAAATAAATAAATGAATAAATTTTCTCAGAAAACTAACTGTTTAAAGCAAACTTTAAATTTTCTCAATAGCTCTGTAGTGTTAAAGGTTATGTGAGAAGTTCCTGCCTTCCAAATTTATTCAAAGACATACCTGATTTTTTTCTTGGCTTGCTCTGACGATTTTATTTTTTATTTTTTGAACTACACGTTATATTTTCTTGCAGATAATAACATCCAAAATAATCCAACATTGACCGTACTAAAGGTTATTCTAAACGTTTAGGCGGAACTAGATTTTTAATTTTAGTAACTTTTATCGATTAAGTGAGGCTTTTGATAATTTTGTTTAGCAAAAGTCTACTTCAAACAATAAAAGAAGAGCTCATGACAACTTACAAAAATGAAAATTCCAGTTAGTTCCTCGTAAACGTTTGGAATAGCCTATAGTTCGAACCGGGCTTTTTAGGCTTAAAAAGAATTTATGTGATCGTCGTTTATTGTCCGAATAAGAGATTGACACCGCTATCAGGGACTATCTTGCATCAATTTCAGAAAGTGAATGACTCGAAGCTTATAGATGTTGGAGCTGACTACTTTGAGCACTTCTAAATTTTCACTGCCCTAGCATTTATTGTTTTCCTGTATGTCTCTTATTTCCGTGTTACCGTTGTAAAATAATTAGTTGGTAGACTAATATTTAGACGTTTTAATAAAGAGACAAATACAGAACAAAATTTGTCTTATTTAATTGTTACCACATAACAATGTGAAATGTTGAAGGCAATATATGCAACAGCAACTAAGCCTATCTATTACTACCTTTACTCAAGTGCACCAATGTTATGAAAATCTCTGGCTTTAGCAAAATGTTTTTGAGCTCCAAAATTATCCCCTACCTCCAAACAAATGCTCATTCGCGAAAAAATCCACGCTAGTATTACCGTACTCCAGTCTCAAAGTAAATTTTTCTAAAATGTGCAATCATTTCAAAATCTTTCTTTGTCAGAGCACAATAAACAATGCAATGTTTAGTCCTTCCGAGACTATAATTTTAAAGAATTCATCATATCAAAAGGTCTAATTTGAACAGGACTTGAGTAGGCCAAAGATTAGATTGAACAAGGTTGTGACAGACAGTTTAAAGGGAAGAAATAGCGGCTGGTTTGGTGAAGAGTACAGCAATCAACAGACATGAATGAAGAATGACAGAAAAAAAGTTTGTGAGGAGCATTCCATAGAGATTAAAACCTCGCCACCAATTATGGTAAAAGAAAACGGATTAAGTAAGTATTTGTAGTTCAATATGTTGTCGATTGGTTGTCTCGAAGTGTCGATGTTGCTTATAGTTTTAAGTCAGAATAAACTGGTTATATACGTTCACGCAGAATAATAAGATATATTTTGTGTCAAGTGAGTCATTTTGCAGAACTCTTGTTTAACTTGATACACATGTTATATTTTGGTTCCAGCTTAGAGTTCCAGCTAAAAACTAGATGACAGAAACTGTTTATCCTAGCTATGAAAAATACAATATAATTTATAAAAATAGTCGTCCAGTAAGCTATGGAATCTTATTTATAAAAAAAATATGTTGGCAATATCACTGTCCTGTATCATTTTATTGTTTAATGACATGTAATATCAGATTTTGAGATTTTAAAACAAACATATATTTGTAATATAATGGATAACTACATTTTATGAAGACAAGCAACAAAATAAATACTCAAAATTATTTCCTTCACTTATTAATTTTCGATAATGAATATTTTTGATCATTTTGTTACAAAGTTAGGTAGGTGAAGCTCAAGCTGTCAGGTATGGAATATCTATCAAAAATAATAAATAGCACAGATATTGCCAACACAAAATTTAAAAAAATAAAATTCATGGCCTGCTAGTCTTTTTTTTTTCGATCATATTGTATTTAGTTGCTCACAATATTTTTATACATGCTACAGGTTATTTACCTTATGTAGCAATTAGTGAATACCAATGAATATTGTTGCGTTGTGGGAATCAAACTAAATAATTATTCAATGAAATAAAATAATTACAGATTGTGCCAATATGCAACCAAATTTAGCAGTAGCGAACTGGAAAAAATTCCGGCCGTAGAAAAATTGAATAAAACGGCTCCATAGGGTGAAGAGCCGGCTTCATTGGATTAAGGACCGGCCCCGTTGTTCAAAGAATCGGCTTCACAAATTTTCAGGTCTGGATTGAGAAATGTTTGGTAAATGTTCCGTACACTCCCACCAGTTTAAATTTGAATTTGGCTGTATGTTTAGGATAGAGTAGGTATATTTTAACAGTTAGAAACAAGAAAACGTAGCCGTCAGAGTGGGGAACCAATAGCAATAATTCATGCATCGGTAGTTGACCAAGAAACACGCGTTTCAAACATGACATTGATAGGTCGAAATATAACTGATATTTTTTGGTACTCTTTTTATAAAGACAATATTTTTCAAAATATGTATACTATAAATCTCCTTGAAACCATGTAAAAATTCCTTACGCGTACCCGATTATATACGTCAAGTTTCGACTTTTTCTGTCTTAACTTTCTAACTAAACCTAACCTAATTACGTAGTTTATAGGTGCGCATTACTTTATTTTCTCCCCACATTTGCTTTTCTCCCCACATTTGCCCAATTAAAATTGTGTATCATTGCGCATGCGTTTATAACGTACATTCATCATGAGCTCTAGTAATTTGAGCCTTGATACCATTTAAATATGAATTTAACCGTATAAATACTGAAATTAAATTATTAAAATTTTTGCTTAAATAAGTTAATACGAGCGAAATATTAACAAACACAAATCAAATAAATATTTAAATTTCAGGATTAATACTTATTAAATACCTATACTTATTTAAATTACATCTGGTAAAGTTCTATAACAAAATATGGAATGAAAAACAAATGCCGGCAAACTGGAAAAAAGGACTGATAATACCCATATACAAGACAGGAGACAGGAAAGATATAAATAATTACAGAGGAATAACTTTGATAAGACCGTTTATAAGATCTTCGCCATGATTATAGATGAAAGACTAAGACAAGAAATAAATGAAAAGAACCTACTTCCGGACACACAAAATGGATTCAGAAAAGGACGAAGAACAACGGACAACATATATGTGCTCAACCACCTGGCCAACCGAGAATTGGAAAAGAGAGGGGGAAAACTATTCGTTCTGTTCGCCGATCTCAAAGCCGCATTTGGCAATGTAGATAGAATGAAATAAATAAATACATTAAAGCAGAAAGGAGTGAGTAGTTCAATAGTGAGAAACATATAAAAGTTATATGAAGAAACACAGCAATCAAGACAAAAAATGGACAAGGAAACTTTCTGGACAGAGAAAGGACTGCGACAAGGATGCCCACTTAGCCCTACTCTGTTTTCACTCTATATCTCAGATCTAGAGAACTATTTAGCAAAGGAACAGACAGGAGTAGTTATAGGGAGGAAAAAAATCTCGTCTTTGGCATACGCGGACGATGGCTATACTCTCAGTAACAAAATTAGGATTGCAAAACCTGCTGCGTAGATTGGAAACGTATTTGATAACAAAGAAACTGAGTTTAAATACCGAAAAGTCAAAGATAATGATTTTTAAAAAAGACGGCGGAAGAATAAAAGATGAAATATGGAAATGGCAAGATAAAGAAATAGAAAGAGTAAAAAATTATAAATACTTAGGTTATACTTTCCAGCAATCGAACAATGAGAGTGAGCATATAAATTATGTTGTAAAGAAAGCCATGACCCAGGTGTGGGGAGTAGGTGAAAAAAGGTTTAAAAACAGTTTCCCCATCAAACTCACTATGTTCGACAGAATGGTAAAACCCATTATGATGTACGGTGCGGAAATCTGGGGTTGGACGGAGCAACATAAAATGGAAAGACTACATCAAAAATATCTGAGATGGATTTTAGGAGTAGACAGAAACACACCAACATATATACTCCTGGAAGAAAAAAAAGGGACAAGATGAAAATAGAGAGTGGCAAGATAGCAATGAGATATGAAGAGCGGTTAAGAAACATTCCGGAAGACACAGTTTTAAGAGAATGTTGGCGGGAAATGAGACGGAGAGAAAGGAATTTATAAAACAAGTCCAGGTGAGAGATAAATAGAAGAAAATATTATGAAAGAAATGGGTATTCCACGATCTACATAGAGATGATGCGAGAAAGAGGAGAAAATGTGATCAGCGAAATAGAAAATAGAGATAGAGATGTACAGAGTCAAGTACAACATGACAGAATAAGAAACTCTACTTAGTTCCCAATGTACCATCACATTGTCACTCTTGATAAGCCAAGATATCTACTGCACTCCAAAGCAGAAAGAATAAGAATAATTGCCAGATTTAGATGTGGTAATGAAAGCACTGAAAATAAAATATGGAAAAGAGCTGAGGAAAAAAAATGCAGAATATGCGAAGAAAAAGAAGAGACAATATGGCATTTGTTCTATGAATGCGAAAATGGAAAAGACAGCAGAAGTATGACAGAAATATTAGATGACTTGGGGGATCAGGAGAAGAAATAATGAGAAGTATATTAAAAAGAATGAAGAGTAAATGATTAAAGATAGAAGATGGAATGTATATATATATAGAATAGAATAGAATAGAATAGATTTATTGAAATATTAGATACAAAAAATTGAACATAATTCCAGTCAGTCAAAAAAAATAACAATATATAATATTCGTACAGTATAATACATATTACAAAACATGGTATAAATACAAACTATAATACATCATCTAAATTATGGTTCATATATTCTTGTAGACTATAGAACGCATTATCGAGGAGGTAAGCTCTCATGGTAGACCTGAACTTACGCACATTGTAGTTCCTTACTTCTAATGGTAATTTGTTAAATATGTCTATACCTACATTTTTACAGAAACATAAAGATTTTTTATACTTAAGACGGGGCTTAAGTATATTATGGCGACCTCTAGTGTTATATTCATGACCATTGCCACATATGGCCATCTCGCCAATGCCTTCTCTGACCAATGTGAGCGCTTCTAGTATGTACAGGCATGGGAGAGTAAGGATTTTGCTGGATCTAAATAATGGTCTACACGAATCCCTCCAGGCACTGTTCGTAATTATTCTAATGGCTTTTTTTTGTAGAATAAAAATCCTTTTCCAATTTACCGAATTACCCCATAATATGATACCATATGATATTAGGCTATGAACGCGCGCGAAGTATACCGTTTTGGCTGCTCTAAGTGATATGTGATTTACCACTTTTCTTAACATAAACAAGGCGGTGTTTATTTTATTTTCGAGATTATTTATGTGTAACTTCCAGGTTAACTGGGAATCCAAATAAAAACCTAGAAATTTAGCATTATTGTTAGCATATGGTAAAAGATTCTCTGAAAAATTTCTGTTGAGACTAAAAACCATTTCATTAGTCTTCTCTATGTTCAGGCT
Source organism: Liopterus haemorrhoidalis (assembly GCA_963971575.1). Taxonomy (NCBI): domain Eukaryota; kingdom Metazoa; phylum Arthropoda; class Insecta; order Coleoptera; family Dytiscidae; genus Liopterus; species Liopterus haemorrhoidalis. The sequence continues at coordinate 116,602,856 of OZ020611.1, forward strand.
CAAATTGTTGGATGCAAACCAATTCAAAGCCTGGTTTAGAGACGATTCCATAAGGTCTGGAATTCTCCTGTAGTCCATATTTTTATTTAAGAAAGTACTGTCATCCGCAAACATAAAAGTATTGGCAGTAATGAACTCGGGTAAGTCGTTAATGTAAATAAGGAACAGTAATGGCCCCAAAATGGAACCCTGTGGGACCCCATGATTAACCTTAAGTTTATCTGAAAAACTGTTATTAACATTAACGCACTGGAACCTATCTGTTAGAAAACTACGTACCAGAGCCTTAGCTGTGCCCCTAATACCAAAATGCTCTAATTTATCAGCTAATATGTCGTGTGAGACACAATCAAAAGCCTTGGAGAGATCGCAAAATGTGGCGGCCACGTGCATACCTTCTTCAATGCTAGTCATTACATCTAATAAAAATTTAAATGCAGCCTTAGTGGTGGAGCTCCCAGATCTAAAACCAAATTGGGAAGTGGATAGTAAATTAAATTTTTCTAAATATTTAACAATTCTATCTTTAATTGCAATTTCAAATATTTTTGAAAAAATCGGAACCAGTGATATTGGTCGATAATTAGATGGATTATCTCTTTCTCCTTTTTTAAATATGGGAATCACCTTCGAATATTTTAATTGATCTGGATAAATGCCAGTTAAAAAGGATTTATTAATAATGTGCACCAGAGGTTCAACAATAACTAGACTACATTCTTTCAAGAGTTTTGCATTGCAATAGTAGACATCAGATGCTTTGCTATTATTTAATCTATTAATAATGTTAAGTACTTCATATCTATCAACGGGCATAAGAAAAAAATTATTACTAGTACTTTTAACTCGATAATATTCATAACAGTTCTTATGTGATATATTTGATATTAATTTCTGAGCTATAGATACAAAAAAAATATTAAATTCATCGGCAGTTTGTGATTCTGTTTGAAGGGCATTTAGTTTCTTTTTTTATTATATCCCAAGTTGCTCTATTTATATTATCGGCTGAACTAATATAAAGTTCGTAAGCTTTTCTTTTTTCGGTTTTAATAAGTTTGCGATATTTTTTTAATAGTTGACAGTAATGCTTACGAAAAGGTGGAATTTTCTTGCTAATATCATAGTAAAAGTCTAAATTCGTTTTCATAATTTTCAATTGATTAGTGTACCACCCACAGTGATTATTATTCTTATATTTGATATATTTAATTGGTAAATATATATCAGCATTATATAAAAAAACATTAAAAAAATTTTTAAAAGAAATATTGACATTATCATCTTGACATAAACCTTGCAAGTTGTAACCACTAAGTGAATCAACGAAATTTGTAATATTGTGCCTGTTAATCAATCTTTGTTTAGTTTTAAACTGTACGTTGCAGTGTGTGCTAGTATTTACCTTAAAACTAAATTCCACGCCCAAGTGATCGGAAACATGTGGATTAATAATTGCAACAGAGTCATTGTTAAATTCTATGTCTGTAAAAACGTTATCTAAACAGCTACCGTTGTTCATATATGAGTATCTTGTAATTTCATGGTGAAGAATATGTAAATTATAGCTTGAAAAAACTCCAACTAAATCATAATATAAGTTATCTTTGACTCTAAAATTAATATTAAAGTCACCATTGATTATAATCTTATGTGATTTATAAGTGTTTGTGGCTATGTGCAACAAGTGATTAATATTATCAATAAACAAGTTGAAGTTACCTGTCGGTGACCTATAAACTGTGATTAAAATTGTGTTAATATTCTTAAGGTGAATAGCTGCTATTTCACAGTGGTATTCAATACTCATATCGGTAAGTAAATTTAATTTAACAAAATTTATAGACGGTTTTACATAAATGGCAACACCACCATTTCCCATCAACTTGCGCGTGAATGCTTCGGCTAGAATAAAATTATCTACATTGTAAATATTTAATTCTTGGTCCTTGAGCCAATGCTCGCAAATACATAAAACATCATAAAACTTATTAGTGAAAAGATGTGCATTCAAATTTAGTATTTTAGTCCTTAAACACTGCACGTTCAGATTTAATATTGTACATGATTTATTGTTTATTATCTTCTTGGGTTCACTGCTATTTTGGAATATTTTTGGAAGGTCCCCTTCGAAAAATATAACGCCTTACCACGATACCCTTTGGCCAAATGTCTGCTTTTTCAAGCCTTTCGAGGTACTCATACGGGGCACTTAACCGGAAACACGCATTGACGCCGGAGGTTTCCAGCTTTGTACAGTCAAATTTGGCATCTGGTATTTTTACAGTCAGATGCCTAACTATCTGTTCGGGTGTAATTGTTGGATGAACTTTCCCTACAAATAGCCAGGCTTTTTTTGGTCCAGCGGTGAAATCGGTGACATCCTTGTTGGTACCAACAATTGTGTTTGGATTCTTACGTTTTTTTCGCCTACTAGTAACCTCCTTGAATGGTTTCTCGCCGTTGCCATTATCCTTGTTGTCCTCGGTAGTTTTTTTAATTTCTGTGGTACTCCTCGTGGTTTTGGTGGACACATTAGTTTCCTGAATGCCATCGCCGCCATTTTTTTTATTTATTATTTTGGTCGTGACTGTTGGACAAACAGGTTTCTTACTTTCAAGTTTTTTTGGCATAACATGACTTGCAATTTTCGAATACGAGACTTGTGCTGCCATCTTTCCTTGTCCCGAAGTAGTTACAATTTTGGAATTTGTTTCCAAAAAATTAACTTTTTCGATCAGAAGTAAATTTTTGTCCTCCATTTCTTGAAGGAGTCTTTTTAATAGACCGTTTTCTTGTAAAAGGTATTTAACATGCAGATTAACGTCCTCAGAAGGTGTAATTACCTCATTTATTGTGTTGCTGGGGTCATTAAACTCCTTGCAGACGGAACACTGCCAATTTTCACTTCTCACATTTTCGTTTTCGTTGAGATTTGCACAATTAAAATGAAAACATTCACTACACTGTACACAGGTAACGCCGTTTACCATTTTTCTCTTACATATTTTGCAAATAAGTGTTTTTTTCTGGGAGCGATTTTCGGGAAGATTATCGTCACCCGCCATCTTTACTTACATATATATATATATATATATATATATATATATGTGTGTGTGTGTGTGTGTGTGTGTGTGTGTGTGTGTGTGTGTGTGTGTGTGTGTGTGTGTGTGTGTGTGTGTGTGTGTGTGTGTGTGTGTGTGTGTGTGTGTGTGTGTGTGTGTGTGTGTGTGTGTGTGTGTGTGTGTGTGTGTGTGTGTGTGTGTGTGTGTGTGTGTGTGTGTGTGTGTGTGTGTGTGTGTGTGTGTGTGTGTGTGTGTGTGTGTGTGTGTGTGTGTGTGTGTGTGTGTGTGTGTGTGTGTGTGTGTGTGTGTGTGTGTGTGTGTGTGTGTGTGTGTGTGTGTGTGTGTGTGTGTGTGTGTGTGTGTGTGTGTGTGTGTGTGTGTGTGTGTGTGTGTGTGTGTGTGTGTGTGTGTGTGTGTGTGTGTGTGTGTGTGTGTGTGTGTGTGTGTGTGTGTGTGTGTGTGTGTGTGTGTGTGTGTGTGTGTGTGTGTGTGTGTGTGTGTGTGTGTGTGTGTGTGTGTGTGTGTGTGTGTGTGTGTGTGTGTGTGTGTGTGTGTGTGTGTGTGTGTGTGTGTGTGTGTGTGTGTGTGTGTGTGTGTGTGTGTGTGTGTGTGTGTGTGTGTGTGTGTGTGTGTGTGTGTGTGTGTGTGTGTGTGTGTGTGTGTGTGTGTGTGTGTGTGTGTGTGTGTGTGTGTGTGTGTGTGTGTGTGTGTGTGTAACAAAATGTAAAACATACATAACTAGATTTTTTAAATATTGTAAAATATTATGTAAGATTCGCCTTAGGGCAAGAATAATAAAGTTCTATTCTATTCTATTTAAATTTCAGTTTTGAATAGCATTTTTGGAAAAGATAAGGCTGAATCGTTATGTTCTGCAAGAAACGGGTGACGCTTCGCCAAAGCCAAATCTCATTTTAACTAGCTTGTGCTTTTTCTCTAACCAGATGGTTCTGGTGGGAGCATACGGAACATTGACCAAATGTTTAAATAGCTTAGTTGAAATTTGCTAGGCACGAAAATCTTATGCAGTGATAGGTTTTACTCATTTATTGATAACTAATGAATAGACTAATGGACTAATGGATATCTAAAGCAGAGGAGGTTCTGATGGAGTAAAGTGAGTAAGATAGATATAATGTAAGGGCATATACTTATCTCATGTCTCCGTCAGTCACTATAATGATGAGGATAGGCAAAACGCAGTCCAGTAATTATTGTCAATGGTTTTACCATGTCATTAAAAAGTCAAGTTAGTTTTCTTATATTTTGGTACAAGCTGTAAGATATGTATAAGTATACATTTAAAATAATTAAACAAACTCACCCTTCTTCTCTGTAGATCATGATCATTGAGGCAATTGTAGACTTATATTTAACTTGTCCAGGTACTGGCTGAGGTCCCTGAATTCTTGACTTAGCTACATCAAAAGGTATGTTTGCACAAGAGCCTATAACACCTGAGATAAAACCTAAACCTAGTTTCCTAAGGAATTCTAATGTAGGGTCCTGTAAACAATATTAAAATAGTTAGACTCGATTCATTTTATAATACAAAAATATTAAGAAAAAATCTTAGTTTTGTAAAATATTCTGCAAACTATAATGTCACTTCTGACAATAACTATAGACAAATCAATAATATGCTATAACCTAGAGGTTCTCAACAAGAGGGAATACAGTTACAGTCAGACTCTGTTACACAAATATACATATTTTTATAATTTGGGCTCTAAAACTTTTCGTCCCCCGCACCACGTGGTCTTCGTTACGGCGCTGAAATTAAGCTGCATTTTCAATATCAAATACATATCAAAGGGGGAATGACATTTTTAGATATGGTGAAAAAGGTGCAAGGTGTAAAAAAGATTGAGAATTACTGCTATCTATATTAATAAAATTTGAGGCTATATCTGCTAATTTGTAATGAATAGATCAAGAGGACTTATGTGAGTGAGGCCAAAAGAAAAAGAAGAAATCATTATTATATTTTAAATAAATAGTTTCAAATGGTTACCCTAACTATAATTTTCCTGTATTCGCTGCTTTTTGTTTTCTATTTCTTTCAAAAACGATGAATCGAGGTTTTACTTTACTTATAAACTTAAGGCAGATTTTTACAACAGTTTTTTTACCATCAATAAATGAATTAAAAACATACAAATAATCAGTAATGTGTTCCAGCCGGCTCGCACAGGATTCTACGTGCCGAGATGGTTGATAAATTCCTGTAAACTTGTATTTCATTTATTATTTGCAATTATGCAATTACAATTGCGATTCTGATTGGATGTTTGCCGTTCGGAATGAATAATGCGCTCATGCGTCGTATTATTGCTGTCTGGGATTTTACACCCATGAACACATCTACTGTGACATAAATAGTCGTATATCGAAAATCAATTCATCGAATGATCAATTCATAGAATCGTCAATTCATCGAAAAAAAATATTTTGTAAATATTTGAGAGGAATGCCGAGAGGATCGGAAAGTCAAAAAAGCAGTGGTCAATAAAATTAGACTGACTAAGAAATAATTGCATAAATTTTTTTATATGGTTTAAAAAAAGGTAAATAAAGTGACATAGTGTTTGAATATAAATAAAGAAATATAATAAGAAAACTTATATAATAAAACAAATTTTTTGTTTTTAAGGTTTAATAAGACAGGTTATAGGCAATTGCACGCAAATAATTTTTATAAATTCATACACAGTGATACGCATTTTAATTGGGCTAATATGGGGAAAAATAAAGTACTATGCATTTAAAAACAAGGTAATTAGGTTAGGTTTAGTTAGTAAAAATCTAAAACCGAGCGGAGCGAGTTACCCATCTTCTAGTTTAAGGACAAAGCACTATTTTAGGTTAGTTTAGGTTAGTAAGGGTTTTGTTAGAAGAAGCCGAGCGAAGCGAGCTACCCATCTTCTAGTTTAATGTCAAAACACTATCTTAGGTTATGTCAGGTTAGTAAGGGTTTGGTTAGAAGAAGCCGAGCGAAGCGAGTTACCCATTTTCTAGTTTAAGGACAAAGCACTATTTTAGGTTAGGTTAGATTAGTAAGGGTTTTGTTAGAAGAAGCCGAGCGAAGCGAGCTACTCATCATCTAGTTTAATGACCAAACAAACTCACACTAACATAACAATGCCACCTATTTAGAACCACTGTACATTGAACAAATCATGTGTGGTATGACGCGGTGTGACACATGCGTAGTTGCGTAGATACCTATTCCCTAGTTATACCGAAAATTTATATAAATAAGAAAAACGTGCCATTCGATAAATTGACTTTCTCAAATATTTACAAAATATTTTTTTCGATGAATTGATCATTCGATGAATTGATTTTCGATGAATTGATTTTTGATGAATTGATTTTCGATGAATTGATTTTCGATGAACTTACCGTGAATCGTTGCAGCTGACTCGCGCAGACCGGTTGTTAAAAATATTTCGAACCCATTGATAAACGTACTCATTATTAAATTCCAATTAAGTTTTATTGCATACACGGTATTTTACATTGAACTGTTGCAAGAATATTAAATGAAATACAGCTTGTAATTCATTTATTGCTTTTGCAATTACGATAGCGATTTTGATTTGACCTATGTCGAATAATGCACTGTGCGTCTGGCAGATGTGTGGGATTTTTCATCCGCGAACGCATCTTGTGAACAGTTGTGTAAACCGGTACCTTTTTTTTATTAACTACTTACGAAATGTGGAACTCTAGACAATAAGCCAGTAATTTATTTTTGTTACATAAAGATATTTAAGAAGACTTATCATAGACGTTTATCAGACGTAGATTAACTCTAAACCGGAATAAAGATAAAAATTTAAGTTTTGTAAGTAAATATTCGAAAATTTCCTATTACCTATTGTATAGGTATAAGTATTTTATAGGCATTAATTTGTTTGCAGAATATTTTTATAAAACAACACCTTATTTAAAATCTTAAGCGTAAAAACTTACATCTAATTGAGGTAAAATTCCCTTCAACGAATGATAATTTCCAAAGTATATCATATTATAAACTCCATTCCTCCCTATCGTGGCAGTTAGGCCTTTATTTAGGCCCTTGTTGCCAAAGCCGCCTTTTTTGATAATCTCCCTAGTAACAGCCCAAGTACTTGGTACATCTTTGCTCTTGGCTGCATTTGCTTGTAAAGTTACCTTAACTACTTCAAATGGGTTTACTAGGATTGATTCGGTCACTCCTGCACCTAGACCAGCTAGAGAGAAAGTCTGGAAAGGAAATATTCATAATTCTTTTTCTAGAATTGATACAATTTTTAAATAAAGATACAGATATCAAGTGCTTACAAATCTAAATACCATTCTTGCGAGATATAGCGTTAATAGGAATCTGAGTTAATCATGATTTAGGTTCCGAAGAATCTAAAAGACACATTAATTATAATTTTCTTTTAGAAATTAAATCGCGATAGTACGAAACAGTTCACATCTCTTCACTTTTTTCGTTTATATTTGAATTTTGAAAGTTTTATATAAAGAATTCACACATTTCAGGTTTTCCTAGATATTTAATATGTAATCGTATTAAAATCAAGCAACTGTTGATACTCTTTATCGTCCACTAAATACTACGAGCTTGTATTTAATAAATTTTATTAAAAAATGAAAGAAAAAGAAAATCAATATAATAAACAAATAGATATCTTTAGAAAAAACTTACCGCATGAAAAATTCTGAGCGTACTATTTCGGTTTATATCAATGTTTTTTTTTGTTTTTTTTTTTTTTACTATAGCAACTAGTCGGCGTAATAGGGTGGGGGACAGTTTTTGAAAACTGGTAAAAATAATGTCAAAGAAATATTTTTACTAATTTTGGCTAATTTTCCTTTTTAATTTACGCATAATTTATCTTTCATTTGATGATTAGCATGATATTTCTAAAAACTAATTAATTATTTAAATTGAACAAATAAAAAATTCGAACGTTTTAAAAAATTATCGGATCAAATATTTCGAGTGTTCATATCAGTTACTCAGATTGTTTCACTAGACCTCTGGAAAAACACCGTAGGGATAAAACAAAATTGACACAATTTTAAGCAAAAACTTTTTTTTTAATATTAAATGTTACTCGTTGTTATTTTAGACCCCAAAACTAACCTTTTTTTTTCGAAAAATCCATATACAGTAAATCTATACAGTAAACTATCTATACTATACAGTAATATTCTATAATATTCTAATATGATATTCTATGTAGTAAACTGCTTAAGGTCATTTATTTAATCAATCAAATATTTCCTATTGTATCTTGGTTTGGGGTCATTTGTCACCGGCAAAAAGAATATTTGCTTTGCAGCGTTGTGTAGTTAGGTTAATGATTGGGGTATCATACAGGCAGAATTGCAAACACATTTTTTCTACCTTAATGATATTTGCCTCAACTACCTAAGGGTAGATAAATCTAGAAATAGTACAAACTACTACTCCATAAAGTTTTTTAATTTTTTGGCAGAGAAAATCAGATCGATGACAAAAAATTTAAAACTACGATTAAAATTAACGGATAATCCAATTTATGAAATATCAGATTTTTTAATCTCAATTTTTAGCTTTATCTGAAACATAGATAAATTTTATTTTATTTCTTTATTTTAATTTAATTTTATTTATTTTAATGTTCTTATTTTCAAATTTATTTATATTTTTTATTTTATATTGTACCTATGTATGATCAATAAACACGAAATAGATTCTTAGTAAAGTAACTGAATATAATTTTTGCTCATTCCTGTTTCAATAAGTTTTGACTGTATTTGAATGACTTTTGTATTTATTTTTCATTTTCTATTTAATTTAATGTTTGCTCATTTATTTTGTATAAAATTATCTGTGTATTTTCTTTTCTTGGATTGACGGTATTTTTATTTATATTTTATAAACAATAAAACAATTTAAACTAAAAACAATATTGTACTTTGTAATTTGGTCAATAAAGAAATTATTATTATTATTATTATTATTAAGCGATCAATACGTCCCGATAAAGTTTACGTTATGCAAAATCGTACAGTATTAACAGAAAAATATTGGCTGGATTGACTGACTGTTGGATGCTGCGAGAGGCTCCTGCGTCAGTGTATTCCTCGACCCGGTGGTTTGAATTAAGTATGGTTAAATTTATAATCTTGTATCATTACATTTATAATTACACAATAATGGTATGTACTCAGCTCTCTGCTCGACGGATTCGTTTGTCCAGCACCGAACAATTCATCCGTTCTACCGTTTTCAACTCTACGCTCAGACGGAAGTTTTTTTTTTGCAACGCAATTAAGTTCATTTGAATGTTTTGACACTCATTACTATCTTCATTACTAAGATTCAAAATATTTCAAACACCCTGAATTCAAATTATTAATATTTAAAATGAACGCAAGGCATAAATTTAATTATGAATATAACTTATATTTATATAATCAAAATAGAGCTATTGCTGCATATTTTTTATGTAAGAAATATAAAAGAAATATTAAAATAAGGCAAAATAAAAGATTTTTAATTAAAGCAATTTATAAAAAAATATTGGAGCAAGGAGCATATCATAATTTGGTAGTAGAAATACGTTTAAAGAATGCAGAATTGTTTTATAATTATTTACGCATGAATAAGGACCAGTTTGATTATTTAGTGAGGATGGTGGAGCCAAAACTGTGTTTAACTTTTCAAGTATATATGTAACGTTTCGCTTCGACAAGAATCGCAATATACTAGAAAGAGAAAACCGTCCGTTTTGCCGGACGAAGTTGAACACGATTTGACATTTCACGGGTGCCGGACGAATTGAAATATTTGCAGGCCTCTGACTGGTTAGACGGACAAACGGATCCGTCGAGGGGAGAGCTGAGTACGTACCATAAATGTTCCTAATACCCAGTGGCGCAACTAGAACTTTGGGTCTAGGAAGCAAAACATTATTGGATAATACCGCGTCTTAAAAACACGTGTAATAAGAGAATGTTTCGAGCAATGTGTTTTTCCTATAAATAAGTCTAAGTACTTTTCATATCTGCAGGTTAAAAAACTGTATATGTATGTCAAATTTCTATGACCTAAGTTCAGACGGTTGACTACAATATCTACAGTCGGCAGTGGCGGCGCTGGCTTTTAAAATCTGGGAGGGGCGGGGGGGGGGGGGTGCAGGATATATTTGAAGGGACACAATTTTTTTTATCGTTATAAATAAATGAAAATAGTATGGTTTTATATTCTGAAAAGAGGAAAGCGGCCCGCTTTCCTCTTTTACGGCCCGTAAGCGCCCTTTGATCCGCTTCCATCTTTCACAGTTCGAAATACTCCCAAAATGAACCGGGCACTTAGTTTTACCTAAAACTTTAAATTTTCTCCAAGCATATCTGAGGGGGCCAGAACAATTTTTACCCCCCCCCCCCTTCGCTGGCGCCACCACTGACTGCAGTCATGGCCAAACTGTTACCTACGCACACCAGCGGGCAAAAAATAAATAAACATTGATACTATGATTAATGGGATTTTTTTGTCCGCTCGCGTTGTGATAGTGTGTTTTTAAGTGTACATGTTTACGTGGTGCGATAAAATATACCTCTTGAGCCGGATAAAGAGACAGACATACATATGAGTGACGGTTGTGCCCCGGACACAGCCGGTTTTTGGGGTTAGTTCTAGTAGAGGGCGGTTTTATGAAAAATTACGCAGAGGTGGCAAAACTCTATGCGGCAGCTCGAGTAATACGTACGACCTCAAAAGGAAGCCGTTCCAGGAAATGGTATATTTAAAAAATATAGCGTCTTCCATCTCCTACAACTTCTTTAACTGCACAGATTTCTAATAATCATCTTTTAATTATTTGTTTATTTATTATTTTCGTTTTTATTTAATTTGGATAATATGACTTAATTAAAAGGAATGGTTTATTTAAGTAACAACCTATCAATATTTCAAATTAATTTAAATGTAGTCAGAGCCGTAACAATGTTTTTGGCGCCCTTGGCAAATAAAGTAAATTTATTAAATTAACTTCATCAAGCCTTGCGCCCATGGCAAGTGGCCTGATGCTAGGCCGTTACTACGACTCTGAATGTAGTATAGTGGTTGTTTAATATTACGATAAAATGAAGGACATTCTTGTTTCCTACTTAATACTTTGTGGAAATATATTATGTCTTGACAGTTATTTTTAATCCTCGCTTTGTAAGCACCCAGTATGAGTATCACATTACGGAAATGTAAACTTACCAGTGGTGTAGCTACGGGCGAACCAAACATAAAAAATTGTTTATATTGCTCAAATGTGAAAAACTGAAAACATAAAAATATTCAGGCTACGTTCAGATATGTACCTATTATGTTTAGTTTGGTTTCAATTTGTCAATCTTTGCTAACGTGTAGCCGCAGAAGATTTATTTAAATTAATTATTATATTAACTTATTCAAAAACAAAAAAATAGAAAATTTAGTTTAATTAAAATTGACGTCCATTGTGTTCAAGATCTTCAAAAACTATTGTCATACGTATTATTTATTCTATACGTATTATCCGCATACATTTATCTTAGGAACCAAACAGAAACGTGTATACTTGAATACAATTTATGTTTACTTTCTGTACATTTCTTCTTTTTCCTATCCGTGCAACAATAGACTTGTAGACTTTGAAACAGTTTCAAACACCTAGTGTCTTAGAATTTTATGTGCGCCAATGACGTTGATAATGGACATTATTTTTTCATTTTCGTAATTCTATGTCACAATGGCGGAATTTGAAAATGTAAGTGTTTATATATATTTTTTTTTGACTAAAATCATAACGAAATGTACTAAATTAAATATGCCAATATAAAACTGAGCAAATAATTGAGCAGCCAAAGGAAAATATTCGTAACATAGTTGCTGGAATAAGTGTTGACTTATAAGAAAATGTCATGGTAAGTATAAAAGTCATTTGCGGTCATTTGGCCGACATATTTCATACATAATCAACCTCTGCTAAGAAATTAGTGTATCCATAGTACGAAACTGAGCATGTCTTGAGTTTGCCTATGTCCAGAGCCGCAGTAGGGGGCTGGGGGCGGAAAAAAACATGGTTTTGCCCCTAGCGCAAGTTTTCCTTACTGCGGCTCTGCTTCCGCCAACCTCAGAAAATTATTTGTCACTCAGTGGGCGGAGTCATACGTTTGGTACTGTAGGACAATATTATTAAAGTAAAGGTTGTCTCGTAACTTCTGATCAGAGCCTGAGGGAGAATACGTCACATGTATGCGTAGTTCAAACTAGCATACAAAATTAATGATGTTGCATGTTTTAAAATATTTTTATTGACTATATTCATAATAGATATTTATTTCAAAACAGTTCTACTGAATAAATTATAAATAAAAACCTATGGAAATTTTATACTGATTTATATAAAATTTAAAGTGATGGGTATTTGTATTATAGTTAATTAATAACTATAAAATCGAATACAAATGTAATTTTAGGAATATTTAAATAAAAATAGAAAAACAAATTGCTATAATAATATAGTAATTAATAAAATTGGAGGTTATATCTGTTTTTAAAAACGGCTGGACGTATTTTAACAAAATTTGGTACAATAGAGTAGAACCAGGATTCAAATATAGGCATGGTATCTCAAAATTTTCTTTCTTAAGGGGTGTTTCTGGGTAAAACTGGTACTAAAAAACTTAAAATATTTCCTTTATAAACAGAACTATCTTAACAGAAAAAACTATGCAATAAAAACTGTTTATAAGAAAACAAATCTTATTTGTTCTATGCATTTTTTTCAATTTGATGATTATTAGGGTAGTTATAGGGGGACACCCTAAAACTAAAATATTGAAATATTTTACTTATTATTTTCTTTGCATCAAAAATGAATGTAAGAAAATTTATTTAGAACGAAGAAACATTCATTTCGAAGAAGGCATTATTACCATATTTCCCGTTAGCATACAGATGACGCGTAGCTTCGCTATTTACCCCCACACTACAAGTTACGAGACAATCTTTACTTTAATAATCTTGACTGCAGGCATGTTTTACATCATGCGGACTATATTGAGTGCACGTAACCTCCCTAAGTTGTAGTCTTAAGCAAGCAAATAAAACCGCCGTATCAACGAGGCAGCTGTCGGATACTGTTATATAGTCACAGTTTAAATTAAGGTATAAACGACACTACAAAAAGCGAATCCTCATAAAACAGGATATGTTTGTAGTGCCTAAATCTTAAGTCAGCTTTTGAACAACCTTTGTAATTCTAAATCCATTTTTAACAAACGTATAAGATTAATAAATCCGCCATTCTAGTATTAAGTTTTTGAACCTTATCTTTTTTCCACTCATCCAGAATAATAAATGATAATCACTGATAACAACTTGAAATCAAACTAATCATTTTAGTTAAATATCTGAATACAACTTAATACAAGTAAAGCAGCTAAAATATACAAAAACAAAAGTTACATAATTGTTTTCAAAACAATTGAATTGAAAATGAAATTACTAATTAACAAATGAGTTCAAGGTTGGTAATTACTTTTACTGCACGTTTAGGTGTTTCTACTAGAATAGGCGGTAATATTCCTTTCCATAGTGATAAAACTCCTTCATGCCGTTGCATTTTGACCATACAGTCTATGATACCACTGTAATATTTTGGGTCCTTTGGACTTATTCCTGCAGGTTTTGATCCTTGAAGTTGCAATCTTGTTTTTATAAGATCCAATGGATGCATTATGCATACTTCTATGAATCCTGAAGGTCAAAAATATTATAAAAAACTGTAAACAAGAATATTATTTCCAATCCTGACTTTGCGATTAAAATAACAGAAATAATGCTATTTAATAATTATACCATTTTCTTTTAGATGTTTTATTAAAAAAAAAAAAATCTGCTGTGGCTACCACAGGACCGACCGCCATCATAAAGTACTTGTATAAAATACATTCTAGCAGCAGAGTAGAAATAACTTGGCCTAATATTTTCTAACAGAGATATTATTTATCATGACCATGGAAACGTTACATAAAAGTATGATAAAATTGAGATTTAAAAAATTTTAAAAAAATTTTTCGAAATTTTTCGTTTTATCAAAAAACGTCTCAAATAAAAGTTATTAGTTATTGCATTTATTGCAACTTTTGTTCAATAAATTTTTTCGAAATATTTTTCTGTTGCTAAATATTAGCAAAAATCTTAAAATCGACGCGAGTAAACTCCCATTTCCAGTCAACCGATTTTTACCAAAAGTTGATCAACTCGTGCCATTGACGTCCAAAGCTTAAATATGCAAATTCATAAAAATCCTTTAAGCCGAATTTGCTCTGCACGTGTACACAGAGACACAGACAGACAGACGGACGGACAGACAGACGGACAGACAGACATCATGCTAAAAATAGTCAAAAAGTTATGTAGGGACTGCAATTCGTGGAGATCGGTATGATCAGTATGATCAGAGCCGCAGTAAAGGGGGGGGGGGCGAGGGTCGACGCCCCTGGGCGCATTAATAAAAGGCTTGACTAAGGGGCGCAATGCATTGTGAAGGTGAGGACCTTTTTTTTTTGCTCATCACGATTTTGGGAGGTGAGTACTTTTTTTTTTGCTCGTCATTTGGATTTCGGAAGGTGAGGACCTTTTTTTTGCTCGTCACTTGGATTTCGGGAGGTGAGTACCTTTTTTTTTGCTCATCACTTAAATTTTGAGAGGTGAGAACTTTGTTTTTATTTGCTAAGGGCGCCAAACACGGCTCAGCCCCTAGCACAAGTTTACCTTACTGCGGCTCTGGGTATGATCACAATACCTCCCTTATATATGTTGACGGTCGGTAAAAAATTATGTTAAGTGTGAATTTTCACATATTTCAGGATTTTGTAGGAAATTAAGTGTAAGAAGCCAATAGTATGCTAGATGTCCAATAGTATGCTAGGCTGCGGTTATAGAGCGAGTGTGTTCTCGCGAAGTGCACTTCGCTTGTATACTTGTACCATGAGTTCAAAAAGAGTGAGTAATTACATAAGGGTTGGCTATGAAAAAATTAAATAATGTCTACTGCAAGCTTTAGAATTAATTATCTATCATCACTGTTGTTTTATGTCATAAGTTTATGTTGTTATATAAAGATTGCAGTAGACATTATTTTATTTTTCCATCTCCAACCCTTATGTAATTACTTTTTGAACTCATGGTATATTTTTACCGCCATATTAAATCTGCCTCGGTTCTCAATATAGTTTCTTCTCTTTCCAGTAAAAAGATTTAATTTTCGTAAGGAACAAGTGTACCAAGTGGCATTTCATTACCATCAAGTATAGTATTTTTCAACGAAGGTTCTAGACCAGTGGTTCTTAACCGGTGTTCCGCGGAACACTAGTGTTCTGTGTACTTTTTACAAATATTCCGCGAAATTATGATTAAGTCGTCTTGTATGTATACGGGGAGGTGCAGTATTATTGTTTCTAGCATAAAATACAACCAGGATAAGATCCTAGGTGGTGCCACCCCATGGCTTGTTGTTTGGACTTGCAATCAAAGTGATGAACCCAAGTTTCATAAACAGTAGCAAAGAATTGAGATTAACAAGGCTATATTAGCCACGGAAGAAGTGACTTCCAGAATAATTTCCTAAATCTTCGCAGAACTACTGCTTCAAACATGTATAACTTTTAAACTATTAAAGTTAGACTAACCAATGTACTGGATAGTTGATAGTTTTACTTGAAACTTGTAATAAGTGAAATTCGTAATAACTATTTCATTTAAGAACCTTTATAGACTAACCGAAACTGGCAATTCGTATTGCAATAAAATAACAAAACAAATGATGTTGCTAGAGGCAATATATTCCAACGCCATTTATGCTAAAGAAAATAAATTCTGTACAACCCGTGCAAGTTATTTATAGAAGTGCTCCGAAAAAATATAATTAAAGGTGTTCCGCGACTTTAAAAAGGTTAAAAAACACTGGTGTAGAGTGTAGTGGGGAGTTCAAAACTCAGTCCTCAGCTGTTAAATTTTTACCTACTGCCAACATATATAAGGGAGGTATTGTGATCATACCGATGTTGACATTTCGAGATTTCGATGGATCTCCACGAACTGAGGTCCCTACATAACGGTAACCGACGAGTTCATCGAAAATCAATTCATCGAAAATCAATTCATCGAATGATCAACTCATCGAATGATCAATTCATCGAAAAAAAAATATTTTGTAAATATTTGAGAGGAATGCCGAGGGGATCGGAAAATCAAAAGAGCTACCCATTTTCTAGTTTAAGGACAAAGCACTATTTTAGGTTAGTAAGGGTTTTGTTAGAAGAAGCCGAGCGAAGCGAGCTACCCATCATCTAGTTTAATGACCAAACAAACTCACACTAACATAACAATGCCACCTGTTTAGAATCACCGTATATTGAACAAATCATGTGTGGTATAGTAAATATGAATAGTAAAACTATGTACATAACACAAAACCCTTAAGACTTAACAGATGGGGAAATACCATTTTTATAATCCTTTAAGAATACACCCAATTAAGTACATTTATGATCCCATTAATCTAAGAAGCGCTGTTCGATTTCAAAATAATCCAACAGGTATCTTTTACCCGGCGTATTTTCTGAATGGAAAATTTTAAAATTATTAATAAACCAAGTATGATAGTTATTTAATAAGTGTAGTCTGTCAACTTTTATTGACCACTGCTTTTTTGGCTTTCCGATCCCCTCGGCATTCCTCTCAAATATTTACAAAATATTTTTTTTCGATGAATTGATCATTCGATGAATTGATCATTCGATGAATTGATTTTCGATGAATTGATTTTCGGTGAATTGATTTTCGATGAATTGATTTTCGATGAACTTACCGTGAATCCTACATAACGTATGATGTGTAAAGCATGATGTCTGTTGGTCTGTCTGTCTGTCTGTGTACACGTGCAGAGCAAATTCGGCTAAAAGGATTTTTATGAAACTTCATATTTAAGCTTTTGCCATCAATGGCACAAGTTGATCAACTTTTGGTAAAAATCGGTTGACTAGAAATGGGAGTTTACTCGTGTCGATTTTAAGATTTTTGCGAATATTTAACAACAGAAAAACATTTCGAAAAAATTTAGTTAACAAAAGTCGCATTAAAAGCAATAAGTAACAACTTTTATTTGAGACAATTTTTGATAATATGAAAAAAAAATTGAATTTTTACTTGCCCGACCTTAATATATAAGGAGCAAGTATTGTATCGCGAAAATTTTCGATGTTGAGATTTTGACTAATGACCACGTTTCATGGTCCAGGGAATCCAAAAAACCTATTTTCGAAGTGCCGCGCGCGCGCGTGTGTGTGTGTGTGTGTGTGTGTGTGTGTGTGCGCGCGCGTGTGCGTGCGTGCGTGTGTGCAGGCGCGCGTGCGTGTGTGTATACACGATAACTCAAAAACGGTTTAACTTACAGAGTTCGTCCTGGTACTAAAAAATTCTCCTAATAATTGGGAAGAACCCTATTGTTTTTTATTAAAATCCGAAACCGGAAAAGGAAGTTATTAAAATTTAAAATTAAAAAAAATTCGTAACTAGTAAACCAAGCCTTGGACGAAAAATTGTATAGGACATAATTTGATGTATCTTTGAAAATTTACCTAATCTTCTTTTAAATTAAAAAAAAAAAAAATATGTAATTTTTTTTATTTATTATTATTACCGACCGCCAACATATATAAGGGAGGTATTGTGATCATACCGATTTTGACATTTCGAGATTTCGATGGATCTCCACGAATTGAGGTCCCTACATAACGTTTCGACTATTTTTGGCATGATGTCTGTCTGTCTGTCCGTCCGTCCGTCTGTCTGTCTGTGTACACGTGCAGAGCAAATTCGGCTGAAAGGATTTTTATGAAGCTTCATATTTAAGCTTCTGCCATCAATGGCACGAGTTGATCAACTTTTGGTAAAAATCGGTTGACTTAAAATGGGAGTTTACTCGTGTCGATTTTAAGATTTTTGTGAATATTTCACAACACAAAAATATTTCAAAAAAAATTATTGAACAAAAGTTGCTATAAAAGCAATAACTAATAACTTTTATTTGAAACGTTTTTTGATAAAACGAAAAATTTCGAATAATTTCTGTAAAATTTTTCTCAAGTCTCAATTTTTAGGGTTTTGTAGGTATGACCAAAAAACCCTTATACCGTCATTTTGTCGTCTGTCTGTCTGTCTGTCTGTTCGGTAAAAATTGTAGCCAAACGGCTAAACCTAGAGAGTTGAAATTTGGCATGCTTATACAACTCTTTGACCAGCACATAGGAAAAATACTAAAACATCTAAAAAACATATCCCCCTAAAAATATAAACAAATATGTGCTCATCGAAAAAAAAAAATATTTTTTTAAAATTCTGAGTAGGGTATCAAATGAAAGCCCTTGGTACGTGGATTAACGATAAAATTTTTATTTTTGCAAAATAAATTATTTTGAAGCGATTTTTGCCAAAATTGTGCAAAAAAAATTTTGTCCCACACCCTGTAGCCCAGATGGTTTAAACTAAAAATCTGAAAAAATCTAAGTAATGTACATTGGTGTGAACCGGAATAGTACAACAGGAATTTTTGATCAGATTATGTTTTTGGAAAAAAAAGCATTTTTTGTGTTTTTTTTGCTAATAATGTTGAAAACTTATAGTTATATAACACACTAAACTGTAACGTGTTTCTAGGTGCAATGGTTACGGTACTAGCGTTCTGCCCAAGAAAATGAGTTCGAATCCCACGAGAAAAGACAATATTATTTTTTATTTTTTTTTTCTTATTTTGTTTAAATTATTTTTTCAAAATTCTAGTTATATTTTGGCAAATGTTGCATTTAATTTTTAAAAGCGTAAATTTAATAACCAGTGGAAATTGTTGAAATTATAATTTAATTCTGTTTGAATGTACACGAAATCAAAGGGAGGAGCTATGACTAGAAACAACCAATGAAGCCATAGGCGCAATTTTCAAAATCTTAATGAACCTTGCTACATATATAAAAAAAAAAAAAATACTGCACATATTAAGAAACCTAAATAATGGTATTAGGCACTTGAATTAAAATTAACAGAAAAATATTTTAACATAAAATTTGTTTTTAAAGCTTTTAGATTAAGAGATGATAAATAATTTTTAAAATATTGTTCATTTTACAGTGAATACTACAAAGCAAAATATGTCCTACACACTCAGTATTCCGCCTTCACTTAATATTTTTAGATTATATATCTATCTAAGAGGAATTTTTTCAAAATTTTATTGAACCTTGCTATATAAAAAAAAAAAAATACTGCACATATTTAGAAACTTACATAATGGTATTAGGCATTCGAACTAAAATTAACAAAAAAAAATAATATTTTAACATAAAATTTGTTTTGGCATTCCAAATAATCATTATTCACTTACTAAATACCTGCGAAACCCTGAAATGTGTGAAAATTCACACTTCACATAAATTTTTTCATATTTATATGTAACGTTTCCATGGTCATGATAAATAATATCTCTGTTAGAAAATATTAGGCCAAGTTATTTCTACTCTGCTGCTAGAATGTAATGTATATAAGTACTTTATGATGGCGGTCGGTCCTGTGGTGGCCACAGATGATTTTTTTTATGGGAGGTCAATTCTAGCGGAGTTCTCCCTTCGCCATTGGTTTTCTAAGTATCTATTTTGTCTTATTTATATGTAACGTTTCCATGGTCATGATAAATAATATCTCCGTTAGAAAATATTGGGCCAAGTTATTTCTACTCTGCTGCTAGAATGTATTTTATACAAGTACTTTGTGATGGCGGTCGGTCCTGTGGTGGCCACAGCTGATTTTTTAATTATATTTTTATTTTAAAAAATACACACTATATAACATTATTAGCCATAATTTAGCCATGAATAAAAAAAAAAAATTGTCAAAAAATCAATATTTTTCAAAAACGCCAAATTCCAAAGATCCAAAATTCCTCTCCTACGTTTCCGGCTTAGATCAATGTACATTACCTATAATTTTTTTCAGGCAAGAACTTTTTTAGCACATTTTTGGCTAAAATCGTGTAAAAAAATAGTAGTATATATTTTAAGAAACTACTTTTTGTTCCTTAATCTACGTCTTAAGAGCTTTCTTTTGATATCACATAATATATATATATTTTTTTTAATTAATATTTTTAACGACTACAAAAAAATCGACATTTTTCGAAAACTTAATCTGATTAAAAATTCCTGTTGAATTATTCCGGTTCCCATCAATTTTCATTATGGAGATTTTTTTTAGATTTTTAGATCAACCCCTCTGAGAGATAGGGTGACAACGCGTATAACGTCATATGAGTGACGTTATACGGGTTTTTTAATGGACATTCATACAAAACTCTAAATATTGATGTGAAGTGTGAATTTACACACTTTTGAGGGCTTTGTATGTATTTAGAAAGTGAAAAAGTCTAACGGAATGCCGAATGTCTAGGGGTGAAATGATACTATCGATACTAGTCAGGTGTTGAATTGATACTTTTCTTTCGATACAAGTATTTTTACGCCCGTTAGAAGCCATTTAGGGGCTAATCGAACCTCTAAAGATTTATTTCTAAATTCATCAAAACGAAAAGCTTTTTTAATTGCTTTTCATTTTTTTAATCTCCGCTTAAAGAGCTTTCAATTATAACCCCACAATAAAATATAAATTAAAAAATTCCAGTGATATTTTCTGCGATTTACTTCGTATCTAAGTCCCTAAAGATTATAATTTTCTTATACAAAAAAAAAAAAAAAACAATCTGAAATAAAATCGATATTGTTAAGTTAGTTAACATTCATATCTATGCATCAAAATTTGCAGCCAAAATTTATCTATCTAATAGGATATTTTAAATTAGAGAAAAACATGTTGTAAAACTGTTATAGCCCAATAACTTAATAATGGATATCAGGCAACGATTTTTTATAATTTTTTAGTTTAATATTTATAGTTTTGTGCAGAAATGTTCAAAAAATACATCAACATTTTTTTCGACATGATTGTTCATAGTTCAGAATCATTGTGGAAAAATATTATACTTGATGATGTGGAATGCCACTTGGTATACGTATTCTTTACGAAAATAATCAATTTTTCTAAATCACTAAAATTGATTTTGAAAATCTTCTACAACTTCAATTTTAGAAACGCATTTTTACCGACCGCCACATGTATAAAGTCCATTCTACATTATACTTTTTTCAATACTATCCAACTCTGACGTCATTTCAACTTTTGATACTACAGAATATAGTGGGGGAAAAAATAAGAGACAGTTATAAATTTTATATCTTCCATCTCTTATTACTTTTCATTGCCAACTTAAAAATTTTTAGGTTCAGATGGCAGACAACAATTTGGCTATAGTAAACCAATTTATAAATATTGTTTAACTGTGCTAAGTTTATATTTAATTATATGAACTAAATAAACTTCTTATCAACTTAATAAACTACTAAAAGTTAACTTGTAAACAAAAACTAAAAAGTTGGTGTTGGTACGACTGAAAAGTACAGACTGTCAACCAAAAATTTGACAGGAGGTAGTTTTGGATGACAGTTCTATACTTTTCAGTCGTACCAACACCAACTTTTTAGTTTTTGTTTACAACTTAACTTTTAGTAGTTTATTAAGTTGATAAGAAGTTTATTTAGTTCATATAATTAAATATAAACTTAGCACAGTTCAACAATATTTATAAATTGGTTTACTATTATGACTCAATTTGTAATACGAAACTAAGAGGAACATTTCATTTTTTATGTTGTCTATTTAAAATATCATCTTAGGGTGGTACTGCTGAAATGGCACCTTTCAAAACATTTGACAATTCATATTTGACATTAAATTATATGTCAATTTATTTTTTTTAATTGAAAAGTATTTTTATACAACCAAAATAAGAACATAACATCAGAAAATATGCATAAGAGACAACAATTAGATAAATATACAAAAAAACACATATATAACGCTTATGGAAAACTTAAAAAAAATGGAACAAAATTAAAAAGAAGCGAAATTATAGACCGTGTGGCAGATATTTTTTCAGTAAATCTTGGTGTCCTTTTTGTTGTGAAATATAAAATAATTTACCCATTTCAATTTCTTTAGATTTCTGAAGGAGAAGTAAGAAAAATTTTAAATAAAGGTGTAGAAAATTTAAGACCGACGAACATGGGAAGAAGTAATAATAATAAAACAGATATTATCTGTCTCATTTTGTAATACGGAACTAACAGTAAAAGTTCATTTTATATGTTGTATATTGACAATACATTTATAATATTGTCATAGTATTGGTTCACACGGATACGCCAAAGTCTGTTTACACCACAACAGTCACCAAAGTAACCATATCTAGTTTCGTATTACAAATTGAGACAGATTATAGAACCACAGACTACAGTCTGTTTCAAACGCTTAGGCGGAACTAAATGGGAATTTCGTTCTTTTAGGTTGTCACGACAAGGGACCTTGCTTGGGTTATTTCATTTTTTACGTTGGAATGTCAAAATTTAAAATTACAACAATGAAACCATGGAAACGAATGACCTATGTCAAAATTAAATTATTTTTTTATATATTTTAATGACAAAAAAATAAATAAATGGGAAATTTGTATTAAGAATGACACAAAAAATCAAAATATAAAGAAAATGACATTTTAAAATGATATTAACCTTAACCAAAAATGTTTATTGTAAGTATGATTTACAAAGCTTAAACAAAACGGTCGAAAAGCACGATTTAAACGATGAAAGTAACTAGATTGCAAAATTTAGTTCCGCTTAACCGTTTGGAACAGACTGTACATGTTTCGAAAAGATTTTTAGAGAAAAATTTGGGATTTACATTCAAAAAATGAATATTTTTGTTTAAATATGTTATTAAGTTTTGCAAAACAAGAATTAGATTTTAAGGGCAGCAGAATAAAATGATAAATTATTATTATATAATATGTATTTTTGTTTTTTATATTTTATCACGATATTTCATTGATATAATCCGTCTCAATTTGTAATACGAAACTAAATCTGGTTACTTTGGTGACTGTTGTGGTGTAAACAGACTTTGCCGTATCTGTGTGAACCAATACTATGATAATATTATAAATGTATTGTCAATATACAACATAAAAAATGAACTTCCCCTGTTAGTTACGTATTACAAAATGAGACAGATAATAATCGTAATATTTTTTTACTATTATACGAGTAATAATCGAAAGTTTGATGAAATAAATATTAATATATACATTCAAAATATTTGACATGTCAATCACAATTTTGACATGTCAATTTAGTAATAACCTCAATATGATGAAACTTAACCATAATTTAAAAGCCAGATTTACAAGTTCACATGATTCTACAAAAGTCTATTTACACCACAACAGTCACTAAAGTAACCATATCTAGTTTCGTATTACAAATTGAGACAGATTATATATCCAAATTGTTGTCTGCCATCTGAACCTAAACATTTTTAAGTTGGCAATGAAAAGTAATAAGAGATGGAAGATATAAAATTTATAACTGTCTCTTATTTTTTCCCCCACTATATTCTGTAGTATCAAAAGTTGAAATAACGTCAGAGTTGGATAGTATTGAAAAAAGTATAATGTAGAATGGACTTAAGGGAGGTATAGTGATCATACCGATTTTGACATTTCGAGATGTCGATGGAACTCCACGATTTGAGGTCCCTACATAACGTTTTGACTATTTTTAGCATGATGTCTGTCGGTCTGCTGTCTGTCTGTCAGTCGGTCTGTGTACACGTGCAGAGCAAATTCGGCTAAAAGTATTTTTATGAAACTTCATATTTAAGCTTTTGACATCAATGGCATTAAGTTGATCAACTTTTGATAAAAATCGATTAAGTATAAATGGGAGTTTACACGTGTCGATTTTAAGATTATTGCGAATATTTAGCAACAGAAAAATATTTTGAAAAAAATTATTTGTAATAACCTTTGTTATAGTAATTATACACTTTTATATATTTATGATTTATTAATTATTTATTTAAGAATGACATTTATATATAACAAAACACAACTGTTGTCATGGACCTGGTTGTCAAATATGACAACCAATATTTACAATGTTGCCATTGTTAACACTATGACATTATTTAACCAAAGTTACTATAAAAGCAATAACTATACTCTATCTCAGAAATACTGATAGTAATAAATCATTTTGTCAGGCAGTTACCAGTGGCGTGCACATTTTAAACACATTTACATTGGTTTTGTGTATTTCTATATTACTATTTATCATTTTATTAAACGCACGCCTGTGACCATATTTATCATATCATTAAACACACCCCTGTGACCATATTTTTCCTCAAAATTTTAGGGACAAATTTTTATGGTCTATTGTGTTTAACCCTAGTTCGTATTCCCATATAATATGTGCGGCACACTCGGTTGTTTTTAACAATATTTCGTTTCGAACTATTCATATTTTGTCGCTTTTGTTCTGCCGCTTCTGTTTGAAAAAACAATAACTTTTTACAAATAATAAATGTTATTACTATCAGTCTTTCTGAGATAGAGTATAACAACTTTTATTTGAGACAAAAAAATTCTTTGAGTGATGGATATCTTAGAAACTCATGTGTAAAATAATCTTGGAACTTCCTATTTTTACGCAACTATAATTTTACCGTCAATAAGCTACAGCAGGAGTCGGCAAACTTTTTTACATCGCGGGCCGCATTTAGTAACAAATTTTTTTGACGGGCCTTACTTCTTTTTGCAATTTATATTTTTATGAACTTAAGTTCTTGTACACGCGTATTTACGTCGGCATGTATACGCCTAATGTGTGAGAAGCCTAAAGAGGGGCATAGGCAGTGATGGCATCCTACCGGTTTGCGCGAACCGTTTCTTAAAATTATTGAAACCTTAGGGAACCGGTTGTTAGAATTATTAAAATTAACGTACGCCGTGCCCTGCAGTGTTGCAAATGAAATATTTATTTTATAGGTTATTAATAAATACGCTCTTAAAATTTTTTCCTTATATTTAATAAATGGAAGTAAGTGATTTGTTTACACTCTTAAAAATACAGAATAGGTTCCTAGATATCACATGACTTTATAGAATCGCTTCCTGAAAATTTAGGATGTCATCACTGGGCATAGGTAGGGTGACCATCCGTCCCGGTTTTAGGTCAATTGTCCCGGTGTCCCGAAAAATGTTCTCGAGACGCCTGATTGTCCCGGTTTTTGAGGTGAGGACTCTTTTTGCTCTTCACTTTGAATTTTGGGGAGGTGAGGACCTTTTTTTTTGCTCTTCACTTTGAATTTGGGAGGTGAGGACCTTTTTTTGCTCTTCGCTTTGAATTTGGGAGGTGAGGACCTTTTGTTTTTTTTTTGCTCTTCACTTTACATTTGGGGAGGTGAGGACCTTTTTTTTTTTTTGGTCTTCACTTGGATCTGGGAGGAAACAAAGACTTTTTTTTCCCTGTGTCCCGGTTTCCCTTCACTAAAATCTGGTCACCCTAGGCATAGGTATATAAAAATAATTCTTGTTTTTTTTAAAGATAAATTTGTAATACAACTGGGGGCCTCAGCTTCCCGAGGCCACATTACAGATCCTTTTTTGTTGACATTGCTCGATAAGTAGGGACTATATTTTTAAAAGAGCCGGGGGCCTCGGATTTTGTTTATATGTGTTTGACTATTAGATATCTACCTATGAAATTCTGAAATGTGTGTAAATTTAGTTTTTTTTTTTGTTGTCCAGGCTACTTATTTTAGGGAAATATAAATAAATAAATAAATAATTTAAAACATAATATTAGTATATGACAGTTGATACTAGCACGAAATTTCTTACAAATTTAAAAGTAAACAACAAGGCCTCATAATATGTTATAAAAGGAAAGACATGCCCACAAAAATAATTCTAAAATCATCTACTTATAGTAATTTATAAAAAAAAAAGAAAAGGAAAAAGAAAAATATATTTAATCATTAATAATATTATAGGCAAAGTTAATTACTAAATACATGAATTCTTAGTGGTATATACTTCTCTTAACCTACCCCCTGAACTGCTAATGGAATAAATAAATTACTACTCTGCGCAGTCGCCCGCTTTTTACTTATAGGGGAGTTAGGATTCTAATTAAAATAATAATATGTTTAAATATACCTACTATAATTATGTTGGAACATCATTTTTTTTAACGATATTTTATTTTAGTATACTTTTTTTTATTTCACGTGTATGATCTTTGCTACTAAGGCAATTAGCCAGATCAAAACTCATTTTTCTTTTTTTAGCATTTTAATATATTAATTTAAATTAATATACCTCTTATAATTTATTCTATTTTAATTGCAATATCGGAATTTAAAATAATAATAATAATAATAACTTACCTGCGGACCCCCCAGAACCGATTTGGATAGCCGCTTGTTTCAAAAATGATGGTTGTTTTTTTTCAGTCATTTTGACTGTAAATAATAAATAAATATCTTGGTAAAATATGTTAAACTGTTAAAGTTTATTACTTAATAGATGGTAATAAAATGATAAAAATAGAGGTCATTTATAAGTCTAAATTGTTTTTTTAATGTGACTTCTAAAGTTTTGGAAAGTTAAAAACAAGTTTAAAAAACTATATTTGCTAATGCGTAGAAAAGTAAACGAACATATTTTATAAATGTAAGGTTATTTAAGTATAAAATTGTACAGAAATTATAAAAAATTAAAAGATATTTACCGTAAGATATAGAAATAAGAGGAGCGAAAATTGACCTTTCAACGTACTACACCACAACTGACGACAAGTAACACTGAACAACAGTTTGTGAATGATATTCGTGAATTTGGTTAATGTCACAAGGCCATTGCTCTTAATCTGATATGCGCTGTGTGGTGTTTTGCTACTCAACTGGACTTCTTATTGCAACTGACTGTACAAAGATGGTTGGTGATTAAACTCATCGATTCGTATTTCTGTACGTAAATATGTGAATTGTTCACGATTAAGCACGGCGTTAGTTTAAAATTTAGGAAAATGAAACATGGGCTCGCAAACACTTGAAATTTTACGCCAAGGAGTTTGGGCTTCACTGACTGGGGGATGGTTTTATGATCCACACCAAGATGTGTTTTGTAATACTTTCCACCTCTATATTTGGTTGTTTTTACTTTGTCTTCCTTTAACTGTGTACATTGTGAGTATTAATGACATAACCAAATCTCATTTTTCACTGACCTATTAATATTTTTTAGTATTTACCTCCTTCGGCATACATATGGTATGTGTATTGCGGATTGGTTTCATTTGTGGTCCTCATCATTAAAGTTCTCAACTATGCATTACATCACATGTATGATACATCCGAGTGCATTCAGGAAGAAGTCTGTGATGACTGGCCGGACAGTGAGAGGCGAAGGACAATATTACAAAGAGAGAAAAAGCATAGGAGGTTAGAATGCATTTTTCATTGTTATCGAATATCTATTATTAGCTGATTTTGTTTATTCGATGCTGTGTATATTGCACATTTGGTAATGTTTAGTCGTGTGATAGGGTAAATATTTAGATGTTGATTATATAAATTTTTGGCTTATGACTCATTGCGTTATTCTACATCTGTAACTGTATTTACACATATCAGCCTTAAGAAAAAATTTGATAAAAATATAAATATCAATTCGACATCAATAATATATATTTTTCCGTTACAATTATCTTTCCTCACTGATTTTGAAGGATCTGTTACATTTGTACCTTAGATGTATTTATATAAAAGTCATATTCCTGATTTTACACCTGTGCGTTAGTTACTGAAATTTGTATGTCTTAACCATTCTTAATGACACCTTTTAGGTCACTGTAAAACGAGCTAAAATCACAGATACCAGTTCGCGATCAAATTTCCAGTTAAAAATATTCATCCACAATAGGGACTCAACAATTCTGGATGGGTTCGTTTGAAGGATTTTCTTCAATTTTACTGTGTTCCAAGCAACTGTTTTTCATTTATTTTTTAGTACTTGGAGATGCACTACATCTTCCATTATTTCTTTGTGAGATATCCATCGTAATCGACTTATTTTCATGAATTTGGCTATGTTAGTTTCATTGTATAGTTAGTACAGTTCAGAATTATAACTTCTTTACTTTAGTACATTCACGCATATATTTCGTCTGGTTTCGTCTTACTTATAAATGATATTTTACCGCAAAATAAGTCCCAAAATTTTTATTTCAAAAATACTAATATTTTCTCATCTACTTTTAATAAATCCTAGGTTTCTGATCCATACACAAACGCAGATAAACATACCTAATTAAAGCTTTATATACAAGATATTTTGATGATGTACCTATCAGGTGTGACTGAAGATGTTTCAATTATGGCCGATTGCTAAAGTAAGAATTATCCCTAACTCGAGTTTTTTTTTTTTTTTTTTTTTAATTATGGACTTAGCAACTTAAGCCATTATCCAGTAGATGCCATAACCGGGATTCGAACCCGAGCCCTCATGACCTAGAAGTCAGTACACTAACTAATATGCCATGGTGACCGGCCTAACTCGAGTTAAAATCATTTGTTTTTGTATGTTGTAACATACAAAAACAAATGATTTTAACTTGAGTTAGAGAAAACTCTTACGTTAGCAACCCGCCATTAGTAAGTTTTTTTTAATCTCACTTGTTTTATTATTTATGTTATTAACGTTGGGCCCAAATGTGTGAAATTTGCTACATGCAATTTTGCAATATGCTACATGCTTATATTGAGATATTCAAATGCTGGTGGTCTTAACTTGATAAAGAAAAGTAAAAAATAATAAAAATAACAAATATTATTTTATTTTTTAGGGAAGAGGAAGGTATCGAACTGCAGGTGTTGTCAGGAAAGCGTGTTTCGGGTTCCCCTCCATTGGCCGGTTCCTTGGCTTCGTACAGTGAAGCTGGTGCTGTTGGAGGAACCGATGCTGACAGTATTGACTCGGCTGACTTCCAGCGGCAGGGTGATCCCTTGTCTGAACTAAAGCCTACAAGCACAATAGGTATGTTTGTTAATTATGAAATAGTACACAGACATTAGATATTAAAGTTGGAATAAGTTTACCAATCTTTGTTGTTACCATTTCCTGTTTTCTATATACTTAAAAATGGAGGACTTATTGGTTTATTATTTTTTCGACTTCATGCTCAAGTTTCCAGTGATTATAAGATAATCTAGAACCAAAAACCATTTTTATTTTTTAGTAAAAATGTTATGATATGTCCTTTTATTATTTTCTGGTTTTAGGCTGCTTGAATTTGAGTATTATTCTTACGATATCCTTTTCCATATAACTTGCTACTTTTTTTTATCTCTTATCAAATCTCATTTTTTCCCTTTTCACCAGTTTTATAGCAAAAATTCTTTCATTTTTTCTTTCCATATTCTTTGTCTTCCTCTGATTATTCTTTTTGGCGTACTTGCCTTAAAAATTCTTGCCTCTCTTTTATAGTCAAACATGTACATACTGACTGTTCAATTATTTGCTCTACGGGAATCGTTCCAAGTCTCTCTTTCTATAAGAATTGAAACTGAACCTTTTCGATAATTTGTACCTTTTCCCTTGTTTGTCGAGTTTTGCTAGAAATACAGATTAATTTTCGCGTTAATTTTTCCATTGTCTGCAACTGAGCCCAAATACTTTAACTCTTTGACTTGCTCTAATTGTCTTCCCCTTTTATCTTGTACATTACATCATTTTTGTTCACAATTATAGTTTTGATTTTTTCTATATTTATTTCCATATTATATTTTTCATATCAGGTTTTCGTGCTTCTTTTCCTTTCAGATTCTTTTCGGTTATAATTTCCATATCATCATCATATCTTAGATAGTTTTAAGTACTAATAGTCAATATGGTATTGATTTATCTTTTTTGTCGCCTGTTTTATAACATATATCTCCAAAATCTCCAATATATTACAACATACAAAAACAAATGATTTTAACTCGAGTTAGGGATAATTCTTACGTTAGCAACCGGCCATAACTAAAATAAAAACTTGTAAAATCTCCTACTATCGATTTAAGACAAAATGTGTGATATAATATGTTGGGGTGTTCAAAGGATATTCGGCATCATTGCTAACAGTTATTAGCAGAGCTATGATCACGATTAAATGGACAAATTAGTGGTATTTATTATGCAGACGACAATGGTGAAAACAGCGAAACAATGGAGCATCAGATTTCTGAGTTTTTCACAGAAACCAATTTTGTATATTTTTCAAAAGTATGTAGGTTAAATTCCGATTATCTGCCTTTTGGTTTGGTATAGAAAATATTACATTTTTAGGAACAGAAGGGATAAAGACCTTTACTTTATAGTGGGCAAACAAAAAAGTGAATACGTGTGTTATTATTATTGTTTTAATGCTGAAGATGTTAACGTTGTATTTCTTTTTTAATTATCCATGTGTTTTGTTACATGCTAGATTTTAAATTTGAGAAGTCTGTTTTAATAGTGCAAGGAAATAAAATATTTAATTGTGCATTATTTTTGTTCTTTTTAGATCTTAAAGCAGATGTGCATAGAAAAAATTCATCGGAGAGTAGTGAAGAAGTATCTCTTCATCCTGTGTTGGAAATTGTGACATCATCAGTAGCTCCTTATCGTTCAGATATGTACAATGTGTCTGGGCGAGAGTTCTTACATTCCAAGATTGATAAATCTGGCAAAAGGCAGAAAGGTGGTGCTGACAACTTTGTAGCTATTTCAATCACTGATGAATCCAAAGTTCCTACACTACGGTTAGTAAAATTACTGCACCTTAATTTACTCTTATAAGACAAGTAGGAAATTAGCTCTTTTTTTGATTCATTACATTTTATGTAATTTTAGTTTTTTATTATTTATATTAACTTTTTCTTCTTTCAGCACTGCCAGTGGGGTTGACTTTTGACCTCATTCACATAAGTTCTCCCTCTTGATCTGTTCATTGTCAGATCTTTCCATGTGTCCTACATACCAATACTTGTTACATCTTCGGTCAGCTGATCTCTCCATCTCTTGCGAGGTCTTCCCAATGGTTGACGGGTATTCAATCTTCCTTCCCATGTCTTCCTAACCATTCTGACCTCCCTCATCTTCATCACGTGTCCTATTTACTGTAATCGTCTACCTCTCAGTTCTTTTGCGATATTTGGCCTTGAGTACAGTTCTCGGATATCTTTGTTCTTACGGTTTCTCCATTCACCATTAATTTGAATGTGACCAAAGATTCGGCGTATTATTTTATTTTCGAAAACTATGAGGTAAGGGACTACATAAGTACGGGACGCACTATAACTTGGTATAACCTGATCTTGGTGTTCCTAGACAGGAGTTTCGTTTTGAAGATGGAATCAAGCTCAAAGTACGATGCATTAGCAGTTTTAATTCTGTTTAAGAATAATAGTACCAGAATTTTTTTGATAACAATTTAATTTACGATAGTACGTTTATAACGTGCAGATTAAATTAGAGATAATTGCCAGAATAAATGATATTTATGAGGCAGCCTGTTTGCGCATTAATTTCCTTTTTGATCATCTTTGGTATCCTCTTGGCTTATACAGCAGTGTTTGTTTGTGAATTCTGCAGGTGGACAATCTGTCAAGATGTGACAACAGGTTTCATCTCTATGTTCTCATTTTATCCAGCATTTATGTTCAATTCTTCTCGTATATATTCTTGCGAATATATACTTTAATTTATTTATACTATAATTTATACTATAATTTCTCGGCCTTCAAAAATTTTAATTATGCCGCTATTTAATTCTGATTTTTCTAGTTTTTTTAGCACTTAAGATTTATTCACAGAGCACAGAAACTGTAATCGTTTTCTAAAACTTCAGCCTAGTTTTCTTTTTCTTGTGTGACTTATTCAGCTTTTACACGCATTGCACGTAATAGAGCGTTATTTAAGGTTTTGGACGGTTTAATGCAATTGCAAGCTAAATTAATTTGTGTTTAGTGTTGTGTATTATGTTTGTTAAGTATTAATTTTTGTACTACGGGCTACCGCTTAGGTGTACAACGTATAGATGTCACTACGCAACTGCACTTGCATTGTGCAGTGTTGTGCTGGATATAAAACAATAAACATCATGTAAAATAGTTCTGGTGTTACAATCCAAATCTGACCCACTCAAAAGAGTCATCTACAACTACACAGTGTTACTGTATATATTAAAAAGGGTTGGAGATGTACTACAATCTTGCCGACAGTTGGCAGTAGGAATGACAAGAATTAGAAATTTCTGGACCGGGTACTTGCCACAATTACCCGGCTATTATCCGCTACCAGTTAATTACCCACTACCCATTAATTACCCGCTACCCGTTAATAAACCGTTTCCCATTAATTACCCGCTATCCGTTAATTACACGCTACCCGTTTATTACACGCTACTCGTTAACTACCCGCTACCCGTTAATTACCCGCTAGTTAATTAATACCACGTTAATATATAAAAATGAAAAGTTAGTATAGAAAAATAAGCACAGGTGCGTTATGGAATATGTATACTTAATCCCTATTACTGTAGCTGAGAACAAAATAGACATAGATAAATAAATACTCAAAATACCTCACACAATCATTTGTTAATTATCCGCTACCAATAACTATTATTAACTATTATTTACAATAACTATTATTAATTTATTTTTGAATATTGACATATCATTGGACAATTTGAAGTAAATATGGAAGTTAATTTTACTGCACTCCAGTGCTGGAACAAGGTTATTTTGTACCCTGGGTAGGAAAATGAAAGTCGTCCCCTTTCTAGCCAATGAATGATTGTGTTATTCTGCTAATCGGAAAGTGCGCCTCCATAATAGTGCAGGTGCGTCGTCTTTGTTCCGGCGCTAATACATTTTATTTGCTAAGTAAATAATAAGTCATCCTCTTTATTTATGTGTTCATTATGTTCCAGGTCTAGTTTTCGAAAGTTGTCGAGACAACCAAGCACAGATTCACAAGCCAGTAGTCTAGTCATAGATCAACGTCCTGATGGGGCGAACAATTATTCTATAATGACATCGGGAAGAAGACATTCAAATGTCACCAATGGCAGTCTAGGATTCATTCCTTCCTTATCACCAACTAGCAACATAAAACCAACAGGTTCTTTAGAATTAGGTTATATTGATAAAAATCCAAATCAAACATTAACCATTGAAAATTACAACTACTTTAAAAATAATCGTAATGGTGTAAGACGAATAAGAAGTACAGCTTTGGAGACATGTTGCCCAGCTCCGTCCACTCTTGAAGTGCACCCAAATAGTTTAGAAATCATCTGTGCAAATCACAAAAATCCAGCTTTACCACCTCCGAGTTCAAGCCTAATTAGGAATCAACATTTTAGTTTGTGTCCCCACTTTAGTTACGGTTCTGAAATAGTGTACCCTATAGCAGAACAATCAGATGAACACCAAACCTCCCACGGTCCCGATACAGATGTAGAATCAATTCAGCACAATTCAGATTCTGATTACGAGGAAAATAATACAGGTAGTAGATCTCCACTCCTGTACAGGCTGGAAAATGTTGAATGTGTAAAAATGATCCACACAATACCTAGTGCAGAAAAAGAATTAAGAAAAATGTGTAGATTTAAAGAAAATATAGATAATAAAACGGGTTATATCGCTGTTCAAAAACAATCAGATAGTGATGAAAACGGTGAAAGGACTAGTGCTAATTCTAAAGAAGCGTTGCTTGAGAATGAAAATTCAAATTCCAGTGCTACACCTGAGATGCAGGATGCGCAGTTAGATTGTTATGCCACAGACAACGAATATAGTGATAAAAAATATAGTGAATGTTCGTTATGTACAGACAGTAATACGAGTTTAGATAAAGATGAGACTGTTATTGAATTAGGTAGAACATCAACTGTAAAACTTAAAACACTTGAGAAAAATGTGGTGCTATTAAAAGACAGTGATAGAGACAATAAATGTAGTGATGGTGTTAAAAGACGGACAGGTGTTTCAAGAAGAAATAAAAATAATAGTAATGGTGCTAAAGCTCTGGAAGAACCGGGGAATTGTTCCAGTTTAATGGGCCTAGATTGGTTGTTTGAGAGGAATGAAGAGACTCAACAGAAAGGTAAGACTCCTCACTCTTCAATGTACAATATTTTATATTAGGTATGTTTGTAGAGTTATTTTCAACAGTTTATTATCACCAGCAGCAAGCGCAGAGAAATTTTAACGCATTTTTACAAACTCTGCTGATGCGTCTGATAATAAATCGTTGGAAATTACTCTACGAACAGACCTGATATTAACATTGTCTGATCTAAGCTCCGTTTTATACTTTTATTGATGGTTGACCTTTATTCTTTTATATTTATTGCTGCGATAATGTAATTATAAGTCTTGGACGATGAAAATTATTTTTATTACAGTATTTATTAAAAAAATATGGTGTCATTGTATATTTTATATAACACTGTGGTTGTAAAATTTATATTTTTACATTATTATTTTAAAATAATACTTATAAATTGCATAATTATAATAAAATATAATTATTATGTTTTCTACTTAAACTTTCTACTGTAAAAAAGCGTGAAAAAAAGTCATAGCGTTTCATTTTTTCACTCCTGTTGTAAGGACAATACAAAATAATTGGAGTATACACAAGCAACTTCCACAGATGCTTATTGGTACAGTCTGAAGAAGAATCAGAGAGTGCTTTGAAAATAATTCAAATCAATTTGCAATTTGTGATATTAAATATTGTGAAATACAGGCTATTCAAAACGTTTAGGCGGGACTAATAGGAATTTCGTTCTTTTAGGTAGTCACGAGAAGGGACCTTGTTTGGGTTATTTCATTTTTCACGTTGGCATGTGAAAATTTAAAATTTCAACAGTGAAACCATGGAAACGAATGACATGTCAAAAATAAAATACTTTTTTACATATTTTAATGACAAAAAAATAAATAAATGGGAAATTTTTATTAAGAATGACACAAAAAATCAAAATATAAAGAAAATGACAATTTAAAATGATATTAACCTTAATCAAAAAATGTTTACTGTAAGTATGACTTACAAAGCTTAAATAAATGGCCAAAAAGCACGATTCAAACGATGAAAGTAACTAGATTGCAAAATCTAGTTCCGCCTAAACGTTTGGAATAGCCTATACATAAATATGGAATTACAAGAAAATTCAGTTATTGAAATGTGTACTCCAGAAGATCGTAACGGCAAATGAGGCAGAGCAAAACTTATTGCCTCAAAAATCTAAAGATGTTTATTTAAAAAAATATAACTTATTCATGGAATTGTGTAATCAAAAGAAAATAAATTCCTTTACAGAATGAGTAGGGGAGAGACAGTGGCCACTTTTCAACAAAATTATCTGTAAAAATGTATCTGTTTGAATTACTATCTCAATTTTTTCAGTGCGTTCAAGTAACGCTAGGTAGATATATATATATATATGCCTGTATATATATATATACAGTCGATTCCGCTTAATTGGGACACATCGGGACTTAGGCATTTTGGACCAATTAAGCGGCTGCCCCAATTAAGCGAATTTCACATAAAATTAAACAATGTATATTTTTCTTTCAATAATTTTACTTTATAAACTCTTGGACCAAACTATAAATTACATATAACCACAAAATATAAACTTTTAAGAAAAAATAATAATAAAGTCCAAAATAAAATAATAAATAGGTACATACAATTTAATTCAATGCAAAAATGCGTCAAGTGTAGTCTGTCTTTTGTTTTTGTAAAATTTCTCTTCTACAAAATCAGCACAGGTATTCAGTGCGGATGTAGGGCTCCCTTCATTTCCTTCCTGCATAAAATAACGCTGTAATATTAAATTCTTTGTACATATTTTTTCTTGAGAATATGTGTTACATAATATGTACTGTGATCTTAAATTTACTGTCCCAATTAAGCGGAATGTTGTCCCAATTAAACATGTAAATTTACTGTTGATTCCTTGGTTTGGTTTCTGTTCTTTGAGATTTGGCCCAAATAAGCGGCTGCCCCAATTAAGCGGTGGCCCAATTAAGCGGAATCGTCTGTATATATATATATATTTTTTTTTTTTCAATTTAATGGCCTTTGCTGCTGTGGCAATTAGCCAGGAACATTTTTATTTGAGAAAATTTCCATGCCTGAACGAGATATTTTTAATTTAATATTAGGTAAAGTTTATAAAACATGATTTATATCACAATTAAAAATTGTCTCCATAAGTGGCCACTGCATGTGACCACTGCACGTGACTGGTACTGTGGTCATGTGTGTATGGTACTATGGTCATCCTTTATTTCATTGGGAAAGTTAGTAAAATATCTCGATTAATTAGGTTTTATATAAAAAACGTAGTAAAAAATGACAATTTTTCAAAGAATTTATTGACAAAGAATTAGTTTTAGCATACATTTTAGCTAACTCACCCTGTAGAGAGGCTAATATTAACTGCACGCGCATGCGCTGTTACGTTGAATTTTAACAGGAGTATTTATTTAGTCAAATGCCAAGAGAATCTTAACCTAATATTTCGGTGTTGAATTAAATATTCAGTGGCGAAATTTATTTTAAAAATGGAACAGAAATGTTTGGTCCTGTGATACTCATTATAACTGGTTTCCACAGTGTATTAAATAAAAATATAACTTTATTCAACTTTTGTTTAGTCAATTTATGTACTACATTGTATTATAACAGTTTATCTAATTTTTTAATAATATGTGAATTATATGTTCATTCTATTTTTAAAAAGGTGTTCGGTGATATTAATTATTAAATTTGATTTATTACGCTATTTCTACCCTGGAAGAACACTGTTGTGACCGTCATTATCAATCTCATCAATTGTTTCTTCAAATAATACACCATTAAAATGTACTGCGATATTTTGAAACACGGCGGAGGCATAAGTGAAGTTTTGTAGCTTTCAGAGGATTATAATTTTAAGTTCTGTGTCTCAACAAAAACCAAAACTGCTCTCCAATACTCCATTTACTTCCTTTCTATGCAATTACTTGCGTCTGGGTTACTTGTATAACAAAAATTATGAAGCGTCATTCTTATCTCTACTGTAAAGAATTCACTTTAAAAAGTAATAGAAAGTTGATTAATATTCCTACCGTCTTGTGTTTTATTCATTTTTTTTTAAATAACATGACATTTACTTAAATAGGATCAGCCATTTTTGCAAACTAAACACTAGCGTTAACTTTTAAGGCCACCGTTTCGGTAGACGCTTATTGTAGAACGATAACTGGTTATTTTAACGCCGCCGCGCTATAATATTAACACATATATGTTTAGCGAATAGCATTTAGGTTAAAAATGGTGTTAAAAAAGTTAACGTCTGTTTCTGACGCTAAGATTTTAAAATCATGCTTAGAGAATAGACCCGATTGCAATAGGGGATAGGCATGATTTTTTTTTTATTTTTTATTATATTCCTCTTGTTGCATATAAACATAAAAAACATTTTTTATTTTATTTTTTTGTAATTTGAAGGCTTAAAAAAATCATAAA
The DNA here is from genome assembly GCA_963971575.1 of Liopterus haemorrhoidalis. NCBI lineage: Eukaryota > Metazoa > Arthropoda > Insecta > Coleoptera > Dytiscidae > Liopterus > Liopterus haemorrhoidalis. The sequence goes on from OZ020611.1 coordinate 116,640,582, forward strand.
TGTATGTAGCGCGCGAAAACGACGTGTGACGTCATACCCCTTCTAACTGACGTATGACACTACTAGCTTACCGGCGTACATAGTCTGTTGTGCACTTATTTGTTTGTATAACTTTCATAGGTTATGTAAAGTTAGAGTGATTTTAGTTAAAATAAAGTTTAATTCTATAAAAACAATTTATACATGTTTACCGAATTAAATTTTATATTAAAATAGATAACTTATATTGCAGTATTTCAATTATGCCTCTAACGTTTTGTAACTTCATGTAAACAATGTAGTAAAATTCTGACATCTAAATTACGAAATATTTACATTTTACAGAGTTGCAGCGTTTGTTTACATAAAGTTATAGAATATAAAATAAAAATTACTTTGACACCACGTATTTCCTCAGCACTGTAGCATTCATTATTTTTCATATATTCCATGAGCATAAATGCATCAATGTTGGGTAAATTATCACTCTGAGCCCTAACAAAATCTTTATCTGCCATTTTAATAATAAATGCGTGAAAAATTGGTTAAAAACAAATACAAAACTCTCGAACAATACAATACACACACGTGTAAAGATTATGTTGTATCTGTATCTGTGATGTGAAACCCCTATCGTTTGACGTCATACTCAGTCGTTTTACTCGGCAACCTTCGCTCCGTGGTCGGCTTATTTCAAATTTACAATATTTTAATTCAAAAATTTGGCTATAATATTAATTAAAATGTAATTTTTGTTTTGTTAGGTGACATAACTAACATTAATATATCAAAATAATGTAGTTTTAAGGAAATACAAATTTTATGCGTATCCCCTATTTATAAGAACAATAATCATAGGTACTGGATGTTTTAGCAGTACCACCTACTATTTTCGGTTTAGGTAAATGAACAGTTATACCTTCAGCTGAAATTACTTTCTTTTTGTTAAAGGTGCCGAACTTTTGGATACGGTTTAATAATTTGTGGACTAATCAAATATCTTTCTGGTGTTTTCTGGCGAAAACATTGACTAATAGATGGCGAATTAGTAGCAAATTGTTCGCGATTACATTAGTCTTGAACTAGAACCGTTACTGTTGTAGCCATGAAATATTTTTCACTAAATATTTCTTCGTTATATGGCAAAATCCAGTTGGTCTCAAGGCCAAAATAATATTTTTTTTTACAAAAAGCAAAAGAATATGCGTCATCTAATATTTCTGCGATATCATAGATAGTGCCTCTCTTGCCTGGATTATGCAGAAACCATATTTTTTCAATCCCAGATTTTATGGGTTTTGTACGCGACAATTTTCCTGAAACAATTTTGCAGTAAATATAAAAATTAAGGAACTGTGGTCACCCTTTTTTCGATACAAGAAGTAGTGGCCACTAATGATGCAGTTTACGTGGCCACTGTGCCTTAAAACGAGATTTTTTGCCAAACTTGTCCTGTTTGGACCATGCTGAGTTTAATCGAAATATACTTAATATTACCGAATACTATGCACTTCAGTGTAGACGTTGCACATAAAATGTTTAACTTTATGATTTTAAATAACAAGTAATTAAGATTTGAACCTATAGTACCGATTCCACACACAATATAAATTCTCATCATTTTATACCACTTACAATAGGTGGTACCATCACAGCTATAAACTACTGACAAAAAATATACAACAGAATGGCCACTGTACAAACCTGGCCACTGCACCAAGCTCTGCCCTAATATTAGCTCATTTCGAGGAAAAATCGAGAAATTTTAAATTATCCACATTATGGTTCACGTACTCGAAATTGAAATCCACATTAATTATTAATAATAATGTAGATATTAGTAACTATTCCAAGCTTATAGCTTATCTCAAACGACAATCAGTTGGATATATAGCAAAAAAATTACAATTATTGTGGGGAACCTCCGATATATAATATGAAATGTCACGGTTTGGCGGATTAATCTGAATATATATCGACATAGTTCATTTGTACTTACTCTCATCCCTCAAACTCTAGGTCTCCCTCACATTGTGAGTATCCAGACTTGCGAGCGGATCGAGTCTGGACTCCTCCATGTTTGCCAGCTGGTTGCTATGAATCTCAGGAATGAGTTAAGGGTTGTTCAATTAAAGTCCTCATTTTAACTAATCTATTTTAATTATGATACGTTTTAAATATTTACATTATTTACACTAAACTTACAATTACGTTGATACAGCTAAATCCAAATGAGACACACATTCAGAAACACTTAACACTAGACTCTTTAACACTAAACACTAATTTAACCACTGGACTTCACAGTCCTGACTAACATCCTCTAAAACCATTTGTCTCTCACAAGTCTGGATGAATATGATTTCCATATATTTAGCTGGACACTGCACTAACTAACTTAGTACAGAATATACGGAATTACTCGTTACACGACAGAACACTCTAAGTATCTCTAACCCATGGTGGATAAAATCTCACGCCCTCGTTTAACACGTTTTAACCCCACGACTCTTAAAAATCAACTCTAAAACATTATCTTAACTTAACGACGGTTTAAGTTCAACTTCTTTAACATTTCCTAACGTTATTACGGTAAAATTCAACTACTCCATAAAAAGAGAACCACCCTGGGCGGCTTACATCGCCAAACTGTATAATAATAATAATATCTTTATTATAAGTTGGCATTTAAAATGGTAGTGTCATCGGCGATCATAATAGTTTTAGAATATTTTAATACATCGGGGAGGTCATTTATGTAAATTAGAAAAATAATTGGTCCTAAAATTGAACCTTGAGGAACTCCGGATTTTATTTCAAGAAAATTAGAGCGCTTTTTATTACCTTCAATTAGTTGCCATCTATTCTCAAGATAAGAATTTAAACATTTGAGAGCTGTTCCTCTGATCCCGTAATTCTCTAATTTTTTTATTAATATGTCGTGGTTAACAATATCAAACGCCTTACTAAGATCGCAGAACGTGGCACTAACATACTTTCCTTCCTCAAAATTTTTTAGAATAAAATTAACAAGGTCAATGCCTGCGAGAGTGGTGTATTTTTTTGGTCTGAAACCGAACTGACAATCTGTAAATAAATTGTTTTTATTGAAATAAGCCAAAAGCCTTGATTTCATAATTTTCTCAATTTTTTTTGATAATACTGGCAGTAGGGAAATCGGCCTATAATTATTTACATCCTCCTTATCACCCTTTTTGAATATTGGCACAACTGTTGATATTTTTAATTGATTAGGAAATACACCCGAGGAGATAGAACTATTAAAAATATGTTCTAGAGGTTTAGCGATGTGGTCAGATGCGTATTTAAAATGTGTCACGTTTAGATCATTTATGTCTCTGCTCTTATTATTATTTAGTTCCATAATACAATTTTTTATTTCAAACGAGTCGGTAGGTCTTAAAAAGAAAGAATTCATACTAGAATTATTTATCACAGTATTTTTGTAACTTGTTGAAACTGGACTAATATTAATTTTATTTGCAATGTTGACAAAAAAATTATTTACATTGATTGATGTGGTATTATTTGTTTTTAATTCCCCTTTATTTATTTCTTTCTTAATTATGTTCCAAATAGTTTTAGTTTTAGAATCAGAACTATGTATCGATTCACAATTAAATTTCCTTTTAGCAATATACAAGTTTTTTCGATATTGTATTCTATATGAATTATATAATTTCTGTAATTTTTTAATTTTATATTGTTTAGATATATCAAAAATAAGGTTTAAATTGTCCTTCATTTTTCTTAGTTCGGCGGTGTACCACGGTAATTTCGATTTTTTGGGAACTAATTTTTTTTGTGGAAAACAGAACTCAAAGTTATATTTAAGTTATTTTGAATCCAGAAACATATCAGAAGCTAAATTGGGGTCATCACAAGAATAAATATTTTTCCAGTCAACACTTGATATATAATGTATAAAATTTTTAATACCAAGCTCATTTATGGGTCTAGAATATTCCGGATTTGGAGTTACATTATTTACCATTTACTCAAAAGTGAAGGAAAGTGCTAAGTGGTCTGACATGTGAGGATTGACAACAGTGCATTTAAACAGATGATTTGATAAATTTGTCACAATATTATCTATGCATGTGCCTCTCCCTTTATATGAGTAACGAGTAATTTTGTCATTCGTGTAGTAGAGGAGACTAGGGATCATTTGAACAAAAATTCATTTGTAGTATAAAACATATCATTTGCTTCATTTTGTTTTTTATTTTTTCATATGATAATGTAATCAATTAGGAATCAAAATTCACTATCTGGTAAAAAAAAAAAAATAACACAGAATTTGTGATTTTTTTTTTTTTTTCAAAGTCTGCATTTGTTCAATTGTACCCCGAAGTCGGGGTACATTTGAACCTCTTTGGGGCAGCTTCGAACAAATCAAAAAACCCTATTCCTCTTAACTAAAACGTACATAAGAACAGAAATAAAGGTTGATCATTATATTAATTTAGTTTAGTTTATTTAATATTATTTTACATTCAATTTTTAAGACTGTATCTAAGTATAAACACAATTTTTAATCTACCTTACATTATTTTATCTTTAATAGTAGAAAGATCTATATCAAATGACAAAATAGACGCAGCTCTCAGTTCCCCCAGCTAATTTAGGCGTAGGAAGCTTCAGTCTAATATCTTCTCTTTCTATCACACTGATGTCATCTTTTTCTGGGAAGTAAAATTTCCACATATCTTCTTTCCTCCTCATAAATTTTACTTTAAAGCCTGCTTACACTCTAGATTGAATCTGGCCCACAAACAATAAAACAGACTTTTTAGTAGCAAATGATACGAGAATAAAATCATTTAAATTTAATTCGCTAGTATCAGATTCTTGATTCTCTAAATCGCTAAACGTTTCCACTTCATCTGATGACTCATCATGAATAGATACACTAGTATCAGACTCAGAAGACTCATCAATAGAGACAGTTTTACTAAAGTTGATCATTTTTTTAATTTTCTATTCCTTTACACTTGGAAGCTTTCTCTTCCTTGTTTCTCTCTCGATTCGTTCTTCCTCAAGTCTTCTCTTTTCAGGGGTGTCAGTCAAAATGCGGGATTTTCCTTTCTTTCTACCTTTCGTTGAAATAGCCCTAGGGGAGCTCTGGGATATGGACGAATATCCTTAGGTGAAAGCATTACAGTAGGCTCATGAGCAACATACATTCCCGACGTTCCCGGGGTGCCTTCAGGTGTTTTAGGACTGTTTAAATCAGTGGAGGAAAATGATGCATCTAATACACTAACAGTTGGATCTGGTCGATGGGTTACGGCTGCACTCATAAAGTCGTCATCACTGAAAGCTAGACGGTTTAATGGCCACAAGCCTGGCTTATTAAATGATGAAATAATATTTGTCCTTGTAAAGGATGAATTAAACGCAATATTGACTAACGAGGGCAATGTATGTATGGATATGGTTTTGCCAGGATTGCAAGTCAACCAATCATTTGCGCTATTTTCATTTTTGATTTAAATGGACCCAAAACTCCAACATCCAGAGGTTGTAGCTTGTGGGAGCAATGGGGTGGAAATGTGATGAATGTGATACCGTTTTCTCGAGCAAATTGCACTGCTTCGAGAGAGCAATGACTCTCATGGTTATCCAGGAGCATGAGGATAGGGTCATTCATATTGCACTTAGTATGATGAACGATATGCTTAAGAACATCCAAAAAAAGGGTTTGTGTCATCCAGTGACTTGCAGGGCTATTGGTCAGAATAATACTACCCGGTGGGCCGGTTTCAACCATTGTATCATTAACTCTTGCACGAGGATATATAAATACTGGAGGCAACGTATTCCCAGCAGCATTAATAATCATACATAAAGTAATGGATTGTCCTCTTTCGGCAGAGACAGCTTGGCCAACTTGTTTAGCACCTCTTGGTGCAATAATATTTGGCGCTTGCAAAACTGTAGCAACCCCAGTCTCATCGAGATTAAATATTTGAGCTGCCGTAAATTCTTTAGATCTGAGAGCTCTTTCGTAGTTATTGAAAAATTCTTCCACATTTGTTTTGTTAAATGAAGTCAATCTCGAAAGTGAGGTATTTTCTGGTTTACGAATGGCAATCTCTCTGTGTCGTCTCATAAAACTATAGAGCCAATCATCTCCAGCTGATTTATTTTTGTTCAAACTCTCAGGCACTTTTAATTATAATATCCGAGCATAATCATAGGCAAGTATTTTCATTTGTTTGTAGGAGAGACCGTAATTTTTGACGAATTGATAGCATATTCAACTAACGATAATTCTTGATCTTTTGAAAATACTTGCTGGCTGGAATATTTTGAATTAAAACTATGTTTAACAGAGGAGGTCACAATTCCGTCATCATTCACATGGATCTTTTTAAGACGGTAATGTAAAGCTGTATGAGACAAGCCATAATTTGCCGCTGCTTCCCGCAAAGTCATTTTTTGTTCCCGCACAGCTCCTATCGCAGATCCAACGTCTTCTTCATTGAACGCCGGTTCTTTTCGCGTATTTACATAATTTCGAACCATACTGAATCTGCAAAGTTGAAAGAAATGGTTTTATATTCAGTATTTCATATAAACTTGATGGAAAAACCGGTACTCTTATTCCAGACTTGGGTGCCAAATAACGACTATGAACTTACAATTTTTTCTTGAAAAAAATTTAGCGTAAAAATTGTCAAAAATAAAAAAAAAAAAAAATTAAATAACTCAATTTCTAACAAAAATTTTGAAAATTTTGTGAGAATAAAATTTATTTGATATATAATTTGGGACGTTTCTGTACTCTTTTTTTCGTAAATTCTATACTTTTTGAGATATTTTCAAAAAACTGAAAAAAATCATATTTTCAAATCTGCCCCATTCCATTAGTTCAAATCTGCCCCAGAACAACTTTTTTACTTAACCCAATATTTTCTACATACCCAATAATCGGAAAAATATAAAGTAATATATCAGTAACAAGCTAAAACTTACCTCTTTCACGCAATATATCACAAATTCACTTGTAGAAAAAACAGCAGGAACAGCACCATAAAATGTATCATCAAAAAAATTTAACCTAACAACGCGAATGTATTCAATCGCTTCGGGCACCAAGAATTTAGTTTTAGGATAGCAGGAAATCTTGCCATATGAGAATGTAATAGTGTTGCCACCTATATAAAAATTCATTTACTCAATGTTGAAATGGTATTGACTGTAAAATAGGATATTCAAATGTGCCCCGTGTTCAAATGATCCCCAGTCTCCCCTATAAACCTAAGGTTGACAAAGTGTTGTTAACAATGTGGTAGCTTTTGTTCTTGATCAAAAAATCTACGTTAAAATCAGCGCAAGCTATCATATTATATTTATTGTACCTACTAATTATTCTTTTCATTGCTTCGTCAAATATTTTTAAAAATTGTTCTAAGTCACCATCCGTTGATCTGTAAAAAGATACCACAATTGTTTTTATTTCATATAATTCAATACCAATTATTTCACAATGAAACTCAGTTGACAAATTTGCTATACAGTTAATTGGTTTGAATCTTATGTTCTCCCTTACAAATATGGCCACACCACCATGAATGTGTTTATTTCTACAGTATGCATCCGCGAGCTGATAATTATTTATGGTGTTATAAAAATGTAGTTGATGTTCGTTCATCCAGTGCTCATTAAGACAGATAATATCATAAAAAGATTGTTCTTGAAGGTATACATCTAGGAGAGCTAGCTTGTTAGTGAGGCTTTGTATATTTAAATGAAAAATTGAAAATCTCTTAAAGTTACTTTCAATATTTTTATTATATTTTTTGGCAATTGCATTTTTACTAGGTGCTCGGTGGGTAGCATACTATGGACGAAAAGATGAATATCATAAAATACCACCCTTTTGTACAATAGTGCTCAAATTTGAACATAGTAAAAACTTAGCCCTGTTATTTAAATGTACACCATTATTTTTATAAACAGAATGATCAATATAAAAGTTGGTACCTAACAAATAGCAATCTTCGTATTCCTTTATCTGATCGTATAATAATGTGTTCTTGTAGTATATGTCTTCATTTACTCTAAAACTAACATCATATCTATATGGGGTGGCAAAAACTATTAAGTTTGTATCTTTACATAAGTTAATTATTTTTTTGTATATTTCTATATTATGAATAAATTGATCTGGAAAGTTATTTGTATTCCGACATATGATTACATAATCATTTTTGGAGTAGGTGTCTATATTGCGTTCCAGATTGTTTATAACCCCAGCGAGTGTTGCATTTGGCTTAACAAACGAAGATATTTCATATGACTTTTCCAGCAAACTGTTTAATAGTTCGCTATATCCCCTGTTACGATTCGCCTAACGGTGGGGTGAGACAGTGTAGTTAAAGAAAATTGGATGTTTATTATATATATTTTAAATTATATATATTGTATAATTAAGAATTTACAGAAGTATTTTAATCAATAACTAACTGTCATATGTATTTTCTGGTTGCTAACTTGTTGTTATTTTCCAACGCCGTCTTGAGTAGCAATTTCTCAACACCCCGCCCATGACTTACAATTAATATTTACAATAAGTTTAAGTTGAGTAAAATATATATATATATATATATATATATAAAAATGGATAAAACTAAAGAAACAGGATCAAATAAACCACCCGATAATCCTCTCAGAGCCTCTAAAGCTGCATTCAGAGCACTTTAAATTAGTTGAGTCTGATTAGTTGACTCCTGATTTCTTGCTATAGGTCTATCCAATATTTTGCCTAGCTCGTTAGCTTCATTCAAAATACATCTTTTCCTTGATGATTTATGACATCCTTTGAGCTGTGATCTTTGTCGGTTCCAATCAGGTTCTTTTTTAGTAATTAATCAATCGTCTTTTCTCAAAGCGTGTCTGTCCCAGTTCCATTAATCCTGTAGTTACCCCCACTAATCTGTAGTCGTGGAGGCTACACCAGAATGAGCGCCCTCACAATGTGGAAAGATCCGTGCAGCACTTCTTCCTGTATTCTGATATTTAAGTTTCTATTATTAGTATTTGGGGTTTGTCAGATCTCGACAAGCGTCCACTAATCGTAAACTTCAGTAACTTTTTGAGCCACGTCATACTAAAGACTAGTGGAGCTAAAACCATACAGCTGCATCCGAAACCCTGGCGATATTATATTATTAATATTATTATTTAAGTATATGTTATTTTTTTGCTAACTGATAGTAATTTTTTTGCAGAATCTACAAGAAAAGAAGATACAGAATGGTCAAGTACAACAACGTTAAGCTTAGAACAGGATGTAAATAAAGTGCTTCAAGATTGTGAACCCACTGTGTCACGTAGTCTAGGTGCTGTACCCAAGCAGGTTCGACTGTCAGTCTCACAACGACAATTCACACGCAGCTGCGATGGGCATGCGCCTCGCATTGTTAGTGTTCTTACTAAAAGTGAATCAGAACGCTGTTGTAAGAGGAAGATAGACCCCAATAATGCAGAAAATTCTTCAGTTATGCGACACAGGTACGAATTTCTTTACATATTCAGTTTATAAAATTTTTACACTAACATGTACATTTAATGGGAACATTACAAGATAAGGAAAACAAAAAAAGAACACGTATTATGTTAATAGAATCAAAATAAAATAAAATACAATCATTTTCTCATAATATATTATTTATTATGACAGGACAATTACGTAAGGAATATGTTGGCCAAATGAATGCCTCTAGTCGCGACGTAATGCCGCGCCCTTTTCACATTATTTTGCATGACTTTTTTTTGCAATTTTCAACACTTATTTTAGTAATGAGATCACGAATATTATTCTTATGGCCATGTATGAAAAGTAGTCCGTGGTATTTCAAGACTGTTTGAAAGGTTACGGATTTGTTCCGTTGGGCCATATCCCTGTAAATTTTCATTATTTACACTCCATAAACAAAGAGATCTGGTATGGCTGCGGGCCTGTACTTTTGTAAGCGGGGAATCTTTATTTTAACGTTAGTGGGTAACAGAGGACCGAGCCCAACGGATTAGTTCCGTCGCGGACCGAGAGATCCGGCTCATCGTACCAGATCCGCTGAAAAGCCCATCGATTTTGGCAGGTTAATTTCAAATCATTTACTATTACATAATTATATCCTTTTAAAATAATACTGTACTTTGTTTCGTATGTGATCTACCTTATTTCTTATCATCTTTCGAACATGTTATTCTATTTCAAGATGATATTTTCGTTCTACTATAGTTGTTGTTTCTTGTCCATGGCAAAGAATTATTTTTGGTATGTACTTAGTGGCTATCTGAGCTATTTGCTGTAAGAAGTTTGCCCGAAAAATATAGTTTAACTATATAATTTATAGGTAACCTAACAACAAATGTCAAAGTCATCTTTATATGTGAAAGTAATAACGGTATTATAAACTATTTATTTGTTAAATTTTTTGTAGTTATTGAGTAGATTCATGGACGTTTCTTGTCATAAAAATTTTAACTTCTAATTACAGATCAATGAAAGAAAATAAATCGGCACGCTTAAAACAAGAAGAAAGCTCTGTAGAAGGTTTAGAATGTTTAGTAAAAAACCCCACGCCGGTCCGGCAGCGTAAGAGTAACATGCAACGCCGTAACTCTAAAGTCACCAAAGCAAACCAAGAATTGTACAATGAAGCTTCATCCAGTGGGTCTAATAATGAACTTAGTATGTTGTTGCCTAGTCCGGGACAGCCCATGCTAGCTGCCTTCCTGGCGAGAAGAGATTTCCCGACTATGATGCCAGTGTGTTTACCGGCTGAAACATTACAAGCGCCAGCTAGGATAAATGATAGAAGTTCCCCGCAGAGGCATTGCCGATTAAAAAGGAGTACTAGGGTAAGTGCCAGTAATAATTCATGTTTACATATTTGGGTAGCCCACTTCTCTGCTAAAAGCATTTTAACAAATTTGTGGGAATTTATCAAAAATTTATTGTATTATAAAAAATCATAAAAAAAGCGAATTAGAATTACATGTTACAATCGCTACGAGCAAGTGATTTAAATATGGCACATAGTGGGTTTTAGAATCATGAATTAGCGAGTTTTGCAACTCAGTGGTTGGCCATTTTAATGAAAATTAACATTATTAAAGGAGAAAATAGTCACTCAAACCAAATAGCGAGTTTTGCAAGAGTACGTAATGTCTGTTCATTATTTTAAGGGGTTTATTGCGTTTTTTCGGTCCAATCTATATAGTTAAATTTATAGCCCTTTCAATAATGAATCTAACGATACCAAAGTCTTTTTGGTCAAACAGCGGCTTTTGAAAGTGGGTTATTGGCATATATATAAACCAGAAATGTCTGGTTTATATATATGCTCTGCTGAACTCTCTTTAATGATATACATACATGGTGTAAATGCTTGTCCTTTGTCATGAAGAATTTTTTAGTCATTGCTCAAAAGGGTCACTCTGTACCTGATTTTGATCAGTTTTTTTTTCGTCTTCGATCATTTAACAGCCTTAAATGTAAAATTGGCATTTCGTCGGCTGAAAATAATAAGGTTGTATGTCGAAGTGTATTACATTTGAGAAAACAAGCTTCAAAAATTTTGACATGGAAAAAACCAATATAAGGTTACAATACAAGGAAGAAATTTTTTTAATAACTATATATTGATATGTTATTGCCATTAACGCATTATTTTGAAAAAAAATTTTTGAATAATACCATTTTTACAATTTGAAAAATGAACATACAACTTTGTGATTAAGAAAAACACGAAAGTTAGTACCTTAACGTTACATACAGCTTTGTAGTTCAAAGTAATATCGGGGGGAAATTCAGTTTATAGGTATAGCTTCAGTTTTTAGGTTTCTGAAAATTGTTAAAAAGGTACCAGAAAAAGTAAAAGAAATGTTAGTCACGTATTAAATTTTTATTTGATTAAATAACACAAATTAAACAATATGCTTGCAAAATAATAACCAATTAAACATTAATCTTATAAAAAATTAAGATAAATTAAGATAATTTGAACTAAAACTGAAACATTCGAAATAAAAAAAATTTATGTGAAGTGTGAATTTTCACACATTTCAGGGTTTCGCAGGTATTTAGTAAATGAATAATGATTATTTGGAATGCCAAAACAAATTTTATGTTAAAATATATTTTTTTTTTGTTAATTTTAATTCGAATGCCTAATACCATTATGTAAGTTTCTAAATATGTGCAGTATTTTTTTTATATAGCAAGGTTCAATACAATTTGGAAAAAATTCCTCTTAGATAGATATATAATCTAAAAATATTAAGTGAAGGCGGAATGCTGAGTGTGTAGGACATATTTTGCTTTGTAGTATTCACTGTAAAATGAACAATATTTTAAAAATAATTTATCATCTCTTAATCTAAGAGCTTTAAAAACAAATTTTATGTTAAAATATTTTTATGTTAATTTTAATTCGAGTGCCTAATACCATTATTTAGGTTTCTTAATATGTGCAGTATTTTTTTTATATAGCAAGGTTCATTAAGATTTTGAAAATTGCGCCTATGGCTTCATTGGTTGTTTCTAGTCATAGCTCCTCCCTTTGATTTCGTGTACATTCAAACAGAATTAAATTATAATTTCAACAATTTCCACTGGTTATTAAATTTACGCTTTTAAAAATTAAATGCAACATTTGCCAAAATATAACTAGAATTTTGAAAAAATAATTTAAACAAAATAAAAATGCAAAAAATAAAAATAAAAAATAATATTGTCTCTTCTCGTGGGATTCGAACTCATTTTCTTGGGCAGAACGCTAGTACCGTAACCATTGCACCAAGATACAAGTTACAGTTTAGTGTGTTATATAACTATAAGTTTTCAACATTATTAGCAAAAAAACACAAAAAATGCTTTTTTTCCAAAAACATAATCTGATCAAAAATTCCTGTTGTACTATTCCGGTTCACACCAATGTACATTACTTAGATTTTTTTCAGATTTTTAGTTACAACCATCTGGGCTACAGGGTTTGAGCTACAGATTTGCTACAAATTTGGCAAAAATCGCTTCAAAATAATTTATTTTGCAAAAATAAAAATTTGATCGTTAATCCACGTACCAAGGGCTTTCATTTGATACCCTACTCAGAATTTTAAAAAAATATTTTTTTTTTCGATGAGCACATATTTGTTTATATTTTTAGGGGGATATGTTTTTTAGATGTTTTAGTATTTTTCCTATGTGCGGGTCAAAGAGTTGTATAAGCATGCCAAATTTCAACTCTCTAGCTTTAGCCGTTTGGCTACAATTTTTACCGAACAGACAGACAGACAGACAGACGACAAAATGACGGTATAAGGGTTTTTTGGTCATACCTACAAAACCCTAAAAATTAAACGAAATAAATTGTATTTTTATTATTTTCTTGAGATTTACTTTCTTGGCTATATTGTTTCATAATAAGATTTATCCATAGTAGGCATCCAATCCAGCATAGATTTGAAAGCGATTGCCTTGTTTTATGGTAACGGATTTTTATTTGTAGAAACCTTAATGTCTCTAAATAGATTTAACAAGTCTTCAAGACCTTGTTTTATTCTTTTTAATATTTTTTGTAACCCAGGTGCCCGAAAAAGATGTTTTATATTTAACATAAAAGATGTTGTATGTCAAACATACAACCATAAATTATGAATTAAAAAAAAAAAACAATTAAAATACAAGGGCGTATGTTTTACCAGGTCTACAAGTATGAAATGCGGATGTTTTTTTTAAATAAAACACATTAAACTCAAAAGTAGCGTAAAAGTTTATTTATTCAAAGTATGCTCCATTAGAAGTTCTACATTTTTCCCATCTTTCAGTCAATTTGTGAATACCTCGCCAGTAGAACTCTTCCCCTTTCCCTGCAAACCATTCATCTAGCCATTCTTTCACATTTTCATATGAACAAAATTGCTGCTCGGCAAGTGCGTGACCCATCGATGCGAACAAGTGGTAATCTGCAGGGGCCAAGTCTGGTGAGTAAGCGGCATGGGGTAGCACTTCCCACTTGAGTACCTCCAATGTGTTGCAAACTGCTTTTGCCTTATGTGATGTAGCGTTATCGTGAAGAAAGATTACCTTGTGCTGTCTTCTTTCGTATTCTGGTCGTTTTATGAGCAGCGAATGGTTCAATTCAATCAGTTGTTGTTGGTAGCGTTGGGTATTAACTGTTTCACCAGGTTTTAACAATTCATAATAGACCACACCCTTTTGGTCCCACCAAGTACAGAGCATTGTCTTTTTGCCAAAGCGATTCGGTCTTGCAGTTGATGTGGATGGTGAGCCTGGGTTCACCCATGATTTTTTGCGTTTGGGATTTTCAAAATAAATCCATTTTTCATCGCCAGTAGTGATACGATGCAAAAAAGACTTTATTTTGTATCGTGCAAGCAAAATTTCACAAGTGTTTTTGCGTTTTTCCATCTGCCTCTCATTCAATGCATGTGGAACCCATCTGCCGACTTTCTGGATCTTACCCATCTCTCGTAGGCGATTGGAAACAGCTTGTTGACTAACGCCTAACTGCTCTGCTAGTTGTTTTTGTGATTGACTATCGTCTTCCTGTAGCAATGTTTCCAATTTTTTATCTTCATATTTTTTTGGAGGTTTTCCATGTTCTTTGTCTGTAAGATCAAAGTCACCACTTTTGAAACGCTGAAACCATCGTTCACACGTATCTTGCGATGGAGCATATTCACCATAAACTTCTCGAAGCAGTCTGTATGATTCAGCAGCAGTTTTTTTCAAATGAAAACAAAACAGTAGTACTGTCCGCGAATGCTCTTTATTTGGTACAAAATTTGACATTTTTAACACAGTAAAACAAAACTATATGATCACTTTTCAAATTATAACCTATACGCATTTGACACTTAATGATAACTTAACAAAACGCCATATGTGTTGAAACTTTGAACTATACACTCTGTTTGCGCGGCCAGTTTGAAAAAAATCCGCATTTCATACTTGTAGACCTGGTAACATACAACTATGTTTTGTAAGTTTTTTATTTTTTAAGACATACAACTATGGTTTTCTGCTTTTTTCTCCGACACCGGTAATGCTATCTTATGGAAATTATTGGAACAAGTAGGTTACGTGACATACAACTCTATAGTATTGAAAAGTGCATTTGACAAAAAATGTCGCATACAACCTTATTATTTTCAGCTGACAATTTGTCGAGAATATAATTGTATATCCAACATTTTATATCACACGAATCAAAAAGGAATTAATACAAACACCATGACTAAAATATCTGTAAGTGTATGTCGAGAATATGGTAAAAACTAGTGATGTGCCGAATCACATAAAATCCAGATCCGCGGATACAGATACGGACACGGATTAATTGCGTCCTGATTCGCGGATACGGATCTTGCATTCAAGTAGAAAAACGAAAGACTTTGAAGCGAAAGTTTGATATGTCGCTTTGATTCTACAAAACAAAAGTAGGACGATTTTTACCGGCGCCTATAACGACTTGTCCACAAACCGGTGTCAACAAGCGTTTATAGGTGACTGTTTATAAGCGCCCGAAGCAATCTTTCTACGTATTCGTACTCTGACACACAATTTAGTTCAGTTCTAAATCACTTACTCATTGAATTTGATTAGCTTAAGTTTACTATAATAGTTGATGTACCTAGCCCCGCCATAAATACTGTTACACCAATTCTGTGAATCATAAAATCTAAACAATTCTATGTGGTATTGTTATAATCAGTTAGTCACTGAACGTTAAGCAGTAAACATGGAGTGGGGTGATAAAGAAAGTCGCTGTAACTGCAATACATAAAGTTGGGAAGACGCTGGGAGACTTTTTAATATTTTAAAATCTTTGGGTATCAATCGTCAGTTTTTTTATCGTACAATTAATCGGTTCAAGGACTATTAATTGGTCGCCCGCAAGTTACATACTGTACGAATTTCAGCAGTGATCAAAGCCTTGTGTAACAGAATTCGGAGAATCCACTCCGTAAACAAAAATTCTTGTTTAGGGAGATGGGTTTTTCCACACGGAGTATGCACCGTGTTATAAAATCAGACTTAAAGTTCATTAGAACTGAAGATTGGCCTTCTGGAAGCTTAGATTTAAATCCGCTTGACTAGAAATTGTGGTCAGTGTTGGAGGACATGGCTTGTAGCAGATGACATCCAAATTTGGAGAATCTAAAGCAATCGTTGAAGAAAGCAGTAGCCAATTTTCTAATGGGTGTCGTTCGTGCTGCCATTGATGATTGGCGGTCACGTTTAAACACCTGTGTGAAGGCGAAGGGAGGGCATTTTATATGGCATTTATTTTCATTTAGGCCCGGTCTTTCCACCTTCTGATAAACTTATGTGTAACTATCTGATAGATAAAGTTATCTGATACTTTATCTGTTGAATAAATGTCATCCCGTCTTTCAATTCAAATTTATCTGTCAGATAGTTATCTGACGGATAGACTAGATATTGAATCCTCATATTGGTAACACTGAATATGTAACTGAAATATGCGTTGAGAAAGATTTTTTTTTTTTTTTTTGTAAATTCACTTATCTGTGTAAGTACAACAATATAAAAAATCACTTGTAACGTGCAGTTTTTTTTTTCTTTTTAATTATTGAAATAAAGTAGGTATGTCTGTCTGTCTGTCTGTCTGTCTCTCTGTCTCTTTGTCTGTCTGTTCGGTAAAAATTGTAGCCAAACCTAGAGAGTTGAAATTTGGCATGCTTATACAACTCGTTGACCCGCACATAGGAAAAATACCAAACATCTAAAAAACAGATACCCCTAAAAATATTAACAAATATGTGCTCACCGAAAAAAAAAAAATATTTTTTTTAAATTCTGAGTAGGGTATCAAATGAAAGCCCTTAGTACGTAGATTAACGATCAAAATTTTATTTTTGCATAATAAATTATTTTGACGCGATTTTAGCCAAAATTTTTGTCCCACACCTGTAACCCAGATGTCTTAAACTAAAAATTTGAAAAAATTCTAAGTAATGTACATTTGTGTGAACCGGAATAGTACGACAGGAATTTTTGATCAGATTATGTTTTCGGAAAATAACGCATTTTTTGTGTTTTTAACTAAAATATGTAAAATATTTAATGATATTATGTAGTACAGTACACAGAGCGCTTCGATGGTGTAATTCTTTGAATACTGGCGTTCTAATTTGCAAACTCGAGTTCAATCCGGCCTCGAGGCCATTTCATTTTTTCTGTTTTTTTTTTGCATTTTTATTTTGTTTAAATTATTTTTTCAAATTTCTTATATTATGTTATATTTGGGCTACTATTGCATTTAATTTTTAAAAGCGTAAATTTAATAACCAGTGGAAATTGTTGAAATTGAATACTCTTTGACTTATAACCAAGTAACTTATATATAATACCATGGAAAAAATAAAATAAATAAAATATATGTTATGTCATGTGTTATAATGTCTGTATCATATTAGTGCCTAAATATATTACTGCTATACTGCTATTTATATTCCTATAAATACACGAAATCAGAAGGGCGGAGCTTTTGACTAAAACAACCAATGGAAGCCTTAAGCGCAATTTTCAAAATCTTATTGAACCTTGCTATAATCTGTCTCATTTTGTTATACGAAACTATGGTCTATTTCAAATTAGAAAAAAGTAGATAGCGCTGCAAACCGAGTACGATATACACTGGACAAATACAGTATAGCGGGAAATTTAAAATAAGTTACAACTAGGGCATGGCCGTAGTAACTGGGTTAGCAAGATATGTTTTTTTTTTTTTTTTTAATATAAAAAAGTTTAATAAGATATTGAAATAAACAAGGTAATGGGTGTTTTTTTTAGAGGTATAGAACTTTAAATTGCAATAAAACAACGATGGATTATTCGATTGACATGAATTTTTTTTTATTCGAAAGATAATCTTGTGGCATTACATTTTAAATATGATTTCTGGCATATGACCGCCACGGCTGGATCGGATGTAGTCCAATCTGGACGTCCAATTTTCGATGACTTTTTCCAACATTTGTGGCCGTATATCGGCAATAACACGGCGAATGTTGTCTTCCAAATGGTCAAGCGTTTGTGGCTTATCCGCATAGACCAATGACTTTACATAGCCCCACAGAAAGTAGTCCAGCGGTGTTAAATCACAAGATCTTGGAGGCCAATTCACAGGTCCAAAACGTGAAATTAGGCGGTCACCAAACGTGTCTTTCAATAAATCGATTGTGGCACGAGCTGTGTGACATGTTGCGCCGTCTTGTTGGTATGATTTAATGTAATGCCACAAGATTATCTTTCGAATAAAAAAAAATTCATGTCAATCGAATAATCCATCGTTGTTTTATTGCAATTTCAAGTTCTATACCTCTAAAAAAAACACCCGTTACTTACCTTATTTATACGACATAAATTCAGTTTAATGGGATATTTGAAAAAGTTAAAAAAATATTAATTTTTAAAATTTATATACTATATATAAAAAGAAAGATTTGGTTAAAAGAGTTTAAATAAAACAATAAAACAAATAATATATCTTCAGAGCTAAAGTTTCTTATCTAAATATTTATTGTAAAAAAAAAGGTCTAAAAATTATATCATTAACTTCTTCTTTGGGCACTATCAGCTGGGCTGTCTTTTGGCCGCACATTAGTCCTCTACCTTGATCTGTTAATTGTCAAGTGTCAAAAAATATTTATATGTCAGATAACCTAAAAAATATATAATTGCGTAAAAACAAATTACAAACCAATCCGAAGCAAGGACAAACAGCTCCTATCTTTTTACACACATTTTTCTAAGGTGACATAGAATATATATATATATATATATATATACATTGTTACGGCCTATTCTAGCTGACAACACTGCTTATAAAACTAACTCACACTGACCTACCTTAACGTACAAAAACTTATGCTATTCTCACTAAAGGATACAGTATTGTGTATTTGTGCGAAACAACTGACTAGCCTCCTGACAATCTACTTAAAAGTAGCCGTTCTTGCTACAGAAATATAAATTAACATCTGAATTCTCGTATTCTGTCAAAAACTTTTAGGTTATGTCATTTTGACACATGGGAATAATCACATTCTTTTGCATTTTGGAGTATGAATACTTCATTAGAACCTGGAAATTACAGACTGTTAGCGTGTATTACGTATATAAGGAACATACTTACAACTTGTAATAAACTACAATGTTGACATTCGTGATTTTTAACGCCGATAAAACAGAATGTTGTCATTTTTGATAACAGTCTGAGTCACGTGGTTTTGCCCACGTGAGTCTAGTGTCTATTAGACAGTTATAGTGGTGAAGGGGGGGCATATATAATGGAATGTTAAATGCCATTTTGTCTCTTCAATGTCGTAATTCAAGAAGTATAGAGGTTCCCTAAGGGGTGGAGACTCAGTAACACGTGCCAAATTTTATTCCACAAGTGTTTGTGAAATTATTATGAAGATAATGCTGGTTCACCTGTGGATTCGCTAAGCGGAAAAGGCACGTGATACATCATGTTTTGGGAATGCAAAACGCGACTTACGTCGGAATTAGGAGTCTTCTACCCCTAGATGGCAATTGAGTTACGACGTTTCGCCACTAAAACACCGAGTGGCAACATGGAAGGGCCTATATTGAGTATTCTTTCTCGAGCGAGGATCCTGCTTTCGAGATTATACTGTCCCCCACATGTAAGGGTTGAAGAGCCGATTTTGGAGCGATCCGTGGAAGATGCAGCGTGAAAATTATTGTATCATTGAGACCTGTTGCTACAGGGTGTTGCGAGAATCACTGTGTTTCAGCTGAGTATACTTTGGAAATGTTTGAAATTTTGTAACAGAAGCGACTCTGCCCTATTAACGTATTGGAATTCCCGTTTGGGGATGTTTTTTTTGTGATTCTTAACGTTAATAGTGTAGAGCTGCGTCTGGTACACCCTTATGAGTTATGGCCATGATTATTAAGTGTGTGTTATTTTTTTGTACTGTATTATTAGCTGAAATGCATTGAGGTTTCTCAAGTTTTGTTGTATCTTGAGATATTTTTGAGTTATTGAGATAGTTTTGGATTTATTGAGTACGCTGTTGCGTGTACGGGTGGACTGTGTCGTCACCGTATTATTTTGAAGGTACAATAATTTTTGTTCACGAATCGCTCATTTTTAATTTTTGCCGCGTAATGTAAATTCAGTCTGTCTGTATAGTATTTTCCTTGATAACTGGAGGTTGTGAATTAGCTTTCAAACACGCGGGTTACTCCTTACTGTGAATACTTACTGGTCAAGTATTCGTGTTACTTGCTGTTCACGTTATCGAGGATCGGGTTTGTATTATATTGGGAGGAATTAACGTTAACTTCAATCGGGCAGAACCTCAGCCACAAGCATTTTTTTTTTTCATTATTATCTTTGACCAGCCCGCACTTAAATTTTGTAATATAGTTTGTTTGCTTAAAGTTATATTTCCGTTGAGTCAGTGGGTGGGGTGATGCGTCATTTTTTTTTGGCATCTCGCGGAGATTT
Source organism: Liopterus haemorrhoidalis (assembly GCA_963971575.1). NCBI lineage: Eukaryota > Metazoa > Arthropoda > Insecta > Coleoptera > Dytiscidae > Liopterus > Liopterus haemorrhoidalis. The sequence goes on from OZ020611.1 coordinate 116,661,131, forward strand.
TTTTGTTGACGTATCACGGGTTTTTAAGAGTAAAAGGGGATATGTGGAGTCAGTCTCTTGACAACGATGGATTCTTGAATCAACGCGACTTCGTTGCCAATAGACTGGCTGGGTTTTCACTAAAGTTAAGGCGAGATAGAAGTATAGTAAAAATTTAAATCGGGTTTTGAACAAGCGCTAGCTTTCCGATTCTAAAATTCTTCCGGATTTTTCCTAACGGTATTGCCAACCGGAATACCGTTACCATTGTTCAACGTAATTAATCACTGTGGTATAATTTATTCCTGTGTAAAAGTTCACGCAGCCCTAGGGCAGTTGTAGCATAAGTAATCCAATCACATGTTACTGGGTATTTATACCGCATCACAAGTAATTCAGTTGTTAGTTTAAATTGTAATTAATTACCGGTTAAAGATTCAGTTGTTTAATTTCCTTTGGCCACTCGTGAGTACTTAGTTTCTAAAATTTTGGATTTAACTTAGATATTTTGCTCGTAGATTAAATAATTTATTTTTTTTGTATTAACTTTGTCGTACTCCGAACTAAAAAGGGAATATTTAACTAGTCATTGATCTTGTAATTCTTAATATTTTGGTTATAAAATTTTGTTTATTGAGTATTCGCTTTACGAATAATAATATTTATTTGGTTAATAGATTTTGCGTATTGAGTATTCATTTAGTGAATAATTTATTTTGTTTATAGATTTTGCGTATTGAGTATTCATTTAGTGAATAATTTATTTTGTTTAAAGATTTTGCGTATGGAATATTCGTTTAGCGAATATTATTGATTTTGTTATTGCTATTTGTTAGTTACTGATTTTTTGTTAATAAATTTAGTTATTGAGAATTTTGGTGTTTCTATTAAGAGAACTCTATTCCTTCCCCTGGGGTTTTATTTTTCTTCCAGAATTTAGGGCAATAGAAGCGAAGTGACTGGCGCCGTATAAATTTTAGGCCGCACATCGACATTGATAATTACAGGACCACCCTGCATAGTCACATTTACCTCTAGACTGGGCTGGCGGCCTTCTACCTTGCCCTGGACAGCTGATAGCCACTGGAGTCACTTCACAGTGGTTACGGAATTCATATTTTTCCCCATTTAGGTTTTTAGCGACCGATCAGAGAGCTGAGCGGACGCTGGCGTATGCCAACTATATAACGCTGGAGTCTGGCCGTAATATACGTTATATATTTCTGGCGCCCAACGTGGGGCCAAACTAACGTGGGGCCAAACTAACGTGGAGCTCACATTTGTTAAGCAATGTGGGGCTCGATTTGTTAAGGAACGTTATGTATTTCGGGCCTTTGCCGAAAAGGACGTTACATATTCTGACTTGAGGTTTGTGGGTTTAGGCGTTTGCTGAGAAGGAATCACATAATTTGGGTGCCCGAGATGAGAGGGGCTGTTTGTTTTTGAGAAGACCATATTTTTATTTCAGTTTGGAGCTGTTTGTATTTTTTTTGTGTAATAGGAAAAATGGGTCTTATATTGATTGGTTGTATTCCTTTTGTTCCTAAACCCAACCCTAAAGAGTTCTCGTAATATGAAATTTAATTTATTTGTTTGAAAAGTTGATTGGATTACTTTCGCTATGTTATTCGTCGTTTATGTTGCTATGATCTGTTCGGTATTTGGACGACATATTGTACACATTGTTTAGATTTTGAGTTAGTCTCAGTTGATGAGCTAAATAGTTTTTTTTTGTTGTAAGAGTGAGTAAGTTACTGTGTCTGAGTTGTTAGTAACATTGAGTGAGAGGACTCTAATGTATATCCCTGTGAAAAATTTGTGTTGCATTGTATGGCAACAATTGTTAGTAGAATTGTAATTGCAACATTGGTTATGTTGAATTATATTGGTGACAAGCCGAGTGACTCGGTTGTCAAATGGGTTTAGTGTCTGGTAGAGACATTTGTATTGGTGAGCCAGTTTAGGGCGAACCATTGAGATTCACACGGGATTCGCTTAGCGGAAAATTAGTTTCCTCATATGTACGGTATTAAGTACCGAGCTGGTTTATCCAGGAGAATCACTCAACGGTTTAGAGTATTGGAGAAGAACAGTAGACTTGCTCCGCGATTTTTGTTGTACAATATTTGATTCCTGGTTAGGAAATATTTTGGACGTGACCTAGAGTATACGGGTCAGGACCGAATCAGATCTAGTAAGTTGAATATAGAGAAATTCATTGTCGTTAATGCGTTTGTCAGACCGTTTTAAGTTAAGTAGGAATTGTCGTAGCGGACATGTCAGTTGGTTGTCGTTTTGAGAAATCCCGTATTTTTGGGTGAGATATTTGAGATAGCAAGTTAGAATTGCAGTTATTAGTGCGTTTGTGAATAACGCTTTGTATTTTTGAGTTGAAGTTAAGTACGTAGAAGTGAGTGTAGGCAGTTAGGACGTGTGCTACGTTGTCAGTGGATTTTCAGGCGTAGGCTTTCTTCGTGATGAATGTGTAAATAGGCATGAAAGAATTAGCAGTTTACATGTTAGGAACTAGTTAGGAATTAGCAGTGTACATAGTTAGCAGATTAGATTAGGAAATAGTGGAACCAAACCTATCTTTTTGTAGGGCGCCGGCTGCCTGTAGCTCTCTGTAGCTTGTCCGCAGTTGGGCGACGTCAAACCTACCCCCTCCTTGCCTGTTGGCAATATTATCACCTCCATGGCCGGTTGGCGATAATACCCGTCCCTTCCCTGTCGACATCATCAATCCTTAATCGTTCCGCGGGTTCCACTATATAAGTTGTATATATAGTTAGAATGTAAATAGTTAAGGTTAGCAATTTGAGTGAATGAGTCGTGTACATGAATACGGATTGTGAAAGATACGGGGTCTTTAGAGACCCGCGTCTCTTTTTTAAGCAAAGGGGGAGTTGTTACGGCCTATTCTAGCTGACAACACTGCTTATAAAACTAACTCACACTGACCTACCTTAACGTACAAAAACTTATGCTATTCTCACTAAAGGATACAGTATTGTGTATTTGTGCGAAACAACTGACTAGCCTCCTGACAATCTACTTAAAAGTAGCCGTTCTTGCTACAGAAATATAAATTAACATCTGAATTCTCGTATTCTGTCAAAAACTTTTAGGTTATGTCATTTTGACACATGGGAATAATCACATTCTTTTGCATTTTGGAGTATGAATACTTCATTAGAACCTGGAAATTACAGACTGTTAGCGTGTATTACGTATATAAGGAACATACTTACAACTTGTAATAAACTACAATGTTGACATTCGTGATTTTTAACGCCGATAAAACAGAATGTTGTCATTTTTGATAACAGTCTGAGTCACGTGGTTTTGCCCACGTGAGTCTAGTGTCTATTAGACAGTTATAGTGGTGAAGGGGGGGCATATATAATGGAATGTTAAATGCCATTTTGTCTCTTCAATGTCGTAATTCAAGAAGTATAGAGGTTCCCTAAGGGGTGGAGACTCAGTAACACGTGCCAAATTTTATTCCACAAGTGTTTGTGAAATTATTATGAAGATAATGCTGGTTCACCTGTGGATTCGCTAAGCGGAAAAGGCACGTGATACATCATGTTTTGGGAATGCAAAACGCGACTTACGTCGGAATTAGGAGTCTTCTACCCCTAGATGGCAATTGAGTTACGACGTTTCGCCACTAAAACACCGAGTGGCAACATGGAAGGGCCTATATTGAGTATTCTTTCTCGAGCGAGGATCCTGCTTTCGAGATTATACTGTCCCCCACATGTAAGGGTTGAAGAGCCGATTTTGGAGCGATCCGTGGAAGATGCAGCGTGAAAATTATTGTATCATTGAGACCTGTTGCTACAGGGTGTTGCGAGAATCACTGTGTTTCAGCTGAGTATACTTTGGAAATGTTTGAAATTTTGTAACAGAAGCGACTCTGCCCTATTAACGTATTGGAATTCCCGTTTGGGGATGTTTTTTTTGTGATTCTTAACGTTAATAGTGTAGAGCTGCGTCTGGTACACCCTTATGAGTTATGGCCATGATTATTAAGTGTGTGTTATTTTTTTGTACTGTATTATTAGCTGAAATGCATTGAGGTTTCTCAAGTTTTGTTGTATCTTGAGATATTTTTGAGTTATTGAGATAGTTTTGGATTTATTGAGTACGCTGTTGCGTGTACGGGTGGACTGTGTCGTCACCGTATTATTTTGAAGGTACAATAATTTTTGTTCACGAATCGCTCATTTTTAATTTTTGCCGCGTAATGTAAATTCAGTCTGTCTGTATAGTATTTTCCTTGATAACTGGAGGTTGTGAATTAGCTTTCAAACACGCAGGTTACTCCTTACTGTGAATACTTACTGGTCAAGTATTCGTGTTACTTGCTGTTCACGTTATCGAGGATCGGGTTTGTATTATATTGGGAGGAATTAACGTTAACTTCAATCGGGCAGAACCTCAGCCACAAGCATTTTTTTTTTTCATTATTATCTTTGACCAGCCCGCACTTAAATTTTGTAATATAGTTTGTTTGCTTAAAGTTATATTTCCGTTGAGTCAGTGGGTGGGGTGATGCGTCATTTTTTTTTGGCATCTCGCGGAGATTTTTTTGTTGACGTATCACGGGTTTTTAAGAGTAAAAGGGGATATGTGGAGTCAGTCTCTTGACAACGATGGATTCTTGAATCAACGCGACTTCGTTGCCAATAGACTGGCTGGGTTTTCACTAAAGTTAAGGCGAGATAGAAGTATAGTAAAAATTTAAATCGGGTTTTGAACAAGCGCTAGCTTTCCGATTCTAAAATTCTTCCGGATTTTTCCTAACGGTATTGCCAACCGGAATACCGTTACCATTGTTCAACGTAATTAATCACTGTGGTATAATTTATTCCTGTGTAAAAGTTCACGCAGCCCTAGGGCAGTTGTAGCATAAGTAATCCAATCACATGTTACTGGGTATTTATACCGCATCACAAGTAATTCAGTTGTTAGTTTAAATTGTAATTAATTACCGGTTAAAGATTCAGTTGTTTAATTTCCTTTGGCCACTCGTGAGTACTTAGTTTCTAAAATTTTGGATTTAACTTAGATATTTTGCTCGTAGATTAAATAATTTATTTTTTTTGTATTAACTTTGTCGTACTCCGAACTAAAAAGGGAATATTTAACTAGTCATTGATCTTGTAATTCTTAATATTTTGGTTATAAAATTTTGTTTATTGAGTATTCGCTTTACGAATAATAATATTTATTTGGTTAATAGATTTTGCGTATTGAGTATTCATTTAGTGAATAATTTATTTTGTTTATAGATTTTGCGTATTGAGTATTCATTTAGTGAATAATTTATTTTGTTTAAAGATTTTGCGTATGGAATATTCGTTTAGCGAATATTATTGATTTTGTTATTGCTATTTGTTAGTTACTGATTTTTTGTTAATAAATTTAGTTATTGAGAATTTTGGTGTTTCTATTAAGAGAACTCTATTCCTTCCCCTGGGGTTTTATTTTTCTTCCAGAATTTAGGGCAATAGAAGCGAAGTGACTGGCGCCGTATAAATTTTAGGCCGCACATCGACATTGATAATTACAGGACCACCCTGCATAGTCACATTTACCTCTAGACTGGGCTGGCGGCCTTCTACCTTGCCCTGGACAGCTGATAGCCACTGGAGTCACTTCACAGTGGTTACGGAATTCATATTTTTCCCCATTTAGGTTTTTAGCGACCGATCAGAGAGCTGAGCGGACGCTGGCGTATGCCAACTATATAACGCTGGAGTCTGGCCGTAATATACGTTATAACATAGATATTAGATCTGGTTAATTTGGTGACTGTTGTGGTGTAAATAGACTTTTATGGAAACATGTGAACTTGTAAATCTGACTTTTAAATATTTGGTTAAGTTTCATTATATCGAGGTTATATTCGTTCAAAATCTACATATGCCAGATACCAAATTGTGTGAAAATTCATTTCACATCAATTTTTTGCAATCTGTCACTTGAGCGCGGGTCACGTAAAAGTACGTTAGTAGACTTGTGGTGGAGAGCGGGTTTCGTATAAATACGGGTCATTGTAAGTGCGTATGTTTTTTATATCGCATTACCACAGAAGACCAGAATGTTGGTAAGGCCGTTTCAAGTGAAAATGCGCGTCGTGATATGCGCAATGTAAAGGAGGATTTGTGTTTTACAAAGCTTAACGCCCGCTACAAGCATATTTCCGCGCCACAATATACCCGCCTACAATGTGTTAAATATAAAACATAAAAAAATAAATTTCCCTCTTAGTTTCGTATTACAAAATGAGACAGATATTAGTAGATACTAATAATAATTGTTCTGCGTTTATTTAATTTTTTTATTTTATTATGATTGTTGTAAATATTATCTGTCTCGTTTTGTAATACGTAACTAACAGGAAAAGTTCATTTTTTATGTTGTATATTGACAATACATTTATAATATTATCATAGTATTGGTTCACACGGATACACCAAAGTCTGTTTACACCATAACAGTCACCAAAGTAACCAGATCTAGTTTCGTATTACAAATTGAGACGGATTATACAAAATAAGTTATAATAAATTTGAAAATAAGAAATTAAATCGGAGTATTCTTTTATTTTCATTTCTTCTGAGTAATCAGTCTCTTCAGGTACGTTACCGATACGATACTGATCTTTTGTGGGTGGTTCTTCATATCCACTCTTGTAATATTAAAGTTGCGTAATACTGCAGTTGCTACTATACCAATCATAATCTTATTGCTCAAATTCGAAGCGAATATTAGGATTTTAAACACTGTATTGTAAGGCCGTAGATTTCGGCTAGTTCGTAAAATACTCGTTGAAATTTGTGTATTTACTTTTCCGTACAAGGTATACAAATGAAATCAGAACATAAACTGGACTTGTGCACTGTTATTTTGGAGTTAAGGCTTTATTTCTACAATTATAACATTCAAACAAATTATATTTTTTCAAGTCCATTTTGCAATTTATTGTTTAAGAAATCAATTTTTAACTTATTCGCTGCTTGACTACCGAATAACTTATCTGCCCAGATAGTATAGTTTATTCATAGGAATAACTTTATCTGAAGGTGGAAAGCTGCTGTATTGTTTAGTATATTAACGGGTAGTGGGTAATTAACGGGTAACAGTCAGTATATTTTGTATTCCACCTGGCTCTTGGGACAATTTTTATAGGAGTAGGAATTTTATTTTGTAGACTAATATCTATTAAAAAATGATTTGAACCCAATGTGTCAGTAGATGTATGACAAGTGATGCTGGCCGCTATGTTAGAACTACTAATGGTTAGGTCTATGGCAGATTTTCTTTGTCCTGGTCTCGTTTCAAGGGTGGGAAGTCCATCATTTAGAATAGAGAAATTGTAAGAATCTAGAAATTCGAGAACATCCCTACCGGACACGTCAGTCAATTCGCATCCCCAAACTGTACTATGAGCGTTGAAATCCCTTGCTATTATAAATTTATCAGATAAAATATTTATTAAATTTGACCAAGTACTATTGCTAATTCTATATTGAGGAGAACAATACAGTGATACTATATCCACCGTTAATTTATCTAGAAATATGTTGACACCACAAATTTGAAGTTTATTGTTAGAAACAAATGAAAGGTCTAATAATTGAAATTGTATATCTTGTTATTCTTAAATAATATAAATGTTGAATAATCTGCACTTGACATATAAACTTATTTATTGAAACACTACTTGTTTATATAACAATCTACATCGGTTGCTAAGGTGATGACAGCTCATCATAAACAATTTGATATTATTTTCAACACCCCCACTATATCAAATTATTTAGGTTTACTATACCTAATTTAGTCAGAAATTTATCATGTTTGACATAACTCAGACTTTTAGTCAACAAATCAGCTGGCATATCATCTGTCGCTAAATATTTAATTTTTATCAAATTATTTGAAATGGCTTCAAGTATGAAATGATGCCGAACATCAATATGTTTTGATCTGTTATGAAACAGTGGATTCATAGACAGTTTTTGTGCACTCTGATTATCATTGAATAAAGTTATACAGGTCAAATTACCAGTCAATTCATGCAATAAATTCCTTAAATAAATGGCTTCCTTACAAGTTTCAGAGATACCCATATATTCGGCCTCAGTGTTTGAAAGAGCCACGGTCTTTTGTTTCCTACTTTCCCAAGAAACAACACAATTAGAAAGTCTAAAACAAAATCCAGTATAGGATTTTCTGTCAATTGTATTGCTAGCCCAATCAGCATCAACAAATCCTTCTAATTCTGTTTTTCCTTTTACAAATTTTAGACCATAATTTTTAGTTTTCTGTAAATATTTCAAAATTCTTTTAGCACATTTCCAATGTGTTTCATTATAACAATTATTAAACTGACTAAGAAAACTAACTGAATATGCTATGTCAGGTCTAATCAGCACCGCTAAATACATTAAACTGCCTATAAGTTGTTGATATGGAACTTCGATATTGCCCGTATCGTTTTTATCCAAACTCAGATTGGCCTCCATAGGAGTTGCTAACTGTTTACAATCTGACATATTAAATTTATTTAATAATTGATTTATATAGTTTTCTTGGTCTAAGCTTATTATTCCCTTATTTCTATCTATAATCACTCTCATTCCGAGACAATGGTTAACTTGACCCAAATCTTTAACCTTAAATGTAGTACTTAGTTTGTTTTTGAGAAAAGTCGTCTCAGTTTCATCATTTGAAAAAATAAAAAAATCGTCTACGTATAAAGCTACGATAGTTATACATTTTTCACGACTTTTGACAAACAAGTTTCCAATTTTGATTTCTTATAACCTAAGCTGGTTAAACAATCATCAACCCTCTTATACCATGCTCTTGAAGATTGTTTTAAACCATAAATGGCTTTCTTTAACTTAAGAACCTTATTCTTATCGCCAGAATGATTAAGACCTTCTGGTGGCGTCATGTACACAACTTCATCAAGAAAACCATTTAAAAATGCTGTTACTACATCTAAATGAATTATATTTAAATCTAATTGAACAGCTAAGGCAAATAACAATCTTAATGTCGAAAATCTCACAACTGGAGAAAAAGTTTCAAAAAAGTCGACACCTGGTACTTGGTTAAAACCCTTTGCTACCAGTCTTGCTCTATACCGAACTTAATTAGGTCGGTAAGATCATTATTTTCAGTACATATGTAAGTTACAAAATCATCCAGCTTCTTTGGTTTTCGTTCTCTCTGCGATCTTCTCAACGCCACTGGAACTTCTTCTTCTTCTTCTTCACACTGAACGATGCAATCATTTTCATTTTCTCCAGATTCTTCAATTTGTCTTGAATTGTGCGATGAATCTGATTCCGATTGCGCAGCTTCATGTGAACTGTTCAGCAAATCTATCATTTCATGATTTTTGCCTTGAATATCCCCCACTGAAACTTCTATTTCTTTAAAAACATCTGATATCTTGTTAGTTTCAGTTTCTACATTCTCCATTATAACAACATCTCGGCTGATCATTATAGTATTGCTATTTTGAAAATATATTCGATAGCCTTTTGTATTTTCACTGTAACCAACAAGAATACCTTTCTTTGCCTTCTTGTCCCATTTCAATCTTCTTTCTTTGGGAACATGCATCATGACAGTACTACCAAAAATTCTAAGATTACTTACAATTGGCTTCTTACTTGTCCAGATCTCGAATGGAGTTTTATTATTTAACTTAGAAGTTAGAGATCTATTCCTAAGATACATAGCGTGATGTACAGCTTCTGCCCAAAACCTTTTATCCAAACCTGCATCAAACAATAGACACCTTGCCTTTTCAACTATGGTGCGATTTAATCTCTCCGATGTACCATTCTGCTGTGGCGTATATGGGTTTGTTTTTTGGTGAATAACTCCATTATCTTTTAAAAATTCTTCAAATTTAATGGAACAAAATTCTCCTCCATTATCAGTTCTAAAAAACTGGATCTTATGGTTTTTCTGGTTTTCTGCCATAATTTTGAATTTTTTGAAGTAGTCGAACACTTCATTCTTGGATTTTAAAAAATAGACAAAACCCATTTTACTAAAATCATCTTCTAAAATAAGAAAATATTTAGAACCACCAATTGATCTAACTTCCATAGGTCCACACACGTCAGCATGAACTACTGCAAGTAGTTCGTTAGATTCTGTACTACTTTGTGAAAACGGTAGTCGAGACTGTTTGCCTTCACAACATATTGCACAATTACCTTTGTCAATTTGTGCTTCTCCGTTGAAAATGAGTCCTTGCACTGCTGCAACATTTTTCATTTTGTTTAAATATGTACTGTTTATGTGGCCGAATCTACGATGCCATAAGTCACTGGTTACTGGCATTGTTGTTGCCAATAAACACTGAGTCTTCAATGTATTTAATTTGTAGACACCATCTATTAAATCTGCAACAGCTATCAGTTCCTTTTCTTTATTATAAATTTTGCAACAATTTTCTTCAAAATTTACCAAATTTCCATTTTTAATCAATTGACTGACTGATAGTTAATTTGTTGTCAGTTCGGGAACACATAATGCATTTTTAACAATAATGTCATAATTTTTGTTACCTACAACCGTTTTAATGTTGACGTCTCCAGAACATGTCACCGCAACCTTTGATTTATTTGCCACCATGATTTGCTGCATGTTTTCTTCTGAAGCATTCTTGATCCATTCCTTATTAACAGTTAAGTGAATGTTTGCACCCGAATCAATATACCAGTCATTTCTGTCAAAAATATTGTTTAAAAATACAACACTAAAAGCATTGGCGTCTTATTGTCTGTGGGAACAGTATTTGGACACTTATTTTTAAAATGTCCCATTTGTTTACATTTATAACACTTGACAGTTTTCAAGTTGACAGATGCAGTATTTCCAAAATTACGTTTACTGTTCTTAATTTGCCAACCTGCTTTGCTAGCAAACTCGCTGCCTGTTTTGCAGACATCCGTTTCCATATCAAGTAATTTGGTTTTTATGGCGTCGGCAGTTATGCCAATTCCAGAGTGTTCTATCGCCATTATCATTGGTGAAAATCTCTCTGGTAGTCCCGCCAATAACAAAGACCCAATCCATTCATCATTTATTTTGAAACCGGTTCCACTCAATTTCTGACTTGTTTCAACAATTTGAGTCACATATAATCCCATTGACTCACAGTTTTCAAGCCTAACCGAAATCAAGCTTCTCAGTAAACTGATTCTTCTTGTAAATCCGGAATCATCAAAAAGTTTTTTCAATTTCTCCCACAATTCTCTGGCCGTTTTCGTCTCTTTATTATGCACATAAAGAGAAGTGTCAATTGTTAGTACTAATTTGGCTTTAGCCTTGGCGTCATCAACTGGAGCCTCCAATGCTGTCAAACACTTTTCCAATCCTTCTAATACAAGAAAATTTTCAACCGCAAAAGCCCAATCATCGTAATTTTCACGACCTTTTAATTTAGGTACATTTACGATGTAATTACCTGACGACATTCTCGTGCGATTCAACACAAAAAAGAAAGACTATTTCTAAACGTAATCTGGGCCCGTAATCTGTTATTATTAAATAATATAAATGTTGAATAATCTGCACTTGACATATAAACTTATTTATTGAAACACTACTTGTTTATATAACAATCTACATCGGTTGCTAATGTGATGACAGCTCATCATAAACAATTTGATATTATTTTCAACATATCTTTGGAAATGAGTACGGCACTAGCGCCGTAGCCATCTTGTCTATCACATCTTACAGAATTGTAATTTTGAAAATTATATCTGAAACCTGGTTTGAACCATGTTTCAGCTAGTATAGCAATTTTAGTTTTGTTGATGTTTAGAAATATCTCCAAAATTGGTTTGTTAGATTTAACAGAATGACGGAATCATTCAGTGGAATGGACACTGAATGATTTTAGTTCCCATTTTGAGTTGCCTGGCTTAATGAAACAGAATTATTTAAGTTGTCTATAAAAGAGTTAATATCTTGTTCTGAAATGAAATTATTTTTTCGAGATTCTTGAATTATGGTATATATGAAAAGTATTAATTTATCTTTAAGAGATTCTGATATTACAGGCGTATTTAGTTGTTTCCGGTGATATTGAGGGGCATAGGGATTTGGGCCTATTGGCTTGACAGGTAGAGAAGTACTGGGAGTATATGGTGGCTTTTCATTTAAGTTCTGTGGACCAATTCTATTATTATTTTTGTATGGAATGATTTTTTAAAAATTATATGTTTTTTTAATTGAGCGTTAGTACTTGTATTATGCTATGGTCTAAGTTGTAGGAGAGGAAATTCCTTTTTAGAGTCTATGTTTGGACGAATTTTATTTGAGTTATTATGAATTTTACTGGCGTCTTTATATGAAAGGTCATTTAAGGTCATCATTTTTTTAATGTTTCTTTGTTTGGAATATTCTGGGTATTTGCGATAAGTAGAATGAATGTTCCCCTTTACAGTAAAAACATTTCGGTGTACTAATATCGCAATCTTTAGTTAAGTGTGCTGCTTCACATCTGCTACAACGTAATTTGCTTTTACACTGTCTACTCATGTGACCAAAGAGCAAACAGTTAAAACATTGTACTACAGGGGGAATATGTATATATATATTAACTTCACAACTATTACCAAATAAATAAACATAGTTAGGTAAGGTTTGTCCTTCGAATTTTAAAACACATGTTTCAAGATCATAAATTTGAGCGTTTCCATTAATGTTCATTCTTTTTGTTAAGCGTCGAGCGTCTATAACTTTAATTTCTGAATCAACCTCAGCGACAATTTCTTCATTAGAAATTGATAAGTCGATATATTTAACAACACCGTATTTGTATAAATTAAAATCAGGGATATAAGTGTGTAAATCATTATTATTTAGTAAATTATATGTAAGTAATTTATTAGCTACCAAGGCATTGTCTAATTCAATTTTTATTTTAGATCGAGGAGATGTTTATAATACTATTTTTATGTTGAAAGTCACTTTTGTATAGAATTTTATCAATAAACATGGGGTGTAGTTTTTTATTTAATTTATCATCAACAAAAATGTAGTACGGGTCTAAATCAGTTATTTTATATCTATTTATATTTCCCATAGGATTCCCATAGGAGAAATTTCGGATATATCTTCCCTTACTTGTATATATGGCTGTTTACTTTTATGATTTCCTGTGTCATCTGAATTGTCATTCATAGGTCTTTTGTTACTGCTACCTGCACTTCCATTGCGTGTATGTGAAGTTGAAGACAAAGTATCCATGTCCATTTGGTCCGGTGAGCCTCCATTGACGATATTAAGAGCTCCACGGATGAGAACAGCTGTTTCTGTTATTTGCCCAGTATCAGGAGGATCGGGTTCCCCGTCCATGATTTTGATAACTGTTCCACAGTGATTAATTTATTTTTTAATCACTAATTAAATTTACTCGTCTCTCTTATAGATTAAATAAGAATTAATGTATATTTAAAAAATTCAATTTATTTTGACAAATCGGACTGTATGTCATGTTGGTATTACAGAAAAATAACTTGAAAAGTCAGATTATCAATATGTCATTTAAAAAAATATCATTTGTCATATTTCATTTTGAATAGTGACATCTTAAATATTTTGTAAATATTATACTAACCTAAAATAATACAAACATAACCCAAAACTGTAAACCTTTTTTACAATATAACCAAGTTTCTAAAAGTCAGTAATAGACTATAAAAATCACCAAAATAACCAGATCTATGGTCTATTTCAAAGTAGAAAAATGTGTGTAAGAAGATACAGTCTGTTCCAAACGGTTAAGCGGAACTAGATTTTGCAATCTAGTTACTTTCATCGTTTAAATCGTGCCTTTCGGCCGTTTTGTTTAAGCTTTGTAAATCATACTTACAATAAACATTTTTTGGTTAAGGTTAATATCATTTTAAAATGTCATTTTCTTTATATTTTGTTTTTTTGTGTCATTCTTAATACAAATTTCCCATTTATTTATTTTTTTGTCATTAAAATATAAAAAAAAAATATTTAATTTTGACATATGTCATTCGTTTCCATGGTTTCATTGTTGGAATTTTAAATTTTGACATCCCAACTTGAAAAATGAAATAACCCAAGCAAGGTCCCTTCTCGTGACAACCTAAAAGAACTAAATTGCCATTTAGTTCCGCTTAACCGTTTGGAACAGACTGTAGGAGCTCTTTGTCCTTGCTTCGGATTAGTTTAGATCGTCATCCCTATTACACTGTAAAAATATTGTTTTTAGTCCAAGTTGACAGATGTTCAGTGGCGTACATTGGAAATATATATGATTTATATTATTTAATTTTTCTCATATATTTTGTTATTATTTACATATTTAGACTTATATTTATATTCTTGGCGTAGATTTTATGAAGAAAATTCATTATTTATTTTCACTTATTTACTAATATGGTCTATTAGAAATATTCAAAATACAAACAACACTCTATTTTTCATGTCACGATTTAAGACAATGGAAAAGCAGCGTACATAAAATTTGTGGTGTAAATTATTCTGCACACAAATTGTTCACTTATACAAAGCTGGAAATTTCAAGGTATACCGATGTTAAATTAATAACTGTATTTAGGACAATACCATTAACTTATTATTCGCAGTTTGTCTGCAAAAATTTCTTCTCTAATATAGGATCTAAAGTTAATAAAAAGCTGTTCCAAACGGTTAGGCGGAACTAAATTTTACAATCTAGTTACTTTCATCGTTTAAATCGTGCTTTTCGGCCGTTTTCTTTAAGCTTCGTAAATCATACTTACAATAAACATTTTTTGGTTAAGGTTAATATCATTTTAAAATGTCATTTTCTTTATATTTATATTTTTTGTGTCATTTATTTATTTCCCATTTATTTATTTTTTTGTCATTAAAATTTGTAAAAAAAATAATATAATTTTGACATATGTCATTCGTTTCCATGGTTTCATTGTTGGAATTTTAAATTTTGACATTCCAACGTGAAAAATGAAATAACCCAAGCAAGGTCCCTTCTCGTGACAACCTAAAAGAACGAAATTCCCATTTAGTTCCTGTTTATTGTGTTGATAAGTTACTGATTCTTTTTGGGTGTTTGAATAACAAAATAACTACTAAATTAAACATTTATTTCACTTTCCATATACACTTACAACGGCACACAACTTGCCTATACCATTACTCAAAGCGTACTGATATCTCAACATTCGAGTAAGAACATGTTGCCACATTTACAAAAATGGATACATATTTTCACAGTTCCGCCTAACCGTTTGGAACAGACTGTAATTTGTTTTTACGTAGTTATATATTTTTTAGGTTATCTGACATATAAATATTTTTTGACACTTGACATTTAACAGATCAAGAGAGAGGACTAATGTGAGGCCAAAACACAGCCCAGCTGATTGTGCCCAAAGAAGAAGTTATTGATATAATTTTTAGACCTTCATATATACATATATTTTTAATTTTTATTTACAATCATTATTTAATTAAGAAACTTTAGCTCTGAAGATATATTGTTTGTTTTGTTGCTTTGTTTAAACTCTTTTAGCCAAATCTCTCTTTTTATATGTACTACATAATTTTAAAAATTAATATTTTTTCAAATTTCACATTAAACTGAATTTATGTCGTATAAATAACGTAAGTGAAAATCTGCCTTGTTTATTTCAATATCTTATTAACCTTTTTTATATTAAAAAAAAAAATCACTTGCTAACCCAGTTGCTACGCCCATGCCCTAGTTGTAACTTATTTTAATTTTCCCGCTATACCGTATTTGATCAGTGTAAATAGTACTCGGTTCGCAGCGCTATCTACTTTTTTCTATTTTGAAATAGACCATAGTTTGTTCTTACAAAAGTGAACTGCTTATATCTGTAAATAACAGTTGCCATGCACAAATGAAAATCAAATTCAAAATGTAAATTTGAACAAAAATATCTACAATAGATTAAGTTTTTGGGCTAATCCAGGGATTAGACTTCTACAACGTTACATTTCTACTTGCACAAAAATTGTGTATTTTTCTCTGATTTAATAATGCTGTCCCTTTTATCAAAAGAAAGTTGAAACAAATTTAAAGTCTTTTAATTATAGGCATGCGATTCGCAGGGTCCCAAAGGGCTCAAACTGTCACGTGATCTTGTACTAAAAAAATATGATTTTCCGCGTTTTATTTCAGCATGCAGATGAAAAGAATTAAAGTTTGTGTCATAAAATCCCTATAAAAAAATTGGCATGCGGCCCTCGTTGGCCCAAGGGTGGAAAATTTCGGAAAATGTTTGAAAATTTTAATAGGATTTTAAGTGATTTCTTTTTGTTGCCATATAATCATATAGGTTATTGATATAATGCATTGCTGTATAACATAATTGGCATGCAGATAAGGAGGTCCTATAACAGAGGCATGAATCGGAAAAGATTGAAGTGTATGGAAGTGTTTTGAAGAAACACTTGTATAGGCGTGTTTGTCAACAGTATTTGTGAACAGTAAAGGCCAGTGAATAAATTGAGTTTTGTGTTTCGAGTTTTGTGTTCTAGGTAAATTCACCCACATTGTTAAAAATCGTTTTTAATGCAAGAAAATGATTTTTGAGATTTAGTTTTGGTAACCGATTAAAATGTCACTTTTCCGTCGAAATGTCTTACGGTTTCAATTATAATAGTAATTCGAAATATAATTTTATATTTCGGCAACGTAATTTTTTATTTTACTGATTTTAACATTTAGCCACCTTACACAATGATACTTCAGATGGCTCTGTACATTATTTCAAAGACGAGCATGGGAACTAGCTAACTTACACATTCGACGAAAAAGGTTTAGGTACAGCTAATACAGGACCTCCAGTAACACCAATAGCAAATAGTAAATTTTCATGTGGAACAAGTAGTGGTCACTCTCTTTTCCACATATGATTCGTGTTTTTCATTGAATACATTTCTCCTAAAATGCATTTTCTACGAAAATCAGTGCCCGGTTTCGAGGGTGCGGGGACCGGTTTGGGTGCACCGTCTGCATCGTCCTTCGGCCGGCTCTGTTCGGTTCGGTCCCAGAAACCTTGATTTGTTAACCTTTTCGACCAAGGCATCTTCTCTTGTTCACTATAGGCTTTTGTTCACTAAGACGTAAAGCATATTTGCTAGAACAGTCGTCATGTACCAGGTTTCGCAGCCATAAAGTAGAATGATATTTACATTGGTTAAATTTATTTTAGGATAATAGAAAATACACATTTATTTTTACGTGGCGCCGAAACAACTGCTAGCGATAATTGAGGGCACGCACGAGCGACAGATTAACCACAAATTATATAAACAGCAGCATTCAGACACGATAAACTCAATAAGTTGTCAATGCATTTTGAAGAGAATACAGTAATTAGTCAACGTAATGTGTTTATCTCAATAGCTGTTTCGTTTATTTTCGGAAGCTTAAAAATATGTTTGACGAACTGTTGTGTATGGGATAATACCATGATAACATATAATTTTCAAAACTCACATTCTCCATTAGAACTAAATTCACATTAATAAAAAAAAAAAAAAAACTTTTACAAACTATAAATATCATATCCGTTGTATAATTATGCCAGAAAATTAAAAAAAATATATATTACAATTCCATTAGTTTATAGTAAAATCAAAAAATCAAATTGAAAGCAAAAGA
The DNA here is from genome assembly GCA_963971575.1 of Liopterus haemorrhoidalis. NCBI lineage: Eukaryota > Metazoa > Arthropoda > Insecta > Coleoptera > Dytiscidae > Liopterus > Liopterus haemorrhoidalis. The sequence goes on from OZ020611.1 coordinate 116,678,841, forward strand.
ATGCAGAAAAATCATTTTTTATTTTAGAGAATGTGAGTTTTAATAGGTAATGGAGGATAATGTAAGTTTTGTAACTCATGTAATGCAAAAAATTATTAGTTTTATTTAATTAGACTAACAAAAACATTCGATAATATTAATTATAGTAACATTAATAATATATTAAATCGATAGAAAATCGATTGTTGAAATATAGTGAATAACAGGAAAAGATAATAAAACACTCGGTTAGTTTCACAGAATAAAACAAGTTTATTTTATACGTATTTCGGCCTATGAAGCCATCTTCAGAAATACATTCATATAAATAGAAAATTTACAAACTATTAGAGAGGAGAGGGTATTGGAACAGACGTGGCTATAATTAGGAGAACCCTACCTAAGAGGTGAAATTATATGAGAGAGAGGACTGAAAGGGATTAAGAACAGGCGACCATCTAAACTCTTATCCAACTTATCCTTGCGGTCAATTTTTTGAGATCATCTTGAACGTTATTTCGAGTTGATTTAAGTTTTTTGTAGTTTTTCGTTTTTTCTTTTTTACTATTTTTATAATAAGGAGATTTAAAGGTTCTGTCTACATAATTTTAGTGCTTATTATTATAATGTCAGTAATTATTTGTTCTTTTTTGTAGATGAACAGGCGACCACGACAAAGCAGTTCCAGAAACAAATCAAACGCCCCTAGAGACTCCCACGGCAATATCCCAATGGCTGCATTCGTTAGTGCAATAGCTTCCGGACATGGAACACATTTAGCCACCTCACACAATGATACTTCAGATGGGTCTGTACATTGTTTCAAAGACGAGCATGGGAACTGGCTAACTTACACCTTCGACGAAAAAGGTTTAGGTACAGCTAATACAGGACCTCCAGTAACACCAATAGCAAATAGTAAATTGCTGAATACTTTACTAAGGCAACAACACAATCAAAATCAACTCACAGTACCAGTCTCTGATATAAACTGGAATGAAAACGAAGTCATGAGTAACAGTTCAGTGTCCTTGAATTCCTCAGGATTAACAATAATATTTGATAGTCCTTCAAATAGTGCTACGTTAAAAAGTACGCCAAGTTCTAGTATTATACCAGTTTCAACAAATATACCAGGAAATCAATTTCAAATATTAGATCCTAGTCAAAGGTTACGCACACCATGTCATGCGATGAGACAAGCCATTATCATTCATCCATCAGTGAGCACAAACGATAATATAACAGCAAACGTTACACTTCCAGTTACAAGTTCAGGGGATAATGAACCTGAAATCACCTTACCGAGGAGTGGATTTAGATTTCCTGATGCTGATAATGCACCCCAGGTTGGCTTTCAACAGCCAAGACACTATTATAAGTTTAAATTATTCCCTTGGGTACATATTAAAGTGAAATTTGATAGGTTAAATTTATTAGCGTTGCTAGATCGCAACTTGACTGCTTGCGAGACGTCTTTATCAATAGTCCTGAGTATTTTGGTTGCTTGTTTAGGAGCGACTTTGTTACACATGGGATTTTATGAGGATTTGTTTGCTTTTATATTTTGTTTTGTGATGGCAAGTTGCCAGTATTCATTGCTGAAAAGTGTACAGCCCGATGCGGCGTCTCCCACTCACGGTTTTAATAGGATAATTGCCTATTCTAGACCTGTTTATTTTTGTTTATTTTCTGGTATTGCACTGTTATTGCATTCTTGTATACAAAACCAAGCGTTTCATACTGCATTTACTTTGTATGGTATCAAGTTTACCAACAAAGAAATCTTGTTGATGACTAGGGATATTCTTATATACTTATTGTTATTTTTCCCTTTACTGTTTTCCTTTGGATTGCTACCTCAAATAAATACTTTTACTATGTATTTATTAGAACAAATTGACATGCATATGTTCGGTGGTAATGCAGTTTCTAGTCTGACAGCTTCGTTTTATTGTTTATTTCGCTCTGTACTTGCCGTTGGAGTATTATATGGTTTTGCATATGGAGGTCTTTCAGAACCGAAAGGATCTCAACATATGCTCTTTTCCATGTTTTGCGCCCTTTTGATTAGTTTTTCTTACCACTTGAGTAGGAGTGCGAGTGATCCCAGTCACTTGTGGAGTATAGTTAAGACTCACCTCTGGCCACCTGATGTTTATTTAGATCAGAACTTAAAAAAACCGCCAGCGAAGAAAGAAGAAAAACCAGCTGAGCCACATTTTAATAAGACTGATAATAAAAACAACTCGAAGAGAGATAAAAAACGAGTCAAGATATCAAATGTTAAAGTCAAGAATGAAAAAACTACAGATGAAGAATTGGTGGATCCTTTACCGTTGAAATTACAGAAAACTGTTAATGCTCGTTTAAAGTCTGATGTTATATTGTGTGCTTTGATTGCTGTGTTAGTTTTTGGGATTCATTGTAGTACGGTTTTTACTGCCCTACAGCCAGAACTGAGTCCGGTCTTATGGAGTATAGCAGGTGTGCTTGGATTCCTGTTGCATTATGTACTTCCACAGTTCAGAAAACAGTTGCCATGGTTATGTATTGCTAGACCTATTTTAAGATCTCATGAACATGGACAGTATGAAGTTAGAGATGCTGCTAAAGTTATGTGGTTCGAAAAGGTGAGTACTACTTTTAAGATCTTTGAATATTTCTGGATTGAAACGTACTTTGTTTTATAATTTAATATAATAATACAATTTAATAATACATGGATAATGTACAAATTAGTTGAGAAATTAACTCCAGCCTCCAGTAATTAATAATTAGTACTTGTTTATAAAGAAATATTGTCTATAGTAGGGGTCGGCAATTTTTTTCTGTGAAGTACCTGATAATAAATTTTAAAAGGCATTGCGGGCTGCAACGCGCCCCGGAGTAAAATATAGGATATTATGTAGGAAAAAGAAACAAATAACTTTGTCAAATAATTTTTATTGAGATAATCACAAATATATAATACTTGTATACTTAATTCAATGAGTGTAATTTTTTTTTCTGAGACAGCATTTCATTAAACATCAAATCAATTGCAATTTATTATCTGTTTAAAATGTCTTTTAGCACAAATATGTACTGCCAAATAATGATATAAATTCACGAGCATATGATTTTACTTGTTAGTATTGATAATTTGTAGACAAATTATTATATTGTTATAAAATTCAATTCAAATTTAAAACTTTCCTTCATATTTGGCTCTTAACATCTTATCACATTGCAGTTTAATAATTTCTAGTTGGAGCTTTACGGAAGTTCTTCAATTGCACATGGATTTTTAGACCAGATGCCAAAATAAAAAAAGTAAATCGCGTTCCGAGTGTGCGAGCCGCGACCATTATACTTCACGACGGTAGCTAGGGTTACCATCCCTGGATCATAAAAAGAGCACAGAACTGATCAGGAGAGGGGAATACGAACTTCAAATAAAAAATGTAGATAAAAAAATACTTTATTTTTATTATCAAAAATATTAAATTTATATTTGTATCAAAAAAATTATATCACAAATTGGAACAGCTATCTATTTACATTGCAAATGCTTGTTCTCTTTTAATTGAATGAAGATTTTGCCTTACTTTGAACTTTGGCTAATATTTTTTTGTTCCCCATATCTGAATCGGACCTAGGTATTTCTGCACCCGAGGCAAGTATCAGTCTTGCGCCCCACCATGCTCCTCCTTTTTCCAAAATTATAATTAATACACATTCCCGTAGGTGGTTTTTAGGTCCCTGTCAGCCCTGTGCCCGAGGCAAGTGTCTCGCTCGCCGTACCCTAGGTCTGGCCATGCCGCATACCATAATTGTGGAACTGGAAGCATTCAAATTATTTGAATGATACTGAACTATTAATAAATTCTTCATGGACTGCAAAACTGGGTACACACAGTTATTATTCGTTACGTTTGCCGCTGTTTGATTTTTTAGGATAGGGCCACGTGTGTTAACACTACGCTATGGCGGTTTGAAATTTGTTGTATTAAATTTGAGTGATATGTAGCACTTATTTAACGAGAAAATTATGTAGTATTTACTAGACAATCTGATTTTTTATTTTTATAACTTCAAAGTTTCAAAAATAATACAGTTGGCTTAAGTGAAAAGTAAGAGTGTAAAGTTTTACCGCGTGGAAAATAGTACGGATGGTAACCCTATTGGTAGCCTGAACAGACTGATGCGCTCTTCCCTGAGCTGAGAGTGTGGACGTCCCTGTTGACGTTGCCCAATGGCATAGTGTAGACGCAGCTTAATACAAAAGTTTGTTATAGAACTCTTTTATAAAAAAATATTTAGTTTATTAAATATATAACAGAAAAAGGGTATCGTTGAGCAAAGTTAACCAATTTTTTAAATACCTTTCAAAATTTTTTAACAAAAATATTTTATGTGGTAACTGTATAAAATATCAGATAAATCTTTTAGCTAACGTTTATTGAACAAAAATGCAAAACAAAGCTAACAAAGAAATTCATTGACAGATTTACAAAATTAAACATTGATTTGCAGAACATTTTTTTCTGTAACGATTAACGGGGCTTCAAGCATGGTTGGGTAAAACATTGGATTTATTCAACTTAGCAACTTAACAAAATTTCGGACATCCTTTGATTGAATTTAATTGCCTCATTCATCAAGAGATACTATGTGCAAAACAAGGATTGAAAACATTTTCCAATGTAATGTCTGTTGTAACAAAAATTGTCAATTTTATAAATGCGAGAGCTCCTAATAAGCGAGAATTTTCCCACTTATTAGAGGAAATTGAATCTCAATTCTCTGGAGTTTTAATGTACAATAGTGTTCGATGGCTCAGTCGTAGTCAAGTTTTTCAACAGGTTTGTAAATTTATTAGAAGAAATAAAACTCCTTTTGCACGAAAAAACCTTTTATGACGAATTATCAAATAAAGAATTGTTAAATGACTTAATCACTTAGCATATCAATGAACCGAATAAATCACTTCAAGGAAATGACCAGGTTGTATTAACCATGTTTGTAAATTTTTAAACGTTTATGGCAAAACTTGATATATTTAGTAACGATTTAAAAACGAAAATAATTAAATATTTTCCATACTTATAAAAACAATTCCAAGATATCAAAAACTTTGAAAATAGTAGTAATACTCAGGAAAATGCATCTAAAAATATTTAGCAATTATAGAGAAAATAAAACAATCTTTTCCGGAGAGTATCAATCAATTTAAGGATTTAAAAAACTACATTACAATTTATTTTGTATCCACATAAATAGAATTTTAAAATTTGGAATTACCCTTGTTCACTTGAGAAATGGAATTAGCAACATTTCAAAACAGTTTTATGTGGAAAAACAAATCTCCGGCAATATTACTGAAAATAAGAATAAAACAATAGAACAAAGAACTGAGAAATATTATATTGAAATAATGGGCTTCGTTACTAGATACATTTAATGCAATGAAAAAAACTAGCAAAAGCTTTAACAATTCAACATTTCGACCCATCCTACAAAGATCGTCGTAACTCAGTATTTTAATTTCTTGAATTATGTAAGTAAAATACTAAAATATCTTTCCGGGAAAAATAAAATATATGGCACAAAACTGTACGTTATGCTACCAAAATTATAGTTCTATGAGAAACGATTTTTTTCATGCTTGATTCAACATATCGACCCATCCTACGAAGATCGACGTAATGCATGTGAAAAATGATTTTCTTCAATGAATTTCATAAAATTTGTCGAAAGAAACAGACTTAACAACGAAATAACTGCGGGAAGTGTATAACTAATGAGCCCTAACTATGAATCCAAAATACAAGAACTATCTGAAAATAAACAAATGGGACATTATACAGTGTGAATTATTTACTGCGCAATATGCAGATTTCACATTCAATGTAAAAGAAGTTATTTCAGAAGCAACATAGCCATAAAACAAATGCTTATTGTATTCATAGAAAAGGCAAAAAATTATTATACTAGCTGACAAATTAATTAAATTTATAATGTACACTACGGAAGAAAAACTTCTGCTTTATAACTGGTATATTGGGGGATTTAGTTTTAGAGAAGCTTGTGCGGTATTTAACGTTAAGTATCCGTATTAAACAGACAGTACCAGTACCAAATACAAGTACAGTATTAAGAATTGAAAAAAAAAAACTTCGTGCTGTTTACAATCAGAACATAATATAATAAAAAGATATCCTGTGATATTAACAGAAAATAGTAAAATTAATATTTTGGCTGAATTGGAAATTAATAACAGTACATCACCCAGAAGACTGGCCGAGGAAAATGGTATTATCTGTCTCATTTTGTAATACGAAACTAAGAGGGAAACTTCATTTTTTATGTTGTATATTTAAAATATCATCTTGGGTGGTAATTTTGAAGTGGCACCTTTCAAAATATTTGACATGTTAGTCACAATTTTGTAATGTCAATCGTAATCAGGTCAATTTGTTATCTGACATTTGTAGTTTTTGAGTGAATATAACCTCGATACAATAAAAATTAACCAAAAACTCAAAAGCCAGACTTACAAGTTATTTACACCACAACAGTCACCAAAGTAACCAGATCTAGTTTCGTATTACAAAATGAGACAGATTATATTAGCCAATTATCAGTTATGTGGATTCTAAAAAGTGAAAAATGTCGGTCTTATAAATATCAAAATCACCAAGAACTACTTCCCAATGATACAGAAAAAAAGTATATTATTTTGTGAAAAACTTTTCGAAACAATAAATCAAAATCCAGAATTTTTAAATAGGATCTGTTTCTCTGACGTAGCTACATTTATAAATGGAGAAGTAAATATTCAAGATTGCCGGTATTAGTCGAGAGACAATCTACATCTATTTAATAACGCCAGGACCCAATAACATGAAAAAGTTAACGTATGGGCTGGTATCTTAGGGGAAAATATAATTGGACCATATTTCTTGGAAGGAAACTTAAATTCTCATATTTATTTAAATTTATTACGTGACAATATAATTCCAGCTATAAACGCTTTGGGTTTGGTAGGTGACATATGAGCACCAAACTATACGCTAGAAGTTAGAAATTATTTGCACGAAATTTTTGGAAATCCTTGGATAGGATGCGTAGGTCCTATCTCCTGGCCAGCCAGATCACCTGATTTATTACCACTAGATTTTTTTTTACTGGAGTCATCTTAAAACTAAAATCTACGATGGTATCCAAATTATTAATATAAATGAACTAAAAGAAAGAATCATAAATACATTAAGAGGTATTAATCAAAATCAACTGTTTAACTTTTTACAACATTTTTATAATCGGTTAGGATATTGTCTTGCTAGGAACGGTGATTTTTTTTTAAAATTTATTGTAATAAATTATTAAGCACCAATAAAAAAAAAATATTTGTTCTGTTAATTTTTGTTTGTATATTAATTCATTTATTGTTTCTAATTTACTATTTTTTAGCCGTCTAGGAACTTTATCATGTCAAATGGCGAGTATATCTAACCATCGCATATCTGTTGCCATGAATATGAGCTTGCTTTCATAATTCGCTATGTTGCAAATAAAATAACTCACTTCATTAACATTATATGTGAAAAATGTATGCTGCTCGTTAAATAATTCACTCTGTATATAAATGTCCTTATATCCCGATATCCTTAAGCTATTAAGTGGCAAAAGATCGGAAGTGGTTTTATTTGTTTATAAATATCTTTAATTATATATATTTTTTTAAATTTAAATTAAAAATTATTGATCAAAAAAATTAGGATTTTGTATATATATATTTTTTAATAAATGGATTTTTTTTTTATTTATTTTTTTTATTAGACACTACAGACATAAATGTCCTTTATTGTGTCCATACATATATACATACATACCGTTATACAAAAAAAAATGTCACATTATACAGAATCACTACAACATACAAACGTACATCTTATTCATGCATACAAGTTTAAACAGCAAATTTAACAAAAACAAATTAATTATTTGACAAGACAGGAAATTCATTGACAATACAGAAATTCATTGATAAAAAAAAAAATAATATAAAAAAATTTATTAACAAAACAAGACATTCATTGATACGACAAGAAATTCATTAACAAATTTAGTATTACTCAGAATTGCGTATGTAAGAACCTACATGTTAGCTTTAGATTGATACTACGGTGGGCATTAGTTATATCCTGTTTAATACAACCTTACGGAAACCTGCATAACTTCTATTGAATATGTCTATAGATCTATCCTTTGCTAAGAGATGGTTGAAAAACGTTATCATTTTATGTAGTGGACTCATTCCACGATGCTCCGTTTTGGCCCTTTTACATTCAAAGAATGCGTCCCTAATTCTGAGATCACGAGCTGGTACCTTTATGGATATCCTGGATAGGATATAAGAACAGTTGATCAGATCATTAAATATTTTGTATAAAAATAGCAGGGATGCCAATTCCCTTGTCGAGGCCAAAGTCCTGACACAAAATGTTGCTAATATTTCTTTACTAGGTGTGTATTTTGGATACACCCCTGTCATTCTAAATTTTACAACACGGTAATATCGCGTTTGAACATTTTCAATTTTCTTTATATATTTTGATTGATATGGTGCCCATATAATGGAACCATATTCAAGTATAGGTCTTACGTACGAATTGAATAAGGCAATATATGAACTTTCTTGACGAAAATCTTTTGTCAGACGTAGGACATATCCCACCCTCTTTAACGCACTATTAAGGGTGTGTTCAATATGTTGTTGAAATCTTAACTCCGCATCGAACCATACTCCCAGATCTTTTATTATTTCCGTACGTGGAACGCTGCAACCTCCCATTATATAATTATATTTTAAAATATTACGTTTTCTGGAGTAAGTCATTACCTTACATTTTGTAATATTAAAGTATAATCCAGTGGCGTTACTCCATTCATATAGTTTTTGAAGGTCATTCTGTAACTCAATGCACTGAGATAAGTCCATGATTTTTCGATATAATTTTACATCATCAGCAAAAATTTCACATTCGGAATTACTCACAATATTTGAGATGCTGTTGACTACCAATAGGAATAACAATGGGCCTAAATTTTATCCCTGGGGTACACCACTGGTTGAGAAATAATTGCTCGACTTAGACCCATAGAATTCAACATATTGAGACCGATTTCGTAAATATGATTCAAACCAAGCACATATTCGGGAGAAACGCCGAAATCTTTTAATGCCCGAAGTAGTCGTGGATGTCCCAATCTATCAAAAGCCTTCGTCATGTCCAAATATACTGCATCGACCTGAATTCCGGAATCCAGACCTTGACTTACATAATCCGTTAGGGACAATAAATTGGTGACAGATTTTAAACAGAACAACGTGCAGTTAGTGTTAATCACTCTTATTATTATATATAATGTTTACTTAACAATTGACTTGATGTTAATAAATTCCAATACTTTAAAATGTACTCATCAAATGCACTGAATCAAACAAAACTTACAAAATTATAATTTATACCGATATTGTGTACCAAATATGTTAAGTTTACTTACATTTTCACATAACACCACTATATAAATCTACATTTTGATGCAGAATAGGGGTAGTATAAATTAAAATCAAGTGTTGCGAGAGTAATTTTCAGTATACAGTTTTACCAGCTGGTTTAAAGATATTGTATACCGATGTTCTCTTAAAATGCCTACTGTTATGGATTGGAAATTATTATCCCATTTATACTTAGGTAAATATATTAATAATTAAGGGTTACATGATAATATTGATCTTTGCAGTTGCATTAATGTATTTATTGTAAATTATAATTATTCATATTAAAATCAAATAGGTAGCATAAATGTTTGTTATCATTATTAAAAAACACAACTTCTACAAATGGAATATAACTGATATTATTTCGTTTTTGTTTCAGGTTTTCGTAGTCCTATGTTTTGTAGAGCGCAATTTACTCTATCCGTTAGTTTTTTTATCTGCCCTAACACAAGACTCGCCTAATATTGTTAATAAGTTTGGAGCTCTGGGAGGTTCACTACTCATCATTGTCTGCGGTTTGAAATGCCTCCGAGGAGCTTATTCAGATACCAGCTGCCAATACTTAATTCTAGTTTTCGCGGTTTTATTTTTCAAACTCGATTATTATTCGTCAAGTGAAACGTTTTTAGTAGATTATTTTCTAATGGGTATCATCTATAACAAGACTTATGAATTATTACTTAAGGTAAGTTATTTTTTTGTACTTATTTTTATATAATTTGAATTATCATATAGAACAATATTTTCCAAATATATTTAGTCCTGAAATCCTTTAATAATCTTTTAAGATGTTTCTGACACAAACATTGCTTTTGCATCATGCATTATTTTAGAAAAATGCAGTTTCTAGAAAACTCAAGTCTATTCCTCAATAGTTCATAGGGTAAACCAATTTGTTTCGTTCCATCCTTGCGCGCCGCACAGTACTATTTTTGTTGCGTATTTATATAGCAAACTTTATTAAGTGTTCTTCAGAAACTTCCTCCATTTCTGTTTGTTGCTGTATTTTTCGATTTGTACCTGTCGCTTTATCATCCCTTTAAACTGTCTGTCACAACCTGATCGTTGGTTCACCCTTAGACCTCTTCACATTTAGATTTTTTTTTTTTTTTGAGTTTATTCTGCTCTTGTACCCCCACCGCCTTAGAATATTATTTTCAATAGTTCTGTATTTGTGTGTGAAGCGAAGGCTCGCTCTTACCTCAAGATTTCTTATTCTGTCACTTATCTAATTACTTTGACATTTTTTAAGAACATCATCTTCGTTACTTGTATTTTTCTTTGGTGCCTTTTCTTTAGCGTCTACATTTCAATGTCGCACGTTATTGTAACAAATACTGAATCTCTTTCTTTTTTATATAAGATTCTTATTAATTTCATAGAATAAACGGCATTTAGATTATATTCTGCTATTTATTTCCATTTTGATATGTCCATTGTTCGCTAACGTCTATTCCAATTATTTGAATTCCTTAACCAACTCAATTTGTGTATCGGCTACTCCGTGAGATCTTCTACTAATACGCATGCATTTTTTGTTTTTCTATTAAACTTTTTTGTCTTCCTTATCATTTTGGTTTTACAATCCATTATGGATCTTGGCTACCTCTAGTAGCTTTCCCCATTGTTGCTTCCTGCTTCAATTTTTACTTCTATTCTTCAAATGTCTTAGATATGTTTCTGATTGATTTCTGTACCTTTCGTTCCCTTCGAAATTTCTAAGGACTCTGCTTCTTTCTTTTGACTCTTGATAGGTGATTCTTTTTTCTGGTTCTGACTCATTTTTTTCCACCTTAAAAGCCTTATTTTAATTAATTTAATTACATCTAGCTCCTTGTTCATGATAGTATTTGCATCTTCAAGTTATCCCTTCTTGCATACATTTAAAGTCATGTAATAGATGATTATTATTAGTTGGTCTAATTGTTTGTTTTAATTAATTGGTTGTTTTTGTGTTGTAGGTACAATTTGTTGTAACATACATAGCCCCTTGGCAGATCACTTGGGGCTCCGCCTTCCATGCCTTTGCACAGCCATTCTCTGTGCCGCACTCTGCAATGTTGTTTCTACAAGCATTTATATCTGCCATATTATCTACACCACTTAATCCATTCTTAGGTAAGTTTATTCTTATTATATTTCAATTTAATTTACATTGTACTTCACTAATAAACTTCATTACTAAAATTTACTTTTTTTTTTTTTTACAAATTGACATAATTTCTCCTCTGAACTAAACACTATAAAAGTGCTAGTTATTAAAACGATGATTTACTCGTTTCTGATTTTATCAACCCATAATATTTTTTGATATACCCATATTTCAAAACTTTATATACATTAATTTGGTGCTCCTCTATGTTTCCATTCCGTATAACAAGATGGAAAAACGTAACATTTTGTCATCTGAAGTCTTAGTTTACACAAAATATACAAAATATACATGTGTGTGTATATAAATAAATACAGACACACGTACGTATTGGGCAACATTACGATTTAAACAATAAAAAAAATTTAATAAATTAACCCACAAAGAACAAGAATGTTCAGCGGGAGTTTTCCATCTAGGTTGTTATTAAATAGGACTGCTTTCATTCTCATGAATGCATTTCAGGATTGTACAGTTCGTGATTTAATTTTCTGTACTGTATCCCATTCACTATATTTAGAGTTTAATACTAATATATAAAGAGCGTTAACAATGCTTTACTTTCCACTACGATGACCTTCCTGTGAAGGTAAGAGGTGAGCGTCTCGTCTGTGCCGAACACGTTGCGGGCAAACCTGGAAGGTACTGGCGGGACTACAAACATTAATTATAATAATAATATTTATTTAATAGCAAACTATCCTAAACGTTATACTATAATAGTGTAAATGTTCAATATTATAGTATAACGTTTAGGATAGTTTGCTATTAAATAAATATTATTATTAAAATCACCTTGGCTTTTAAAATTAGACAGACTATTTTTGATATAATGCCAATTGCAATACTACTCTTAATGAATCATTAAATGATAATATTTAATAATTTCACATTCGCCAACGGAGTGGCCGGGCTCGTTAAATCATGCAGTTTTGACTGGTTGTACAGAATTGTGAGGTTGCTAGTTCAATTTCCTGTTGGGGATATTATTCGGGCGAGAATAATATGTTTAAAATTACTTCCATTTTCACAATCATTCACCCTTCATTCATAGGAGCTCGCCCCCTGGCATCGGCGATTATTGACACGAGATTAATTTTATTCCTCGCTTTTGCTTCTTTTACCCCATTTCATTGAATAACAGTAAAAATAAATAGGATAATATAAAAGTAGTGTTAAAGTTACTATAACAGCAATTTTTTTGAAAGTTAGATAAATTAGGTCATTATGTCTGTTCGGGGAGACAAGAAAGCTGATATTGCTTTGTCAAACTTCAAGGATATAACATATTTTCACGTATTGTTCCACGTATCTGACGTTAACTTGCTGCAGTGGTTCGTTTCACATATTTAAGCTTGTTCGTGCTCGTAACAATCACAGTCAATATTCTTATTGTAGTACTGCTTTGTTATCCGCCATAAATGTTCGATGGGGTTAAATATGCAGTGATACGGTGGTAATCGTAGTATCTTGTGCCCATATTGTGCAGCTTTAATCTTGGTCTTAATTTTTTTGGACTCCGTGGAACCTCACAGTCCGCACACTTTTCACATTTTGCCAAATATGTCATGAACCACTCGTATGCTTATTTTTAATGCATCTGTGAATATCTGTAATTTATATTAAAACAATTAAAAGTTGAACAGTAAAATACTATAAAGTATACATTACCTCTCTTACTAAATTAATTGGCAACGCCTATAACGTGTGTTGGGGATCGGTGCGGAACGATCGACGGGGACGTCACCTGGAGAATATGTTGAACAATTTGAATTTGAGCTTTTTGAACGACGGCAGACCCACGCACTTTTGTGCAGCAACGGGTACATTCAGTGCTATAGATCTTAGTGTCGTTTCAGGAGCCATAGCTCCGTTGTTCAAATGGGATGTGCATCACGACCTTTGCTGTAGTGATCACTTTCCAATCCTCTTAACCCTTTGAACCCTTAGGCGTTCATTGTATTAGCATATAATGAAGATAGATGTCAAGGCCGGTAATTCATCCAGACAGCCCCGTCGAGTTCCCGTTCCCTGGTGGAACGAGGAATGCGACTTGGCGGTACGTGAAAGGAGACACCTCTTCAATACATTCCGACCGAGGAAAATATGATAGCCTTTCAGCGAGCGAAAGCTCGTGCTAGGAGGATTCTGAAAGAAAGCAAGCGCGAATCATGGCGCAAATACGTATTCACTGTTACAGTTGCCACTCCAGTGGCCAAAGTTTGGGAGAAGGTCCGGAAAATATCCGGCCTAAATACAGCTACACTAGCGTCGGCGAATCAACGCAGTTACGTCACACGACGTAACAAACGACTGTATTGTCTGGAACAATGCATTCGTTTGTTACGTCGTGTGACGGAACTGCGTTGATTCGCCGACGCTAGTATACAACCATTGCTGGCTTATCGGTAAATGGTAACGTAGTTACCTCAGCGGTCGAAATTGCTAACACTTTGGCATCTAATTTTGCGTTCAATTCTAGCTCTGAACATTATCCACCCGAGTTTCTAACTCGTAAAGCAGGCCTTGAATCTATACCTCTAAATTTAGTTTCTAGGAATTACGAGGTATACAATCTGCTTTTCTCTCGTGAAGAGTTAGATAGCGCGATGTCAAAGTGCAAAGATAGCTCTCCTGGTCCAGATGCGATACATTATCGTATGAGCCGAAATCTTCCGGAATCATCTAAGTCTAGGATTTTTTGTGTCAATAATAGGATATGGACTGAGGGCAAGTGTCCGACGAAGTGGAAGGAATCTCATATAATTCCTATCCCCAAAGTCGGGAAAGATAAACACGGTTTGATAAAGATACTACGTTGCTTATCGAATACCAACATGAGTTACAAAGAACAATGGTCCCTAGGTTCGAGGATACTGTCATTTTTACTGACGGATCAAAATCTGGAACCAGGGTTGGGTGTGCGTTCGTTGTCTTGAACCCACGTCAACAGTTTCAGTACCATCTGCACTCCATAACGAGTGTTTACACTGCTGAGCTGTACGCTATTTTTAAGGCCCTGTGTTTTGTTTCGTCAGAGCAAAGTCGGTCAGTATTATCTTGACTGATTAGCTGAGCGCTGTGAACAGTATCCGAGATCCAGATCCAGTACATCCTCTTGTACTAAATATCCGGTTGCTACTCCACAATCTGAATGTCCAGAATGTGAGGGTAGAACTGTTTTGGATACCGGGACATGTTGGTATTAAAGGCAACGAAGCAGCGGATGCAGTTGCAAAAGCCGCCTCCCACAGACCTACGATTGATGTGAGTTTCATATTTCCAAATGACGCAAAGAGTCATCTGAAACACCTGGTTTTAGACATGTGGCAACATGAGTGGAGCCGCACACAGAACGTTAGTTGCGACAGATTAAGGGAGACGTTAAACCATGGGGTTCTTCCTGCAGGATTAACCGCAGGGAGGAAATCGCCATCACACGCCTCCGTATAGGCCACTGTTGGTGGACCCATGGACACCTCCTTCGAGGCGAAGAGTCCCCCTATCTGTGAGACGTGTAATATAGATTTGTCTGTGTTACATTTTTTAACTGAATGTGTACATTTCGAGGATGTCAGGGAGAGGTTAGGCCTGTGTTATGACCTGTCAGTTGCTTTAGGTGACGACAGAGCACTCATGGACAGGCTGATACTCTTCCTGAGAGAATCGAACTTACTGTTTTATGTGTGAAATCTTGTACCTTATTTTAATGTGTTCTATTTCTAAACTGTGATATTCGATGGTAATTGGCCCCTTTACAGCCTCTTACCATCACCCTGCGTCTGTTCAAATTTTCGACCAGACTTTTTATCTTATTTATTTGTGTTTGTCTGTGCAAGATTTCTTTTATTGAGTATGCGTCATTTTATTGATTTTATTTATTTATTGATTGTTTAATTTATTGTTTTTAATATGTAGTGTAGTCATTTAAATGGGCTGTGTTAGGCGCAAATAGCCTTTGTTGCTGTGCGCCAAAAATTTTAACTAACTAACTAACTAACTAATTGGCAACAAGGGCCCATCGTCTTCTTTCTCTTTTTCAAAGTATTAAATTAAATTGGAAATATTTAATTTCGACGTGGCATTTTGAATACTGTCACTTGTATCGAAATGAAATAAAAATTAAGAAAAAGAACAGAATAGAAACAAATAAGCTGTTCTAATAGGCAAAATAGTCCTAAAAGGACTGATGTATCTGTAGATATGATCAAAGAAAAGAAAATAGAAATAAGTTGAATTTAATCTAAAAAGCTATGCGCTACACACAATATCTAAAATAGAAATCTATAAGATATCTGTAAGAAAATATATAAACAACAAACTAAATAAAATAAGATTAATATCTCACCTTTAATATCATTTTTTTACAGGCAGTGCAATATTCCTAACTTCTTACGTCCGCCCAGTAAAATTCTGGGAACGTGACTACAACACACGTCGAGTAGACCACTCGAATACTCCATTGTCTTCCCATCTGGACCGCAACCTTGGCTCAGATGATAATAATCTCAACTCCATATTCTACGAGCACCTGACTCGCTCTCTCCAGCATTCACTCTGCGGCGACCTTATTCTCGGTCGCTGGGGTCCTGTCAGTCAGGGAGACTGTTTTGTGCTAGCCAGTGATTATTTGAATTGCTTGGTGCATATTATAGAACTCGGAAATGGATTGGTGACTTTTCAGATGCGAGGATTGGAGTTTAGAGGGACTTATTGCCAACAAAGGGAAGTTGAAGCTATTTCTGAAGGTGTTGAAGATAACGATGGTATGTACATTAATATTTGTCGTTTATATATTGCTCTTAAAAATATTTCAACTTCAAAACAATTATTCTTTATAAAAATAAAATTCGATTGATACGATTGAAATGTGATATATTTTGTACCTAGTCCTGCCATAAATATTGTTACAAAGTGTTTGGATTGTAATAATAACGGTACTGGCGAGACTACAAACCCCCCTTCTTTAATAATAATAATAATAATAATAATAATAATAATAATAAACAGAGCACGTAACAAGTGATTTTTTATATTGTTGTACTTACACATATATCATATTAAATTAAAATAAAGGCCATACAAAATGCCATCCCTTCGCCTCCACACATGCGTTTAAACGTGACGGCCAATAATCAATGGCAGCCCGCACGACATCCATTGGAAAATTGGCCACTGCTTTCTTCAACGATTGCTTTAGGCTCTCCAAATTTTGATGTTGTTTGCTACAGGCCATGTCCTCCAACACTGACCACAATTTGTAGTCCAGCCCATTTAAATTTGGGCTTCCAGAAGGCCAATCTTCAGCTCTACTGAACTCCGGTGTGTGAGTTTCCCGCCATTGCTGTGCGGACTTTTCCATGTGAGCTGGAGCAGAATCTTGCTGGAAGGTTCAATGAACAGAATTATATATGGTCTCATTAAGAGGCTTGACGACCTTGTCCAAATGTCATCTTCGTATGATTTCGCACTTGTTTTCACACCCTGAGCACAAAAATGTAGATCAGTAACCCTTTCATACGAGACACCTCACCAAACCATCACAGATGCTGGATGATAACCTTTCTGAACTCTGTGAATGACTTGAGCCGCCTCTCGAGAGCTATGCGCACACACCCGCGTATTTTGTTTATTAAAATTTACTTCGATGATGGAAATGTTTTCATCGAAAAAACGAATTTTGCGATGCATTTTGCATAAATAATTTTGTAAAATAAATAGACATGTAAAGCTATATCTTATTAGAAAGTCACACAATACTCTTCAAAGATTTAAGGATACTCTCGAGCGCTCATTGAAATAACACTGATAGGGATATAGCAATGATCTGACAATGACATAGAATTACCGTTATTTGAACACAGCGCGCACTACTGTGATAACGTTCAGTGACAATCATTTACGGACGAAGAAGACGTCTTATTTAAAATGTTTATATTAATTATGTATAATAATTAATATTCAATGAAAGTTATTAGTTAAATAATTTCGTAAGGTGCAAGATAAAATGCTTCACGTGACCGGCGCCGACTTTGGCGAGGAGTGATTCTCACATGGGCATTTTATGTGGCATTTTCCTGGGTTAGCACAACGTGCCACTTATACGTGCTGTTACTAAATGTCTGTACTACCAATGTTTACAAAGAAGCTCTTACTTAAATTATTTGTATAAGAAGCACATATTAATACAATGGTTGATTAAAACAAATAAATATATTTGAATGTAAAACGATTTGCAGCAACCAGTCTTGAACCGATTTCGAAATGGGCCTGATCTAAGCGGGCTATGAATTCTTTATTCCGGTAGCGAAGCAGCGGGTATACTGCTAGTATTGTATAATAACAAGACATCTGTATGCCAAAAAGGAATATTAGAACGCAGCAGATACGAAGGTTTCTAGAATTCACCCTGAAACTAGATTCGCCATTTTAGGGGTTGCTTAGGGCAGAGTCCTGAATTGTATTTTTGTACATGTATATGGGTATCCTTTGTAAGCAAAAACTGTCAATATCACACCGGGTTAGTAAATTATACAGCGTTCACTTACTTGCAATTCATTTCCATCGTCACATCTGTGTTACTTACAAGTTTTGTCATATCTACAAAATGACGCATGCTTCATTATTGTCAGTGTCATTTAGGTGTTAGCTTATAACATTATGAGATACGACCACGCTTTTAATATTCATTTTGTTTCTCTAGCTGAGAAACAATGATATTTATATGATGACTTGTGCAGAAGACAGTAATAAAAATGAACTAAGAACGAGCTTGGGAAATTATTGCTAAAGAAGTTTAAAAATCAAATAAGTTTTGAAGTTATTTAATTATACCAGTTATTTTTACAGAATAATTTTTCTAATAATAATACAAAGTATGTATTCGGTAAGTAGAACAGGACAGAGTGATTTTAAAGTCTTGTTTTAATATAATACATACCATCGTCAATAACGCAACTTATTATATATACGAAATAAGTTAGGTTCTATTAGTGTTATGATATTTTGTTTTTATATCGTTTATTTTTTTTCCCCAATAATAACCAACAACTTTCACTGAATATTAAATATTATACATCTAATATTTAAAATCTGACGTCTTCATCGTCCGAGGACATTATTGTTACTGAACTTTATCATAGCAATGAGCACTGTATTCAAATCATGATACTTCTAAGTCATATCTTCATTAAATCATTGTTTGTCACTATCAGTGTTACTGCAATGTAACATTTATAGAATATACGAATATAGAGTTTTACACTCCATTGAGAAATATTGGTGTCGGATGTTTTCTTAATTTCTGTAGATTTTATAAATTATTAGCTCTCGTAGTATCACACTATTTTCTTCACTTTATTCCTTTCCTTTTTTCCTTTTAGTTATTGTGTTTATTTATAATCTTTTTGTTATTTTAAAATCCGTCGTTTTAATTGAAACTGGTATAAAACAAGAATATAATATTTGAGGTGGTTAGAAGTAAAATGGTTCAAGTGCAATTTTATCAAAATGTGAGTTAAGTACATATCTCGTCAGTTAAACATTGTTGTTATTAGGTATTAAACGATTTCAGCAGAATTCGCTTTACTAACAGCCTCTATCGGACTTGAAATATTTCATCTCATATCTAATTTACATAGAGCGATTAACTTTGAAGCTAATTTTCTCGAAACTTTAAATTCTGCACTTAAATCCTTTTATTCTAGCCCCTTCATTTGATTTTTACTAACAGAATCGTATACTTTGAATAATTTGGAATCTGTTTCTTTTATTCATTTAATTTTGTTGCAGGCTGTTGTTGTTGTGATCCGGGTAGACTACCACATATGTTAAGTGTAAATGCGGCGTTCAGTCAACGTTGGCTAGCATGGGAAGTGACTGCCACCAAATATGTTCTAGAGGGATACAGCATTTCTGATAATAGTGCTGTCTCCATGTTGCAAGTGTTCGACTTTAGAAAAGTACTGATTACTTACTATGTTAAGGTAAGATGGAATTAAAAATTTATTATACATACAGTTTTAAATACATCATCACTTACATTTAAAATGTAAGCAAAATTTATTTACACCTGTCAATGTTTTGTTTGTTAAAATTGTATTAGAATTATTTAATAATTGGGCTGTTTTTTTAAAAAGGCGTGCGTATTTTGTTTTGTCCGCCTGACTGAGAATTGACCCCTCTATAATGTACAACTCCATATTTTTAGAAAAAGACATCGTTTGTAAAATATGATTTTTATTTCCAGAGTATCATTTTTTACGCAATTCGTTCCTCCAAATTAGATGAATGGTTAAGTTCTGTAACGATTTTGGAAGCCCTGTTGCCCATGTTAGATCGTAATTTCGCTGACCTAGATCCCGTGTTCAACTTGAACATAGACGAAGACTTTGATTTTCGCGCTTGTGGTGTAACTCGCAACAGTTTCTGTAATATTTACCTCGACTGGATCGTATTTTGTGCGGAGAAAAGAGAGAAACCCGTGGACTGCGGAAAGGATTCTATTTTGGTGAGCCTATGTTTCGCATTAAGTTTGCTGGGGAGAAGGACGTTAGGAGCTGTTTCGCACAATACGGTATCAAGGTGAGTTATTGTTGTTTTTTTTTTCTTTTTTTTTTTTTTTTGATAGACAAATTACACTTTGTAATGACAATTAATTTAATCTAGAATTTGCAATATTTGTATAATTTACAAAGCTTAAACAAAATGACCAAAAGTCCGAATTAATTGATAAAAATTACTAGATTTCAAAATCTAGTTCCGCCTAAACGTTTGGAATAGCATATATGTAATATAACTTCCAATAAAGTTAGCTCTAAATTTAATGCTGACATTTTATAAAGACAGCTTAAAGACAAATTTAATGAAAGGTATGTAATAAGGCCTATTGTTAGTAGTGAGACGTTTCTAAAATTGAAAAAATGAAGCCATTTATCAATATTTCTTATTAATGTAATGGAGACTTGAATACTAAGCAAATGCAGAAAAAAAAAACACTGGGATTTTTTGCAAATTGTTTAAATTTAAAAATCAAATGGAAACTCTTAGTACTCAAATAATGAATAAAAATGATGATCAAAAATTATTAGTTAATAACATCAAATGATTTTCATCAATGATTATTACACTTATTAAATACCTACCTTATTATAATACCTAATCATCATCATCATCATCATTGACTCTACAGCCCATGCTGAGCCTTGACCTCCCTCTTGGAAAGATTGTAATACCTAATACTTATTAAAAACCCTGAAATGTGTCAAATTCACACTTCACATACATTTTTGTCGAAATTCTAACCCAGCAAACATTATTGACAAATTACAAACGGCAATTTACAACATGTAATGAAACAAAATAAGAATGTTCAATTGTTATCATTTATAGCAGTCGTGTTACAAAGAGATTTCAATAAAATTCATATAAATTTTATTTCCTTTTTTGTTTTCGTTTTGTTGTGATGTAACGCTATGATTTACTTACATCGTTGAATTCAAAATAGAACACTTTATCGAATAAGTAAAAAGGAAATGTGTGTTCCCATTTAAAATAAAAAAGTTACAAAACGTATTTTGAAAACCACTGGTCGAAACGAAAAATCGATTTACTCATTGATATTATAAAATAATAATTCATGTCTGACATAAGCAACCTTGTAGCTCTTACAGTTCTCGAGATAGCAATAGTGGACAAATTAAAACGAACACCCAGTATAAACTCAAATAAGAACTGTCCGAAAAATTATTATCGCTATTTTGCTTTTTATTGTAAAAAGCAAAAAAAGCAAAAAAGTAAACTTAATAAATGGTGGCTTTTATGTATGCTTAATATTCTTTTACAGTGTGGAATTTTTTCTGTACGGCCTACACGCATTATTCAAGGGAGATTTCCGCATTACTTGTTCCCGAGATGAATGGATATTTTCGGATATGGATCTATTACGATCAGTAGTCGCGCCTGGTGTTCGCATGTCACTCAAGCTACACCAAGATCATTTCATGTCACCAGATGAATATGAAGATCCATCGGCGTTGTATGACGCCATTTGCAAGCACGAAGAACAGCTAATCATCTCACATGAAGGAGACCCGGTCTGGAGGAATGCTGTGCTCAGCGGCACACCTAGTCTATTAGCATTAAGGTAATATGTATTTAATTGTTTTAATATAATTAAACAGTAACATAGCAAAGTTTATTTTCTTTATTTATAAAATACGAGGGTTAGTCAAACGGTAATCTTAATGTGGCCCTAAGAATTTTAAGATTCATCGTGGACGGCTATAATTGTGATATTTTCAAGCATGCAGAATTGGCGTGCACAGGAACTGTGACGTCAGCAGGTTAGAATAAAGATGGCGGCGTCCTTCTAAACACGACCCAAAGAGGAGCGCGCTGTTATCCCTTTTTTAGGCAGTGAAAGTGAAAAATCGGCAGATCTTCATCGTAGCATACAACAACAATACGGGGATACTTGTTTGTCATTTCAACAATGCACCATGCACACTTGGCACACCACTTGAAAAATTAGTAGTACTCATTTTATTTAGAAGGTCTTCTTTAATTAGAAGATTCCTCTTTTGGAGCCATTGACAAGTGTGAGGCGGAACCTGATTTTGGAGTTCTTCTCAAACATCATATGCTAACCTGACTGAATAAATTAGAAAATAGACTTGAAGTGTAAATTTTCACACATTTCAGTGTTTCGTACACATTAGAGCTTTCAATTAATAATAATAATAATAAGCTAACAGCTTAGTAGGCCCATGGCTTGTTGAACAAATGTTCTCCACTGTTGTCTGTCATTCACCTTATCCTCCCAGTTCCTGACACCTAATTGTTCTAGGTCTTTTTGGACTGCACTAGACCACCTTTTTTTTGGATGTCCTCTCCTCTTTTTAGTAATTACTTCCCGTTGAAGGACTATTTCTGTCACTGTATCTTCTTATAAACGGCTCACATGTCCTAACCACCTTAGTCTTTGTCCTTTGACTTTACTACCTAAACTTAAATCCCCATTCAGTTCCCTTATTTCTTTATTACTTCTACGAAACACTAAACCGTCCACTCTCTTTCCTCCGTACATTTTTCGCAACACTTATCTCTCCCATAAATAAATGTATACATTTTCACACATTTCAATGTTTCGTACGTTAATTGGAGTACTTAGAGATTTAATTTAATACTATCAGGGCCACCGAGGGGACTTCTGGGGCCCCGGGGAGAACGTTTTTTGCGGGCCCCTGTTAATGATCAATTCTATATCCGGGAATTTTTATTAAAATACAACTAATGACCTAAAACAAAAAAGGTCCTCACATACAAAAAACAAGTGATGAGCACAAAAAAAGGTCCTCACTTCCAAATATACAAGTGAAAGACGGCCATGCACCGACTCCTGGAATTTTTCCCGGCTACCCCCCCTCTTGTCGGGTCTGAATACCATACACTAAATTAAAATACAGGTAGTTCTCGACTTACGATGTATTCGACTTATGACGAACCATACTTCAGACCGTCCTACCATCCTCTTTCCAGGATTCGCAGATATGAATAAAGTCTAATCAATACCATATGACTGATATTATAATTAACGTACTGATGCTCTCTCAAATTAACCTGTTGCTTTCTCACTCATTTTGGCAGCTAGTATAAAAGAATTACAAGTGCATAGCTACGACAAACGTGCATATTCACTGTTCGTGTTTGTGAGAATTCACTGTGAGTTGGTCATAGAATTCTAGTGTTATTTTAACTGAACCAATGGCGTGAAATCTGTTAGGCCTGGTTAAACTCATACTGCATACGATTTACAACTGACCTTGATTGGACCTCTTTTAAAAATTGTAATTTACCGTCACTCATTTTGTCTGTATGGTATAAAAGTGGCTAGGCCTAGAGAGTTGAAATTTGGCATGCGTATACAGTGCTTTGACCCACATATAAGAAAAATACTTCGCGCAAAATATATAAAGAAATATGTAACCTACTCACATCGAAATAGCAGACAGTATGATTAATATATTTAATTGCCAACAAATAATATGTGTAATTAACTTTTTAACAAAAACTATCAATAATATTCGTTAATAGAACGAAAATTGAAACAAAACTTAAATTACGTAATATAGATCTAAAAATGTTTTATATTAATTTTTATTTCATTTAAATTTCAAATTAGTAATGTGTGTGCCCTTCTCTGGCATGAATAGCCACTAACATTCTTCTAAGAAGACTTTCAACCAAATTGATTATTTGTTGAAGTATAAATTCCCATTATTCTGTAAGTACAATAGTTAACGCGTTCAATTCCACCGAATGACGCACAGGAGGTAAAAGTTGCTTTCCCATAACCTCAGAGATAATCCACACAAAATAATTGTTTTTTTTTTTTTTTTTTTTTCGAAAAATCTAATCTAATCAAAAATTCCTGTTGAACTAGTCCGGTTTACATCATTGTTCATTATTGGAAAATTTTCCAGAGTTTTAGACCAACCTCTCTGTGAAATAGGGTTTGGAATAAGGGTTTTGACACCATTTTTGGCGAAAATAGTGTAAATAATATTTGTCTTCTCTCGTGTTTTTTCATTTGATACCCCACACAAAAAAATTTTAAACATAATTATATTTTCGTTAAATTTTGCGCGATGTGTTTTTTGTCTCAGTATTTTTCCTATATGCGGGTCAAAGAACTGTATATACATGCCAAATTTCACCTGTCTAAGTCTTGCCGTTTGGCAATTTCTACCGTATAGACTGACGGACAGGCACAATACGGTACAAGGGTTTCTTGGTCACACCTACGAAATCCTAAAAATTACAAATTTACAAATATAAAAATCCAATAAATTTCATTGCACCAGTTACAGTAATTAATTTCATAGTAATAGTATGATAGAAATAGTATGATGCGCTATGAACAGTTTGTGCTGTTTTTGGAACGAATTACTCGCACTTACTTGAGTTATTACTGTATGTATTTGCTTTGTCTTCTTTGAGCACTGTCATTCGTGTTGACTTTTGGCCTCACTCACATAAGTCCTCCATCTTGAATTATTAATGGTGCGATTATGTGGCAAACCTGTAAGCTTACAGACAAAATCTATAAGAAACTGCCCATACCAACACATAAAACGTCAAGAGCCACTGTAACATACATTTCAATGAAATTGCAGAACAGCTGGCTAATAAGGCCAGAATCGATGGCCTGCCATTAATTTCACATACTTGCATAGACGACTTGCATAAAAAATTTAAATCTGACATCTAAATAACCTGGAATAATGAATTTAGTAAGTGAACATATTATGGTAGCCTACAGGCTACAGTACCCAGGGGAACAAGGTTTGAATCTACGATGACTCGTTTCTACATTACCACTATCTGCAGAATGATATTTGGACACACTCTTACGAGAAGCCACCTGAACCGTATTAACATGAGCCCGACTCCATATTGTGACTGTGATAACGCCTCAATTCAAGATATCAACCATCTGCTATTCATCTGCCCAAGATACAGTACACATCGCAACAATTTATTTAATACGCTGAACTAATTTAATATTCCGTTTCCAATCTCTGTGCACCAACTACTATATATATCAACAAAGAAAAAATTCTCCAAGAAATAGAAAAATACCTAAGAAATAGTAAAATCAAAGTATAACAGTAGTCAGAACCAAATAAAGGGAGGAAAAAAAAAAAACACATAAAACAACTTCTTAGATACGATCGTCTGTAGCTTATAGATTTGTCACAGAATTGCACCATAAGTGTTAAATCTTACCATGTTTCCCGTATACTAATAATTTGTCAGATATTCAGTTAGCTGGTCCCTCCATCTTTTCGAAATTTTCTCACGGGCCGACGGCTGTTCAGATTTCCTTTCTAGTCCTATTTTTTATTTTTAATCACGTGTCCTATTCATTTTAAATTTTATCTTATTTGCTTCTTACAAAATAAAATATTTTATTTTCACAATTTAATACTTAGAGTGCTGTTCCCAGGAATTCTGACCAGTGATGCCATTGTTGATGCGCAAACTAGTGACGTCAAACCACTGGCGTGCATACTTTTTTTAACTGTTAAAAGTGCTAACTTCAAAAAAAAAAAAATCTTTAACGTAATACATTTATTGCAAGGAATAAAATGAACTTTTTTTGCAAAAAAGAAAAAAGCTATGTGTAATGCTGCTTAATTTAAAATGCAATAAATATAAATATAAAATTATTTTTTATGCTAGATTTTAAGAAAGATACCAGTAGCCAAATGAATATATGAAGCGACGCTCATGAAATGACAGTTAATAAACTAGTTGCTGAGCAACCAGTAACTGTATGAATTCTGGTTTCTGCGTATCTGACGTCATCGGACAGATCCCCCTAGAACAGCCCTCTACCTACTTACTGATCTAATATTTTATTTATAATTTCATTTGTTTCAGGCATGTCTTGGATGATGGCACAGACGAATATAAGATAATAATGTTAAATAAACGGTATCTTAGTTTTCGCGTGATAAAAATCAACCGAGAGTGTGTCCGCGGTCTGTGGGCAGGACAACAGCAAGAACTAGTTTATTTACGCAACAGAAATCCCGAAAGAGGAAGTATACAGAACGCTAAACAAGCGTTAAGGAACATCATAAATTCATCCTGTGATCAGCCAATTGGCTATCCCATATACGTGTCTCCATTAACAACGAGTTATGCCGAAACTAGTGAACAACTATGCAGTATTGTAGGAGGATCTCTCAGTTTTAGCAAGATCAAGAAGTGTGTTTTGGATCTGTTTAGAAGGTTGGTTTTGTTTAGACTACGTTGGGATAGATTTTATATGTATGTGTGAATATTTAGTTGAATAAAATCAGGTACCAGTCATTTACTTGTACAATATTTTCATTAGGCAATCGCAGAGAACGTGACTGATATGACTATTAGTTTAAAGAATACTTCGTTGTACCATATACCATCATCATATTCACTGGCGTATCCAGGGGGGGGGGGCACTGGTGCCACGTGCCCGCCCCCCTAAAGGCCAGTGAAATGAAAATTTAAAATAATCTTACTGTAAAATCACGACGTTGTACAACATATAAACTATTTTTTATTAGGATCAGTATTGAAATTAATGTAAAATGAATATTCTCATGTTTTCTGTAACTTTTTGTTTTCGTAGGTTTGATTAAGAAATCCTTATAGTGTCACCCATGAGTCTGTCTATATGTTCGGTAGAAACTGTGGCAAAATGGCTGGATCTAGAGAATTGAAATTTGACATGTATATCACTCTTTACCCCACATACACATATAACAAAAATATTAAGATCAAAACATATTGCGTAAAAAATATAAACAAAAATGTGTTTATCGAATATATATATATATATATATATATATATATATATATATATATATATATACTTGTTTTGAAGGTTATCAAATGAAAGCTCTTGATATGTGGCTTAACAATCACATTTTTTTTTTATCAGCTAATGATGAAATTATCATATTTTTTTTCTTTTGATATTTACATCAAAATCGTACAGCAGGTATCAATCTCATATGGGTCGAGGGCCATTTTTCATGCAAAAGAATAATATGCTGCGACGGAATTACAAATATCCCGAAGGGCTAGTTTTTTCTTTCCTCAAAAACCAAGCACGTAGGCGGTAACTGAAAAAGCCAGGCGCGAAGACATAAATATGCAAAAAAAATGCAATTATTTTAATGCATTTTCCAAGCATTTTCTTCCAGGTAAGAGCCCCTTGACCCCCCATACTTCCAGAAAGTACGGAATAATTAAGAGGTATCTTATTATTTATGATTTTTCATAGTCACCATTTAGAATATTGAGAGAGTTTTGACAGATTTTTTAGATGAGTTTGTCATAAAAATCAGTCAGTTTTTCACTGTTGTTTTCATTTTGTCGTCTACCACCCAGAAATTTCTTGAATAAATGATAATCACTTGGCGCAAGATCGGGACTATATGATGCGGAAAAGTGTACCAATCAAATTCGGCAAGTCAAGTGTTTATATTATATTTGAATGTATTTATGGACCGCCTCGATAAGGGTCCGCAAACTTCAAAAAAGTTTGCAAGAGATCCATGATGCCAGAAATTTTGAGAAACACTGATCTATATCATCAAATTGTATTTCGTTTATCATATTCGCGTATCAACTACGTATTTATGACTAGAATGTGGTCCTTTTTTACTAATTAACAAAAATCAGCTTGATACAAGGGCCACGGCAAAATTTTTAGCCAGGGACCCCATGTAAACTTGATCCGCCTTTGTTTGTCGGGTCACAAAAAATTATGTTGCGGGCCGCATGCGGCCCGCGATCATACCCCTTCTTATAGATAAGCATCATAAGTGCCCCCCCCCCAACCATGATTCCTGGATACGCCACTGATCATATTCAACGTTATTTGGGCCCATATTGAAAATATACCTCCAACATATTCCACTGATGTCGGTTTCTAATAAGTCTGGTCTACTACTCTCCTGTAGTTTTTATGATTACGGATCTGCATATCATAGCAGATTGTACGAGGTCACGTTTATTATATATATTTTTAATGAAAAGTAGATAATAAGTTCGATATTTAAAATTTTTTAATTGTTCCCCACAGAGTAAAAATTATGGGATGCTAAATATCAGGGGTGGATAAACTGCTACTCACGAGCTACATGCGGCTCTTTTATGAGTGATGCAGCTCTTTCTATATTAATAAATGATCAGTTTAAAATGTTTTAACTTATTACTATCTTCTTTTTGCACAATTATTTTATACTGATTTTACTGTTTGATACAAGCTAGTAAAATATTTTAAAATCCCGCTTCACAATTTCCAACCAAATTTGCCAAATTACCTTTAACTGCAACTCTCGTGCAATGAGTCACAGTCAAAATGATACAGTTAAGTGAAATTCAAATACTAAAGGAAAAACATTAATTGGAAATTCTATTTCAATATATTTTACAATTTAGGGTTTCTTTTAACATATTTTGCTATTAATAATTGTTTTTATTACATATTAAAAATATTTATCAACATAAAAATTGATATTAAAATAAACCTCACAATCATAATGATACATATTAATATAAACTTGTCTATGGTATTTAGAGCAAATTCTTAATGATCCACATTTTTATTTATTTATTTATTTATTTACCTTGGGAACACAAACGGAACTTACCCAGCGAAGTGTCCACTAAAATTTTTACAAACATTTACAACAAAATCAGTACAGCCATAATCTAACAAGTTCAACAATTATTTTATAAGAATTTGAAATTTATGCTAACTGATTATAATTATTTAATAAAATTTATACATTACTCTTATGTTTATGAAGTTTATGAAGGGAATTATTAAATATATCAACGTTTCCAAAAATATTTTAGTATGTTGAAGAAAGTCTGACAATGAGAGAATTGGTAAAGGAATGAGTGCGTAATTCTAGTGCAACAACTCGTTACGGCGTATGTTGTAGTTTAGCACATGTTAATTAATTAGTAACACAAGTTCGTCATAGTCAATAATATTGTTCACGATTTTATAAAGAAATATTATGTGAGAAAGAACTCTTCGTTCCTGCAACGGTAAAATACTTAAGGCGAAACAAAGATGCTGGCAACTCTCATTATTAGATAGATCATCCGATTTCTATATAATGTAACGTACTGCCTTTTTCTGTTTTTTCGAGGCATAAAACATATTTAACCAATAAAAATTAAACAATCTTAGGATTGTAAACTTGAAGAGAGAAAACATACTTAATGTAAAAAGGATTCCATATAACGGACCCAACATTTAATAAACTAAAGACATAAGCCTGGTATAAAGATTTCGCCAAAAATGGGAAATGAAATTTTTTTATTGCTATTATAATAAAATGCATTCTCCAAGCTTTACCACAAATGTAATTAAAGTGACATTTAAATGTTAGTTTTAAGTTTAAAAGTATGCCGAGATCTTTAATAACATTAGTTCTTTGAAAATTGTGACTGCCTTAACTATATTGAAATTGGTAGGTATTTTTGTTTCGAGAAAAAGTTATAACTTGACATTTATTAAAATTTAAGAAGAGCTCATTATTTAAATAGTAGGAATAAAAGTTATTTATCGCGACCTTACAATAAAATAATTCTATAATATCTACAATTTTGAGAAAAATTATATTTTTAGATAAAAAGGTTCTACATGCATAATTCTAGCTTCCTGATAATGTTATATTGCCATGTATTACGGTAAAAGTGAAGTTTTTTTTTTAATTTAAAAGGTTGTATCTGCATGCATTACTGCTTCTAATTCACGTAAACAGTCCTATCTACAAACACTGCTAACACTTAAAACTTTGTCGATGAGTAAGCTCAGAAAAAACTTTTTATTATAACTTAGAACTGTTTTTCTTCACTGATTGAGCTCAATTTTGATTAAAAAAAAAAAACTTCTGTCTACATTCGCACCTGAAATGCAGCAGATCGAACTTTTTGATATATTTGAAGTGGAAATAGACCACTGCAATGTCTTTATGAATTGCTATATTATTTTAAGTAATGTATGTGCTTCATAACATTCAGGTGCAAGATTGATGTTTTAACTTGATTTTCACAAAATGGTCAAATTGTCAAACAATACACTTTTATTTTAAGCTCGCGTTATATCTAATTGTAAATAATAATCCCATGAATTGCTAATTTTCGAATATATTTTTATATCGTCTGCAAAAAGTAATATGTTGGTATGCTTTACATCAGTGAGAAAATGGTTAATAAAAATGGAAAAAAGTAAAGGACCTAGATGCGAGCCCCGCGGTACCCCGGGAAGTAGCAGTAGCAAAACGCGATATAAAATTAACTTAGCTTCTATTACTTAAGTAAGATATGAACCATCTCAGCAAATTACCATGTATGCCAAACTTTAATAATTCGTTTATTAAAATATTGTGATCTATTTTGTCAAAGGCCGTACTAATGTTAGTATATATGGAAGTCAGTATAGTGAGAGTAAATCATGAGGTTCGTTTCAACAGATCGTCCCTGATGAAAACCGTGTTAGTTGGGTACAATATAATGTTTAATAGATTCACTAACTATATTGTAAATTAAAGAATCAGATACTAAACCAAAAATGCATAATTTGGAAATCTGGTGATAATTGTTGATATTAAGTTTCTATTTCCGGATTTGAATAGTGGTATAATAAAAGCTTGTTTCCATATACAAGGGAAAGCAGACTCATTCAAAGATTTATTAAATATTATGTAAAGAGGCCCAACAAAATAATCAGAAAGTCTTTTAATGAATCTGCTTGGTATGTTATCCTTATTAGAATCTAGCTTAGCCAAATCACAAGCACTATCATTCCTAGATTTATCTAGTTTGTTTAATGAGACAACGCTCCCAACATCATACTCTTCTTCTAGAATAATTGGATTATATAGTTCAGAAACCGAATTAAAACAATTAAAGAACAGATTTAATATTGAGTTGCTGTCCGTAGCCTTGTTATTATTGTAACGCAATATTTGGTATTCCATTGTTTTGATTTCACTACCCATAAAATCCCAAAAAAATTTTAGGGTCACTGATCATGCTATGTTCGACAATAGTGATATGTCTATTGTAATTCCGTACAATTAAATGTTTAGTAAGACCTCTCAGTTTTTCTAAGGCAATATAATCCAGTTTGTTAGAATATTTTTTCCATTTTTTATGCAATTTATTTTTAGATTTTAAACAAATTGTTGTGATTTTAGAATATCATATAGGATAACTGTTGTTATGTGTCACAATTTTAGAAGGTACAAAAGAAGATATTAATTCATTTATAACAGTATAAAACTGAGACGTAGCATGGTCAGTACTCCCGCAGGGGAAGTTCATAATGGCCATAACACCTGGCCATTTGTCGTGCTTGCGGGCCTGATGATCCCGCGTACCCTCAATCACGCAAGGGAAGTTCATAATGGTCGCATCACCTGACCATATAGAACTTTTGGGCCTGATGATCCCACGTACCCTGAATCACATATGATTTGGGAGGAGACAGTTCAGAGAAGCCGATTGTGGGAATAGGCTTATCTGTTGTCTATTTTATCTCCCACTTAAATTCCTACCCACGTGTTTGCCGTGCGTGGAGACCCGTAACGCCGGAGAAGAGGATCCTGGTCGGTTGAGGGAGACTACTGCCCGCGGACAGTACGATCCCAACACGCCTTCTTTGGCCTCGGTTTCGGTAAAACGGGAGGCTGAGTCTGGTCAGCTCAGTCAATCGGCTGGTGTCACGGTTCATGAATAGTGGCTCCACTACTATATCGTGGATGCCGGGGTAATGCCGTTCCACTAGACAAGTATTCGGGGGTCTGTGGGAGCGGATGCAGCTCGCAAGGTTCCAGAGTTGGCTACTCTTGGTTCTCGAGCGGGTCGAGCAGCCCGTGACTACTTCCGATGCTATATCATCCTGACATGTCTGGCGCAATGAGCCGGTTTGCGGCCAACGTTCCCGGTGTGGAGCTCCCTGGTGAGTGGGCATGGCAGGATGATGAAACTTTTTTATACGGGTATGGCGACTACCCGGAGGGATTCAATTTCTTTAATTTCCGCCAAAGTTGAGAGTAAACTCCGTAAAAAATCAAAAAGCGACTTCATCGTGACGCTTTGTCGTCGGATGAAGGATGTGTTAGGCCTGCTGCGAAGAAGGTAGAAGGTAGACAAAATGTTGACTATTGTGCGCCACGAGTACCACGATTTCTTGTCGTGAAGGTACAAGAAGAGGGTAAGTTCTTTAAGGAGATGTCCCCCTTCTTTGTTGCCCGAACGTTAAGAGAAACGTGTTCTACTGGGATAAAATCGGTGCGTAAGCTGTCGGATGGAACACTCCTGATAGAAGCAGAAACTGAGGTTTCGTCCATACTATAAAAATGCAAAGCATTTGGTGAGCATGGTGTATCAGTTTTACCACACAAGTCTCTGAATATTTCAAAAGGCGTCATAACTGACTTGCTTACGATCTTGCTTACGTTACGGAGGAGGAGTTTGTGTAGGAGATGGCATCGCAAGGTGTCATTGAATGTAGGAAACTCAAACCCCGTAATGGCAAGCCCGCGATCTCAATGGTAGTATCCTGGTACTAGGTGTCCAGCATCGGTAAGAGTGGGGTACAACGTGTGTAACGTTCGCCCCTACTATCCCAACCCGATGCGATGCTACAAGTGCCAGCGTTACGGTCATACTTCTAGTCGTTGTGGCAAACAATCCATATGTGCCAACTGCGGACAAGACCAGTATGAAGTTGAGTCCTGCCCAAACGCGGCACACTGCGTGAATTGCAAGGGTGCACATGCATCAACTTCACACCACTGTCCAACGTACCTAGAAGAAAAGGCAGTTCAGGTCATCAAGACGCAAGACCGTATACCATATTATGACGCCAAGAAGAAATATAAAGAGAGTGCACCAATTACATTTGCGAAATCTTTCGCGCAAGTAGCAGCAAACAAAATGACGAGCGTTCAGACTCAGACGGAGACAGTGTCCCGTCCGACAGTTACAAAATTTGTGACCGTTGCGTCAACACAAGTGCAGTCAAGCAATGGAGAGGTGTTGGAATCGGTCCCAGAGACCAAAATTTATTCCCAGAGACCAATCAAAAGGAGAACACATACCATCTCAGTTCTCCCCACCACCTAAGGAGAAGTCTCCACAAACTTCTCCAAAAACGAGAAGCGACCAGAGTGTGGTCGCTTCTGCGAAACCCTCATCAGCCACTCCAGTATCGGAGACTGATAAGGGAACTATTGGCTGTCAATGGATACCAGTGAGAGCCAAACCATCAAAAAGGGAGTCCAGTGTGTCCACCAAGGCACCTGGACAAACAAATGAAACCGTGGCCGAGAAAATTGCTGTTGACCCGCAACCTAAGGGTAAACCAAAGATTATTAGGTTGCGGGGTAACTCCCCTAAACAAATATGACTGGTCCACTAATCCAGTGAAACTGTAACGGTGTATATCAGCGCTACGAAGAACTACGACTGTTACTCTCTAATTTTGCGCCTTCGTGTGTTTGTCTGCAGGAAACAAATTTCAAGGAAACCGACACATTCTCTCCTCGAGGATACTCCGTGTTTCGCACGGATTTCCTTACGGGGGCAAGAGCATGTGACGGCGTGGCAATTCTCGTTAGAGACACATTGCACCAGGACCCTGTAGACATTGACACTGAGTTGCAGGTCGTAGCAGTTCGTGTTGCACTTCCCCTCCAGGTGACGATTTGTTCTATCTACCTTCCCCCTGGTGTTCGAACTGATATCCGTGATGTCGTGAACATCATCGATCAACTCCCACCACCCTTCATACTACTAGGCGATTTTAACGCCTACAATGTGTGTTGGGGATCGGTGCGGAACGATCGACGGGGACGTCACCTGGAGAATATATTGAACGACTTGAATCTGAGCTTTTTGAACGAAGGCAGAGCCACGCACTTTTGTGCAGCAACGGGTACATTCAGTGCCATAGAACTTAGCGTCGTTTCAGGAGCCATCGCTCCGTTGTTCAAATGGGATGTGCATCACGACCTTTGTGGTAGTGATCACTTTCCAATCCTCTTAAGGCCTCTGTTTAACACTGTTACCGAATCCCGCTGGCCACAGTGGGTTCTTCAGAAAGCAGATTGGACCAAGTTCGCGGAATCTTTATGTCATGAGGATAATTATAACTTGACCGTAGACGAGGAGGTCAATCATTTCACGGATTCCATCACGAGCGCGTCTAAAAGCAGCATACGCTGTCATCCACTCGGCCCCGTCTAGTTCCCGTTCCCTGGTGGAACGAGGAATGCGACTTGGCGCTACGTGAAAGCAGACACCTCTTCTATACATTCCGTCGTTATCCAACAGAGGAAAACATGATAGCTTTCCAGCGAGCGAAAGCTCGTGCTAAGAGGATTGTGAAAAAAGCAAGCGCGAATCATGGCGCAAATACGTTTCCACCGTTACAGTTGCCAAAGTTTGGGAGAAGGTCCGGAAAATATCCGGCTTCAATACAGCTACAACCATTGCTGACTTATCGGTAAATGGTAACGTAGTTACCTCAGCGGTCCAAATTGCTAACACTTTGGCGTCTCATTTCGCATTTATTTCTAGCTCTCAACACTACCCACCCGGGTTTCTAACTCATAAAGCAAGTCTAGAATCTATACCTCTTAATTTCTTCTCCAGAGATGACGAGGTATACAACCTGCTTTTCTCTCGTGAAGAGCTAGATAGCTAGATGTCAAAGTGTAAGGATAGCTCTCCTGGTCCAGATGCAATACATTATCGTATGATCCGAAATCTTCCGGAATCATTTAAGTCTAGGCTTTGTCTATAATAGGATATGGACTGAGGGCAAGTGCCCGACCAAGTGGAAGGAATCTCATATAATTCCTATCCCCAAAGTCGGGAAAGATAAACACTTGCCTTATAGCTATAGACCTATATCGCTGACCAGTTGTCTCTGCAAACCCATGGAGCGAATGATCAGCAAGCGTCTGATTTGGTTTTTAGAATCAAACGACTTGCTGGCCAACACACAGTGCGGTTTTCGCCGTCACCGCTCAACAGCAGATCATCTGGTCATACTAGAGACAGCTATCAGGAATGCTTTCGTTGAAAACAAACACTTGGTAGCTGTGTTTTTCGATATTGAGAAAGCCTATGACACTGCATGGATATATGGTATTCCCCGTACTCTGCATTCTTGGGGTCTCTGGGGACGCTTGATGTTCTTTTTAAAAGACTTCATGTCGAACTGGCTCTTCAGGGTGCAGATCGGAAATAACCTGTCACAAATGTTCGCACTGGACAATGGGGTCCCACAAGGCTCCATACTGCGCGTTACGCTATTTTTGATTGCCATTAACGGTGTAGCTCCATGTATTCCATTGCCTGTACAGAGTTCGATATTTGTCGACGACATTAGTATCTTTGTCGCCGGACAAAATTCTCGACCAGCAAAACTGTGTGTGTCGCAAAACTGTCGACTGATGTGATTACAAGTTTGTGCGCGTCGTCTGTACGGTGCTAACATGCATGTACAAGTCTGCACCGATGCTGGTCAAACTCCTTTGTGATAGAATACCGCCTCGGAAGCGAACGTCGGCCAGCGCCAAGCCCAGCCTACGCTGGCTGTGACTTGTGACTTGTTGTCCCTACAAACGATCCGTGGAGCTAGACAAGTATAAACATTGGCCGTGACTTGCCACGCCGTCTGTAGACACCGTAAGAAAAAAAAAAAAAAAGACTATGCGTCGAATTTGCTTTGGAACATTAGGATTTAGGACTTCAGGAAACCGTTATTTTCTGTGATGAAAGCAATTTTAACTTGACGGTATCAGATGGATGGATAAATGTCTGGCGAAAACCGAATGAAGGACTTAAATTAAAAAATCTGCTGACCACAATATAAAGGGAGGTGGTCATGTAAAGGTTTGCGTGTGTATGGGATTGGGAATTTTTGCAGAAGGAAACATGAATAAATATGTATATGTATTTAGATTTGCCGAAAAAATTGGACTACAGGAAGGATTTAAAATTTTACAAAGGAACCGGTCCCAAGCATATCCACGGCCCGATATAGGTGGCCGCAAGCAGGGCAACTGCCCAAAAAGGCACATTTGGGGGGCAACAAAATTGGTAGGGAATGAAAAAGTAGAGAAATCAGTAAAAATCATCAAAAAAGTTTAACTTTTTGTACAAACTGTAATAAACCAAGTAATACTCGTTTGAATTTAGTATCCAATTTAATAATAATGAATCAATGAATTAATTAATACTCCTAATAATATTTATAATTTAATGTAAAGGGCAGCAAAAATAATTTTTGTCCTGAGCGGCGGGAAAGCTAGATCGGCTCCTGAGCATACCTCATACTTAAAGGGTGGATGCTTTATAACTACCCTACAGGGATAAAAACTCCCCGGTCATAGACATAAATGTTATTGAAAATTTATGGTAAAAAATTACATCTCAAAACAATTGTAGAATCTATGCCAAATAGGCTAAAATTGGTAATAAACAAGTAAAGAAATCCCACAAAATACTGATGTTTTAGTATTAATTGTGTTAAAAAATCATAGTAGCATCTTCATAGTGAGGTTTACTTTAATATGAATTATTCTGTTGTCAAATATTTTTAATAATGTGGAGTTGGTCGTGTCCCTAATAGAGTAAAAAGTGGAAAGGTTGTACGGGCGTCGGACATAAAATAAAGCACAACTATCTACAGTTAAAAATATAAATATAAATAAATAAATAAATTTAAAAAAGAAATCGATTTTCTTAAATGTAGGAGCTCTAATGAAGGAATAAACTATTTTGAAACTGGTCAGCTGTAGATATGTGTGCTTTATTTTATGTCCGATACCCGTACAACCTTTCCAATTTTGAATAATAAGTAACAAAAATAATTATTAGTAATAAAATTTATTAGAAGAAAGCCTAATTCATAAAATTTATTGATACAGTATTGAAGTATAATTCTCTTATTATCTGTCTCATTTTGTAATACGGAACTAACAGTAACAGTTTATTTTTTATGTTGCATATTGACAATACATTTATAATATTGTCATAGTATTGGTTCACACGGATACGCCAAAGTCTGTTTACACCACAACAGTCACCAAAGTAACCATATCTAGTTTCGTATTACAAATTGAGACAGATTATAACTGTATTATTTTGATTGTGAGCCACCGTATTTATCTGTATACGGATCTTTTGATAATAAACTTTTACAATATAAAAATATTAACAATATAATGTCCTAAATATAGTGTTTTAGATACTGACATATATGTATTAACCCGAACACATTAGCACACTATTCGTCCCACACAAATATTATGTATTACATCCTATTTCCATAGTTTTATCAGGGAGCCCATATATGGAAATGGGCCTTCCTTAATATGGTCCAATGACCTTTGTCTCTAGTGTTACGGTACTATAAATCCCGGCTATTTTCGGTATATCTTCGTACCTCTTGGTCTTTTGTCGCCCTCATAATCTTTTATATTCCATCGAAAGCCAGGTGAAGTTTTTTCTCATCTTCCATCGCGTGACGTATCAGGTGACCTGTCAATTTCAACCTTTTCGAGAGTGATATAACGTCAGGCACCTATTTTTAGGCTACTTTGTGTAATAACAGTAACAATACAAAAATGTTTTAAAGAAATTGACGTCACTATATTTGATTATCATCAAGCTTTATTCATCATCGAGTGATGTTGGACTACACTTCAATCAGCGACCCGTGGCGGATGGGTATAAGGTCTGCGCAGAGAGAGAGAAAGCGAAAGATAAAGGCACGAAATATGACACTAAATGCGTTACCACTACTACGTCTCTGTTAGCATCACGCGTAAAATTTCGTACGTCATGGTTTGTTGGTTGAGGTACACCCCTAAAACAATACTGAACTTTTTTGGCTATTATCCATAGATGCTTATTTTTAGGTTCCTCGACCACTGCTCTAAAAATAGTATAGGTTTTCAATAAAACTTTTCCATCTGAATATTTTTTTCTGGAACTATTTTTACTAGTTAATTTAATTTTACTGCATGAAATATAAAATTAACGTAAAAGTATGTATGATATGTGATATATCTGTATTAAGTTCGAGTAACGAACTGAATGATAATAAAAAGAAATGTGCTGGAGTAAAGAATAGGTGACTACAAAATTACAAATTTCTTTACAGAGGGCAGCACATAACAACTTCACTAAATAATTCAAGCATTATCAGTAGTTGGGTTAGTAAGAATTTGGTTAGAAAAAGCCGGACGAAGCGAGTTACCTATCTTCTAGTTTAATGACAAAACCTAGTTTGATGCCAGCCACACTAATAATGCCACCTGTTTAGAATCAATGTACATTGAATAAATCACGTTGACGCACGCGCAGTTGTGTAGTCACCTATTCTTTACTCCAGCCAAAATATGTATTTGTATTTTATTCATTGTATTCATTAAAATATGTGAAGTGTTTATGCAAAAATAAATATATATATTTTTTATGAATTGAAATTTTATTTATTCTAAGCTGGCATTTGAAATATAAGAAAACGTAATTGTAATAAAATATATTTTTAAATATTCGAAAAGGAATCGTTACATGTGTATAAATACCGCATATTTTCAATAGATATACAGTGTTTGAAGTATATAACTCGACTGGGCATTCTGATGATTGTTAACATAGTTATTAAATTAATGTTGAATAGCGATGATAACGGTAATCTTATCATTTACACATTTATTAAAATGTTAAATTGTTTTTATTGTATTGCTAACTGATAGACAGTTGGAAATCAGCGCCGTATTCTTGTCAATTAATCGTTCAATTTGATTTATTTAATGGTTTCATATATTCTGTGACACATGTATATACTGTGCACTTTTGTAATAACAAACAAGATCTAGTTATTTTGGTTACTTTTGTAGTGTTTTACTGACTTTAAATGTCATTTAAAAATTTCCTTGCGTTGCAATTCAGACTTCAGATTTTTTTGGTTATGACATATGTCAAATTGACATTTTTTGCCATTATTTAATGCCAACATGACATACAGTTTCAAAGGTGCAATCTATTAAAATCAAAATTTCCTTTTAGTTTGTTCTTACAAAAGTGAACAGCATATACAGTCTGTTCCAAACGGTTAGGCGGAACTAAATGGGAATTTAGTTCTTTTAGTTTGTGACGAGAAGGGACCTTGCTTGGGTTATTTCATTTTTCACGTTGGAATGTCAAAATTTAAAATTCCTACAATGAAACCATGGAAACGAATGACATATGTCAAAATTAAATTATTTTTTTTACATATTTTAATGACAAAAAATAAATTGGAAATTTGTATTAAGAATGACACAAAAAATATAAATATAAAGATAATGATATTTTAAAATGATATTAACCTTAACCAAAAAATGTTTATTGTAAGTCTGATTTACAAAGCTTAAACAAAACGGCCGAAAAGCACGATTTAAACGATGAAAGTAACTAGATTGTAAAATTTAGTTCCGCCTAACCGTTTGGAACAGACTTTAGCTTTTTATTAACTTTAGATCCTATATTAGAGAAGAAATTTTTGCAGACAAAATTCTCTGCTTGTACTAATGAAACTGTGGCAACTTAACTGCGAATAACAAGTTAATGGTATTGTCCTAAATACAGTTATTAATTTAACATCGGTATACCTTGAAATTTCCAGCTTTGTTTAAGTGAACAATTTGTGTGCAGAATAATTTACACCACAAATTTTATGTACGCTGCTTTTCCATTGTCTTAAATCGTGACATGAAAAATAGAGTGTTGTTTGTATTTTGAATATTTCTAATAGACCATATTAGTAAATAAGTCACAAAATAGGCTTCCGTGATGCCGTGGATCGTTTCCTTTTATTTGAATTGAGCATGTGGTTTTTCTTTAATTATTTATATTTGTTTGTAAACTAATTTAAAGACTTTTGTTACATTAATTAGTATGCATTAGTAACATATAAAAAGGTGAAAAATATTTAAAAAATAAATCCCTTACGTAAAAGAATCTAATGGACGTCTAACCCCACTGATTATACATTTCTTATACAAAACTAATAGTCTGAAATAAAATTAGTATCAATCTATACATCAAAATTTGCAGTGATTTTTTTCCATTAAATAGGATATTTTTAAATGTATAAACATTTATGCAAAAATGTTACTGCTCAATAACTTATCAGACAACTTTCTGTAATTTTAAAATATATTTGTGGGTTTCCAATAATTTTTATATTTATATAGTTTTGTGTAGAAATGTGCAAATAACACGTCAGCATTTTTTTCGACATGATTTTTTATAGTTCAGAACCGTCCAAAAACAATATATTTGATGATGATGAAATACCACTTGGTACACGTGTTTTTTACGAAAAATAATCATTTCTTGTAATGTAATTTGTTTACATACAATTACATAACAATTTTTATTTTACAATTAAAAATATCCTACTAAATACAAATTCGCTGCAAATTTTGGTGCATAGATTGCTACTAATTTTAATTTAGACTGCCAGTTTTGTATAAGGATCTTGTAAGAACTATACTACTGTGTCTCCCCTTAAACTAAACAATTACGAAATAGATCTTAAAATTAATATTGTTTTAAACTTAGCACAAATTTTACTGATGACACCAAAGATAAAAAGTCTTATTATATTTCTGTTGGCTAAGGTCCAAGGTTATTCCATGTAACAAATATATCTTTTTTCAAAAAAAAAAAAAATTAAATTAAATAATATTAAATAAATACGAGGTCGGTTTTTGTATTTTCTCGCCCAAACTTAAAAATAACAACTAACGGACACAGTCAAACAGGAACTCTTTACCTAAAACATATAATGGGTGCGTTTAGCGAACGCAACTATTAAGTATCAGCGCAAATCTGTTTACTTAGTGCTTACAGTCAACTGTTGCATGTTCGCTAAACAATCAGCAAATGAAAACATGCTGACTATCAATTTGTCATTAATCATTATGGTTGAGGTTACTGTAAAACAGGGGTGTCAAACTGGCCGCCCAATGTTTGCATTTTGGCGGCCCGCAACGACTTCTTATACTATAATAAATTTTTATGCTATATATCATTTAAAAATGTATTTGAACGAAAATACCTCGTGACAGAATCTCTTCGAGCCGCGGCGTCAAGACTTCGGCAAAGGGCGGAAAACCAATAGTCAGGCAATAACTGTTGCAGTTAGCCAAGGCTGTGCGATAGTCGGTAGATCGGTGATTCCCCGTGATTCCAAATAATATACTCGTAAGCAGAGCTTTTAAATAGCACCTTTCTATTGAGCTCAAGAGCGCTATGAAGTGACGCCAAGCGGACCAAATCTGAACTCATGAGACGAGTTTATTGTTTACATGTGGTTATCTCGTGATGTTTGTATCGCGTTTAAACTTTAGTGTTGCAGTTTGTTTGTAATATTAATTTTTTATACCAATTATTACTATTGTTTATATTACTTTGACTTGCAACGAGTTGTCATAACAGAAATTGCTGTGTATTTGGTTGTCACTCTAGAAAAGGAAGTGATAGAAACATTCCATTATTTTTCAAATAAAAACAATTTGTGAAAATAGTAAATAAATTTCGTGTTGTGGAAGAGATAAATAGGAAAAAAAGCACGGAAATTTTTTATAAATACGGGGGGAAAAGTGACAAAAAAAGTATGAAGGTGTGCTCAAAGCATTTCAGAGCTACAGATTACATCAATATTGTTTACTTATTAATATTTAACAAACTAGTATTTATTAAACAAATTAAATAATGCATGAATCTCCTGGTATACTGGTGCAGGTTATCTCGAGTTAATTTTAATGTTCGAATGGCTTTGTGAGGTGATGATTTTAGACTGATTGTTTGAAATACAACCCACATATGTCGACATTCTAATCATTTCTTTTTTCCGGAATTCCGCATAATATAACATGACCGGCGTTTAACAACAATTCTCCTTCAACTACATAACTAAAATAATGTGTTGCACTTAAGAAATTAAAATAAGTTAGTAAGGATAGCTATTTGTTATTCATTATAAATCGTTGATTTAACATGTAAACAAATAAGAAAAACTGTCACATTACACGTTTCGATCAGCTGATTTACAGCGATCGCAGCGGGGTCTTCGGTCGTTGTTGAACCCAATAGGTGCAACTGCTGTATACAGTACCAGTACGCTGATTGCGAACAGTTTTGTTGTTCGATAAAGAAAATATTCTGGCAAAATTTAATTATTATTTCTTTACTTCCTTCAAATACATATTCAGAAAAATGGTTGAAAAAGAAAAACAGCATGAAATTAGTTTGAAATGCCTGCTATAAAGAAAAAAGGCGGTCTCGTTCAGTGAACCGATGAAGTCATCATAAACAACAGTTGCGTTCGCTAAACGCGCCAATTACCTCGATGTAGAGGATTATCTTTTTTTTTAATAGCATTTTTTTAACATGGAAAGATTTTATTAATTTTCTGAAACTGTAAATAAAGTCTGTTTCTTTGGTTTAGGAGGAACTAGATTTTCAATTCCAGTTACTTTTACAGATCAAGTGAAGCTTTTGATAATTTTGTTTAGCAAAAACCTACTTCAAACCATAAATGGAGAGCTCATGGCAACTTAGAAAAATGAAAATTCCAGTTAGTTCCGCCTAAACGTTTGGAATAGCCTATAACACCCACAGCTTATTATTCAACCAACAAGCACAAATACGAAACAGTTAATCGCAGATACGTTACTGATGTTCTAGGTGATTGTATCCACTAAATACGCGCTCTTCCATGTTACGCAGAATTGTAAGGTCGGTTATAATCTCGACGAATAAAAAATATTTGGATCAGGGATTACTAAATTTTTTGTCATTGTCTCTTTTATTAGTTTCGGATTTGCTGTTATGTTTTAGATTAGACTACTGATCTAATTTTTTGTTTTGTTTTTTAGAATCCGTCACCGTTGCGGAGAAGGTTGTTCAAGTGGCGGAACTGATGATGGTGGTTTCGGTCACGAGGGCATCTATGCGATGACATGCGCAGTACATTACACCTCTGGTTCACAGAGCATCGATAGCTCGCACCTAGGCGGCATGGAAAGTGGACTTAGGGGTGGTAGCTTAAGTAGAGGTTCGATGGGAGGCAACAGAGGCTCATTAGCTAGTATGGGTAAGCCGACTAGCAGTACATTGGCTAGTCTGGCCGGATTGTTTAAGGAGAGGGATGAGAGAATTAACGAGACACAGAAAGAGGAGGCTAAAGAAGAA
The DNA here is from genome assembly GCA_963971575.1 of Liopterus haemorrhoidalis. Taxonomy (NCBI): domain Eukaryota; kingdom Metazoa; phylum Arthropoda; class Insecta; order Coleoptera; family Dytiscidae; genus Liopterus; species Liopterus haemorrhoidalis. The sequence continues at coordinate 116,722,373 of OZ020611.1, forward strand.
AAACAACAACAACAGCTAGTGGATAATAAACTAGACACACTTCAGAGAGTCAGAGTAAGTTATTTTATTGACGTTTTAGCACAGAATACACAGATGATCCGTTATACGGTTTGGCATAATAAAAATTGCTTTGTTATACGTTCCTCATACTCTATCTCAGAAAGACTGATAGTAATAAAATTTATTATTTGTAAAAAGTTATTGTTTTTTCACACAAAAGCGGCAAAACAAAAGCGACAAAATATCAATAATTCGAAACGAAATATTGTTAAAAACAATCGAGTGTGCCGCACATATTATATGGGAATACGAACTAGGGTTAAACACAATAGACCATAAAAATCTGACCCTAAAATTTTGAGGAAAAATATGGTCACAGGCGTGCGTTGAATAAAATAATAAATAGTAATATAGAAATACACAAAACCAATTTAAACGTGTTTAAAATGTGCACGCCATTGGTAACTTCCTGACAAAATGATTTATTACTATCAGTCTTTCTGAGATAGAGTATAATGCAATAAAGCTGAAAAACATTCTATTCTAAAAATACGTACATTAGAACATAGCCTGTTTATGACTTATTGTGTTTAGCATGTTTTTAGCATGTTTATGACGTATCTGTGATATTATGTGGTAATTTACCTTTTCATAGCCTTCTGTCACCGCGCACATATGTTTCGTTTTTGGGAACCTTTTTTATATTTAACTATTTGTTATAGCTTGTTTCTTTTGTTTAAGTGGAAGTAAATATTGAATTCTAGTAATTTTAACCGTTTAAGTGAGGCTTTTGATCATTTTGTTTAGCCAACTTTAAACCTGAAAAAGAGAGCACAGAGCTCATGGCAACTTAGAAAAATAAAAATTCCAGTTAGTTCCGCTTAAACGTTTGGAATAGCCTATAGTGGGTATGGCTGGGCTATAGTGATGAAAATAGTGTAGATAAAATAAAACTAAATAACACATGGCCGCAAATATTAAATTTAAAAAAGATTGCATAAAAATGTGATCGTATGATACAATTTTATGTGTTTAGTTATAAATTATTACCACTTACTTATATAGTCTGTTGTTTTAAGCGGAACTAAATTTTGAAAACTAAGAACTTAACGTTTAAATGAGGCTTTTGATCATTTTATTTAGTAAAACCCCACTTAAATCATTAAAAAGTGAGATCGTGACAACTTACAAAAATAAAAATTCTATTTAGTCCCGCTTGAACGTTTCGGATAGCCTATACTTTGATAACACGTTATTAATTTATCTGGCTGTTTGACAGAATTTTGAGGTTGACAATTAGTTTGACAATAATATTCAGTATATTGATTTGATTGACAAAATGAAGTATTCTAACCATTTTACTTTGCAAGTGAGTCTTTAGATTGACCAACCTAAATTAACCCTTTACTGCATGAATTTTTATTTTTGGCTGAAATAATTCATGGGCATTAGGAATTAGTTCTTATTGACAGAAAAATTAATTAAAAAAATACAGTCTGTTCCAAACGGTTAAGCGGAACTAGATTTTGCAATCTAGTTACTTTCATCGTTTAAATCGTGCCTTTCGGCCGTTTTGTTTAAGCTTTGTAAATCATACTTACAATAAATATTTTTTGATTAAGGTTAATATCATTTTAAAATGTCATTTTCTTTATATTTTGATTTTTTGTGTCATTCTTAATACAAATTTCCCATTTATTTATTTTTTTGTCATTAAAATATAAAAAAAAAATATTTAATTTTGACATATGTCATTCGTTTCCATGGTTTCATTGCTGGAATTTTTAATTTTGACATCCCAACTTGAAAAATGAAATAACCCAAGCAAGGTCCCTTCTCGTGACAACCTAAAAGAACTAAATTCCCATTTAGTTCCGCTTAACCGTTTGGAACAGACTGTATATTTAAAATATTACAGTCTGTTCCAAACGGTTAAGCGAAACTAGATTTTGCAATCTAATTACTTTCATCGTTTATCTCGTGCCTTTCGGCCGTTTTGTTTAAGCTTTGTAAATTATACTTACAATAAATATTTTTTGATTAAGGTTAATATCATTTTAAAATGTCATTTTCTTTATATTTTGATTTTTTGTGTCATTCTTAATACAAATTTCCCATTTATTTATTTTTTTGTCATTAAAATATAAAAAAAAATTTATGTTTGACATATGCCATTCGTTTCCATGGTTTCATTGTTGGAATTTTAAATTTTGACATCCCAACTTGAAAAATGAAATAACCCAAGCAAGGTCCCTTCTCGTGACAACCTAAAAGAAATAAATTACCATTTAGTTCCGCTTAACCGTTTGGAACAGACTGTAATTATTATTTTTATGAAAATAGGGTTTGTGCCATACATGGAACATTATGATTCTACATTATGTTACAAAAGAAAATTATTCCGTATTATTTGCTCGTCAATTGGTGTTCTTCATTAGGGATTAAAAGCAGTCGCTCTCGAATTTTTGAAAAAAAAGGTCGTATCTTCTAGTTGTCCTTTCTCAATAAATTCAGAGTTATCGTTGAAGTACAAATTCCGCTTGATATCCTCAAGTCTATTGCAGCCCATTACTTGAAATACTGCAGGACCCATTGCTGTGTATGTGGCATATATGACCATTCATGAAGTAACGTTCTGATTCAGTTTTAAAAGTAAAATAAAAATCGGAATGTGCCATATATGGCACACTATGCGGTAAAGGGTTAATAAAATTTGTTGTCGAACAGGGGAACCAGTGTTCCCAATCAAACACTGGGGCACATATTTTACAGCAATGGTTTGCGCCACTCTCTTTATGTTATTAATTATGTTTCTTTAAGCTATAAATTGTTAATGTCATTTGGTGAGTAAAAAGATCGTTTTATAACCGTGTTAAGTAAAATATACTAATAAAACTTAGATTTTTTAATTCATCAAAAAAATTTATAATAGTAGTTCCATTTTTGTCTTGTTATATAAACTTTTACCTACCCGTGCGAGGCAGATATTTATTATTTAGTTTAGAATACATTCAAACGAATTATTATCATTATGTGGGCTTTAAAACTTAAATATTTTACTATATTTCAGATAGTGGATCCTAATTTAGTGTATGACTGCATAAACCTAGGAAGAAGAATTGACGTGACTTGGCCTGATGAGTGCATGCGTGTTCATGGTGGAAGATCACACTGGCGTGATTGGCTGCCGGAGAAAGGAATGGAAGGCCAGGTACATTACTTTATCACTCTTAATAACTTCTAGAAAAATGTTAAAATTTGCATAATAGCTTGAGTCAAATACAGTAAACCTCGATTTAATGGACTTCGGATTCTACAAACTGATTGTTAAAAACCTACCGATCATAATTTGTTTTAAATATTGCTGGTTTGTAAACACAGCTTTTAATCGGTTCATCTTCGGTAAAAATTCGACTGGAGGAATTAACATAGGGAATGAATTATAATGGCACGTTCAGAATCACACAGACCGAATTACGTTATTTGTCGCGTGTTCAATAGTATAATCTGTCTCAATTTGTAACTAGATCTGGTTACTTTGGTGACTGTTGTGATGTAAACAGACTTTGGCGTATCCGTGTGAACCAATACTATGATATATTATAAAAGTATTGTCAATATATAACATAAAAAATGAACTTTCCCTATTAGTTACGTATTACAAAATGAGATACATAATACATATGCCAATAATACGAAAAAGGGCACATTTTAGTGTAAATTAGAAGTTGGCAATTATAGTTATAGAAACTATTATACGAGGGTTACCTTTTCTGTTTTTACAAACGACCACTAGATGGCAATATTGAAATGTGTCATTACTATATTCGTAAAATTTGTTGTTGTAAAATCAGGTTGTTTAGAATTGGTTTTAATTTCGTCGTGGTCGTGCGTCCGTCAGTGATGAATCTCGTGAGGGTCGATCAAAATCGGTTGTGATTCAAAAAAACATCGATGCTGTGCACCAAATAATTGAAGAAGATCGGCATGCGACTTATCGTGAGATAGAAGCATCCTTTGGCATATCGCAGACTGCAATACATTCGATTTTGCATGAACATTTAGCTGTAAAAAAGATCTGTTCCCGATGGATTCCGCATAATTTGACCGAAGCTCCAAAAAAAGCTCGTGTTGATTGGTGTAGGGGAATGCTAAACAAATTCAACCGTAGGTGACGGGACACTCTTACCCTCTCTTAGTCCGGTAAATCGAGGTTTTTCTGTACTATTTTCACATAGATTTGGTTTGAATTTCTCTTGCCCTCGTTTTCTTAGTTTACATTCATACATTTAATTTAGTAATTCATAAGTTTATAGGCATTCATATTTTGTTATGAAGGTTGTCCATCGTTGGATTCCGTGCCATCGTGACCCGAACAAACGGTCCCATGTTGATCGTACAATACTACTGGTTAAAATAGATGATAAGTATGTACCTATCGCTGAAAGCGGAGTGCAGGACCTTAGTAACGAGACATGAAGTTTAATACAATGTTCAGGGTAGGTAGAAATCATTACAGGTCGTTTCCACTCCTCAGTGCATTCAAGCTTTTAATTGTCACTCGTTGCAGAACATGACGTGCATTATAAAATATAAGAATATATGTGAGATGTATATTGTCGAATTATATATCAGCACCTCAGAGGTAACTTGTATTAAGTCACAAATGATAAACAGCTCAGAAAATACGATTTAAGATTGTTTACTTCCTTGCGTTGATCGACTTGATACAGTTTTAAAGCAACGTATATTGAAACTGGCTAGAGCTATAGTTCCAAATTATTTTCCAATCGACGGACTATAAAGTATTAAGTCACTTGGCACTAAAATGTCATTTCTGATAAAAATGTGACTTGATACAGTTTACCTCTAAGGTGCTGATATGCAAAATAGCGGATATGCAATAGAAATAAATCTGTAATACTTATTTCAGATAACCGTACGGTGATGTATTTTAAACATAAATTTATCATAAAACACAGCCAAAGTAGACGAAAGTGATTATACTCTTCTATTTTATTTTATAAAATTTCGAGTGGGGGATCAAATGAAAGTTCTTGTCGCGTGAACAAACAAGAAAATTTTATTTTTCAAAAAAGAACGCATTTTTTTCTAAGAGCTGCTTACTATTAAACTAACGATTACTATTTAACAAAAAAGGTTTTACAACTTCGGATCATTTACTACTATAATCGAAACTATTATAATTTTGAAAAAATATATTTGAATTTTCACGTACGGTATTTAATGAAAGCTCTTTAGCAAACATAGGTTTATAGACGATGTAATAATAATGTATTAAAATCAAACATACTATAAAAAAAAAAAAACGCAATATTATACGTTGAATCGTTATGGTAAGAAATACCTATGTATAAATAAAATAAAACCTGTATTTTATTTAATGCTTTTGCGATTACGATTCTAATTGAACGTTTGTCGTTCAGAACGAAAAATGGGCTTCTGCCTCGTACTACTAGTTGTCTGGGATTTTTCACCTGTGAATGCATCTGGTGTGAAATGAACAATCGTGTAGGCAGTGGTTTGTGGAGCAGTCGCGCGCAAGCTGGTTGTTAAATTTTCATGAATAATCCGAGCCGGTTGATAAACATACTCATTATTAAAAATTTCAATTAAGTATTAAAATCAGACATAAAAATTATTTAAAAAAAAAAAAATGAATCGATGTTTATCGGATAATACGTTCGGGGAGATATCTGGGATTTTTTATTTCAGTATCCCCCCTTTTTTTCAAGCGAGCCGCTTGTTAATTACTTACCAACACGCCACTGACTTTACTGAACTTTATAATAGGTGGTAACTCTGAATATTTGTATCCCTTAAGTAAAGTTCCCTTTATAGTACCACATATTTTAGAAATTTAGACATACTTTGACATGGGCTTTTGGCCCAAACGGATTTTTAAGTGGACATCATGGGCAAACAAACGTAGCCGAGGAAGACCACCCCTGAGTGACTGATGACCTAAAGCGTAGCTTTATAAGCTATGATAAAAAGTGGGACAAAAAGTTGGAAAAGTTGGACAAGGGTCCAATTTGAGGTAATCTGAAATAAGTTTGCTAATTTCTACAATACAAGGTATCCGATATCTGTTCCTAAATAACACCAATAAGGTTTTTCTGTATGATCATGTTTTATACAATGTAGTTTTGTAACAAGTGGAAATTGAAACGAATTGATATATGTTAAGGCAAGGCATGAACATGAAATAATGTTAAAGTGGAGACTGGAAACGAACCTAACCTTAATGCATACAAATATTCTCATATCTGTTGAGGTGAGACATATTACCACAATGTAACTGTGATATATACTGTTTCCAGTACTTAGTGAAAATTTCCCAAGTCCAATTATTTCATTTTTATTTTAATATATTCATTGCTTACTTATCAATTATTAAAGTTATGGTTTGTCTTACAAGTTATTGCAAAGGTAAATTTTATTCTGAATGGTTGAAGAACAAATCTAAGCCATTTCACATATACATATTTATTAGGTAAATAATTTACAAGATATTTGTAACGCTATAGTTATGAGATATATTTACTTAAATGTGTATTCAATGAAATATAGTTTTATAATATATTTCAAACACATGTAAAGCAACTAATAATAATTGGTGTATTAAATAATTTTAAAAGTGCTAACTACAAGAAATCTTTTGGTTGTCAATTTCAGTATAAATATTTTGCCATTAATGTGAATTAAACAGTGTAGTACAAGGCGGGATTGTTAAAAGAAAGATATTGCAGATATCAGCTTCAAGGATTCTTTTAATGCCCATAATCGACCCAAGATCTTTCCGAAATTCTTGTTACCCTCAACGCTAAATGTTGTAAATAAGGCTATAGCAAACTAAAGGCGGGAGAATAATGTTTTATCTTTTCTCTGAAACATTACCAAACAAAATATTAATAATAAATCAATAGTCGGTTGGCCGTGGCATTGTGGTAAGGCAGTTGCTTGCGGAATATAGGGACGCGAGTTCAAAACTCATCACTTCGGAATTTTTTCCTCAGTCAGCTTAGGAGTCGACTCAATTTGTTTATATTAGGATAATAAGCATCTCGATTAAACTAAAAAATGGCTATTTAATCTACTGTACTCGCGCCTACACTTGTTTAAATTTACTTCATTTCAGTTGTGGCTAAAATTAAAAAACCGCAATCACTACCACTCGTACGTAATAGCTATAACGCTATTTGAATTGAGAAATCACCTTTAATAGTAATAAACACACTAGTGGGATTAAAAGTGAAAATGTAAAAGAAACATTTTCTAAGGAAAATCTAGCGACTTTCTCACATTTGTCTCGAAGATTGACAATGTCTGTTCTGTAAATAAATTTAAAATATTTTAACGAATGAAAGGTCTAACTTTAGTGAGATTCCCGTCCAAATTTATCTTTGCAAAAACTTGCTCTTAAAACGAATTTTAATCAGTTAGGTATAAGTCATTTTTTTTTAAATATTTCACAGGACTTACCATAATTTGATATGATAATGAATTGCATACGTGTTTTGTTTTAATATCTTAAGAATGTTGCGCGATGTGAAAAAAAATAATATATGTTTTAGTACAGAATGAGTACTTGAAGTTAATTTACTAAAATATTTATTGAAAATGTTGCATGTGGCTCCGTAGTAAGATGGTTGCTGAATACAGGAATGCTGGTTTAAACCCATTGGTGCCAGAGAATCATTTCCGACTCGATTTTCAGACAGGTTTGCACACTCGAATTATTAATACATTAAAATTTATATCTGGCTATATTAATATAAGGATATAAAGGTAATAATTTCGAAAGACAGAAATCTTACTTGCCCTATAACACCTACACAAACACACTTTGGCTGCCAGAAGGGTCTTAGTGCATTTTTCTGGGGGCTTTGTCAGTCAAATATGAATGACATGGACAGTGTTGTAACAGATACATTTAAAAAAAAATTCTAGATACAGATACTTAAGAAAAATTGTATCTAGATGCAGATACAGATACAGAATTATAAAAAATTTCTAGATACAGATCCATGCCAAAAATGTTTGTATTTAGATACAGCTGGATGCTTTTGAAAAAACACTGAAAAATGAAAATACCATATTTTTTACCAAACAAACAGTGCATGTTAATCAGTATTATACAGGCTGTTCAAAAATGACCGTGACGTCACAAAAAGCTTACTAAATTCAAGGTAAAATACTATTCTACGGAATACATTTGTACTAAATAACGTATGTATTATGTTAGCCATATGTGCTGACGTATGAGCTGTCTATCTATAAAACTAATGTTAGTTTTATAGATACGCAGCTGTGTTCTTGTTAAGAGGATGTCCCTTTCAATCAAATTTTAGTCCTAATTGAATGGAATTCGTGTAATGTCACGATCATTTTTGATTACTAGTAAAATATTACTGATAAGAAATATGTGATTTTTTTTTTCTCATTCCATACAAATTTCATTTCTAAACAAAATTTCAGTTGGCATTCTCACGCTTACAAATTAAATTTATATGAACGTTTAATAATTTATTCAATTTTACGTCCTTTAGGAAACACATCGACTTATCTTACTGATTTCAATTAGGAAATGATATTAATATCCACAATAGCATGGCCGGACCTTGGGTGAGGCGGACTAGAGCCAGGCCTCAAGTGAAGAAATGCTTCAAAAAAATTATCAAAGTGTATTTTCAATCACTGGATACTTTTGAAGGGCCTTATTTTGTCTTACCCATGGCTTCACAAAACCGCGGTCCACTACCAAACCACATAGTTGTGTGAATATAATTTTTCACATGTTTTTAGTAAATTTCTCATGTGAATAGCAACAATAGTTATTCAAAAACCAAGTTTTCATTAATAATGACCCATTTTCCTTAAGTGTTGTACCTGCTATTGTGGTACCTAAATACCTGCTATTTTTACGCCCGTTCAAAATCTACGAAAAACGAGTGAGAATTTTTTTGTTTTTACATTCCATATAAATTTAATTTGTAAATGTCAGAATTTCAATTGTTTTCTAAATTTTGTTTATAGTAAAAATAAAATATTTAAAATGACAATTTATAATTAAACTATTATATCAGCTCGGTATCATGGTATAAAGTAAAGTAACGATCAAAGTATATGAAATACAGATACATATTTCAAAAAGTTTCTAATTTGTATCTAGATACTTGAAGTATCTAGTTACTGTATCTAGATACTTGCAACTAGATACTTGCAACTAGATACATTACAACACTGGTCATGGCAGCCAGAGTGTTAAGCGCTATTTAGGCTCCGAGATTATTTTATCAAAAAACAAAAATCCCTTTAAAGCTGAGGTATTAAAGTTATTGGAAATCGCGGGTTATACGGTAGACAAGTCTTATATACCGCTTTTAGACTCGAATTCAGAAAGAATATCTAAAGAAAAAATTGTTCAGTAAACATACTTAAAACCAATTGTGGTGTTGTTCCAGGCACTTTACTACAGAGCGTTCATAAATGATTGAAAGTCGTTTGAATTTTCCACTCATTAGATTAATTTTAAAGGTTGGTACTTATAGTCTTTTTCTCTAACTTTAGCGGAATTAGATTTTAAAATCTAGAAACTTTTAACGATTAAATGGGTGTTGAGCCCCATTCTATCTTTAAAAAGTGAGCTCCTGACAACTTAAGAAAATACATTTTTTGTTTAGTTCCGCTTAAACATATGGGAGAGACTATACCTGTGGCTGAACAAGGGAATACTTACAGAAGCAAATTAATGAGGAATAATCCCAAATTCCTTATTCGTTAGATATCCCCGATCGAAAATATGCTTCAACAATAAATTTATTATGCAGATAATACATTACTATGACATAACCACGAGTTTCCAAAGAGGGAGAAAATTCTTACCGCATACATTGTTAAATTGATATATTTATCATGTTCTATATTCTAGTGTACAGGTGTTCAATCTAAGTGTGCCATCATTGCTACCTCGAGAACTATAAGAGCTATGAGGTTGGTTAAATTAGCAAAGAAATACCATTTTGTAAGTCTATTACAAAACTACTAACAAATTTTTTTATGATCAGTGGTTCTCCAAATATGGGACCCAACTTTCTTATTTTAAATGAGAACATAGTTTTTTTAAATTTTTGTTTGGAAGGGAATTTTATTCTGAATTCAATGAATACACAGTTTAGTACCCTTACATCACAAAAAAATTGAGAAAAATGCATATTACATTAACATTAATTTAAATCAAATCGCACAGGATTCATAACTAAGAAATAAATTTATTTAACATTAAAATAAAAAAAAGAGCAATCGCCTGCTGCATGTAACATTTAGTAAATTGCTGTATACCACACATTTAATATTCGAAATAATGTTCTAAAAAATTTATTTTCAGGTAACTCATTCTGTACAGAAAATATTTTAGTAATAATAATTAATGTACACTCTTAACCACATGTGAAAATATATTATTACAGGGTTTTCATTGTTTAATGATAAGTTTTGTTGTCATTACCATTATATAATATGTTAAAGAAATGTTTTTGAACAAATTTGAAATTATTTATTTTTTCCATTTTTGTAAATTGTTTTAGTTTTTAAAATTGTTTACTTAATATCTGTAAAAGGAAAGAAACGAAGAATGAATTAATTTTTTATTCTAGTATATTTATGTCATATTTATAAGAAAAGTACATATTATTTAAAAAATATAATATAAATTCGTGTTTGTTAACTAAGCAAGTTAATGTGACTGATTAACTTTTGTTAATAATTGCTCATTAATTTTATGGTTTAAAGAACTGAAGTTTATGTCTTAAGTTAATTAAAAATACAATATACTTTTGTCCACATAATACTTACCAGAGGCCTTTCTAGTAATTATTTTACGCGTTCAGCTTTTTCTCTCTCGGAAATATTAAACGCGTTTTATGCAATAAGAGGTTCACTCGTAAAGATATTCCGTTTTTAAGTATCTTGTCCAGACCTATGCAAGATACATCTTTTTGCAATACGCGTAATTGTGAATGTTTCACGAGTGTACAACGCGCAAATATCAATTTGCTTCGTTCTGAGACTTTTTCCGACAGGGTTTACTCTCATATTGAAAGATACTGTCTCGCACACGTCGTAATTAACCTGCTAAACATGAGTTCAAATCTTGCAACGCACTCGTTCTTTGGATGTTAATTCAAGTGAAATTTTTTACATTGTATGTTAGTTTTTATCAGTGATTTTCAACCTTTCAAAACCCGTGTCCTAAAAAATTGTGTATTGGGAAGTTTTTTGCGCCCTACCGTAAAATATTAAATGAATATATAAAGAAATTAAAAAATGACATTAATATAATACTTGAAAAATCAGTTTATTTTTTTATATATCAAGATACAGTAGAGAAAAATAATAATGAAACTAAATATTAGTTTCACAAAAGCTACTTTTAATAGCTTCCCTGTGGTTAGATCATCTTAATTTTTCGAACTGTGGTGCATCGATCATTTCAAATAATGTTCTGGTTGCAAGCAGTTTGTTTATTCCATGTTTAGAGCTGTACGTGAAAATAATGCTTCACCTAGATATATTTTGGGAAATGGCACTACGGTCAATACCACTTTAAATAAAGCAGGCTTTTCTTTAAGACTACTCTTTTTTGTATAACTAGAGGATATGTACCTACACAACTGCGTATGCGTCACACCACACTAGATTTGTTCAATGTACAGTGATTCTAAAAAAGTGGCATTGTTATGTTAGTGTGAGTTAAGATAGCGTTTTGTCATTAAACTAGAAGATGGGTAGCTCGCTTCGCTCGGCTTCTTATAACCAAACCCTTACCAACCTAACCTAAAATAAGATAGTGTTTTGTCATTAAACTTGAAGATGGGTAATTCGCTTCGGTTGTTTCTAGACTTTTACTAACTAAATCTAACCTAATTATCTTGTTTTTAGGTGCATAGTACTTTATTTTCCCCCATATTAGCCCAATTAAAATTGTGTATCATTAGGCGTTTACGTTTAGTCAGTCAGATTAATCCGAGCGATCCGAGTGCTCCCGATCCGTTCGTAAAGTCAGTCGGAGTGTACACATTAGCTTATTTTTAGTCAATCCGATTAATCCGCCGGAGCAATCCGTGCGTTTCCAAGCAATCCGATAATCTGGTAGGATTGCTGGGATTAATGGATTGCTGGTGATGGGAGTTAGCGCGGGTAAATTGAATCTTATAGCTAATTGGAATGTGTTGAAAACATAACTTAACAAAATATACGAAATAAGTGCCGTTTGTGATAGAATTCTATTATTAGTAATAAACTCGTATTTATAAAACAAAATGCGGTAGCAGTTGTAATCAGCGACAGAAATTTGACAGTTGTAGTTTGCTCCACCGTCACCAGGCGTCACTACTTAACTTCAGATAAATATTGCTTACGAAAATGTTAACAAAATCCGAGAAATCCGACTAATCTTGTGACCTCGCCAAATCAATCTGAGCATATTTGTGGATTGAATAAATGTAAACGCCTATTGTGTATGAATTTATGAACCAGAAACCATTGTTTTAGTGCCACTGATAATCCTTGAATTATTTAGTGAAAATTTTATGTGCTGCCCTCTGCAAAGAAATCTTGTAACGTGGTAGGTACCGCTTCTGTAGTTTAGCCTTCTTGTTTTTAAATATTTGTTACTAACTGATCTCTTGTAGTTTTCATTGTGAGTTTACAGATATACCAAATAAGTAGGTTTATATTTATAAAAACCTAAAAACTTATTGATGGTGTGCGATACCCAAAGGTTTAGAAGCATTGATTGACATGTTACATTGTATTTGTCTGGAAGGAGCATAACAGAACGAGCTATTACATACCAATAAACGTATATGTATATATTTTTTAAACAAATGACTTGGTAATATTGGGTCTCTCTGTGTATTCTGTGGCACTGTTTCAGTTCGTCTGTTTGCATATTGCACATTAATTATACAGTTGAACTTTGATGATACGTAGGCAGTTTATAAGAGGAATTTAAATGTATATTAATTTTTGCACTCTTTGGTACCAATTTGTAACTTTCTGTTAGGTGTATACTTTTACAGAAATTTTATATTTCTAGACCACTTAATTAGTTTTGTAATCGTTTCTATCTTTTTACAGAATACACTAAGCGTTATTAAAAACGGAAAAACTACAAATCTGGTAATCAGTTTTATTATATCACTTTTGTTATTCTTGGTAGTAGGACAGTTGCAGCTATAAAAACTGACGTTTAACCCATTCACTGTAGTTGCCGCACGATAACCTACTTGTGCGTACCGCTGCGTAGGTACGACATGACCGATGCACAGCTGATTTGTAGTGCCCGGCATGCTGTCTTCTACAAGCGGTAGCGCTTTTCAATCAATTCAGCTTAGTGATTAATATTGATCACCGAATTACATAGATTTTTCAGTTTTTAATAAACTTTGAACTGCATTTTTAGTTCAATACCGAATGAAATAATTATAATATAATAATAGAAGTACTAAAAGTAGACTGATACGAATTGTTATACATAGATGATTTTATAACAGAACGCTGTATTAATATTTTGTTAAGTATTTGTATACTTTGTCCATATTTCGTATATCTTTTGTCATTTTGAAACAGTTGTTTTGATGTAAAGAAACAAAAAAAAAAAAAATATTGGAATTACTCGCTTATTTTAAATATGTAAATATGTACAGATTACACTTGATAAAGATTGTTGAACTATTTTCCTATCCTAATAAAAATATCGTGTACTTATACTGCAGATAGCCATTTATTGAAAAATATATAAAACAAGTCATTGTGAATAGCTTTTGTAGATAATGTTACAAGTACACTACTTATTAACTCAATAATAGGTTTGTTTTTAACATTGCTTAGTTTTATGTCAATATCTTAAATCAATGTGACAGAACTTGTACCATTCATGATCGTCTTAGATCGATAGATACTGAAAGAAGAGTTTTTTAGTGTATCACAAGAAAAGAATAATTTTTGGCCAACTATGGATGCACTATCCACGTACCAAGCAAATACAGGCAAATCACCAGCTATACCTAATATACGATACGACTACAACAATTGTTACTGGGGGAGTTGATAAGGGGGAGTATCGTAAAAAACAATCAGAAATAGAAAATAGTCAGTTTATTAAAACTAAAGGTATGGTAAATATATACGTAATAAACCCCTTTTAAGACTGCAGCGCCAATGTGGCAAAATCGAAACTAACCAAATAGACAACAACAACTTTTTGACATATGGAAAATACGTTGTAATCTAACATTTAGAAAGAATTTATTAATATTTTTGTCTTGATTTGTGTTTTATTTATAATAATAATAAATTTATTGTTTAGTTGTGCGTACAAGAAAGATACAAGAAACCCAGTCACAGTAAAAATTTAAATAAGCTTAAATAATATTACAAGAGAATATTACAATGTTTCTACAGCTTTTACTAGAAGGCTAAAATCATCATTGAGAAACTCAGTGATGCTATAAAAGGCCTTCTGTAGCAAATAATCCTTTATGTATTTTTTAAATAATACAGTTTTCAGATCTTTAACTGTTTGAGGCAGTTTGTTAAACAATACAGCACCGACATAAGTAGGTAAATTTATTGATATATTATATTTTACGCGAGGTAATCTGAATTCTTCTTTTTTTCTAGTGTCATACTTATGGACAGTGCTGTTTGTGTTTAACAAATTACCGTGTTGCTTAAGAAACAATAACAAATTTAATATGTACAAACAAGGTATTGTAAGAATATTCAACTGCGGAAAAATATCCCTGCAAGATGTCCTTCTGCCAACCTTACCAAGAATACGCACTGCTCTTTTCTGCAATTTAAATAGTCTCGGCCACTCAATAGAATTTCCCCAAAGAATTATTCCATACGTAAGGGTCGACTGTATGTAAGAGAAGTATACTAATTTGGCCGATTCCAAAGAAACATGATTTATCACTTTGTGAAGCATAAAGTTGTATGTGTTCACTTTTTTAGCAGTAGCATTTACATGCTGTCTCCAATTTAGCTTGGAATCTAACATGAAACCTAGAAACTTAATTGTTTCCATTTCATATAGTTCTCTCTTGTCTAAGGTCTTATTTAAGCTGAAAACCATGTCGTGTGTCTTACTCTCGTTCAGTTTGAGATGATTTTCATGGAACCATTTGGTGGCCTCGGCTTTTGTTTTGTTAATACTCTCTTGTATTTGATTGGACTGTACCCCGCTATTTATAAATGTAGTATCGTCTGCATAGATGATAGTGGATGCATTAACATTATTTGGAAGGTCATTGATGTAAAGTATAAATAGCAACGGCCCAATTATTGTCCCTTGTCCAACACCAACTTCAAGATCACAAATTTCTGACAGACTTCCATTATAATAAGTGGCTTGCTTCCTCTTGGCTAAAAATGTTTTAATTATACCGAGAGCATTGCCGCGAATTCCGTAGCGCACGAGTTTGTTGCACAAAATGTCATGTGACACGCAGTCAAATGCTTTGGTAAGGTCGCAGAAAGTAGCTGCAACGTGAAAACCATTTTCCAATCCCTCCATCACGTCGGCAAACAACGCAGTAGCTGCCTTCGTGGTGGACAAATTAGACCTGAACCCACACTTATAAATACTTACACTTATGCTAAACAGATACAGTATCTAAAAATCCAAACAAATGTAACACGTGTGTCAGAACAACAACAAACTTGCCTATTTGGTTAGTTCAACATACTTCCGCCATATAGAGTCTCTCTTATGATCATTTGTCTACAGCGAAACAAACTTACGTGCAACCAGGGACATACTGACTCTCTCCATACAAGAATTACATATTTTAGTACGTAAACAATATTACAATATTATTTACATTTAAAACAATATAGGTATTCGCACCTAAAGTCAGAACTATAAAAGATTCATCATCATAATTAATTATAGCATCATTGTGGTTCTCATGGTCTTCCATTTTTTCTTGTCTTGTACAGTTCAAATAGCTACTTCTATGCCTCATTAATATACTCTTCGTGATGTCCAGCCAGCGTTGTAACCTACATTTTTCTCTTCCCGTCAACTTTTCCCTGAACTAACTCCAGATCTTAAGCTCTTTGAGCGATATGCCCTAAGAACTGTATAACATGGTATATATAGGCTATTCCAAACCATTAGGTGGAACTAAATGGAATTAAAATTTTCTTAAATTGTCAATAGCTAATTTTTTATATATTGAAGTTGGATTTTCTTAAACAAAATGGTCAAAAGCTTCAATCAATCGGTAAAAGTTACTATATTTGAAAACCTAGTTCCGCTTAAAGCATCGAAACCTCCTATACTTAAGATATATAGCCGCAATTGGGATTTAATTTCTTCTAAGACCTGATGAATATTCCATGTTATATAATTTATTTGTGTTTTTAAGTATTTCAATTTTGGCGTGGATATTTGCCTCATTGTGAAAAGAATCAACTGGATTTGGTTGAGGACCATTGCTCTAAAATCTTATATTCAAGAAATTTGATCATTTTTATATCCTAAATGAGTTTGTTTGTTAAACTTCGTTCAATGTACGAAAATTACAGGTGGAAGTTCGTGGTTCCCCTGCGCAGAAACTAAATTTTGTCCATTACGTTATCAACAGTTAGTTTAAACATTTCAGTGGCGTCACTTACTTTGATTTATTTTTGACTACACGTATTGTGCGATGTTGTTTGTTTATTTCCATTATTATTATTTATTTCTCGTGCGTTTCAAGGTATACCGTGTACTAAAATAAGTAAAAATTTATTTGAAATATATCATTTTGTATGTTTGGTTTGCACAATAATTGTTTAAAATTCATTTACGTCAGCTGGTTCCTTGCGCAGAATTGATGACGTATAGGTAGTTTGTTAGTTCTGGTCTGGATAGCTACTAGGCCTAGTAGCTAGCCCGTTCACTATACTGGCCCAAAACTAGGCTAGTGCATACACACAAAATTAGACCATCATTATACGGGTTTACCGATTTTAATAAATCATACGGCCTAAGATCCACTTTCTCCAGGGTTAGGCTAAATTTTATTTTCCCCCGACATCAGGAAAGTTGATTTTTCACGACTTTCTTTTTACACTATTTTGCCCCGGTCGTATCAGAGAATGCAACAAAGAATTTTTACCCTCATGGGTCGTCCGAATGTGGCTGCCCATATTTTTCCGGATTTTCTCGACCGCACAGGAGTGGTTTTCAGTTTTCTAAAACATCGAGATTTTTAGGGGGTGCAAAGAGTAAAATCTATGCTCAGGGACAGAAGGAAGCAGACTTCTTTTTTCTCTACCGCTTAGAGGCAATTATAATTTTTCTGAGAAATGCAATTTTTACTATATCTTGACTTTTTAGAAGATACAACGTATAAAATCTACTCCCATGGACGGGGTAGGGTTTGCCGAAGGTGGTTGACCATGTTTTTTTTTTTTTCGGATTTTGCATACTGCATAGACAGAGACCTGGAGCTGAGAACCCGAAAAACACTATTTATCGTGAACCTGACCCGAAACCATTATATTTCAAGGTCAGTGAACCAACACCTGAACCCGAACTTTTTGTTACTAACCAATAACCATATATATTTTATCAGGTTCGCGAAATTATTGTATAGGTAACCTTTTAAATTTCCCTAACAAGACGAAAAAAAAAAAACAAGGGATATTTGTTATTTGGTCATTTATTTTTGTTATTTATATTTTATAATATTATTTAATATGCCTGCTAGATAAGGTCTATTTCATTGGTTTAAGCGGAACTAAACAAGAATTTTTTCCCTAAGTTGTCACGAGAACCGAGTTGCTCAGGTTATTTAATGTTGGCAGAAAGAATTCAGAATGCGAAAAGGAAAACGAGTAACATATTATAAAAAATAAGCTATGTAATACATTTTTACAATTTGGGTAATTTTGTATTAAGAACGATGCCAAGAATCAAATTGCAATATAAAAATGACATTTAATAATGATTCGTTAGTTTAACTTAAGTAACTGTAAGTATGATTTAAAATAGCTTAAACAAAACGGTCAAAAGACCGATTACATCGTGAAGTTACTAGATTTCAAAATCTAGTTCCGTTTAAACGTTTGAAGTAGACTATATTTGTAGATTATGTGTACCTTTTAATTTTTATTATTATTTTTTTTTACAAAAAATTATAATTTGGTTGTGTTTTCTGTGATTATTAAATAAATTAATATTGAATTATAATTTTCTACTTACAATTTTATTTAAAATTTTCATTGAACCGGAATTTTGAATTGAACCTGAAAAAATTAGGATCTTGAACCTACAAAATTCATGTTATTGAACCTGAAACTCAACCGAAATTAACATATTGTTTACGTACCTGAACCTAAATAAATTCAGCTTCAGGTCCCTGCGTTTAGGTGTAGTTATATTTTTTCTGGCTTTTGCTGCATTCACGTGCATCGATCTGGCTTTCTGTTGGGTTTAAGGTAAATTTTATTTTTTGGGTTCTGAGAAAGTTTTTCCATGATTTACTTTAGATATTATTTTGGCCTGGTCGCAGGACGCTGGGGACGGGTCGGCCTTAGGTGGATTATCACCTTTTTTTACTTAACTTTCCTGACTGCATAGGCGTTTTTTTTTTAATTTTCTGAGAAATTACAATTTTAGATCATTTTTAAGATTTCTAGGGGTTCAAACTAACAAAATGTACTTTCAGGTTTAGGGGCGAGTATGCTGAATGTGAACGAACCCTTTTGGATTTTCCTTATCTAATAATGTTATTTTATTTTTCTAGTTGAATATATTTTCTTAAGATTTCAAAAATCTCTATCATTGCAATAATAATTATTAATGGATAGAAGAAATAAAAATTTTCCTTACCTGTAAAAGTGTATTCTGTAAAGGTAAATGAAGCCCTTTTTGGCGCTAGCTACTAGAATAATGTAAACGCACCATCGGGTCTATTCTGTATCTTAAAAAGTTAAAAATTAACCTCAAGGTCGAAGTTAAAAATTTTTAACCACGCTTTACAATATTTTGTTATTCTGTAACTCTATGGCGTTAAAATTTAAACCTCGATGTGGTTAATTCAGTAGGTTATATTTGGAATTTTAACTCCAGCCAAATACATGGTGTTAACTTTTAACCACCTATAGTTCTAACCTCTAAACGTCAAATAGCCAGGAAAAATCCATTTTTAAAATTAATTATGGGAAGTCTGTTTATTTTAAATCAATTATTAATAAAACAAATTGAACAAAAAGAGGTTAATAAATGAAAAATTAATATAGGTAAATAAAAAATATATAAAAATGCTTTTTAGGAGATCAGTTCGAATTAAACGAGAGCAACTGCATGATATGAGAGACCCTTTTAATTTACCTGAAGAAATATTTTAAAATATTTTCATTTTTCTAAAACTTACGAAATATTTCGTTTTACATGTTATTATTATTATTTTTTTTTTTTAATCCGAGAAGAATCAAAAGATTTCCCCTTAAATTGCAAGTAAATATTGAAAACTTTGAAACTGAGATACATTTTAACAAGAGAACAATTTTAATTTCTGTTTAAAAATAAAAATAAGGTAAATATAACCTGAAAATAAAAGTCTCTTAATATAGAAGAAAGAAAGAAAATGTTGATACATTTGCATGTTATGGTAATATTATAATATATTATTTACTTTCTGCACCCATAATTATTTATGTATAAATATTGTGCATTTCCGCAATATAGATTTATTATATTTGATCGTTGTTCATTCACGATTCAACCATAACACTTGTTTACATTAAATCCACAATTACACAAGCAAAATACCTTCCCTTGTAGATAATTTCACAACATACTTTTAACCATAAGGTTAAAAATTTAGAACTTAACGCTTGGGTTATAACCTGAGATACAGAATAAGAAGCAAGGTTAAAATTTTAATGTCTAGTTAAAATGTTACTTTTTAACCATCATTTTTAACCAAATCTTTTTAACCACAAAAGATACAGAATAGACCCGTATATGTTTTAATTTTACGGTGCGAGGTACATATGACAATCTGAAATTGTGCACTTTATTTTCAGTTCAAAATAGTGTTGCAGTTTCTTTATTTTCTTTTAAACATTTGTGCAGCATTGATTCCTAAGAAATGAATATGCTTGAATTAGTAGCCATTTTAGAAAAGGCACCAAAATGCAATACATTTAACAGTCACAATGATAATTTCATGGAGGGTGGTAGATTGATAAGAAAAATACAAATATTTATATTCCGTCCCCCTTTCTTCATTAATTAAATAATGTTACAAGAAATTGATATTTTATTTTTTTACAAAACAATTAGTAAACAATAATATTTAAAAGAAAAAAAATATGTAATACATATTTGGAGGGAGGCGCTCCCGCCTCTGGAAAAGGTAGCATGTCTAGGTTCACCTAACTAAGCAGGTAAAAATAATTATTTGAACTAGTCAATTCTTTCACAAATTCTGCTTCAAGCTTTTTGAATTTCATCTAGAAAACTAAATAAGCTTTATTCTATAAAAAAAAATCAAAAATTTATTTAATAAACAAGTTATACAGAATAGAATATTTATTTAAAACAACAGCTAAACAATAAAAATAATGTATAATAAATACGAAATAAGGAAACATATATTTTTTTTTTTATATATAATAATATACCCCCTTATATATTCCAAAATAAGTGTTTCATAAAAAAATATGCAAAGGGAAATATAACGTATATTTTCACAACTAAACTAAATGTGAGGAAGCTTGTAATCGTTGCCTCCTCTATGCAGCATGGCCAATTAATTAATTCTATACACTTCTGCAGTGTAATGAAACAATTGTCCAGTTTTTCCGCGGTTATTTCATCCCATGTTTTATGCACGGCCGCAATGAGTTCATCAATACTGGACGTGTTGTAATGATTGAATGGCCTTAAAAAAACCCAAATTGAGGACTAATTTAAATAAATAACTACTGATACATCTAATTTAATTATTTCAATAATCCATTTAAAACACTAAAAACGGACACTTATTTTGGAACGGAGGGAGTATTTTTTTTATCCTGAGCAGCCTTTAAAATTGTGTCTGTTTAGGTTGATAAAGGAAATCACAAAATTCCTGGCATTCCATATTAAAATTTACTCGAGTACATAGCTCTGCTTTCACTAATTCGACTCGAGATGTCGAAAATATTCTTTCCACAAATGCATTCCATATTGGACTACTAATTGCATTTTCGATAGTCATTTGAATCCTAATACTTTCATTATTTTACTCAAATATATAATGTGAATGTTATTGTAAATACGGTCTCCATTATCATTTAAATTTACAACATGCCTAATTATCAACTATTATGAGTACGGAGAAATTTTAGTAAAGCTGGGGTCTTCGGCCCATAAGTGCACAGTTAGCACCCTAATTTGAACCTAAGAAATTTCAGTTGTTGTAAACTAAGAAAACAGTGGCAGTGGACACATTCCACTGTAATGGCCTATATAATGCTTCGAAATAGTGTTCGGTGGGGCAAAAATATTACAGAATTGCGTACAAGAGTAAAATATCCATCAGAGGACTAAGAAAATGGTGAAGAGAGGGTTTATCAAAAAGTACCGAACAGTTGTGGGTGAGAATAGTCACTGTTTGTCAACAATAGCGAAAATTATGAGAGTCGTACTTCCAAAGATGGATATGGTAATGATGAAATTAAGAAAATTATGTCAAATTAACTTCAAACATGTAATGTACGTTTGTGTTTATTTTAATCCACTGGCCTAATAATGTTAATAGGTAACCACCATACATTTCGCCGTCTCTTATATGGATTGTTTCGAGAAATTTTCACTATCCTATTGTCCATCCGAGATATGTGCTGATTCAGTTTCACTCTTTGCTAATTTACCCATTCTGACACTTCTTCTACTCAACATCTTTCTTATTTCTTTTTTTTTTTTATATTCTGTTTCTAGTTACATTGAGTATTCTTTTAAGTATTGGCTTTTCCGCTGTTTCTAGGGAGCGAGTATTTGTTTTGTTTTATACATCTCGGGACTTGCTTGTGATCGGAATGTCACGATTAGGCGCACAGTGCTCTTATATATTCTTACTGTAGTATGTATTCTTAATTGTTTATTTTTACAGATAGATTATATAAGATATTCAATTAATAAAATAAGCTTTCTGAGCTTGATCCTTTTGGAATTAATATTGCCCCAGCTATTAATCTTTGTTTCTTCTATATTTAATGTGTACTTCTCACTTGTATCTTCTTTGCTTTTTCGTTATATATATTTTTTTTCTCTCTCGCAAGTCTGACAGGTAGGCACAAGCCGAGAATTTGTTGTGTTGTTTCAAAGGCATTTTAAACGCACATGATATATAAGGCCTAAAACGTAAGACCTTTGTTTGAATAATGACATTAACATGTCGGAATTTATCGTATTTGAAATAATTGTGAAACAATTCTAAGCAATGTTGAAAGAAACTAATTGTTTTTGCAAATAGTAAATCATGACAGATATATAAAACTAGCAGTCATATTCAACTAATGTTGTTATTATATTACATATAATTCCATGATGCCTTATTCGTCATTAGACTGATTTAAACTCATGTTTACATGTATTGTACTGTACTTGTACTGATATGATACATACCTAAATAATTCGAATAATGAATAATAATTATTATATGAAGAATATCAAGTAACAAGTTTCAAATTAATCCCATGCTTATAAAAAGCTGTATAACTTTGTAAATTATTATATCATTATATTTCGTGGTTGGTCAAATAAATTAAGAATTTTTTTGTAAAGGACGGAATTAAATATGTTTTTAATTTTTACTTACCTTTGTCATAAATGTCCTCGTACCTTTTCTCCTTTCAAGAATTTTAGTCTTATTTTAGGACCACTGGTGAACAAAGACCTGAAGGTAGGTTAGGCAGTAGTGCAATTATGGACCCACAACCTTTAAAGGGAGGTGGTTGTCGATTAGGATCCCTCCAGAATCTTAAATTACTTTTTTTGTTGCTTGTTCTTCTGGATTAGGGTAACCAACTGTCCCGCTTTTCCCGGGTCAGTCCCGGTTTGGGCACTGAAAGTCCCCCGTCCCGGGAAGCAGGTGCCCGGGACGCAGCAATAACACAATGTTTTTGTATCTTTTCAGAAAAATTATATAATATTATTAAAAAACTAAATATTTTTCATCCTCAATTCCTCATATAACCACAAATTAATATAAGAAATGATACAGACACGTTTATGACTGTTATAAAGTGAAGTAATTTATAACTGCATTTAACTTGGGAATTTTTTCAGCGAATTCGGCGTTTAGAAAGATATTTAGAATTAGAGTATACATAAAATATATCAATAATTGTTTATCTTTTGTCTTGTTAGATTTACATTTTATTTTAATTTATATTGTCCATTGTAAAGACAGCGAGTGTTTTTACGATGTTACATTACGAGTCAATCGCCGACATAAAATTTTATGACGAGAAATAAGTTCGTTATTGTTTCGGCGAATAAAAATATACAATATTTAATAAGAAATTACATAATTTTTTGTTTTATATTTATTCATTTTGCTATGAGTTGTGGCCAGAAACCACGCTGCAGCATTTTGTGTCCATATTATTCGCATATTACATAATATATATTTCGGTAAGTAATATATATTTTTTTTAAAGCGAGTATTATAAATATTTAAATTTTCATAATTACATTTTAATTTTTAAATACAGAGTCTATCACTATGAATTCCTGTGTTAAAAAAAAACAATAGTGAGAAAACCAACACACCACTGAAAAAGAAGGCAAAGCGATTATGTAATTTCAATAAAAACTGGAAAACCTCGTACAATTGGATTAAAGAAGCAAAAGATCATAGCAGACCATACTGCACAATATGTAGAAGAGAGTTTGAAATTGGGCACTCTGTGGAGGGAGACGTAAAAATACATATGGATACTGAATATCATAAATCTGGAAGTAGGCAGGCAGTACATCAAAATCAACTAAAAACTTTTTCGTGCCTACAAAAGACACTATTACCCAATACAAAATAACGACAGCGGAGTTATCTTGGGCATACCATATTAACAACCACTCCTTGTCATACCGTTCTCTTGATTGTTCATTTAAATTAAGTAAACATAATTTTTTTTATTCTAATGTTGCAACTAAAATGGCCTGCGGAAGAACAAACCAGAAAATTTAATAAGAGATAGTTTATACTGTAGATATGATTTTGTCAGAGCTTGCCAATAGTCATACTTTCTACACCATTGATGAAACTTAGTATACGGGTATGGCGACTACCTGGAGGGATAAATTTTCTTTAAATTCCGCCAAAGTTAAGAGTAAACTCCGTAAAAAATCAAACAAGAGACCTCGTCGTGATGCTCAGTCATCCGATGAGGGATGTGTAAGGCATTCTCCCAAGAAGGTAGATAGTAGATCAGTTGAGTTTTGTGCGCCAGTGCCTCGTTTTCTTGTCGTGAAAGTGCAAGAAGAGGGTATATCTTTTAAGGAGATGTCCCCCTTCTTTGTTGCCCGAACGTTAAGGAATACGTGCCCAACTGGTGTTAAGTCAGTGCGCAAATTGTCGGACGGTACGCTGTTAGTCGAAGCAGAGACTGAGTCTTCGTCGACGCTGCAGAAATGCGAGGTGTTTGGTAAATACCGTATTTCTGTTCTGCCACACAAGGCTCTTAATACTACTCGAGGCGTCATAACAGATCGTGACCTTGCTTACGTCACGGAGGAAGAGTTTGTGCAGGAAATGGCATCGCAAGGTGTCATTGAATGCAGAAAACTCAAACCCTGAAATGGAAAGCCCTCGATCTCAATGGTGGTGTTCTTCGCTGGCACTAGGTGTCCAGCATCGGTAAGGGTGGGGTATAACGTTTGCAACGTTCGCCCCTACTTTCCCAACCCGATGCGATGCTACAAGTGTCAGCGTTATGGGCACACCTCAAGTCGTTGTGGTAAGCAGACCATTTGTGCCAACTGCGGACAGGATCAACATGAAGTTGAAACCTGTCCAAACGCGGCACACTGCGTGAATTGCAAAGGTGCGCATGCATCCACCTCACGCCACTGCCCAACGTACTTGAAGGAAAAGGCCATTCAGACGATTAAGACGCAGGACAAGATACCTTATTATGACGCCAAGAGGAAATATAAAGTAAGTGCACCTGTTACTTTCGCGAAATCATTCGCGCAGCTAGCAGCAAAAAGAACAGCAAGCATCCAGACTCAGACGGAGACAGTGTCCCGTCCGACTTTAGCGAGAAGTATAGTTGCGCCCAAACAATCCAGCAATGAAAAGATGTTGGAATCGGTCCCTGAAATCAAAATTCAGACCCCACAACCCGGGGGGTCGGGTCTGAATAAATTCCCCAATCAAAAGGAGAACGCACACCATCTCAGTTCTCCCCACCACCTAAGGAGAAGTCTCCACAATCTTCTCCAAAAACAAGAAGCGACCAGAGTGTGGTCACTTCTGCCAAACCCTCATCAGCCACTCCAGTATCGGAGACTGATAAGGGAACTGTTGGCTCTCAATGGATACCAGTGAAAGCCAAACCATCCAAAAGAGAGTCCAGTGTGTCCACGAAAGCACCTGGACAAACAAGTGAAACCGTCGCCGAGAAAATGGCTGTTGACCCGCAACCTAAGGGTAAACCAAAGATCATTAGGTTGCGGGGTAACTGCCCTAAACAAAAATGAATGGTCCACTAATGCAGTGGAACTGTAACGGTGTATATCAGCGCTATGAAGAGCTACGACAATTAATGTACGAGTTTGCACCATCATGTGTCTGTCTACAGGAAACAAATTTCAAGGATACCGACACATTCTCTCCTAGAGGATACTCCGTGTTTCGCACGGATTTCCTTACGGGGGCAAGAGCATGTGACGGCGTGGCAATTCTCGTTAGAGACACATTGTACCACGAACCTGTAGACATTGACACTGAGTTGCAGGTCGTAGCAGTTCGTGTTGCACTTCCCCTCCAGGTGACGATTTGTTCTATCTACCTTCCCCCTGGTGTTCGAACTGACATCCGAGATGTCGTGAACATCATCGATCAACTCCCACCGCCCTTCATACTGCTAGGCGATTTTAACGCCTACAATGTGTGTTGGGGATCGGTGCGGAACGATCGACGGGGACGTCACCTGGAGAATATGTTGAACGACTTGAATCTGAGCTTTTTGAACGACGGCAGACCCACGCACTTTTGTGCAGCAACGGCTACATTTAGTGCTATAGATCTTAGAGTTGTTTCAGGAGCCATCGCTCCGTTGTTCAATTGGGATGTGCATCACGACCTGTGCGGTAGTGATCACTTTCCAATCCTCTTAAGGCCTCTGTTTAATATTGTTACCGAATCCCGCTGGCCACAGTGGGTTCTTCGGAAAGCAGATTGGACCAAGTTTAGTTAGTTAGTTAGTTAAAATTTTTGGCGCACAGCAACAAAGGCTATTTGCGCCTAACGCAGCCCATTTAAATGACTAGACTATATATTAAAAACAATATATTAGACAATAAATAAATAAATAGATAAAATCATTAAAAATACGCATACTCAATAAAAGAAATCTTGCACTGACAAACACAAATAAATAATATAAAAAGTCTGTTCGAAAATTTGAACAGACTCAGGGTGATGGTAAGAGGCTGTAAAGGGGCCCATTACCGTCGAATATCACAGTCAATAACTAGAAACACATTAAAATAAGGTGCAAGACTTCACATATAAAACAATAAGTTCGATTCTCTCAGGAAGAGTATCAGCCTGTCCATGAGTACCTTGTCGTCACCTAAAGCAACTGACAGGTCATAGCACAGGCCTAACCTCTCCCGGACATCCTCGAACTGTATACACTCAGTTAAAAAGTGTAACACAGACAAATCTGTGTTACAAGTCTCACAGATAGGGGACTCTTCTCCTCGAAGGAGGTGTCCATGGGTCCACCAACAGTGACCTATACGGAGGCGTGTGATGGCGGTTTCCTCCCTGCGGTTAATCCTGCAGGAAGAACCCCATGGTTTAACGTCTCCTTTAATCTGTCGTAACTTAACGTTCTGTGTGCGGCTCCACTCATGTTGCCACATGTCTAAAACCAGATGTTTCAGATGACTCTTTGCGTCATCTGGAAAAACGAAACTCATATCAATCATAGGTCTGTGAGAGGCAGCTTTTGCAGCTGCATCTGCCGCTTCGTTGCCTTTAATACCAACATGTCCCGGTATCCAAAACAGCTCTACCCTCACATTCTGAGAATTCAGATTGTGGAGTAGCAACCGGATCTTTAGTACAAGAGGATGCACTGGATCTGGATCTTGGATACTGTTCAGAGCGCTCAGCGAGTCCGTCAAGATAACACTTGACCGACTTTGCTCTGACGAAACAAAACAGGGCCTTGAAAATAGCGTACAGCTCAGCACTGTACACACTCGTTATGGAGTGCAGACGGTACTGAAACTGTTGGCGTGGATTCAAAACAACGAACGCACACCCAACCCTGGTTCCGGATTTTGATCCGTCAGTAAAAATGACAGTATCCTCGAACCTAGGGAACAGTGTTCTTTGTAACTCATGTTGGTATTCGATAGGCAACGTAGTATCTTTATCAAACATAGTTAATGTGAGGTTCACAAGTGGACGCGGCAGCGTCCATGGTGGAACAGCACACAAAACGAAACTTGCCATTTCAGGCATATTAAAATTAATATCGCCCAAACTGTCGAAAGTCCTCAGACCAAAAGGCCTGTTGGCTCTTGGTTTTCTGTCATAAATCTCTGTATGCCTATTTTGTAGAATAGGGTCATACGGGGTCATACGGGATGATCTGGCTTGGCACTGAGTGCAGCCATATACCGCAAGGATAGAATTTTACGACGATTGTACAGTGACGGTTCGCCTGCTTCACACAGCAGGCTTAGTATTGGACTGGTGCGAAATGCACCTGTGGCCAATCTAACCCCAGTGTGATGTACAGTGTCAAGAATTCTTATCTCTTGGTGTTTAGCTGACCCATAAGCTAGACATCCATAGTCCAGCTTAGAGCGCACTAGAGAACGATATAAACGCAACATTACAGTGCGGTCTGAACCCCATTTTTTGTGACTGAGGACCCGCACCAAATTGAGCGACTTTTGGCATTTTTTCTTGACGGACAAAAAATGTGCCTATCGAACACGAGACCCAGAAATCTGGCAGTATCGGCAAATGGTAACTGTGCTCCATTTAGTGTGAGTGTAGGATTGGGATGTACACCCCTTTTCCTACTAAAATTTATTTATTTATTTATTTATTTATTTGGACACTACAGACATAGTCCTTTTTGTGTCCGTAGACAAACATACAATATACATACATACTAACATACTCAATCATAAACAATACTTTTTTTTTAAAAAAATGTACAATTTCATATAAACAAACATTAACTTGCTCTACTCATTCAATTTACAAAACATATTTAAGACATTCACAAAATACAATCAAGGCCAGACGTACTATACAGATTACAACAGTTAAAATGGACACATACAGTTTTGCTGGTCGAGAATTTAAAGCCATTTTCGGTTGCCCATGTATCGAGACGATTGATAGTCAGCTGAAGCTGACGTTCGATTGTACTAGTCTTTTGTCCGGCGACAAAGATACCAATGTCGTCGACAAATATCGAACTCTGTACAGGTAATCCAATACATGAAGCTGCACCGTTAATGGCAATTAAAAATAGCGTAACGCTCAGTATGGAGCCCTGTGGGACCCCATTGTCCAGTGCGAACATTTGTGACAGGGTATTTCCGATCCGCACCCTGAAGCGCCGGTTCGACATAAAGTCTTTTATAAAGAACATCAAGCGTCCCCGGAGACCCCAGGAATGCAGAGTACGGAGAATACCATAAATCCATGCAGTATCATAGGCTTTCTCAATATCGAAAAATACAGCTACCAGGTGTTTGTTTTCAACGAAAGCATTCCTGATAGCTGTCTCTAGTCTGACCAGATGATCTGCTGTTGAGCGGTGACGGCGAAAGCCGCACTGTGTGTTGGCCAGCAAGTCGTTTGATTCTAAAAACCAAATCAGACGCTTGCTGATCATTCGCTCCATGAGCTTGCAGAGACATCTGGTCAGTGATATTGGTCTATAGCTAGAGGGCAAGTGTTTATCTTTCCCGACTTTGGGGTTAGGAATTATATGAGATTCCTTCCACTTGGTCGGGCACTTGCCCTCAGTCCATATCCTATTATAGACATTCAAAAGCCTAGACTTAGATGATTCCGGAAGATTTCGGATCATACGATAATGTATCGCATCTGGACCAGGAGAGCTATTCTTACACTTTGACTTCGCGCTATCTAGCTCTTCACGAGAGAAAAGCAGGTTGTATACCTCGTCATTCCTAGAAAAGAAATTTAGAGGTATAGATTCGAGGCCTGCTTTACGAGTTAGAAACTCGGGTGGATAATGTTCACAGCTAGAATTGAACGCAAAATTAGATGCCAAAGTGTTAGCAATTTCGACCGCTGAGGTAACTACGTTACCATTTACCGATAGACCAGCAATGGCTGTAGCTGTATTTAGACCGGATATTTTCCGGACCTTCTCCCAAACTTTGGCCACTGGAGTGGCAACTGTAACGGTGGACACGTATTTACGCCATGATTCGCGCTTGCTTTCTTTCACAATCCTCTTAGCACGAGCTTTCGCTCGTTGGAAAGCTATCATGTTTTCCTCTGTTGGACAACGACGGAATGTATTGAAGAGGTGTCTCCTTTCACGTAACGCCAAGTCGCATTCCTCGTTCCACCAGGGAACGGGAACTCTACGGGGCTGGGTGGATGACAGCGGTATGCTGTTTTTAGCCGCGCTTGTGATGGAGTCCGTGAAATGATTCACCTCTTCGTCTACGGTCAAGCTCGGAATATCCTCAAGCGAGAATGATTCCGCAAACTTGGTCCAATCTGCTTTCCGAAGAACCCACTGTGGCCAGCGGGATTCGGTAACAGTATTAAGCAGAGGCTTCAAGAGGATTGGAAAGTGATCACTACCGCACAGGTCGTGATGCACATCCCATTTGAACAACGGAGCGATGGCTCCGGAAACAACGCTAAGATCTATAGCACTAAATGAACCCGTTGCTGCACAAAAGTGCGTGGGTCTGCCGTCGTTCAGAAAGCTCAAATTCAATTCGTTCAACATATTTTCCAGGTGACGTCCCCGTCGATCGTTTCGCACCGATCCCCAACACACATTGTAGGCGTTAAAATCGCCTAGTATTATGAAGGGTGGTAGGAGTTGATCGATGATGTTCACGACATATCGGATGTCAGTTCGAACACCAGGAGGAAGGTAGATAGAACAAATCGTCACCTGGAGGGGAAGTGCAACACGAACTGCTACGACCTGCAACTCAGTGTCAATGTCTACAGGATCGTGGTACAATGTGTCTCTAACGAGAATTGCCACGCCGTCACATGCTCTTAACCCCGTAAGGAAATCCGTGCGAAACACGGAGTATCCCCGAGGAGAGAATGTGTCGGTTTCGTTGAAGTTGGTTTCCTGCAGACAAACACACGAAGGCGCAAAATCTGACAATAAAAGTCACAGTTCTTCGTAGCGCTGATATACACCGTTACAGTTCCACTGAATTAGTGGACCAGTCATTTTTGTTTAAGAGAATTTCGTGCAACCTAATGATTTTTGGTTTACCCTTAGGTTGCGGGTCAACAGCCATTTTCTCGGCCACGGTTTCACCTGTTTGTCCAGGTGTTTGGATGGACACACTGGACTCCTTTGTTGATTGTTTGGCTCTCACTGGTATCCAGTGAGAACCAACGGATCCCTTATCAGTTTCCTTTTCAGGAGTAACTGATGAGGGTTTAGTAGAAGCGACCATTCTCTGGTCGCTTCTCGTTTGTGGAGAAGACTGTGGTGTCTTCTCCTTAGGTGGTTGGGAGAACTGGGGTTGAGTGCATTCTCCTTTAGGGGAGGGGGATTTATTCAGACCCGATTCCCCAGGTTGTGGGGTCTGAATTTTGGTCTCTGGGACCAATACCACCTTTTCATTCGCAGTTTTTTTGGCGACTGTTACTGCTGCTGCAGTTGTCGGACGAGGCACTAACTCTGTCTGAGTTTGGACACTTGCAGTTCGCTTTGCAGCTACTTTCGCGAAAGTAACCGGCGCGCTCTCTTTGTATTTTCTCTTGGCGTCGAAATACGGTATCCTGTCCTGCGTTCTCCTCCAAGTACGTTGGGCAGTGACGTGAAGTAGAGGCATGCGCCCCTTTGCAGTTCACGCGGTATGCCGCGTTTGGTCAAGCTTCAACTTCATGTTGATCGTGTCCGCAGTTGGCACAGATGGTGTGCTTACCACAACGACTTGAGGTGTGCCCATAACGCTGACACTTGTAGCATCGCATCGGGTTGGGATAGTAGGGGCGAACGCTACAAACGTTATACCCCACCCTTACCGATGTTGGACACTTGGTACCAGCGAAGGACACCTCCATGGAGATCGAAGGCTTGCCGTTACGAGGGTTGAGCTTTCTGCATTCAATGACACCTTGCGATGCCATTTCCTGCACGAACTCTTCCTCCGTAACATACGCCAGGTCACGATCTGTTACGACGCCTTTCGAACAATTCAGTGCCTTATGCGGCTGTACTGAAATGCCAAACTCAGAAAACTTCACTAATTTTTGCAGCGTTGACGACGCTTCAGTCTCTGCTTCTATTAGCAGTGTACCGTCCGACAACTTACGCACCGACTTGATACCAGTAGAGTACGTATTTCTCAACGTTCGGGCAACGAAGAAAGGGGACATCTCCTTAAAAGACTTACCCTCTTCTTGTACCTTCACGACGAGAAATCGTGGTACTGGCGCACAATACTCAACTTGCCTTTTACCTTCTGCCTTCTTGGCAGCTGGCCTAACACATCCCTCGTCGGATGACTGAGCATCACGACGAGGTCTCTTGTTTGATTTTTTACGGAGTTTACTCTCACTAGTGGCGGAATTTAAGAAATTTTTATCCCTCCGGGTAGTCGCCATACCCGTATACTAAGCTTCATCACCCTGCCATGCCCACCCACCAGGGAGCCCCACACAGGGGACGTTGGCCGCAAACCGGCTCATTGCGCCAGGCATGTCAGGATGATATAGCATCAGGGGAAGCAGTCACGGGCTGCTCGACCCGCTCGAGAACCAGTAGTAGCCAACTCTGGAACCTTGCGAGCTGCAGCCGCTCCCACAGACCCCCGAATACTTGTCTAGTGGCACGGCATTACCCCGGCATCCACGATCCAGTAAGGGAGCCACTCTATTCATGAACCGTGACACCAGCCGATTGACTGAGCTGACCAGATTCAGCCTCCCGTTTTACCGAATCCGAGGCCAAAGAAGGCGCGTTGGGATCGTACTGTCCGCGGGCAGCAGTCTCTCTCAACCGACCAGGATCCTCTTCTCCGGCGTTACGGGTCTCCACGCACGGCAAACACGTGGGTAGGAATTTAAGTGGGAGATCAAAGAGACAACAGATAAGCCTATTCCCACAATCGGCTTCTCTGAACTGTCTCCTCCCAAATGATATGTGATTCAGGGTACGTGGGATCATCAGGCCCAAAAGCTCTATATGGTCAGGTGATGCGACAATTATGAACTTCCCTTGCGTGATTGAGGGTACGCGGGATCATCAGGCCCGAAAGCTCGATAAATGGCCAGGTGTTATGACCATTATGAACTTCCCCTGCGGGGTTGGACCAAGTTTGCGGAATCATTCTCTCATGAGGATATTCCGAACTTGACCGTAGACGAGGACGTGAATCATTTCACGGATTCCATCACGAGCGCGGCTAAAAGCAGCATACCGCTGTCATCCACTCAGCCCCGTCGAGTTCCCGTTCCTTGGTGGAACGACGAATGCGACTTTGCGCTACGTGAAAGGAGACACCTCTTCAATACTTTCCGTCGTTGTCCAACAGAGGAAAACATGATAGCCTTTCAGCGAGCGAAAGCTCGTGCTAAGAGGATTGTGAAAAAAAGCAAGCGCGAATCATGGCGCAAATACGTATGCACCGTTACAGTTGCCACTCCAGTGGCCAAAGTTTGGGAGAAGGTCCGGAAAATCTCCGGTCGAAATATAGCTACAGCCATAAGATACTACTGGCCTATCGGTAAATGGTAACGTACTCACATCAGTGGTCGAAATTGCCAACACTTTGGCATCTAATTTTGCGTTTAATTCTAGCTCTGAACAATATCCATCTGAGTTTCTAACTCGTAAAGCAGGTCTAGAATCTATACCTCTTAATTTCTTCTCCAGAAATGACGAGGTATACAACCTGCTTTTCTCTCGTGAAAAGTTAGATAGCGCGATGTCAAAGTGTAAGGATAGCTCTCCTGGTCCAGATGCGATACATTATCGTATGATCCGAAATCTTCCGGAATCATCTAAGTCTAGGCTTTTGAATGTCTATAACAGGATATGGACTGAGGGCAAGTGCCCGACCAAGTGGAAGGAATCTCATATAATTCCTATCCCCAAAGTCGGGAAAGATAAACACTTGCCTTCTAGCTATAGACCTATATCGCTGACCAGTTGTCTCTGCAAACTCTTGGAGCGTATGATTAGCAAGCGTCTGATTTGGTTTTTAGAATCAAACAACTTGCTGGCCAATACACAGTGCGGTTTTCGCCGTCACCGCTCGTCAGCAGATCATCTGGTCAGACTAGAGACAGCTATCAGGAATGCTTTCGTTGAAAACAAACACCTGGTAGCTGTGTTTTTAGATATTGAGAAAGCCTATGACACTGCATGGATTTATGGTATTCTCCGTACTCTGCATTCCTGGGGTCTCCGGGGACGCTTGATGTTCTTTATAAAAGACTTCATGTCGAACCGGCGCTTCAGGGTTCGGATCGGAAATACCTTGTCACAAATGTTCGCACTGGACAATGGGGTCCCACAGGGCTCCATACTGAGCGTTACGCTATTTTTAATTGCCATTAACGGTGCAGCTTCATGTATTCGATTGCCTGTACAGAGTTCGATATTTGTCGACGACATTGGTATCTTTGTCGCCGGACAAAAGACTAGTATAATCGAACGTCAGCTTCAGCTGACCATCAATCGTCTCGATACATGGGCAACCGAAAATGGCTTTAAATTCTCGACCAGCAAAACTGTATGTGTCCATTTTAGTAGGAAAAGGGGTGTACATCCCAATCCTACACTCACACTAAATGGAGCACAGTTACCCTTTACCGATACTGGCAGCTTTCTGGGTCTCGTGTTTGACACTCGTCTTACTTGGCGGGCACATTTTTTGTCCGTCAAGAAAAAATGCCAGAAGTCGCTCAATTTGTTGCGGGTCCTCAATCATAACACATGGGGTGCAGACCGCACTGTCATGTTGCGTTTATATCGTTCTCTAGTGCGCTCTAAGCTGGACTATGGATGTCTAGCTTATGGGTCAGCTAAACACAAAGAGATAAGAATTCTTGACACTGTACATCACACTGGGGTTAGATTGGCCACAGGTGCATTTCGCACCAGTCCAATACTAAGCCTGCTGTGTGAAGCAGGCGAACCGTCACTGTACCATCGTCGTAAAATTCTATGCTTGCGGTATATGGCTGCACTCAGTACCAAGCCAGATCATCCCGCGTATGACCCTATTCTACAAAATAGGCAAACAGAGATTTATGACAGAAAACCAAGAGCCAATAGGCCTTTTGGTCTGAGAACTTTCGACATTTTGGGCGATATTGATTTTAATATGCCTGAAATGGCAAGTTTCGTTTTGTGTGCTGTTCCACCATGGACGCTGCCGCGTCCACTTGTGAACCTCACATTAACTTGGTTTGATAAAGATACTACGTTGCCTATCGAATACCAACATGAGTTACAAAGAACACTGTTCCCTAGGTTCGAGGATACTGTCATTTTTACTGACGGATCAAAATCCGGAACCAGGGTTGGGTGTGCGTTCGTTGTTTTGAATCCACGCCAACAGTTTCAGTACCGTCTGCACTCCATAACGAGTGTGTACACTGCTGAGCTGTATGCTATTTTCAAGGCCCTGTGTTTTGTTTCGTCAGATCAAAGTCGGTCAAGTGTTATCTTGATGGACTCGCTGAGCGCTCTGAACAGTATCCAAGATCCAGATCCAGTGCATCCTCTTGTACTAAAGATCCGGTTGCTATTCCACAATCTGAATGCTCAGAATGTGAGGTTAGAGCTGTTTTGGATACCGGGACATGTTGGTATTAAAGGCAACGAAGTGGCAGATGCAGCTGCAAAAGCCGCCTCTCACAGACCAATGATTGATGTGAGTTTCGTTTTTCCAGATTACGCAAAGAGTCATCTGAAACATCTGGTTTTAGACATGTGGCAACATGAGTGGAGCCGCACACAGAACGTTAAGTTACGACAGATTAAGGGAGACGTTAAACCATGGGGTTCTTCCTCCAGGATTAACCGCAGGGAGGAAACCGCCATCACACGCCTCCGTATAGGTCACTGTTGGTGGACCCATGGACACCTCTTTCGAGGAGAAGAGTCCCCTATCTGTGAGACGTGTAACACAGATTTGTCTGTGTTACACATTTTAACTGAATGTGTACAGTTCGAGGATGTCAGGGAGAGGTTAGGCCTGTGCTATGACCTGTCAGTTGCTTTAGGTGACGACAGAGTACTCATGGACAGGCTGATACTCTTCCTGAGAGAATCGAACTTACTGTTTTATGTGTGAAGTCTTGCACCTTATTTTAATGTGTTTCTAGTTATTGACTGTGATATTCGATGGTAATTGGCCCCTTTACAGCCTCTTACCGTCACCCTGAGTCTGTTCAAATTTTCGAACAGACTTTTTATATTATTTATTTGTGTTTGTCAGTGCAAGATTTCTTTTATTGAGTATGTGTAATTTTATTGATTTTATCTATTTATTAATTGTTTAATTTATTGTTTTTAATATGTAGTGTAGTCATTTAGATGGGCTGCGTTAGGCGCAAATAGCCTTTGTTGCTGTGCGCCAAAAATTTTAACTAACTAACTAACTATATATATATATATATATATTAGGAGAATTTATTGGGAATGAACGGTGAGAAAAGTAAAACTCAACTTTTACTAATGCCCAATATTTCGATTTGAATTTTCAAATCATCTTCAGGGGCTGAAAATATAATTGGTACATGAAACAATGACTACATAATATAAATAAAACACTTACTAAGTAAAATTAAAGAGTTATTCCTATGTAAGTAGTTATAATTATGACTAGAAATAATATCGCAAAAGTATGTGTAATTTTATTGATTTTATCTATTTATTAATTGTTTAATTTATTGTTTTTAATATGTAGTGTAGTCATTTAGATGGGCTGCGTTAGGCGCAAATAGCCTTTGTTGCTGTGCGCCAAAAATTTTAACTAACTAACTAACTATATATATATATATATATATATATATATATATATATATATATATATATATATTAGGAGAATTTATTGGGAATGAACGGTGAGGAAAGTAAAACTCAACTTTTACTAATGCCCAATATTTCGATTTGAATTTTCAAATCATCTTCAGGGGCTGAAAATATAATTGGTACATGAAACAATGACTACATAATATAAATAAAACACTTACTAAGTAAAATTAAAGAGTTATTCCTATGTAAGTAGTTATAATTATGACTAGAAATAATATCGCAAACATTTTCACAAATTTAAAATAGAAAAAACCGTTACAAACTGTTTAGCGATAAAATTATAAAATACATGAGTTACTTCTTCTTTCATGTCCAGGAAAGTTGGTGCAAGTCTATGTGAGGAACACTCGAACTAATCTGCCAGAATGTGCTGGTATAGGAGATCCCATAAATATGGTGTATGTTTATGTTAAATGTAAATATTGTTATGATTTAACATTGCTGTCATGTATTTTTAACAGATTTTTATAAATGGCACTTAGTCCTTGAATGTCTGTTTTGGTGTTCAAATTGTCATTAAACTTATTAATGTAGCACATTTCCAGGAAAGTTCTCTTACGTGTATTCCGTTCCGTGGCTAAATACACGTAAGAGAACTTTCCTGGAAATGTGCTACATTAATAAGTTTAATGACAATTTGAACACCAAAACAGACATTCAAGGACTAAGTGCCATTTATAAAAATCTGTTAAAAATACATGACAGCAATGTTAAATCATAACAATATTGAGAACTGACACGCTCGGATACGCAGTCTGGTGGTCAAATATTGTACTACGCGACTGTAGTACTGTTTGAAATTATTTCATATGTTCTGGTGTTGATTTTTTGTTAGAACATCGATAGATACATTTTCATAAAATAAAAATGTACTGTGCTTAAATTAACCTGTTCCCTGTTAGCATATTGACAGCTGAATACTAGACAATTCAGCCATTTTGCCGTGAATTACAGCGCCGCCAACGGTAATGTCACTTCTCAATTTACATTTAACATAAACATACACCATATTTATGGGATCTCCTATACCAGCACATTCTGGCAGATTAGTTCGAGTGTTCCTCACATAGACTTGCACCAACTTTCCTGGACATGAAAGAAGAAGTAACTCATGTATTTTATAATTTTACCGCTAAACAGTTTGTAACGGTTTTTTCTATTTTAAATTTGTGAAAATGTTTGCGATATTATTTCTAGTCATAATTATAACTACTTACATAGGAATAACTCTTTAATTTTACTTAGTAAGTGTTTTATTTATATTATGTAGTCATTGTTTCATGTACCAATTATATTTTCAGCCCCTGAAGATGATTTGAAAATTCAAATCGAAATATTGGGCATTAGTAAAAGTTGAGTTTTACTTTCCTCACCGTTCATTCCCAATAAATTCTCCTAATATTATTGTGCAACGGGATAAATATTAACCTCTATATATATATATATATATATATATATATATATATATATATATGTGTGGGCTTGGTGCCCCAAAGAAACTCGTCACCGGCGCCAATGCCAGTGACTACAGTCTGTTCCACACGGTTAAGCGGAACTAAATGGGTATTTCTTGTCCTTAAGTTGTCACGAGAATCGAGCTTGCTTGGGATATTTCACGTTTCATGTTGGTAACTTTAATGTCAATTGGCATTCAATGGAGAAATGTCAAAAGGCAAACGCGTGTCGTTCTTGTTAAAAAAGAAAATATTTAAAACGTATAAAACATTTTGGAAAACTAACAAATTTAAGAAATGGGAGGTGGTAAAATTAGTGTCTGTGTCGTGTGAAGTAAAAACCTGTTATAAGTTTAAGATTTATGTCAACTTTAGATATCTGCCAATTTTTGATATATTTTATATGTTAATCTTTATTTAAATTTATAGGTTTCAGAACAAGTGGTACGAAAGATTGTGAATGGAGGGATAGAAAGTTTAAAAGAACAAGCATGCAGTGCTTTGAAGCACACAAATTTAGAATTTTGGAATTACATTTTTAAAAAAGATTTGGCAAATAAAATCCTAGTCTAGTTCTTTTATTTTATTTATTTATTTTTCTGAATAATTTTATTTTATCGACATCCTAGAACCCAACATTCAAAGTATCATACAACACATCGGTCCAGTTATTTTGGGATAATTTCAATTGTTATACACTTCATAATTATATATACGGAAATAAAAAGATGACTACCTAAAAAAAAAAAAACAATTTTCAGAAAAAATACAATGAATATTTGTTAAAACTAATATATTCCAAAAATTTGTATTGCAACTGACACGAAAAGAAATAAAAATGTCATTTCATAATACCTTAACCTTAAAATGGAACAATAGGTCTGATTTACAAAGCTTAAACAAAACGACTGAAAAGCACGATTTAAACGATGAAAGTAACTAAATTGCAAAATCTAGTTCCGCTTAACCGTGTGGAACAGACTGTAGGTCAAGATCCCGAGCGAACGGCTCAGTCGTGGGTGGAAGTCGGAACGGGTCGGGCAAGGCACGCGGAACGTAACGTACAAAATGGCCGTTATGTGTTTTGATATTATATTATAATTAATGTGTAATCAACTACTGTTAAAGTGTAATTAATTAATAAATGATTATATAATTTATGGCCGGTATTATAAAGCAAAATAGTTTGCTACTAAATTTTAGTTAAGAGTTAAACTAATTTAACCCATAGATTTCGGTATTATAAAAGTTGGTTTAAAAAAGTTCCCAACTAAATCTACAAACTAAATTAGTTGACAGATTTTCTGGGTACTAAATTATAGTTCACAACTATATTTGTATTACATTTAAATAGTAACCATTTTGTTTACATTGAAATAATTTGTTTGTACTATTTATACTAAAATATATATTTGATAATTAATAACTGCAAAGTAAGTAATAATACTGTACATAAAAAAATATGGTACAGGTTACAGGTTAGGTCATCAGTATCATCTGTCAGTAGTGTATCATCACCATCCGTAAACAGTATTTCTGACAGTGTTAATGATGAAAATTCAAGAATACGTCAGCCTAGAGAATTTCTTGAAAGAATAAACCCCTTTAATTATTATGATGATGAACAATTAAAACACAGATTTCGGTTTTCAAAAGATACTGTTTTGTCTATTTTTGAATTAATTCATAATTAAATAAAATCCATAACTTATATTTATGCACTATATGTATTAAATGTTCTTTTTTAATTTCTGTATAATTTTTGCCTTTATTCCGTTTTTTTGTTTTCCACTACATTTTTATATTAATGTACTATATCAATTAATTTCTCTTTTTCAATTTCTGTATAGTTTTTACCTCTATCCCATTTGAAAATTCTTTTTAACTGTCAAAATTATAGGTAGGCATCTACCGGTCAGTTGTATAACTAACGTTCGGTCGGTAAATTTTGCTACTAAATTGTTTTAGTTGTGAACTAGTTACTTAGTTGGCTGTTCTGATTTATAATACCGAAATTAAATAACTTGTTATATTAGTTATCAACTAAATTTAGTTTGCAACTAGATAGTTGGTCCTTTGGTTAGGTTTTTATAATACCGGCCATTAATAAACTTATGTTTCTCACCAATTGGGGATTCCCACAGACTTGGGGGCTCAGCGCGATTGAAAAAAAACATGTTTTAAAGTTTTGATAAGAAGTGAAACATTAAATTATTAATTAAAAAGAGTTAAAAATTAAAGAAAGATATGCTAAAAAGAGGTGAAGTGAAAGATTTAAAGAGTAAAAATGTTTTAATACGATATTTAAATTGTTAAGATTGTGCAAACCGTTATTTAAGGTGCCGTTGCGAAGCCTATCTTGTCATAACATCCGCCGCCCGGTGTCCGTAGGCGCCACTAGTCAAACTTAGAGAGAGATAGTTAGCTCGAATATTTGCCAAAACAGCTATCAAAATTTGCTTCTAAGCAGATAACAGGTTGATGAGTATTTTGAAATTTAAATCGCATATACAAAATACTTGTATTGTCAATACGCTACATATTAAAGTACGCTTTTTTAAAAGCAGAAATTTTTTCTTATTTTGTTAGGTCAATATGCCACCCAGACGTAGACCTTTATCCAAAAGTCACAAACGAACTAAAAAAGCGAAATGTCAAGATCCTCCATATTTTGTAAATAAAAAAATAGCCATCGCTGGTGAACTTCAATCATAATTGTTACATTTAGGGGCAGACTTGAATTTAAAAATAAAATTACCTAAAATTTTAGCATAGTCAATGGCGAGTCAGTACAATAACAAAATAATTAATATTATTTTAAAAAAATTTATGTGGAGTGTGAATTTTCACACATTTCAGGGTTTCGCAGGTATTTAGTAAGTGAATAATGATTATTTGGAATGCCAAAACAAATTTTATGTTACAATATTTCTTTTTTTTGTTAATTTTAATTCGAATGCCTAATACCATTATGTAAGTTTCTAAATATGTGCAGTATTTTTTATTATATAGCAAGGTTCAAAAAAAAATTGAAAAAATTCCTCTTAGATAGATATATAATCTAAAAATATTTAGTGAAGGCGTAATGCTGAGTATGTAGGACATATTTTGCTTTGTAGTATTCATTGTAAAATGAACAATATTTTAAAAATAATTTATCATCTCTTAATCTAAGAGGTTTAAAAACAAATTTTATGTTAAAATATTTTTATGTTAATTTTAATTCGAGTGCCTAATACCATTATTTAGGTTTCTTAATATGTGCAGTATTTTTTTTATATAGCAAGGTTCATTAAGATTTTGAAAATTGCGCCTATGGCTTCATTGGTTGTTTCTAGTCATAGCTCCTCCCTTTGATTTCGTGTACATTCAAACAGAATTAAATTATAATTTCAACAATTTCCACTGGTTATTAAATTTACGCTTTTAAAAATTAAATGCAACATTTGCCAAAATATAACTAGAATTTTGAAAAAATAATTTAAAATAAAAATGCAAAAAAAAAAAATAAATAATAATATTGTCTCTTCTCGTGGGATTCGAACTCATTTTCTTGGGCAGAACGCTAGTACCGTAACCATTGCACCAAGATACACGTTACAGTTTAGTGTGTTATATAACTATAAGTTTTCAACATTATTAGCAAAAAAACACAAAAAATGCTTTTTTTTCCAAAAACATAATCTGATCAAAAATTCCTGTTGTACTATTCCGGTTCACACCAATGTACATTACTTAGAATTTTTTCAGATTTTTAGTTTAAACCATCTGGGTACAGGGTGTGGGACAAATTTTTTTTTGCACAATTTTGGCAAAAATCGCTTCAAAATAATTTATTTTGCAAAAATAAAAATTTGATCGTTAATCCACGTACCAAGGGCTTTTATTTGATACCCTACTCAGAATTTTAAAAAAATATATTTTTTTTTCGATGAGCACATATTTGTTTATATTTTTAGGGGGATATGTTTTTTATATGTTTTAGTATTTTTCCTATGTGCGGGTCAAAGAGTTGTATAAGCATGCCAAATTTCAACTCTCTAGCTTTAGCCGTTTGGCTACAATTTTTACCGAACAGACAGACAGTATTTGTATTAGAAATTTATTTTCTGCTATAATTTAGAAGAAAAATGTATTCTCTATTCTGTAATGATCATATCAAGGTCGCTGCCAGGGAGGGTTTTGGGCGTCGACCCCCCCTCCCCCGCAAATAATAGATGCGTATTTTTTTTTTACTTATCAGTTAAAATATTACGATTTTTTTCAGTTTAAAAAATAATCCCAAATAAAATGTATTTTATATTTTGGATCACTCCCATAAACATTATCTTTTTTCGGTTCAGCAAAAATAACGGTTTTTTACGGTTTTCGGTTCGGTTTTTGCGAATTTCATGTATCTATGTCCAAGCAACGTTCTGTCGAATAAAAAATACCCATTTACTCCTTTAAGGGTGAAATTAAAAAAAACTCAAAATTATTTAGAGATATTTTAAAATGACATCTATGTGCCATTTTAAATGCTATGACTCAACAAACACAGGACATACGACGGGATGTATATTTCACCCCGAATGTAGATTCGCCCCTTTAGGGGTTGATTGGGAAAAAAAATCCTTTCTGCAAGTTTTTTGCATTTGTATGGGTAATCTTTATATGCAAAAATCAAGTCGATATTTTATTGGTCGTAAGAACATTAAGGAATCCTTGAAATCTAATTTGACACTTTAAGGATGCAATTTTAAAAAATTGTCAAAACCATTTCGAGATATTTAAAAAAGACAACCATCAGCCAAAAAGAAATTTTATGACTCAACAAATACAGGAAATACGACGGGATGTATAATTAAGTCCGAATGTAGATTCACCTATTTAGGGCTTGATTAGGACAAAATCCTGAAATAAGGTTTTCGGCCTTTGTATTGGTAATCTTTATAAGAAAAAACCAAATCGATATTTTACTGGTCCTAAGAGAAATTAAAGAATCCTTGAAATCATAATTCACCCCTTTTCACCCTTTAGGGGTGACATTTTAGAAAACTGTCAAAACCATTTTGAGATATTTTAAAAAAACACCTATGTGCCAGAAAGAAACGTTTTAACTCAACAAACACAGGAAATACGAAGGAATGTATAGTTCACCCCGATTGTAGATTCACCCCTTTAGGGGTTGATTAGGACAAAATCCTGATATAAGTTTTTTGGTATTTGTATGGATAATCTTTATAAGCAAAAAGAAAGTCGATATCTTATTGGTCCTAAGAGATATTATTATATTATTCTGATAATAAACTATATTTTAAACTTTTTCGGCTATTTTATTTATTGCCTTACTAAATAAAAATAAAAATGTCATTTTACCTATTTGTTATTTGAACGTTTAGTTAAAATTATATACTTTAGATTTACATTTAAATATATCATATAAATTATATTTACCAAGTATTAATATTTGTTTATGTAGCAAAATAATGCTAAATAGAGTCTAATCTAATCAGTTTATGGCTAGCCATAAAAGAAACTAATGCTTCGATTGGCGAAGCGCATGTGGAAATAAATTTGATATAGAAGCGCACGGCCCACAGTCTAACGGAGAACAGGTGAACTATTTTTAACATTGATACAGATACAGAAAATTATATTTACCAATTCATCTCGAAAACTATTTAGTTTTAATGAAAAATATAAATATAAGGTTGTTCTACTATAAATTCTGATCGCTCTAAAGGAAACTAAATTCTTTTCAAATTTGTTGTTTTTAAGATTAATAGGAATGTGTTTGTATGCATGCAAATCTAGCGAAAAACTGGTTTGCGTCCCCGATTGAATCGCCTCCTTAAGGAGTAAATAAAGTATAACAACCTGTAATATTTGTTTAAAACAGTGAAATATAATGAAAAGTGTCATTACATGTTCAACATTTTGAGTATATTGGTGAGAAACTTTAAAAATATTATAATAAATACGTTAAAATTCAATATAACCTTGTTTTTACGTTGTTATCGTCCGACAATTGCGCGGTAAAATGTTATCTACGATACGTAAATACTAAGCAGTGGCGTACATGTATTGTTTTTACCAATTTCGATACAATTGCAAATTTTAAATAATTTACGAGTAAATAACAGTTGAAAAAGATGTTAAGATTATTAAAAGAGTAGTAGGATGTTAAAGAAATATTAAAGACGTTAATTAAGATTATAAGAGGTCAATATAGAAGAATTACATGTTACAAAGAAGAAATAAGATATTAAAGAGAAATAAAGAACTGCACAGCAGTAAGAAGATTTAGAAATAGAAGTAAAGAGTTAAAATTTAAGACGTATAAGAAGATA
Organism: Liopterus haemorrhoidalis; assembly: GCA_963971575.1. NCBI lineage: Eukaryota > Metazoa > Arthropoda > Insecta > Coleoptera > Dytiscidae > Liopterus > Liopterus haemorrhoidalis. Next base: position 116,766,735 of record OZ020611.1, read on the forward strand.
AAAAGTCCATCATGACTGACGAATATAATAACGCAGTGGGCGGAGAATCACACCGTAACATGTTAGACCGCGAAGACGAAACATTACCAGAGGGCGTATTGCAGTTTTGCGCAAGCACTCCGTACGAATACCAAGCAGCTCAAACGACAGGAGGAAACGCTAATGGTGTAGAAATTGATTATTTAGCCCGAGAACGAGACTTATTAAGACGAGAAAGAGAATTATTGAAACGTGAGCGCGAATTACTCAATAACTCACAAGCACATACGACTATTATACAGACACCGTTGTGGAAGAAGGCCGACGAACGTGCGATCCCAGAATACGACCCTTCGAAAATCACTGGACTCACCGCACGACAATGGACTATCAAAGTCCAAAACACAGCTTCTGTTTACGAATGGGACAACAAAACAACACTCTTTTATGCAGTTAGCAAGATACGAGGTGCAGCTAGGCACTGGTACGACAGCGTATCCGAACCACCGAAATCTTGGACAGAATTCAAATTGAAAATTTGTGCAGCATTTCCCGACACATTAGATCAAGCAGATGTGCATGCCCGATTAACAAGGCGCATGAAGAAGCATAATGAAACATATGACAGCTACATCTACGAAATGGCAGCCATAGCCCAGACAAGTAATATAGAGGTAAGATCAGTTATCAAGTATATTATCGCAGGTATAGGTGACCGAGATCTCCAAAAGTCGTTAGCACTTTGTGAATTCCGTGATGTAACCGAGCTGATGATTAGGATCAAGAACTACGACAGCCTAATGACCCAAAATCGCCAACGAAGAGACCAAGATTCTATAAAGCCGTACGAACGGTTAAATTTCCAAAACCGCAGTTCTAATGATGCGAATAGAAATGACAAAGAACGTTGCCACTCATGCGGAAAGTTGGGCCACATGTCCAGAAATTGTCCGGATCAGACAAAAGGACCCAAATGCTTCGCATGCAATCAATACGGTCACAAGTCACCAGAATGTCCCAAGAGGCGAAACCAGTTTTCAAAGAGGACGGAGGATAAAGATAAGAAGAACGGCAACCCAGTAAACTTCGTTAACAAGATGACTGCCAAATGCGTCAGAGCTACAGTAAAAATAAGAGATCAAACGATCAACGCTCTTATTGATACAGGAAGTTGCGTTAATTTATTAAAGGCGACTCACTACTTCAAGTTAGGCGAACCGAAGATTAGAACAGAAACAATCAAGCTGCAAGGTCTTGGAGCAGGAGAGACTTGTACCCTTGGCTGTTTCAACACGACAGTCGATCTGTTAGGTCAGAGCTTCGATACAACCATCCACGTGATCAACGACGATGCAATTGAACCGACTCTTATAATAGGCAATTCCTTATTGCACAACGCTGAGATGATATTCCGAAAAGGCGAACTATGTTCCGTAAAAAAAGGTGAACAGAACACCTATGATCAAACAAGAGAAGATTAGCAAAATCGACTACCTAGAAAAAGAAACCAGCAACAAGAGAGATGAATGTTATTCCGATGATGCCAACGAATTGGAAGAGGAATACGATGACGAGGAAGTCCGAGCTATCAGCGATGGTGACGACGACGATGAAAATGTTAAAGATAAAGAATACGAAGATACTACAAATAAAGAAGAAGACGATACTGAAAACGAAGAAGATGAAGATTTTGATGACGAAAATGAAGATATTGATGAAGACGAAGAAGATGAAAGTAGCATACTTTTGAAGGAGCAATACGATGAAATGAAATACGAAACAATGGAGAGAAATGAAGAAGAATTACAGAATCACAACAGCGAAGATGATGAAGTCAATTTTCTGACAGCATATGCAATACACCACGACGACGGACTAGATTTGGGGCATATTAAGAATAAACACCATAGGAAGCGGATTAAAGCACTTCAATCTAAGTACGACCCTGTTAATAACAAAACCAAGATGACCAAGATTAAAACAAAGATTATCCTCAAGGATGAACGACCCATATACCAGCCATCACGACGTATTTCGCAGCATGAACAAAAAATTGTTGAACAGCAAATGAAGATTTGGCTAGAAGATGGCATAATAATCCCCAGCAAATCAGAATTTGCCAGCCCAATCGTCCTCACCAAGAAAAAAGATGGAAGCACTCGGATTTGTCAAGACTACCGACGTTTAAACGAGAAGATAATTAAAGACCGATACCCAGTTCCACTGATAGAAGACCAACTGGATAAACTCCGTGATTCCACAATTTTCAGTACGATTGACTTGAAGAATGGATTTTTCCATGTACCCGTCGATCAGGAGAGTCAAAAGTATACGTCATTCGTAACACACAACGCGCAATATGAATTTCTACAAACTCCATTCCGAATGTGCAATTCCCCAGCGAATTTCCAGAGGTTCATAAACGAAGTATTTGACAGGCACATCAAAGAAGGAACCGTATTAGTTTATATGGACGACATAGTAATACGTGCTGAAAATATAGACGAAGCATTGACTAGACTGGAAGAAGTCCTTAACACTGCCGAATCTTATGGATTGGAGATAAACTGGAAGAAATGCCAGTTCTTGAAGACAAGCATCGAATACTTAGGCCATCACATCGAAGCCAACACCATATCTCCATCACGTCTGAAAACGAAAGCCGTAATTAACTTCCCGCAACCAGATACAGTCAAGAAAGTACACAGTTTCCTTGGATTAGCAGGATACTTTCGCAAATTTGTCAAAAATTATTCAGTCATTGCGAAACCATTGAGCGACTTACTTCGCAAAGATGTAAAGTTCCACTTCGGACCTGATCAAATGAAAGCATTTGAAAAACTCAAGCAAATACTAGCCAGTCGACCAGTACTTACCATTTATTGTCCAGAAGCACCCACAGAGTTGCATACCGACGCATGTGCCGCAGGATATGGAGCTGTCTTACTCCAACAAGGAAAAGAGGATGGAAAGATGTTCACTACATGTCTAGAAAGACAACGCCAGCAGAACAGAAATACGGAAGCTATGAGCTAGAAGTCTTAGCTATCGTAAATGCTGTCAAAAAGTTCCGTGTATACCTACTAGGATTGCAATTCAAAATCGTGACTGATTGCGCTGCTTTTGCCATGACTTTGAAGAAAAAGGATATAATTCCCAGAATTGCCAGATGGGTAATGTATTTAGAGGAATTTCACTACACTATTGAACATAGACCAGGAACCAAGATGCGACACGTTGACGCACTGTCAAGAAATCCAGTATTGACTATAAGATCTAGCGAATTCCTACATAGATTAAGACGAACACAAGAAGAAGATGAGAAGACACAGTCTATCATAATAATTTTAGAAAATGGAAACAACTTTGAAGATTACCTGATTCAACATAATTGACTATACAAGAGAAAAGACGAAACCAACTTGTTAGTTATACCTGAGAAGATGGAAATACAAATCATTAGAAACGCTCATGAAACAAACGGACATTTTGCTGTTAAGAAGACCCAAGACATAATACTACGTGAATATTGGTTTCCCCACATGAAAGAAAAGATAGAAGCTTTTATCTAGAATTGTATACCATGTATTGTGGCTACCAAGAAGACTGGGAAGCAAGAAAGTTTTTTACATCCGTTAGATAAAGGTGATGTACCTTTAGATACTTATCACCTTGACCATTTAGGACCGCTTACACCAACCAAAAAAGGCTACCAACACTTGTTTGTAGTAGTAGATGCATTCACCAAGTTCGTTTGGATCTACCCTACTAAAACCGTCGCTACTCAAGAAGTTATAACCAGACTAGATTCACAAAAGAAGATATTCGGTAATCCTCGACGATTCATTACTGACAGAGGAACAGCCTTTACCTCTGCCACATTTAAAGACTAGTGCCAGAGTGAAGATATAGAACTTCTGCATATAACTACCGGCGTACCAAGAGCCAATGGACAGGTTGAGAGGATTAATAGAATCATCATAACCGTATTAACTAAGCTAGCACTGAATGACCACGAGAATTGGTTCAAATACGTTGATGACCTTCAATGTTCCATCAATAATACGTACCAGAGAAGCATTGGTCGAACACCTTTCGAGCTAATGGTTGGAGTTAAAATGAAGCGTCCGGAAGCATACAAGATTCCCGAAATGAAATCAGAAGAATACACGAAGGAATTTGATGACAATAGAGAAGAAATGCGCAAGCATGCGAAAGGAGAGATAGCGAAGATACAAAGAGAAAATAAGAAGACATACGATAAGCGAAGGAAGGAAGCGAGAAAATACAAAATAGATGATTTCGTAGCCATCCAGCGAACACAGTTCTCCACACAGGCCAAAATTAGACCAAAATACCTAGGACCATATAAAGCCACCAGGGTTAAACCTAAAGAGAGGTACGATGTCGAGAGGGTGGGTTATGGAGAGCCGCCTCTGAAGACCACCACAGCTGCTGACTTTATGAAACCATGGGCTGACTGTAACAATGAAGTTACTTGTTCAGACAAACTTAATGATTTACAGTTTCAGGAGCCGCCAGACCGCGGGGCCGCAGTCGATTCCAGGAATGGCCGAACTGTGGGCTTGGTGCCCCAAAGAAACTCGTCACCGCCGCCAATGCCAGTGACTAGGTCAAGAACCCGAGCGAACGGCTCAGTCGTGGGTGGAAGTCGGAACGGGTCGGGCAAGGCACGCGGAACGTAACGTACAAAATGGCCGTTATGTGTTTTGATATTATATTATAATTAATGTGTAATCAACTACTGCTAAAGTGTAATTAATTAATAAATGATTATATAATTTAATAAACTTATGTTTCTCACCAATTGGGGATTCCCACATATATATATATATATTTTGTAGTATATGGTGTTTTATTTTTAGTTTTTGTTAATGCACAACATTATTTGAATTCTATTTCTCTCCTAGTTCAAAAAAAATAAGAATAAAACATAATTTATTTAAAAATTTGGCCACACAACAGGCGAATGCTCAATAATAATGTAGCACCTTATTTCCAAAAATTTACGTATAAGTTGACTGTCTTTATTAATAGTATAAATTATTATTATTATAAATTAACAATTAAAAAAATATATATATTTTCAAATTAATTAAAAAAGCTTGACACAAAACAAAACCGCTCTGGTGAGGATATCTATAGGTGCACTTCACTCGACCCCAATACATGCTTTATTAGCTGAAGCTCACATCATGCCTTTACATTTTCGAAGGAAAATCCAAGCCTTTAAATTCATGCTTCCCAGAACACTGATGAAAAATACACTGCCAGTTGCATCATGCTCCACAGAAATTTTAACAACTTCGTATTGGTCAAAAAAGACAACACCCTCACTGACTGAAAGTTTCATGGAAATAGTAAACTTCATCACTCCACAAAACATGAGAAATTGCCTCCCATGCTTTAGTTTACCCTATCATCATTCCCTGCCAAATCATGAGTTTATTTACGAACATACCCTACCAACGGACATTAACTTATTTATGAAGAAAGTTGAGAATAACTGGCCGGATTGTCATTTGTTCTTTACAGACGCATCCAAATCTAAAAACGGAACTGGATGCTCATTTTTATATCTTCCAACTGACTATAACGAAAAGTACAAATTGCCAGATTACTTCTCAATATTTTTCGCTGAAATTACTGCTATCAAACTATGTTTCTATGTAAACCAAATAAAATTTCTTGGAATTATATGAGACAGCAAACTGACATGGCATCCCCACATATAACATCTGAAAAAAGAGTGCATGCAAAGATTAAATATTCTAAAAACACTAGCGCACCAGAAGTAGGGAGCCCACCGTGAAAATCTCCTATAACTATACCAAACACTAATCAGATCCAAAATAGATTACGGTTGTGTCGTGTACAACAATGCCAAACCAAGTGCTCTAAAAACAATAGACGTAGTCCAGAACTCCGTAATCCGCATAGCAACAGGCGCACTAAGAACAAGTCCTACAGAAAAAATTAATAGCGAAGCAAATCAGCTACCACTTAAATTCCGTAGATATCAACTCACCCTGTCCTATTTAGCAAACCTAGCCATAAATCCAGATATTACCACTTTTCAACAAATATTCCACAAAATAAACGACCACATCTTCATAAAAAACGAAATACTATTCCACAAGCAAATCCAAGAACACCTTTGTAACATGAACGAAAACTTCCCACAATTCACCCCGCAACAATACAACAAAGTACCACCTTGGCTCCTCCAACAACCGAACATCAACCTATCCCTAACCCAATACCATAAGAATGGGACAATAAAATAATCACAAAATTCAGTAATTACATTGCCATCTTCACTGACGGGGCCAAAATACAAGATAGTACCCGGTGCCGCACTAGTTACAGAAAACGAAATTAAAAAATTTCACCTACCAGATCAAACAAGTATTTTCACTGCTGAAGCATTTGCTATTCTACAGGCAACAAAATACATAAGACTCCATCCAGGCCAAAAGTTCATAATACAAACAGACTCTCTAAGTACCATTACCAGCATACAGGAAACATATACTAGAAACATCATAATCAAAAAAATCCAGGACAATCTACATGACTCCATATCACAAGGGAAAGAAGTTACAATATTATGGGTTCCATCGCACCAAAACATCCCAGGATATGGGACAGCAGACATAGCGGCAAAAGAAGCAATAAACGAAGAAATCTACCCCCTTCCACCGCAAACTTACGACATAAAAAGCCACTACAAAAACAAAACAAAAGAAACATGGAACAACATTCGTATCCACATACACAGAAGTAAACCCCAAAACAACATTACCAGAACAGAACAGACAGTATTAACCAGGATAAGAATCGGACACACTCTATTTAACTCACAAACACCTGTTCCAACGAGAAGCCCCACCAAACTGCCAGACCTACAACATCAGACTGACAGTAAGGCATATTACTATAGAATGCCCTCAATACCATATGGAAAGAATCTCCAACCAACTATCAGCAGACCCAGATGAAATTCTTTCAAACCAAAACGAAAATAAGATTATCAAGTTCCTAATAGAAGCCAACTTGTTCGATAAAATTTAGCATATATACCATAATATAATATATAACCATAAAATGTATCAAAATTATCGTAAAATCTATAAATGTAAGTATACAAATATGTACCAAATGTAAAATAATGTAAACTGTCGTAATCTTTGGTAATTTTACTGTATTTTTTAATAAATTCTTATTTTATATCTTTTTTTTTTTTATTTACTAATTACAAAAGACAATCTGTTTCTATATAATATTAATTGACGTTTTTAAGACGTCAACATGACAACAAACATGTCAACTATGATCTTAAAATATATAATAATCACCCCCACATAATAAAAAGGGTAATTTTAATAATACGTGAGCCTGTCTGGTTTCTGTGTAGGTCTTGTTGAATGTCGTATGGAAACAGGTTGTGGTGATGGAGTCACTGACTCATTTGAGTGTGTAACTTCGTTTTGCTAAGTTTCATTTTCTACTCTTGTTTCTTGAAATGTATTTTTTGATGTACCTTCTTGCATTGTTCTTTCTTGATTTTTCTCTTCCGGTTGTTCTGAAGCTTTTCCCTTACTGCTAGGTGAAAGAAAAGAATAATCTGAAACATAACATTTGTTTTTATTAACTAAATTACTCTGTCTTTGCTTCTCTCTTTGCTCTTCTTTTGGTATGGTATTTTCATCTTCATCTTCTGTCTTCAAGTTCTTGCCTCTTCTTTTTAATTGATCAACATGTCTTTTAATAATGTTTCCATCTATATTTACAGTGTAGTGTAAGTTTCCTATTTTGTTAATTATTTTTCCATATTTCCATTTATCCTCTTCTCTGTAATTTCTGACCAACACTATTTCATTTGGACTGTACTCATGTAGATTCTTCAACTTCTTTGGGAAATTTTCTTGTTTTACTTGCATTTCATTTGTAAAATTTGGTTTCATTTAATCTAATCTTGTACGTAAATTTTGTTTAAAGTGTATTTCTGCTAGACTTCTTTGTGTTGTAATATTCGGCGCTTTCCGTAGTTGCATTAAAATTCTGCATAATTTTAAGTTTATTTTTCCCGGTTCATCTGACATAGATTTCAAACTCTTCTTAATTGTCTGTACGTAGCGTTCAACTTGACCACTACTTGCTGGATGGTACGTTGCTGTTAATTTGTGTCTAATTCCATTTTCTTTCAAAAAACTTTGAAATTCTTCTGACACGAATTGTTTGCCATTGTTAGAAACCACAGTAACAGGTAATCCAAATCTTGCAAAAACTTCACGAAGTTTTTGAATTGTCTTCGTGGTTGTAATTTTTTTTCATTGAGAAAACTTCAATCCATTTTGAATATGCATCAACAATGATAAGAAAATAATTATTTTGACTGGGGTAAGCAAAATCAATGTGTATACGATTCCAAGGAGAAGATGGATAAAGCCAAGGGTGATGAGATTTAGCGTTTTCATTTTGAATCATATGACAAGTTGTACATTTTGCTGCAGTTTGTTCGATATCATGATCGATACCTTTCCAGAAACAGTAACTTCGGGCTAACATTTTCATTTTTGTTATTCCAATATAGGCTTCATGTAATTCTTTTAGTACCTTTGACTGCAACTTTCCCGGAATAACAACTCTTATACCTTTGAAAATACAACCTTGTTCCAATGTAAGTTCTGTTCCGCAACCTTGATATATAGTATTTTGTAAAGAATTTCCTGATAATAACGCCATGTAAACTTTCTTTAAATCCTTGTCTTGTAATGTAGCTTCTTTAATTTCTTTTGCGGTCACCGGTAATGTATTTATTTGATCCACATGAAAATAGTTACTACATCTTCTGTATCTTTTGTAACGAATCGAGTAGTCCATCAGAAACTTTCACAACCACCCGTTGCGAGAATTTCTTAGAAAAGGGATTGCCATCGGTTTTTATGATTTTTTACAAGGGTATATTTTAAAATTCAGATAATAAGATAAAAATTAGAAATTTTACTGCAAAGCACGTATTTTTAGAAATATATTTTTTAAATGGTTCTTTGTTCAAGGAGACATATATTCAAAGTTATTACCTAATAACTTTGACAGTTCCTTGAACAACCTTTTTCCCTTTTTCTACGAAATGCCCAAACATGTTTTATAAAAACTTTGTTCTCTCTGGAGAAGAGATCAGATAGTATTCAGTCTTGTTAGTAGTAACATCTAAGGTAGTAGCATTCGTAGAGGCACTGCGTCGATATTTTCTGGTGGTCTACTCAATTCTGTTTGTTTTATTTTATTAATTCCTTTAAATACATATTAAACTTTTAATCATTTAAACTATTTGTAAATATTACTGTTAATAAATTTAATTAATTAATTTTAAACCGTGTTAACGAGTGTAAACCCTTCACCTTTAAGAACTTTAGTGAACAGCTTAGATCCAAACTTAAATACAAGATGCCTGTTCAGTCGGTTGGTAAGTACAAATACATATCATTTAATTCACATATCGTAATGATGAACCCTGGATCATACTCACGCCTACTACCCGAACTCCTTTAGTCAGATATCTCACTTCAGTTTGAGATTAGACATAATATAATACCACAGGCTCGCTACCTAGTGGACAATAAATGGTACGTTATAAAGTGACGTTACCGGTTCGCTACACTTTTATAGGAAACCTTGATAAGTAATCAGCATTATTATGCTGTAATGTTGACCTGTATTTAATTTCGTAATCGAATCCTGCAAAAAATTGTGCATAACGTAACATTCTAGCTGCGGGAAGTGTAGGTAAACTTTTATGATGATTCATTATTAATGTAAGAGGTTTACTATCTGTAATTAATGTAAATTTTCGTCCATACAAGTATATAAAAAATTTATGTAATGGCCAATAAATTGCTGTTGCTTCTTTATCAAGTTGGCTGTAATTCTGTTCTGCCTGTGTAAGTGATCTAGACGAATATGATATGGGTCGTTCTGTTCCATCTGGCATTAAATGTGAAATGACGGCTCGTAATCCAAAAGGTGATGCGTCCGTTGCTAGTAATAGAGGTAGTTTTGGATTATGAGGAATTAAGACCTTATCGCTTGTAATTTCTTTCTTAATTAAATCTAAAGAATTTTGGCAAGCTTTTGACCAAATAAACTTTGAATTCTTTTGTAACAATTTACTTAAAGGCTGTAATACCATGGCCATATTCGGTATAAATCTATTGTAATAGTTAATTAAGCCTAGAAAGCTACGTAATTCGTTCACATTTTTAGGTTTGGTTGCTTGTAAAACAGCTTTTATTGTACTATCCGTTTTATATATGCCATATTTGTCTAAACGAAATCCCAGATATTCTATAGAATTTTCAAAAAATTGGCACTTACTTTTGTTTAGACGAATGTTATAATGTCGTAATCTGTCAAAAACAGCTCGTAGTCGACTTGTTAACTGTTGTATGTCATTAACTTGTATACGAATATCATCGAAGAAACTAACAACGCCATCTAAATTTTGTAGAAGTTGATCCATGAAACGTTGCCAAATACTTGGTACTACTTTTGTACCAAACATCAATCTCATCACCTTGTATGCTCCTAAATGTGTACTAATCGTTTGTATCATGGAGCTTTTTTCGTCAACCTGCATATGTAAATAGGCTGTATGTATATCTATTTTATAAAATAACTCACAGTTCATTTTAGAAAAAAATTCTTCCAGTGTTTGGGGTATTTGTCATCTTTTAATTGTTTATTTATTGTAACTTTGTAGTCTGCACATATTCTAATTTTTCCACTTTTATTAATTACAGGTACAATTGGAGTTCCCCATGATGGATGTTGTTCTTTTTCTATTATGCCTTCTTTTTCCATTTTATTAATTTCCTGTTCAACATTTTCTTTTATTGCAAATGGGACTGGTCTCGGTTTCATGAAAACCGGAACTGTATCTTCTTTAAGAGAAAGCTTGCATTTAATTGGTATTTTTCCAATTACATCTGTAAATAAATCCTTGTATTCTGTCAGTAATTTCTGTAAAACTCTTTTTTTTTATTATATTTTTTTAGGAGTGCTTCAACTGCTTGGTAACTTCTTTTGATTGTAAAGAATTTAGTGATAAATTTTTGATTGTAAAGAATTAAGTGATAATAAATTTTGAGTAAGTAAATTCAATGGTTTAATCCATTCTCTGCCACAAATAGGAATTACATTTTTATTAAGCACAAACAGTCTTGTATTTTCTGTTTCCCTTCCGTTGTATACAATATGGACATAAGCTACTCCTATAGGTTTAATAATTTCTCCAGAATAGGTCTTAGGTTTTATTGTAGTTGGATGTAATTTTAAATTTTAATTTAATAAATTGAAATCCTTACTATTTATTGTAGAAACAGCTGCTCCAGTGTGAAATTCCATTCGACACAGTTTTCCATTAATTTGTACATTCAGGAATATGGTTCCAGAGTCACTTTGCTTACCCATGGAATTCTTATATGGATCAAAGGATATAGGATTGTCTAGAATTTCTTGTTAATGCCTACAACATTTGTGTATGTAATTATATTTGTAGATACTTAGAGAATAAATCTGCAAAATACTGTTCATATCGGTCAAAGGATATAGGAGTATCTTAAGGTTTCTTGTTTATGCCCACGAAACCCCAGATATTTCTGTAAGTTGTTTTATCCCCAGATTTTTAAATAATAAATCTGCAAATTATTTTTCATATCAATCAAAGGATATAGATGTGTCTACAGTTTCTTGTTTATGCCTACGAAACCCTAGACATTTCTGAATGTAATTGTATTCGTAGATTCTTAGAGATTAAATCTGCAAAATATTGTTGATATCAGTCAAAGGATATAGGAATGTCTATAGTTTCTTGTTTATGCCTACGAAATCCTATAAATTTCTATATGATATTTTATCCGCAGATTTTTAGAAAATAAATCTGCAAAACATTTTCTATGTCGATCATAGGATATAGGAGTGTCTAAAGTTTCTTATTTATGCCTACGAAACCCTAGACATTTCTATATGTTATTTTATTCGCAGTTTTTTAGAGAATAAAACTGCAAAATATTGTTGATATCAGTCAAAGGATATAGGAGTATCTAAATTTCTTGTTTATGCCTACGAAATCTTACACATTTCTATATGTAATTATATTCGTAGATTCTTAGAGAACAAATCTGCAAAATACCTGTCAATCAAGAGATCTGAAGAGTCCTCAGTTAGCCAATCACGAGAACCTTAGGAAAAATGACGTCACAGTGTTACCCCGATCACTAACACACACTAGCTAATTATATATGTACGATAAGTTTTTCCTTAAGCGGCTCTGGTGCCGTATATATACACACTCAATTTACATTATTTTCATGATTTTTTTGTAGGGACATCTTTCTTAGATAATAATAAATTATATTAGGTACGGAAATTGTTAGTTTTCTTCACAGTTTTAATTATTTTTCACTTTTTAACTTGCAATTTTAGGTTAGATTTCTCCATATATCAACGTAAATTTGACGCTTACTACAGCGCTAGGTTCAGCTAGGTTGCAGAATGCGAGCGGAGCGAAGCGAGCTACCTACCTATCTTTTAGTTTAATAACTAAACACTATCTTCTAGTTTAATGACAAAACACTATCTTAGATTAGGTTAGTAAGAGGTTTGGTTAGAAGAAGCCGAGCGAAGCGAGCTACCTATTTTCTATTATTATTATATTATTTATTTTACATCGGCCTTTATTTCTGCAACGAGGCTAATCGCCGATGCCAGGAGGCGAGCTCCTACACCTGGATGAGGGGTGAATGATTGTGAAAATGGGAGTAATGTAAACATATTATTCTCGCCCGAATAATATCACCAACGAAGGAGGCTCGAACCATCGACCGGACAGTCGTACTGGGTTTCCGCCAGTACAAACCGCACGACCTAGTGCGCTCGGCCACTCCGTTGGCTACCTATTTTCTAGATTATTGACAAATACACTATTTTAGGTTAGGGTAGGTAATAATAATAATAATTTTACAAAACTTTTACCTTTGTAACTCAAAAAAATCGCGATAACCCGCAATTTTTTTTTTTTTTTCTGAAAAAATACTACTTGAATGACCTACTTTCAGACACCGTTTGAAAAATTTGAAAATTCGTGTGTATATATACGACACCGGTCCGGTCCCTTTAGCTACTATTAAATCCATTGCTATTTTTTCCCATGGTTTGCTTGGTAATTCTGAACAAATTATTTTTTCAGCCCTATTGGTTTGTTTTTTTAAACATTCCACACAGTTCTCTATTGATTGATTTATTTGTTCAGAAATACCTGGCCCCCATACGGTTTCTCGTGCTCTTCGACGGCACTTGACAATACCAAGATGTCCTTCATGTAATTTATTTAACATTTTTCTTCTTAAAACTTTTGGTATAAAAATGCGTACACCATACATTATTAAATTTTTATTTACTGTCAAAATGTCACGAAACTGCCAAAATTTATGGCTTTTGTTTTTAAAACCATCGGTGATTTCTTTTTTTAAATTAATTGATTCCTCATCTTCTTGTTGCGCTTTTAATATTTCTTGCAGTTTCATATCAGTAAACTGAGTTTTCTGCACAACGCTTTCAATAAAAAAATCATCCTGTAATATGTCCACATCATCTTTTAAGACTTCTACCGGCGCTCGTGACAACGTATCTGGAATATGAAATTCTTTTCCTGAAACATAATTTATTTTAAAGTTAAATCTTACTAATTTCATACGCATACGCTGTAATCGAGCTGTTAATTCAGATATTGGTTTTTCTCGCAGTTAATGGTTTATGGTCTGTTAAAATTTCAAACGGTTTTCCTAAAATATTATTTTTAAATCTATCACAGGCCCATGTGATAGCTAACGCTGCTTTTTCTCTCTGTGCGTAACGCCTTTCTGTCTTCGTCAAACTTCGTGAAGCGTAACACACCGGTTTTCATTTGTTATTTTTGTACTGCTCCAATACTGTTCCTAGTCCAAATGATGAGGCATCTGCTGAAATTCTATTATTTAAACTTATATCATATAATGCTAATGTTGGTTTATTAGTCCATTCTTTCTTCAAATTTTCAAATGCAATTTTTTGAATTTTCGTCCATTTCCATAAACGGTCCCTTGAAAGTAAATCTCGCAAAGGTTTAGTTTTTTCAGCAAGGAATGGAACAAATTTCATTATATAATTTACCATACCTAGAAATCTTCTCAAGTCAGCAATGTTTTCTGGTTCTTTCATTTCTAATTTAGCATTTATTTTTGCAGGATCAGCTTTTACCTGGTTATTTTGTACAAGATGGCCTAAAAATTTAGTTTGCTGTACTCCAAAAGCACATTTATCTTTATTTAGCGTTACTCCATTTGCAATTAAAGTTTCTTATACTTGAACTAGTATTTTATCATGCTCTTCTTTTGTGGTTCCACATATTAAAATATCATCTGCGTGATTAACAACTCCTTCAATGCCAGATAATATTTCACGCATTTGCCGTTGAAAATGTTCCGGCCCGGAATTGATTCCAAATGGCAATCGTTGGAAAAAATATCTGCCGTATGGTGTAATAAATGTGGTTAACCGTTTGCTCTTCTTTGTTAACGGTATCTGCAAAAATCCTAACGATGCATCGACTAGACTGAAAAATTTACCTGATCCTAATTGCGACAAAGATTCATCTACAGACGGTAATTCAAGTCTTTCTCTTAACACGTACCTGTTCAGTTCCGTATAATCTACGCATAGTCTGACTTTCCCATTCTTTTTAGGGACGACCAGCATCGGCGCACACCACTCTGTTGCTTCATTTATCGCTTTTATTACTCCTTCTTTCACCATTTTGTCTAATTCTTCTTTAACTTTTTCTTTCAGTGGTAACGCTACTCTTCTAGGATTCCTAACAGAGTAAGGAGAATATGTTCCTTTTAATTTAATTTCGTATGCCTGTTTGAATTTTCCTAGGCCTTTAATGCTTGCTGATTCTTCATAAGCAACTTTTTGTAACCAGCATTTTTGTCATTTCTTCAATTATATTAAAATTCAAAATTTTCAGCGCAATTAACGCAGGGCTACCCACAAGAAAATTATCTTGTTTCTTAGTAACATAAACAATTTGTTTACAACTATTACCTTTAAACTCTATTCGAATTTTAACTTTGCCTATAATTGGAATAGTTGTCCTTCCAGCTCCATAAAGTTTCTTACTAGTCCTTGATAATTTAAGCTTTAGTTTTTTCACTAATCTTTCAGACATCAATGATACACCAGTTTCTGCACCAGTATCTATTTTACCGCATACATTAACATTATTGACCTGCAGTGTAATCTTCCATGGCCAATATCTTCTTCAACCTCTTTGATATATTTACTTTTACATAGTTTAGTATAATGTCCTTTTTTTTACATTTGTTGCTCATTTCATTATTAACAGGACATTTCCACCATGGATGATATGCTCTTCCACATTTTTGGCATTGTGGAGGTTCTTGATTTTTACCCTTGCTTTCTTTGGATATATCTTTATCTTTAGTTTTGAATTTTCTTTTTACAACTGTTTAAATTTTTTCAGCTTGAGATCTAACTACTTCTTGCTGTTGTTTCACAGCTTCCGACTGTCTTACTTTTGAAATTGCACTTTGTAGTGTTAAATTAGTATCCAACTGTAAACGCTCGGAGAGTTTGTCATTATGTATAGCAATAACTATCATATCTCTAATGAGGTCTGCCTTTAATTCGCCAAATTTGCAGGTATCCGCTAAACTATGCAAATCTTTAACAAAAAATTCTACCGGTTCATCTAATTTTTTTCACAGAAATATTCTTTAAACTTCCGTTTAACTTTGTCATACGATGTGAGATCTTCATCGGTTAGTTTTAGCGTGCTTATTAAATCTTCTGCCTCCTCCCCCATACAGTAGAGGAGCATGTTTACCTGATTTATTTCGGGTTTCCAGTTTAATTCTGAGTTTTTTCTGAATCTTTCGAACCTTAGAATCCACTTGTTTCATGTACTAGGTTCCCTGAAGTTAAATTTTTTTCGAGTATCTATGCTGTACTGTTTACTGTGGTTCAGGAGCGGCTTTAAGGGGGGGCGAGGTTGGGCGACCGCTCAGGGCGCCAGGCCAGGAAGGGCAGCGGACGGTCAGATCATCACTTGTATTTTAAAAGTGAGGACCTTTTTTTTGCTCATCACTTGGATCTTGGAGGTGAGGATCTTTTTTTTGCTCTTCACTTAGATTTGGGAGGTGAGGACCTTTTTTTTTGCTCTTCACTTGGATTTGGGAGGTGAGGAACTTTTTTTTTGCTCTTCACTTGGATCTGGGAGGTGAAGACCTTCTTTTTTTTCCCTGTGTCGTTTTTTCCTTTACTGAAATCTGGTCACCCTATCTTTAGGTCATCACTTATATTATATAGAGTAATTAATTTTTTTTATGAGGGTGGCAAAAAAATCTCGCCCGGGGCGCCAGACTTGCTAAGGCCGGCTCTGCTGTGGTTTATTGTACTTGTACTTGCCATATTTTTCTCCATTTTGTGCTATGATTTTGGTTATTCACAATATTAATAATCAAAGTTTTAGGTTTACACCTGACACCATGTTCAATAAGTAGGGGAGACCTGGGAGACTGTGGACACTTTCTGTACTTAATGCCCTAAAATACATAAAAAAGCAAATTGAATCGCGGTTTGTATCTCGTTAGTAATTTTAGCTATCAGATGTCTTTGAACCATTGACTCATTACAATATTATAATTGCAACCAAATCTATGGTATTTAAAAGACAACCGTGTAACCTGTCCATTATCTCCTCATCCCAAGGAGACAGTGGACAGAGCTTAGGGAGAAAATGGACAGCGTACATATATCAAAAAACTTCATTTTTCTACAAAAATGGCAATACAATTTTCCTCGTAGTAGGGCACTGAAACTGGTAACCTGAACACATTTCCTAAAAATATACTTTTAAAAAAATTATTGCAAGCTGTACTCTGACAAGTCAATATTAAAATATACTATCCCTTCAAACCTGGGCCTACTATCATTAATTGGCTTCGGTAGTACCGCCACAACATCCTTATAACTAATTGTGGCATTTTCCTTGAGTTTCTAGTAGCGTATTCATATGTCAAACGCCTTAATAATTTAGGTGTGAGGCCATAAAACATTGCTGCAAATTTAAGTAAATATTCTTCCAATGCTGTCTCCATTTCAGATGCCCCGCAGGGGAAGTTCATAATGGCCATAACACCTGGCCATTTGTAGAGCTTTCGGGCCTGATGATCCCGCGTACCCTCAATCACGCAAGGGAAGTTCATAATGGTCGCATCACCTGACCATATAGAGTTTTTGGGCCTGATGATCCCACGTACCCTGAATCACATATCATTTGGGAGGAGACAGTTCAGAGAAGCCGATTGTAGGAATAGGCTTATCTGTTGTCTCTTTTATCTCCCTCTTAAATTCCTACCCACGTGTTTACCGTGCGTGGAGACCCGTAACGCCGGAGAAGAGGATCCTGGTCGGTTGAGGGAGACTGCTGCCCGCGGACAGTACGATCTCAACACGCCTTCTTTGGCCTCGGATTCGGTAAAACGGGAAGCTGAGTCTGGTTAGCTCAGTCAATCGGCTGGTGTCACGGTTCATGAATAGAGTGGCTCCACTACTGGATCGTGGATGCCGGGGTAATGCCGTGCCACTAGACAAGTATTCGGGGGTCTGTGGGAGCGGATGCAGCTCGCACGGTTTCAGAGTTGGCGACTACTGGTTCTCGAGCGGGTCGAGCAGCCCGTGACTACTTCCCCCGATGCTATATCATCCTGACATGTCTGGCGCAATGAGCCGGTTTGCGGCCAACGTCCCCTGTGTGGGGCTCCCTGGTGGGTGGGCATGGCAGGGTGATGAAACTTAGTATACGGGTATGGCGACTACCCGGAGGGATACAAATTCTTTAAATTCCGCCAAAAGTGAGAGTAAACTCCGTAAAAAATCAAACAAGAGACCTCGTCGTGATGCTCAGTCATCCGATGAGGGATGTGTAAGGCCTTCTGCCAAGAAGGTTGAGTACTGTGCGCCCGTTCCAAGATTTCTCGTCGTGAAGGTTGAAGAGGAAGGTGGATCTTTTAAGGAGATGTCACCTTTCTTAGTCGCCCGAACGATGAGAACGATATGTCCTAATGGAATAAAGACAGTACGTAAGATGTCGGACGGTACACTCTTAATTGAGGCAGAGACAGCGGCTTCGATGACGCTAAGGAAATGCGAGGTGTTTGGTGCACATCGTATTTCAGTGCAACCTCACAAAGCCCTTAATATCAGAAAAGGCGTCGTTACAGACCGTGACCTGGCTTACGTTACGGAGGACGAGTTCGTGCAGGAAATGGCACCGCAAGGTGTCACTGAATGCAGGAAACTCAAACCTCGTAATGGTAAGCCGTCAATATCAATGGTAGTATCCTTCGCTGGTACTAGGTGTCCAGCATCGGTAAGGGTGGGGTACAACGTGTGTAACGTTCGGCCCTACTATCCCAACCCGATGCGATGCTATAAGTGCCAGCGATACGGTCATTCTTCTAGTCGTTGTGGCAGGCAGTCCATATGTGCACACTGCGGACAGGACCAGCATGACGTTGAGTCCTGCCCAAACGTGGCCTTCTGTGTGAATTGTAAAGGTGCGCACGCATCAACTACACGCCACTGCCCAACGTACTTGGAAGAGAAAGCAGTTCAGGTCATCAAGACGCTTGACAGAATACCATATTTCGACGCTAAGAAGAAGTATAAGGAGAGTACGCCAGCTACATTCGTGAAATCCTTCGCGCAAGTAGCAGCAAAGAAACTGACAAGTGTTCAAACTCAGACGGAGACAGTGTCCCGTCCGACCCCCGTTCGACATCATCGATCGTTGCGTCTAGTGAAGTTGCGGCAAGCAATGAAAAGGTGTTGGAATCGGTCCCAGAGACCAAAATTCAAACCCCACAACCTGGGGGATCGGGTCTGAATAAACCCCCCCAATCCAAAGGAGAACGCACACCATCTCAGTTCTCCCCACCACCTAAAGAGAAGTCTCCACAAACTTCTCCAAAAACAAGAAGCGACCAGAGTGTAGTCGCTTCTGCCAAACCCTCATCAGCCACTCCAGTATCGGAGACTGATAAGGGAACTGTTGGCTCTCAATGGATACCAGTGAGAGCCAAACCATCCAAAAGTGAGTCCAGTGTGTCCACGAAAGCACCTGGACAAACAAGGGAAACCGTCGCCGAGAAAATGGCTGTTGACCCACAACCTAAGGGTAAACCAAAGATCATTAGGTTGCGGGGTAACTCCCCTAAACAAAAATGAATGGTCCCACTACTGCAGTGGAACTGTAACAGTGTATATCAGCGCTACGAAGAACTGCGACTTTTATTGTCGGATTTTGCGCCTTCGTGTGTTTGTCTACAGGAAACAAATTTCAAGGAAACCGACACATTCTCTCCTCGGGGATACTCCGTGTTTCGCACGGATTTCCTCACTGGGTTAAGAGCATGTGACGGCGTGGCAATTCTCGTTAGAGACACATTGTACCACGATCCTGTAGACATTGACACTGAGTTGCAGGTCGTAGCAGTTCGTGTTGCACTTCCCCTTCAGGTGACGATTTGTTCTATCTACCTTCCCCCTGGTGTTCATCACGACCTGTGCGGTAGTGATCACTTTCCAATCCTCTTAAGGCCTCTGTTCAATACTGTTACCGAATCCCGCTGGCCACAGTGGGTTCTTCGGAAAGCAGATTGGACCAAGTTCGCAGAATCATTCTCTCACGAGGATATTCCGAACTTGAGCGTAGACGAAGAGGTGAATCATTTCACGGATTCTATCACGAGCGCGGCTAAAAGCAGCATACCGCTGTCATCCACTCAGCCCCGTCGAGTTCCCGTTCCCTGGTGGAACGAGGAATGCGACTTGGCGCTACGTGAAAGGAGACACCTCTTCAATACATTCCGTCGTTGTCCAACAGAGGCAAACATGATAGCCTTCCAACGAGCGAAAGCTCCTGCTAAGAGGATTGTGAAAGAAAGTAAGCGCGAATCATGGCGCAAATACGTATGCACCGTTACAGTTGCCACTCCAGTGGCCAAAGTTTGGGAGAAGGTCCGGAAAATCTCCGGTCTAAATACAGCTACAGCCATTGCTGGTCTATCGGTAAATGGTAACGTAGTTACCTCAGCGGTCGAAATTGCTAACACTTTGGCATCTAATTTTGCGTTCAATTCTAGCTTTGAACATTATCCACCCGAGTTTCTAACTCGTAAAGCAGGCCTCGAATCTATACCTCTAAATTTCTTTTCTAGGAATGACGAGGTATACAACTAGAAGAGCTAGATAGCGCGATGTCAAAGTGTAAGGATAGCTCTCCTGGTCCAGATGCGATACATTATCGTATGATCCGAAATCTTCCAGAATCATCTAAGTCTAGGCTTTTGAATGTCTATAATAGGATATGGACTGAGGGCAAGTGCCCGACCAAGTGGAAGGAATCTCATATAATTCCTATCCCCAAAGTCGGGAAAGATAAACACTTGCCCTCTAGCTATAGACCAATATCACTGACTAGTTGTCTCTGCAAGCTCATGGAGCGAATGATCAGCAAGCGTCTGATTTGGTTTTTAGAATCAAACGACTTGCTGGCCAACACACAGTGCGGCTTTCGCCGTCACCGCTCAACAGCAGATCATCAGGTCAGACTAGAGACAGCTATCAGGAATGCTTTCGTTGAAAACAAACACCTGGTAGCTGTGTTTTTCGATATTGAGAAAGCCTATGACACTGCATGGATTTATGGTATTCTCCGTACTCTGCATTCCTGGGGTCTCCGGGGACGCTTGATGTTCTTTATAAAAGACTTCATGTCGCACCGGCGCCTCAGGGTGCGGATCGGAAATACCCTGACACAAATGTTCGCACTGGACAATGGGGTCCCACAGGGCTCCATACTGAGCATTATGATATTTTTGATTGCCATTAACGGTGCAGCTTCATGTATTCGATTGCCTGTACAGAGTTCGATATTTGTCGACGACATTGGTATCTTTGTCGCTGGACAAAAGACTAGTACAATCGAACGTCAGCTCCCGCTGACCATCAATCGTCTCGATACATGGGCAACCGAAAATGGCTTCAAATTCTCGACCAGCAAAACTGTGTGTCCATTTTTGTAGGAAAAGGGGTGTCTATCCCAACCCTACACTCACGCTAAATGGAGCACAGTATCGGTAAATGGTAACCCATTTACCGATACTACCAGATTTCTGGGTCTCGTTTTTGACAGTCGTCTAACTTGGCGGGCACATTTTTTGTCCGTCAAGAAAAAATGCCAAAAGTTGCTCAATTTGTTGCCGGTCCTCAGTCACAAGACATGGGGTGAAGACCGCACTGTCATGTTGCGTTTATATCGTTCTTTAGTGCGCTCTAAGCTGGACTATGGATGTCTAGCTTATGGGTCAGCTAAACACCAAGAGATACGAATTCTTGATACTGTACATCACACTGGAGTTAGATTGGCCACTGGTGCATTTCGCACCAGCCCAATATTAAGCCTGCTGTGTGAAGCAGGCGAACCGTCACTGTACAATCGTCGTAAAATTCTATCTCTGCGATATATGGCTGCACTTAGTGCCAAGCCAGATCATCCCGCGTATGACCCTATTCTACAAAATAGGCATACAGAGATTTATGACAGAAAACCAAGAGCCAATAGGCCTTTTGGTCTGAGGACTTTCGACATTTTGGGCGATATTGATTTTAATATGCCTGAAATGGCAAGTTTCGTTTTTTGTGCTGTTCCACCATGGACGCTACCGCGTCCACTTGTGAATCTCACATTAACTAGGTTTTATAAAGATACTACGTTGCCTATCGAATACCAACATGACTTACAAAGAACACTGGTCCCTAGGTTCGAGGATACTGTCATTTTTACTGACGGATCAAAATCCGGAACCAGGGTTGGGTGTGCGTTCGTTGTTTTGAATCCACGCCAACAGTTTCAGTACCGTCTGCACTCTATAACGAGTGTGTACACTGCTGAGCTGTATGCTATTTTCAAGGCCCTGTGTTTTGTTTCGTCAGAGCAAAGTCGGTCAAGTGTTATCTTGACGGACTCGCTGAGCGCTCTGAACAGTATCCAAGATCCAGATCCAGTGCATCCTCTTGTACTAAAGATCCGGTTGCTACTCCACAATCTGAATGCTCAGAATGTGAGGGTAGAGCTGTTTTGGATACCGGGACATGTTGGTATTAAAGGCAACGAAGCGGCAGATGCAGCTGCAAAAGCCGCCTCTTACAGACTTATGATTGATGTGAGTTTTGTTTTTCCAGATGACGCAAAGAGTCATCGGAAACATCTGGTTTTAGACATGTGGCAACAGGAGTGGAGCCGCACACAGAACGTTAAGTTGCGACAGATTAAGGGAGACGTTAAACCATGGGGTTCTTCCTGCAGGATTAACCGCAGGGAGGAAACCGCCATCACACGCCTCCATATAGGTCACTGTTGGACCCATGGACACCTCCTTCGAGGTGAAGAGTTCCCTATCTGTGAGACGTGTAACACAGATTTGTCTGTGTTACACATTTTAACTGAATGTGTACAGTTCGAGGATGTCAGGGAGAGGTTAGGCCTGTGTTATGACCTGTCAGTTGCTTTAGGTGACGACAGGGTACTCATGGACAGGCTGATACTCTTCCTGAGAGAATCGAACTTATTGTTTTATGTGTGAAGTCTTGCACCTTATTTTAATGTGTTTCTAGTTATTGACTGTGATATTCGATGGTAATTGGCCCCTTTACAGCCTCTTACCATCACCCTGGGTCTGTTCAAATTTTCGAACAGACTTTTTATATTATTTATTTGTGTTTGTCAGTGCAAGATTTCTTTTATTGAGTATGCGTATTTTTAATGATTTTATCTATTCATTTATTGTCTAATATATTGTTTTTAATATATAGTCTAGTCATTTAAATGGGCTGCGTTAGGCGCAAATAGCCTTTGTTGCTGTGCGCCAAAAATTTTAACTAACTAACTAACTAACTCCATTTCAGATGTGAGGATTTGGCTTTTACAAAAGTTTGGTTTGAATTCCATATTGTCAATTCCGACATCTTTTGCCTTTTTTAGATAGATAGCAAGTCTGCTTTTTTTTACTTCGTGACACGTAGCACTTCTCCTGATGCTTAGGTTATTGCATATAACATCTTTGACGGCTAGTTCCATAGCCGCTGGATCGAAATCCCTCTCACTTTTTTGTTTGTAAAAGTTTGGCATTTTGAAATTCTTAAATTTGGAAAATAAAATAAATTAAAAGTCTGCTTAAGAGACATTGGACAGTCCATTCTCTCCTGTCCATTGTGTCCTCAGTATGTACACATACAATTTCAGCAACAAATAAACAAAGATGGTGATATTAAAGTCGTTTTTATCCTACAACCTCAAATTATAAACATCCAAAAAGTACCTGGCAAAATATGAGTTGAAATAAAACATTTATTGTTAAAATATATCTTACGATAGGTACATATAAGATTATATGATACTTAACAAAAATGAATAATATGTTATCACATTTTTTCAGGTTGTTGTACAACCGGCTGATGCACTTATCACAATTGAATGGATACTGTACAACTTTACGAAACCACTAGAAATAACGTGTTGTTTATGTGGTTGGAGATATGGACTTGGCCATTCTCTCCTCATGTCCAATGTCTCCCAAGTCTCCCCTATTTATTATTAATTATTAGAAATACTTTGTATTATATTTTAGTTTATTAATCAAAAAGCAACTACATGACAACTATATATGAATGAGCCTTCTTTTGTAACTAGCATATCTTACTAAAAATACATAATTATATTAAGTGTCACTCTGACAGTATAACTGTCAAGCTGACACTACAACTATTTATATGAAATACTGGCGTTTACATGCATGGAGAGATGTATCCATCTGGTAGCGTGATTTTTAACTAACTGTCGTGTAGTACTCAAAAAAATTACCCGTCTTAATAAGACTACCAGGTTCTTTAAAAAATATATTGATGTAAACGATAAAATTAATATAATTTAATAATACACACACAAAATTACATAAACTACAAAAACGGTATGCATTATTATTTTGATACACTTCATTTATTTTTTTGTTGACAATCCATGGCACACTTTGCCAATTGTTTTTTATGGTTACTATACCAGTACGTCTCCACATTCTCCCACCTGAGGAATAATGATGACTCACATATAGGAGACGTAAGCACTATTTTCAGTCTCTAAAGGACGTAAGCACTATTTTCAGTCTCTAAAGCGCTTTGGCAGCTTAATTACGCGGCCACTTCTTGTAGCCACAACTCGCGCACATTCGGGCACGGACACTCTTACTCTGCTTTTTGTAATCACTTCACTTGGCACTGACGATCTGCTAGTTGTCTCTGGTTCCTCCGCCCTGTCGTCTGATGCAGATGCCATTATTTCATTGCCGCATTCAAGTGGGTAGACTCGCTGAACTGGTCGGAGTAACATCCCCTTTGCCGTCTTCACTCAAACTAACCGCGTCTTGCCATCTTTACCTGGCAACAGCTTCACAATACGTCCAAGAGGCCATACCAAACGTTTCTCATAGTCGTTACCCAACAGCACAATGTCGCCTAAACTCACTGGAAGGCTGTCCTTTTTTCCGCCGACATATCTTAGATATCCCAAGTATTCAGTACGGAAACGATTTCTCAGGTCTTCCCGTAGGTTTTGTTTATATACCATTTTCCGGTTAAGGGAGGCTTTATCAATTTCATCACATTCTGGCAAGCCAGTTTCCGCTTGATCACGGATAAACATTGCTGGAGTCAAAACAGTCAGATCATCGGGGTCATCACAGTCACGGGCGTTAGAGGTCTAGAATTCATCAAGGATTCACAATCACAAAGTACTGTCAGTAGAGCTTCATAGTCGAGTGATGTACGACTTAATACTCGTCGTAACAAGTGTTTCAGGAGGCCAATCAACCGTTCCCAAAAACCTCCCCACCAAGATGCCGTAGGAGGGTTAAAATGCCATACAATACGTTGATTAGCACTGTATTCAGTTATCTTATCCCAATCAAGTCGATGAAAACAGTTTTCTGTGCCAACAAAATTTGTACCTTTATCGCTGTACAGAGTATAGGCCTACCACGTCTAGCCACAAACCGTCGTAAAACTTGTATAAACCCTACAGTTGATAACGAAGAAGCAAGTTCCAAATGCACCGCCCTGTACACGGCACACGTGAATAAGCATACCCAGGCTTTTTTCCCGTCCTTGAGAAAGAGTGGACCAGCGAAAACCACACCAGTAACTTCAAAGGCCACTGCATCCCTGACGCGATCAAAAGGTAGAGGCGGGGTCTCCACTTGGACGGGTTTGGCAGTATATCATTTACATACAATGCATTTTGAAATAACATTGCATATCGTCTTACGGCCGCCTAGAATCCAATATTTTTCTCTTAAGATACTCATCAGTCCTTGAGTACCTGTATGAAAAGAATCTTCGTGAACTTCGCGTATTAATTGGTCCACGACAGGATGTTTCGAGGGAAGCACGATCGGCATACGAAAATCTTCAGTATCTTCCCGCCTTGAAATTCGTGTCTTTAAACGTAATAAACCTCGAACGTCCTTAAAAGGTTTTAACGATTTTATGCATTCGTCATTTATACCGCAGAAAGTTTCCTGTTGTACAATTTTCAGAACCACGTCGATAAGTTCGGCAATAGATAGGTCACCATGTTTTTTCGCTTCCGGATTCCTTGAATTATGCGTAAAACGTAGGCACCATCCCATCATTCTTGTTGTCAGACGATATTTAGAAAAAGGCAAAAAATGCCACGTATCTGAAGTAGTGTTCAACAAGGAAGTTAAACCAGTTTTTCTACTCTCGTTATTGACCTCCTCTTCATCATATTTTAGCTCATTATCTTTAGGCCAGGTGTCAGGTGGCCCATAAAGCCACTGCGGGCCCTTCCACCATTTGACTCTAATAGATGCTTCGCGGAACACCCCCTAGAAGGAAGATCGGCCGGGTTTACGTTTCCGGGAACATGACGCCACGACTTAACATCCGTCAAAGTACGTATCTCTTCAGTCCGATTCCAAACAAACGTAGCCCATGTATCCATCTGTCGTATCCAAGCAAGCGTTCTTGCAGAATCGCTCCAAAAATAACTTTCTACTGACTCGTCAAAACACTGCAAGATAGAAGAATACAATCGAGCTGCTATAGTTGCCGCCATCAGTTCAAGCCTGGGGATGGTCATACTCTTCAAAGGCGCCTGAATAGGATGGTCATACTCTAGCCTTGGCCTGAATTAAAAACACATGTACCCTCTCTTTGATTTCAACTCGGAGAAAAACAACCGCTGCGTACGCATATTTGCTTGCGCCACAGCATGTATGGAGCGAACAGTGGCTTGACTCATCAGGTCCTCCTTTGATCCACCTAGGAATCTTGATCTGTGATAATATCGGCAGTTCTTCAAACCATTGACCAAACTCTTGGTTCATCACTGAATCCACAGGAGCGTCCCATGCAATTTTCGTTGCCCTCCCTTTGGAGCATCAATTTAGAGCACAGTGTCACAGGACTCGTGAATCCGATAGGGTGAAATACTCGTTGTGCCAACGATAACTTCACTCGTTTCGTTACAACGTCTTTATCATTTTGCAGGATATTATTTAGGCTAAGAGTGTCACTTGACGGATTCCAAGATAAGCCTAACACCGGAGCATTGTCCAAACAACTTTGTGGTCTGATGGAGTACTCCCACCCTCAAAGATCAAATTTGCCTTCGTTCATAAACATACTAGCTTCACGCATGAACTGATCCAAAACTTCTTCGGAAGGTACGCTAGTGACGCAGTTATCGACATAAAAGTCGAATAATTGTGTCCTTTGAATACTTCGATTTACCACTATCGCAATCTTTCCAAAATTTATACAAGTATTGTTCGATAGTAGCCCCTAACAAAAATGGCCCGCTACAAATCCCGAAAACGACTCGTCGGTGCCGGTAGGTCACGACTGATCCATCTGGCGTTTCCCACAGCGCTAACAGCAACCTGCAGAAAAGCCTTACGAATGTCGGATGTAACACCTATTCTTTCTTTACGGAATCTTAACAAAATATGAGGTATAAGCTCAATCAAATTCGTACCCTTTTCCAGGCAGTGGTTCAACGAAGGCTTATTTTTCTCACGCGCAGACGCATCGAACACCGGTCTGATTTTAGTAGTCGTACTCTCATTCTTCAGGACTGGTCGGTGAGGCAGGTAATGTACAGGTTGATATTCATCTGTAGGTTCTATCTGCTCAATGATACCTTCTCGTTCCCATTCTAGAAAGATCTCGTTGTACGCTTCATAATTTTGGTCAACTTTTAATTTTCTCACAGTAGACTGTAGCCTTTTCATGGCCAACGTATAGTTATCAGGGAGAGGTGGATGCCCCGGCACCCAAGGTAGCTTAACCTCATACCTCCCATCTGCGTCCACAGCTACTGTTTCATCGAAATGCTCTTTAGCAGCTAGAGCCATTTCTTGTTTAGTTTGCTTCTCTGAAGGCGATGTTATTTCTAACACATCCAGTCGCCATAGATTTGTAATCGTCCTTCACGAACAATGACAAGATAGACGCACTGGTGGCGGAAGAACGAGTTCCCGGAACTTTCCCCATTAGCGTACAGCCTAAGAAAGTCCCGACGGCCACCAACCCGCATTCTAAAACGTGTTTACGCCCGGTGTATAACTTACCGGCAACATCTGCACCAATTAACAATTCAATAGGGCCTTCTACGACATCATGCAACTTTATACCCAGCTGATTATATCAGCTGATCATATAGATAGTTCATGTTCGGGTATATACAGTTCATATAATATGCTCCGTAACTAAATTAATATTAATACAGAAAAAAGGTGAAAAGTTAAATATTAAAATGTAAACAACTCAATCCCAATAGTTTTGTGATCATAATGTATAAAAATATATCTTTATAATAAATAAATAGTGCAATAAATAAACAATTTAATATGTTTTCTAAGTGTATAGAAGTTTGATTATCGCTTAACGCGCGAAACAATACAATTTGCTGATAAGATATTTTGGCAGGTACCTGTGCTCTGTTCATTAATCCTGCCAGTGGCGTGCGTAACTAGCAAATAAATACTTTCTAAATTTAAATTTCGGCAGTAAACTCAAGAAAAATGCCTAATCCTAATTGTAAGCGGTGCAATAAACCTATACTGTCTGATGACTTTGCTATCTGTGCGGATTGTGAAGATTCTTTCCACTTCGATTGCTCAATAAGTGAAGTGAATTATAATAAAATTATTAAAAATCGTAAGTTCTGGAAGTGTATAAAGTGTACTCAAGGAGTTACTACAAGAAACCGGTGCGAAGCTTTGTCCCAAGATGAAATAGCTTCAGAGCAACCAATTTCGTTGAACATAGAGCGTACGCTCATTTCTATGAATAGAAAAATTAATGAATTAATCACAATGAAAAATGATTTCTCAGAGTTAACAAGGTCAGTAATTCACATGTCGGATAATTATGACAACCTTCTTAAAGAACTTGAGTATAACAAAACAGAAATCAAAAAAATTAATAAAGAAATGCAACAGCTGGTTAGCAAGAATTGTGAAAAAGATAAAGAAATAAAAGCATTAAAAGAACAAGTTGAGAGCCTAGAACAGTACAGCAGAAGTCAAAACATCGAGATTTTTGGAGTGGCTCAATTACAGAATGAGAATTGCAAAGATATTGTAATTAAAGTAGCACAAGAACTTCAAGTAGAATTAGAATCTCATGAAGTAGATGTAGCCCATCGAGTAAGAAGCTCAAAACAACCCAACAGATCCTCAATTGTTGCCAGATTAACCACAAGGACCAAGAGAGATGCCATAACAACGAAGAAAGCCCTTGTTGTGACAAATAGGAACATTCCAGGCTCGGAATTGGGACAGAAAATTTATGTATCTGAACACTTAACAAGTTATAATAAGACCTTGCTTAACATGGCTAAAATGCGTGCGCGCGATAATGGCTACATATACGTGTGGTTTAAATTTAACAAGCTCTTAGTTAGAAAAGATGACAGCTCGCCTGTCATAAAAATTTTCTCGGAGAATGACATTAATACAAAAATTGTTTAAAGTAAGTCAAATTTCTTATTACTACTTATAAACAATTAATGCTTTCAATTTCATAATGCAAAACTTTGACCTTGAAGGGTACTTAAATTCTTTTGATGATATTAAAACCGATACAGTAATAACTGACACCTTAACTGTTTTTAATAACCATGTTGAATTATTTTCTCAAAATAAAATTTGTTTTAACATACTACATACAAATATTAGAAGTATTTCCAAGAATTTTGACGAGCTTCTGGTTTACTTAACTCTTGTAAAGAAAAAATGTGATATAATCGTATTAACCGAAACTTGGCAAATAACTAACTTAGATTATTTTAACATTGATGGGTATGATACATATTACAATAATGGAAAATTTAATCAAAACGACGGTGTTATCGTATTCATAAATAACAAAACGTTCACAGCGTAAAAATTATTAACATATTTAATGACTTAAAAGCAGTGAGAATTATAGTAAATACAGATGGTGGTAAATTTGGTATAACAGCGCTTTACAGACCACCTATAATCAATATTGGTAGTTTTTTATGTAACTTGGAAACTTATTTGACTGAACATAGTGGGCTTCAGAATGAAATATTTGTAGGAGATATTAATGTTGATCTATTAAATAGTTCTAATAAACATACTAATGAATATCTTAATATAATGAGTCGATATGGATACATTTCCTGCATTAATAAACCTACCCGCAATAACAAAGCATGTATTGATCACCTGTTTCTTAAATGTAAATTTTTCTATGAAAATATATTACCAATAGTATCAAATTCAAAGTTTACCGATCATAGCCCTATTTTTTTGCCATAAGATTTAGTAAAAACCCAGAAAATAAACATAGAATAAATAATAAAACCTACAGAAAAATAATTAATTATGAAAAATTAAAACTTTGTTTACAAGATACCGACTAGAGCGAAATATTCAGAAATAATAATAATGATAACATTGACTTCGCTATTGAATCTTTTACCAATTTAATAAATGAAAAGGTAGCCTCAAATACATGCATTCTTCCCAATTCTAATAAAAGGAAAAAAAGGAAACCTTGGATCACCAAAGGTATTATCAAATCAATTACAATTAGAGATAATTTATACAAAGAATTACTGTGGTCACCAAATAATAAAAAAATTGCAAATTGTTATAATATATATAAAAATAAAATAGCTTGTCTTATTAAAATCACTAAACAACAATATTATACAAAAAAAAAAATTGAACAATATAGCAACAATCAAAAAAAGGTTTGGCAAATTGCAAATGAAACGCTAAATAATAATACAAAACGGGAAGAAAATATCAATAAAATAAAAATTAATGAAACTTATGTAACATGTAAAAATGCAATAGCTGAAGAATTTAATAAATATTTCCCTAATGTTAGTAAAAATTTTGTGTCAAAAATTGATAAGAATAGGAAAAAACAATCCTCTATATTAACTTCAATAAATCCCAATAACAACACTCTGTTTCTTAATCCAACGGACCCCGTGGAAGTTAGAACAGAAATTTTCAACCTAAAAAACAATAAATCTCCCGGGCATGACGGTTTAACAGCCGATTTATTAAAACATATTAGTGCCTTTGTCGAAATCCCACTTAGCGAAATTATAAATAAATGTCTCTCTACAGGATATTATCCCCATTCATTCAAACTTGCAATAGTCAGACCAATCCATAAAAGTGGTGCTTTAGATAATATTAGTAACTATAGACCAATATCTTTAATTTCCACATTCGCCAAAATATTTGAAAAAATAATTAATAAAAGGTTGCTTTCCTTTTTAGAAAGTTCAAATATCATTAGCGATAAGCAATATGGCTTTATGAAAAATAAGAGCACCGACGATGCAATATCAAAACTCGTTAAATCCGTATATGAAAACCTAGACAATTCGAACACATGTAGTGCAGTATTTCTAGATTTAGCTAAGGCTTTTGATACTGTTCATCACGATCTTTTGCTAACAAAACTAGAATTATATGGAGTTCGAGGATTAACTTTGAAACTTTTCAAAAGCTATCTCGGTAATAGGCAACAGATAGTGAAGGTTGGTGGTTCTAGCAGTTCAAAAGAAATACTAGACAGTGGCGTACCACAAGGAACGGTCATTGGGCCAACATTATTCCTAATATATATCAATGATCTTCTACAACTTCCAAACTTATCCGGAATTTTAATTGCTTATGCTGATGATGCGGTATTATTCGTAAAAGGGCGTTCATGGGACGATGTGAAAAAAACAATGGAGCAAGATATGGCAATCATAAAAAATTGGCTTGACAAAAATTTACTAACCCTAAATTATACTAAAACTCATTTCATTCCATTTTCTTTAGTAGACCGCAACCAACCAATCTTTAACGCGATAACACTACATACAAATTGTAAAATAACAGATGGCTGTTTATGCTCTGTAAAAATTAAGAAAACTGATAGAGCAAAATACTTAGGTATAACTATAGACAAATATCTCCGATGGAACGAATACACAAATAATTTAACTTCTAGAATACGTAAAACTTTTTATATATTTAAAAAATTAAGAGATATCATGCCAATCAAAACCTTATATAATTTCTACTACGCTCTTGTACAGTCAATATTGTCGTACGGGTTATTGGCTTGGGGTGGCGCAGCTAATATATACCTAAATAGAATTGTTATAAGTCAGAAACTTATTTTGAAAATAATAGAGAGAAAACCTGCACAGTACTCAACAGACAAACTTTTTAATGAATCTAAAGTCATGAACTTTAACCAACTATATACCTTTGCGATATTAAAATATTTAAATAAAAATAAACAAGAAATAACACTATCTACCCACTGTTATGACACTCGTAACAATCACCAAGCTAAATGTAAAAAAACAACAAAGAAAGTTGGACAACGCTGTTTTACTTATTTTGCACCTAAAATACATAACAGCTTTGAACAATTTATTAATTCAAACAATCCCCTTATAAGTAATGAATATACTTTTAATTTCAAAACTTGGGCAAAAAGATATTGTAAGCACTTATCACAAGCCGAGCTAAAGGTTGTCTATAGCTAAACAATATGTTTATATATATGTATGTATGTATGTATATATGTATATATGTATATGTATGTGTCTACATGTATATGTGTATATGTATATATATGTATATTATGCATGGACATCATTACATGTTTATCTACGCATGTGTGTATCTGTATATACACATATGCATGGATATAGAGTAATTCTTGGTTTATATACGGAACAAGAATAAGGAATAGGAAATAAGAATAGTACACAAAATGTTAAAACATGGCTGCGCCGTATATCGGTTTATGTAGGAATGAAATTTAACTTAAACATAAGAATAGTTGGTAACATTCAACTTCTATTCTTATTTCAAGAACAAGACACGATAAGCCTGCGCACAGCAATCAAAATGTCTGCCGTAATAAAGTTTGTTCAACAGATGTTTTTCAGTTGTGATCAGAGGGTTGTAAACAACAATAAAATGTTTTTAACGGTAATAAACGAAAATTTTTTAAAGGTTATATGAATCAGAACCTGTCAAGTGACAAACGTTAAACACAGGCCAACGCAAGTACGCAGGCGCAGCGACGAAATGTTATGTCCAATATAAACGGTTTAATATTTTTTATTCTTGTGTACTATTCTTATTTCCTATTCCTTATTCTTGTTCCGTATATAAACCAACCATTAGATAGGTATATACGCAGATAAAAAAAAAAATAAATAAAATAAATAAAAAAAAAAAAAAACAGATTTCACAGTATATTGTATTGGTACCTGCATGAATATACGCATGTGCGTATTTTATTTTGTTTACATTTTTTGTTAATGTGTCTTGCAACTGATATTATGTTCTTCCTTTTTTATGTATATACATAAAAATATATATAAGTCTATACCCATTGTAACAAAATATAAATAAAACCACGCACAGACTGGTCTCAGTTCTTGTGGTAGCATACGTTTTTTCTTATGGGAAATACGTATGCATTCTTTATTTATCTTAGGTTTATGTTTTTTCACATATTTTTATGTATTTACGTGTAACTCTTTCTTTTGATAAATAAATAAAATAAAATAAATAAAAGATTAATTTCGTCCGTCCAAACACCGCAATGAACCGGAGGAATCCCACTACAAATCGTTATTTGATCAGGTGCTTCAAAAGTGCATCTAAAACTGTCGTCTTTACCACCCAACTGAATATTATAGCACTTATGTCGCTATTCCGCCGTTTTGGAACCGCCGAATAATACGTGCACTACTTTCTCGGCCCTCTTAGGTTCATAACGGAGCTCCTCCACCGTTGTCTTTAACACATAGGAGCGTTGGGAGCCAGTGTCAATAAAAGCACGGACTTCTCGCACACCATCATTTCCATACATGCGTACTCGAAGGGTCTGCAACATCACATGAGCGCTTGAGTGTTTTGCCATAACTATCTCATCCTTCTCTTGTGTCTTTTCTTGAACCCTCTGCAGTGACGGATACTGCAGTGCCGACGAGTGAGACTTGTCGGCTGGTAACCGAGGAACAAATTAACACTACATGGGACCCACCACATAAAACACATCTAACCGGTTCTCGAGACCGTCTACTTTGATGGCCGATTTTTAAGCACCGGAAGCACGCCCTTTTGTCGCGCAGGATCTTCTTCTTTTGCTCAAGTGTCCATTTCTGAGCCTTGAAACAGAAAACTCCGCAGAAAACACATTTGGCAACCTCGCAACTCATCAGCGCAGCTGCTGTAGGTAAAATTGGATCCAGTGCCTTAGATTTTTCTTTTTTGTGACGAGTTTTTTCCACCGACAGTGAACTGAAGCCGTTGGCCGCCATAGCTATGCGCCCTTCACCCTCTACTTCCAAACGGAGGAAATCCATTAGCCCGTCCAAACGATCTTGCAGCGGATTCGTGAGTGTCACACTCCCACCGTATTCACCCTTCTCTCTACCTACAGAGGGCCTACATGAACGTTGCCATGCCCTTAACAATTCCGCAGGAAGACAAGACTCAATCAAGGGAAATAACATAGCCGCGCAAGCATTAGTAGTTATCCCTAGAGTATTTAAGGCGCGCAGTTGCGTTTCTAATTTGTCGTACAGTACAGATATGTCCATCTTAGCTACCGAAACAGCGTTTCCCAAAACCATCTTTAAGAGCTCCCTAACATAGACCTCTATTTGTAAATCCTCTCGCCCATAACGTGACCTTAACCCATCTATGGCTTTACTATAATTTTCCCCAATAGGCGGGTAACTTTCCACCAATTGTCTAGCTCTACTACCAGAAATAGTGGCCTGCATTAAATATTGGAACTTATCCGAGTCATCAATATTGGGATCCTCATGGCTTCTCTTAAATTGACCCCAAAAAACCAACCAATCACGGATCTCGCCGTCAAACTTCTTAAACTCGATGTAAGGTAGTTTAAATTTACGCTTACCTAAGTTGTTTTCCGCTTGTGTGCTCACGGAATGGCTATCTGCTTCTGATCTTACCTCAGCATCAGCACTACGAGTGACACTGTTGTATCGAATCCTCAGCATAGTTATTCTTTTGAGATACTCATCTGATGCTTCTGTCTCCATTGACAAGGCCTCCTCTGTTGCATCCTCTGCTAACAGCTCACTTAGGACTGTCTCATCAAGACCAGATAGAACATCAAACTTCTTTTGCAAAAATTCCCAGGCAGGCTGAATTTCTAGCGTGTTCCTGGTAGTTGCGGTCAGCAATTCTTCAAGACGTACAGCGGCTTTCGTAAAGGCAGTCCTTGCTACCTTTCGATGCTTCTTAACCGGCCCTTGTTCCATCTTCTCAATAATTTTTATGCAACTACAACTTCGCAACACCAACCTTGCACAATATTGCACTGGTTGCACTCTGTTACAGTTATTTACACCAATATCTTAACATACGTATCACTAACGTAAGTCCTGTCACGGTCGCCACAATGTCGTGTAGTACTCAAAAAAAACTACCCGTCTTAATGAGACTACCAGGTTCTTTAAAAAATATACTGGTGTAAACGATAAAATTAATATAATTTAATAAAACACACAAAATTACATAAACTACAAAAACGGTAGGCATTATTATTTTGACACACTTCATTTATTTTTTTGTTGACAATCCATGGCACACTTTGCCAATTGTTTTTTATGGTTACTATACCAGTACGTCTCCACACTACCACTAATCGTAGTAGGGGGAGTCTAAGCTCCGCCCTTATTTTCTACACATATCTTTGAATTTGGTGTTTGTTTAGTAAGATATAAACTGTTGAAATGCTTAAAAGGTTGTGTTTTATTCCATAATTTCCTATTGATTTATAAAAATGGGTAACTCAAGATCTGTGGAATAAAAAAGTTTTAACAAATTTACGTGTTTTATTTTAGACTTTGCTCTTTCCGTTGTAGAATACAAATTCATATTGACACAAAAAATGTTCCCAAAAATTAAGTCAAATAATTATGGCCGGTTTCTGAAAGCTTAGTTAACTATAAACAAATGGTCAACTTTTTGTTAGAAATAAGAAATTCGGATAGTACATTCCTCAGTATGAGGTAAGAACCCACTAAGAAAGGATTACCTAGTTGTACAACTGTCTTCCAAGAATTTTACTTGAAAATTAAAATACTTAGAAAGAATTTTTACAGTTATAAGAAACCTTTATATATATATATATATATATATATAGTAAAATAAAACTTCTCAATCGGTCGTCAAATTGTAAAATATATTAGTCATTTAATAAGAGACGTTTCGACTACTCAAGCGTAGTCATCTTCAGTCTACAATAAAATAATACAAAATAAAAATAAAAATATAAATAATACAAAAAATGTTAAAATATAGTAAAAAACAATTAAAATAAAAAACCAAATTCAGAAGTAATGTACTAAAATAAAAAATTAAGTTAGCTTACCAACGAGGTGTGAAGGAGGTTCACACATGTCTAAACTGAGAAAAACATAGTCCGGTAGGAATGGAAACATATCAAAGGTAGGAACATGCGCATAAATCGAAAACTAGACTTTGAAAAAGTCAGTCAGTGACGTATAACATGTACTAAGATTTTGTGTGTCTCTACGTTTGTTGACATTATTATGGAAAGTACTTTGAATATGTAGCATTTCCGAGATAAGCCTTTTCCCACTATGTTTCTCAATGTCTAATATTTGCACCTGATTGTAGTCAAATTTATGGTTGCTTTTGTTGGCATGAATAGCCAACCCGGTGCTTTGTGGCTTAAGTCTGGTGTCGCTTTTATGTTGAGTGAGCCTACATTTAAGCGCTTGACTAGTGGTGCCAACATAAATTTTGCTACAATCAGTGCAGGGTATTGAATATACGACATTGGCTTTTGATGTTTTCTCAATCTTTGATTTTAAATTAGTGAAGTTTTTCCTGTTTTTGTTACTAGTGGAGTAAGCAACTTTGAGGTTATGTTTACTCAAAATTTTGCTGTAACCTTGTGATGATTTATTCACGTATGGAACAGAAACATAACTTAGGCTTTCATCATTCTTTTGTCGTTGAGAGCCATTATAGATGAAATTAATGCGATTTTTGATGCATTTATTGATCAGACCTACAGAATAGTCATTGCGTATGAAGGCGTCTTTTATTTTACGCAAATTTTCTGGTCTAAATTCTGGGTTTGCAAGTTTAATTGCATGATCAATGGCATTATTAATAACATTAATTTTTTGGCTCATTGGATGGTTCGAGTAGAAGTTGATGTATCTGAAACTGTGGGTTGCCTTTTGATACCAGTTTGTTTTGATATTAGGACCATTCTTTTCACGTATTATTTTGGTGTCCAAGAATGATATTTCACCATTATCCTCCAATTCATACGTGAACTTAAGGTTTTCATGGTAACCGTTGAAGATCCTTAATAACTCGTCGATCTTGTTCTCAGGATATGTCAAAATTAGATCATCGACATACCGGAAGTAGAAGCCGGTACTTAACACTAAGTTTGGCTAGACATTTGGACTCAAGGTCTTCCATAACTAGATTAGCTATAGTGCTAGAGATCGGACTTCCCATGGCACATCCCTGTGTTTGTTTGTACGTGTCATTCTCAAACTTGAAGTATGTATTCTTCAAACAAAATTCTACTCCCGTCAAGAATTCATTCTTATCTAATTCATGATGGTGTTCGGCGATGTCTTCCCACTTATTACTAATAATGTTAAGTGCCAGATCTACCGGAACGTTGGTATATAGAGAAATCACGTCTAGAGACAAAATGGAGTGTCCTGGTGGAACCTTTATTCCTCTGATTATATTGACGAAATCAAAGGAGTTCCTTACGTTGCTCTCTTTGTTACCAACGATCTTGGATACGATCTGTGAGC
The DNA here is from genome assembly GCA_963971575.1 of Liopterus haemorrhoidalis. NCBI lineage: Eukaryota > Metazoa > Arthropoda > Insecta > Coleoptera > Dytiscidae > Liopterus > Liopterus haemorrhoidalis. The sequence continues at coordinate 116,804,365 of OZ020611.1, forward strand.
ACCACTTAGATAATTTGTAAGTGGGTGACTCATTAGTGGACACTATTGGTCGATAAGGTACATCAATTTTGTGAATTTTCGGTAAGAAATAAATTCTTGGTGGTACCGCATTGTTGATGGTAAGAAAGGCCTTCGTAGAACGGTCTATAATTCATTTCAAGAACCAATCTTTTACAATGTTGTTATTCTGTCGCATCAACTTGTTGGTAGGATCGGTCCGTAATTTCGTGTACACATTTTCGTCATTAAGTACTTCTGCTGTTTTTCGTGCGTAGTCTGCTCTATCCTGTATAACAGTTACACAGCCTTTGTCTGCGTCCGTGACAATTATCTCAGGATGTTCTTTTAAGTAACGTTGTGTACTTTTATTTAGTTTTTCTAAATACTTATGTTGAGCGGTGATATTGTCACCTCTAGATGTTATGAGCTTTTTTGTAAAATTGACAACGTCCGTACGTAGTTCTTCCGAGTGTGCATCCTTGTCGTTAATGGAATTTTCAACATTTTTAATTATTTGGAATACATTGTTTTTAGAAACACTATCGTGATAATTGAACTTTGGACCTAAACTTAAACAGAAATTAACATCACTCGGCAGTTCAACGCTGCTGAGGTTTTTAACCCAGTGTGTTTTACCGTTACTAAACTTAGGTTTGGATTTCTGTTGTATAATATTAAATTTGTTGATAAGTTTATTACGGTTGTTAATAAAACTCGAATCGTATTTTTTGTAGGCATAATCAAAGTACGTTTGGGGGTTAAAAAAGTATGCGACAGAATAACAACATTGTAAAAGATTGGTTCTTGAAAGGAATTATAGACCGTTCTACGAAGGCCTTTCTTACCATCAACAATGTGGTACCACCAAGAATTTATTTCTTACCGAAAATTCACAAAATTGATGTACCTTATCGACCAATAGTGTCCACTAATGAGTCACCCACTTACAAATTATCTAAGTGGTGCTCACAGATCGTATCCAAGATCGTTGGTAACAAAGAGAGCAACTTAAGGATCTCCTTGGATTTCGTCAATATAATCAGAGGAATAAAGGTTCCACCAGGACACTCCATTTTGTCTCTAGACGTGATTTCTCTATATACCAACGTTCCGGTAGATCTGGCACTTAACATTATTAGTAATAAGTGGGAAGACATCGCCGAACACCATCATGAATTAGATAAGAATGAATTCTTGACGGGAGTAGAATTTTGTTTGAAGAATACATACTTCAAGTTTGAGAATGACACGTACAAACAAACACAGGGATGTGCCATGGGAAGTCCGATCTCTAGCACTATAGCTAATCTAGTTATGGAAGACCTTGAGTCCAAATGTCTAGCCAAACTTAGTGTTAAGCCCGGCTTCTACTTCCGGTATGTCGATGATCTAATTTTGACATATCCTGAGAACAAGATCGACGAGTTATTAAGGATCTTCAACGGTTACCATGAAAACCTTAAGTTCACGTATGAATTGGAGGATAATGGTGAAATATCATTCTTGGACACCAAAATAATACGAGAAAAGAATGGTCCTAATATCAAAACAAACTGGTATCAAAAGGCAACCCACAGTTTCAGATACATCAACTTCTACTCGAACCATCCAATGAGCCAAAAAATTAATGTTATTAATAATGCCATTGATCATGCAATTAAACTTGCAAACCCAGAATTTAGACCAGAAAATTTGCGTAAAATAAAAGACGCCTTCATACGCAATGACTATTCTGTAGGTCTGATCAATAAATGCATCAAAAATCGCATTAATTTCATCTATAATGGCTCTCAACAACAAAAGAATGATGAAAGCCTAAGTTATGTTTCTGTTCCATACGTGAATAAATCATCACAAGGTTACAGCAAAATTTTGAGTAAACATAACCTCAAAGTTGCTTACTCCACTAGTAACAAAAACAGGAAAAACTTCACTAATTTAAAATCAAAGATTGAGAAAACATCAAAAGCCAATGTCGTATATTCAATACCCTGCACTGATTGTAGCAAAATTTATGTTGGCACCACTAGTCAAGCGCTTAAATGTAGGCTCACTCAACATAAAAGCGCCACCAGACTTAAGCCACAAAGCACCGGGTTGGCTATTCATGCCAACAAAAGCAACCATAAATTTGACTACAATCAGGTGCAAATATTAGACATTGAGAAACATAGTGGGAAAAGGCTTATCTCGGAAATGCTACATATTCAAAGTACTTTCCATAATAATGTCAACAAACGTAGCGACACACAAAATCTTAGTACATGTTATACGTCACTGACTGACTTTTTCAAAGTCTAGTTTTTGATTTATGCGCATGTTCCTACCTTTGATATGTTTCCATTCCTACCGGACTATGTTTTTCTCAGTTTAGACATGTGTGAACCTCCTTCACACCTCGTTGGTAAGCTAACTTAATTTTTTATTTTAGTACATTACTTCTGAATTTGGTTTTTTATTTTAATTGTTTTTTACTATATTTTAACATTTTTTGTATTATTTATATTTTTATTTTTATTTTGTATTATTTTATTGTAGACTGAAGATGACTACGCTTGAGTAGTCGAAACGTCTCTTATTAAATGACTAATATATTTTACAATTTGACGACCGATTGAGAAGTTTTATTTTACTACATATACATACGTCGAGATTTACCTATTATATTCTCCGACATGGAATCTCGTTCATACAACGAACTTCGATCGCAACTGGGGCCACACTTTCATCTTATCAAACAATACGAATCCACCAGGACCAAGATTGCTAAAGCTGTAAACCGCCGAAACTACCTTTTACGATGCAGATCCGAAAAATTATTTCCGAATTTTATTAATAATTGGAATCACGGAGGAGTAAAACACCTATGGGACCACTCAGCTTACAAAATATCGCTCCAAAGATTCAAAGTAAGTGTACTAAATTTAGAAATTAAGGACAGCATACGCTTAATTAAACATTTAAATTGTCAACGTGCATATATAACTAAACAAGTCCAACAGATACCCAATTTTAACCCCCAAACGTACTTTGATTATGCCTATAAAAAATACGATTCGAGTTTTATTAACAACCGTAATAAACTTATCAACAAATTTAATATTATACAACAGAAATCCAAACCTAAGTTTAGTAACGGTAAAACACACTGGGTTAAAAACCTCAGCAGCGTTGAACTGCCGAGTGATGTTAATTTCTGTTTAAGTTTAGGTCCAAAGTTCAATTATCACGATAGTGTTTCTAAAAACAATGTATTCCAAATAATTAAAAATGTTGAAAATTCCATTAACGACAAGGATGCACACTCGGAAGAACTACGTACGGACGTTGTCAATTTTACAAAAAAGCTCATATCATCTAGAGCTGACAATATCACCGCTCAACATAAGTAATTAGAAAAACTAAATAAAAGTACACAACGTTACTTAAAAGAACACCCTGAGATAATTGTCACGGACGCAGACAAAGGCTGTGTAACTGTTATACAGGATAGAGCAGACTACGCACGAAAAACAGCAGAAGTACTTAATGACGAAAATGTGTACACGAAATTACGGACCGATCCTACCAACAAGTTGATGCGACAGAATAACAACATTGTAAAAGATTGGTTCTTGAAAGGAATTATAGACCGTTCTACGAAGGCCTTTCTTACCATCAACAATGCGGTACCACCAAGAATTTATTTCTTACCGAAAATTCACAAAATTGATGTACCTTATCGACCAATAGTGTCCACTAATGAGTCACCCACTTACAAATTATCTAAGTGGTGCTCACAGATCGTATCCAAGATCGTTGGTAACAAAGAGAGCAACGTAAGGAACTCCTTTGATTTCGTCAATATAATCAGAGGAATAAAGGTTCCACCAGGACACTCCATTTTGTCTCTAGACGTGATTTCTCTATATACCAACGTTCCGGTAGATCTGGAACTTAACATTATTAGTAATAAGTGGGAAGACATCGCCGAACACCATCATGAATTAGATAAGAATGAATTCTTGACGGGAGTAGAATTTTGTTTGAAGAATACATACTTCAAGTTTGAGAATGACACGTACAAACAAACACAGGGATGTGCCATGGGAAGTCCGATCTCTAGCACTATAGCTAATCTAGTTATGGAAGACCTTGAGTCCAAAGTTCTAGCCAAACTTAGTGTTAAGCCCGGCTTCTACTTATTACTTCTACTTATTACTTCTACGGTATGTCGATGATCTAATTTTGACATATCCTGAGAACAAGATCGACGAGTTATTAAGGATCTTCAACGGTTACCATGAAAACCTTAAGTTCACGTATGAATTGGAGGATAATGGTGAAATATCATTCTTGGACACCAAAATAATACGAGAAAAGAATGGTCCTAATATCAAAACAAACTGGTATCAAAAGGCAACCCACAGTTTCAGATACATCAACTTCTACTCGAACCATCCAATGAGCCAAAAAATTAATGTTATTAATAATGCCATTGATCATGCAATTAAACTTGCAAACCCAGAATTTAGACCAGAAAATTTGCGTAAAATAAAAGACGCCTTCATACGCAATGACTATTCTGTAGGTCTGATCAATAAATGCATCAAAAATCGCATTAATTTCATCTATAATGGCTCTCAACGACAAAAGAATGATGAAAGCCTAAGTTATGTTTCTGTTCCATACGTGAATAAATCATCACAAGGTTACAGCAAAATTTTGAGTAAACATAACCTCAAAGTTGCTTACTCCACTAGTAACAAAAACAGGAAAAACTTCACTAATTTAAAATCAAAGATTGAGAAAACATCAAAAGCCAATGTCGTATATTCAATACCCTGCACTGATTGTAGCAAAATTTATGTTGGCACCACTAGTCAAGCGCTTAAATGTAGGCTCACTCAACATAAAAGCGACACCAGACTTAAGCCACAAAGCACCGGGTTGGCTATTCATGCCAACAAAAGCAACCATAAATTTGACTACAATCAGGTGCAAATATTAGACATTGAGAAACATAGTGGGTAAAGGCTTATCTCGGAAATGCTACATATTCAAAGTACTTTCCATAATAATGTCAACAAACGTAGCGATACACAAAATCTTAGTACATGTTATACGTCACTGACTGACTTTTTCAAAGTCTAGTTTTTGATTTATGCGCATGTTCCTACCTTTGATATGTTTCCATTCCTACCGGACTATGTTTTTCTCAGTTTAGACATGTGTGAACCTCCTTCACACCTCGTTGGTAAGCTAACTTAATTTTTATTTTAGTACATTACTTCTGAATTTGGTTTTTTATTTTAATTGCTTTTTACTATATTTTAACATTTTTTGTATTATTTATATTTTTATTTTTATTTTGTATTATTTTATTGTAGACTGAAGATGACTACGCTTGAGTAGTCGAAACGTCTCTTATTAAATGACTAATATATTTTACAATTTGACTACCGATTGAGAAGTTTTATTTTACTACATATACATACGTCAAGATTTACCTATTATATATATATTTTAATTTTAATGTCCTTTGCTACTGTGGCAATTAGCCAGGACAATTTTTATTTGTGAAAAATTCTATGCCTGAACGGGATTCGAACCCGAGACCTTAGCAATGCAGAGCAAATGTGATACCACTACGCTACGCCGGTGGGCAATAAATGTGGAACGCTTCACGATTTTGTGTGTCATCCTTGCGCAGGAGCCATGCTAATCTTCTCTGTATCGTTCCAATTTTAGTATATGTACCGCCGAAGCGAGTACTATATAAAAATAAATTTCATTCCATCATGTGCAATCGTAACTGATAGACGTGTCAGATATAGTGTGCAGCGTACATCAGTGTTTTAAAAAAGTTTTATAGCAATCATGCCACCTAAAAGTAAATCTAGTGCTAATAGTGCTAATATCGTGATTAGTGATTCTGACTTTACTGGTGACATAGAGAAACTCATCAAAGAGACTTTGAAATCGCCTGTAGTGCTTGAAGAGTTAGCTAAATCGCTAACTACTATCGTCATTAAAAAGTACGAAATAAAACAACGTGAGATGGCGGACCAAATTCAAAATTGGGGGGGGGGAAATTTTGGAAGGGAAACTTAAAGAAAAAGATGTTCAGTTGAAGGAAGTGACAACAAAGGTCCAAGAATTAGAGCAGTAGTCAAGGAGGAATTCGCTGCGTTTCTTTGGTATACCCGAAGATGACAATGAAGATACGGAGGCTGTAGTCACGAGTGTGATCCGAAAGAAACTGAACGTACCTCTTCCACCACACTCTCTTAATACAGTACATCGTGTGGGAAAACAGCGTCCTGGTAAAATAAGACCAATTATTATAAAATTTACAAATTATAAAGACCGCGCTACCATTTTCCGGTGAAAAACTAAGTTAAATAGTTCAAGTGTAGTTGTGCGGGAAGATTTAACTCCCTTCAATCTAGAACTATTAAACATGGCTAAAAAAAAGTATGGTATGAGGAGTGCTTGGTCCCGTGATGGTAAAATTTTTTATAGATCTGAAAATCAAACATTTAGGATCCACTGTTCTAACTACTTGATTTAACCATTCGATCGGCCATTGAACTCTATTTCTTATCACTAATTCTACCTACCAAATTCAACTTGCTATTTGTATATCTGGAAGGTCATTTGTCAGTGATTTTACTTATTTACATGATTTGTGCATTGTTTATCTCTGACAATTGACTACTTTATAATTTATTTATAATTTATTTTTAAGACTTTTTTAAATTTATTTATTATTTTATGTAATTTCATTTCTTTGCACTTTATATTCAGTGTATTGTTACTATTAACTTTTGTTTGTTTATTTTATATTGCTTGTGCAATTAAATTTAATATTATTTAAATTTTTTAGGTTTGGTATACATGCTTAATATTGCTCATATCAATATACAATCCACATCTTTTGATGTTGTATCATTGCTTATTCATGATTATGATGTACTGACTTTAAGTGAAACATGGCTTCGACCGAATGTCAACAGTGCAGGGTTCCTCATTCCAAATTACAATTTAGTACGATGTGACAGGACGTATTGTAAGGGCGGTGGTGTGAGTATGTACTTGAAAAATTACATTAAATTCAAAATTATTTATAAAAATATAAGCTTGCATTTAGAACAATTGTGGATAGTTATTAAGTTAAAAAATAAATCATTGGGAATTGGAGTTATTTATAGACCACCTAAGTCTTCCACTGTGGAATTTATTAACGGTCTCGAAGACTCGTTTAATATAGTTTTACCTTTAGTTGATTCAATTGTAGTGAATGTGATAATTATTTTCATTTTGATTGTTCAGTACCAGAAAGTAGCTACAAAAAAAACTATCGGCAAGGATAAATATTGGAAATGCTTTAAGTGCACTGCAGGTGTTCAAACTAGGAACAGGAAGGAAGCACAATGTGGGGAGAGAAACTCGAAAACTGGAATGTCGGAAAACGAGAACTTTGCAAAATTAGAGAAAAGGCTTGACGAGATCTCTTTTAAAATTGGTGACTTAACATCAATAAAAAATGATATTGCGGAACTAAAACAATCAATTAATTTTGTCGCTGATAAGTATGACATAATTATACAGGAATTACAAAATAATAAAACAGATATGAACTTAATCAACAAAAAAACAGAAAAACTTATTCAACAAAATAATGAAAAAGATACGGAAATAAAATATCTGAAAGAACAACTAGAAGAACTTCAACAATATAGCCGGAGTCATAATGTTGAAATTTTTGGGATGCCCTCGAAACATGGCGTGGACTGCAAGGATGTTATATTAAAAGTTGCTAAAGAGTTAGATGTAAATCTTAATCTGGAAGAGGTCGATGTTGCACACCGTTTACGTACGGCGAACCAAAACAAATTGCCGTCCATTGTTGCCCGTATTACCACTCGTTGCAAGAGAGATACATTAGTCAGCAAAAAACTGTTAGTGATAACTAACAGAAACATTCCGGCAGTTGATATAGGCAACAAAATATACATTTCTGAGCATCTTACCAATTACAATAAAAATCTATTAAGACTTGCAAAAATTCGTGCTCGTGAAACTAACTATAAATACGTTTGGTGTAAATATGGCAAAATATTTGTCAGGAAAACTGATAACGCCCCTGTAATTAAAATCTCGTCAGTAGAAGATATAGACGCTAAGTTAGGAAATCAATAAATTGTAAGTAATTGTATTACGTAATATTATAACTTTCTTGTACACTTTATTTCCGGAAATGAATAAGACAGTGTTTGACGAGCTGCAAAATAATATAAATATCAATTCCATTGAAACACACGTTATAAATACAATTGCCGAATTTAATAAACAAGTTAATTCTTTTTCAAATAGCGAAAATAATATAAAAATTTTGCATACTAATATTCGAAGTATATCAAAAAATGTTGATGAGCTTCAGGTGTACTTATCCCTTCTCAGTGATTCTCCAGATATTGTAGTACTCACTGAAATGTGGCAAATCGGCAATTGTGATTGTTTTATGGTCGATGGATACACTACATATTACAACGACAGTAAATACAATCAGAACGATGGGGTAGTTGTACTTATAAATAATCTTTATGCCCATTCAGCTAGTACATATAATTTCGAAGAAGGTTATAAAATTATGAAAGTTAGTCTAGTTATTAACAAAGAAAAAATTGGAATCACTGCGATTTATAAACCACCGCCATATACTGTATCTAGTTTTTTATTCAGTTTGGAGTCTTATCTCCAAGCATTTTCTTGTTTTGAAAACGAAATTATTGTAGGTGATTTGAACATAGATTTATTAAATACCCAGAATAGTTATGTAAATGAATATCTCAACTTATTGGAACAGTTTGGTTATAATTCTTGCATCAACAAGCCTACTTATAATAATAAAACATGCATTGATCATTTTTTCGTAAAAACTAAACGTATTAAAGAAAATTTGTTACCGATAATATTAAATTCAAAAATAACATCATAGTATCATTCACTAACCTACCTTCAAATTAAAAATACGGATAACGTAATAAAAAATAAAAATCTTAAAATTGCAACAAAAAATTATATTAATCTTGCAAAACTTAATCAAAACTTGGAAAATGTAGATTGGTCTAATTTGTTCAATCATGATATAGATACAAATTTTGATAATATAACTAACATTATTATAGCTAATATAAAAATATGTACTCAAATTTTGCCTCTGCGTAACATGAAAAAAAGAAAACCCTGGATGACTCTGGGCGTTATAAGATCAATTAAAGTACGAGATAAATTACATAAAGAACTCTTACGTTATCCTCAAAATAAAAAATTACAAGAATGCTATAATGTTTACAAAAATAAAGTTCCAATTCTTATAAAAGAACTTAAACAAAGTTATTATAAAACTCAAATACAAAAAAATATAAATAACCCCAAAAATATCTGGAAATTAGCGAATGAGAGTCTTGATAAAAAACCTAAAACATATCCTGTATTAATAGCATAGTTATTGATAATAATAATATAACTTGTAAGCAAGCCATAGCTAACGAATTTAACAGGTACTTTATTAATGTAAGCACAAGATATACCTCAAAAATAAATAAAAACTCTGCTAGGCAAAATGATATGTTAAATTCAATTAAAGTTAATAATAATTCTTCATATTTTAACCCAACTGATCCAGTTGAAGTTGCGCAATTCATAAATTCTTTAAAAAATAATAATTCTCCAGGGCATGATAATATTACATCTGAAATATTAAAAAATATATGTAATGATATAATTAACCCTTTAACAGACATCTTCAATAAATTCTTTATATCTGGTTACTTTCCGAAATCCTTCAAGCTTGCAAATGTTAAGCCTATTCATAAATCAGGCCCGCAAAATAATGTTGAAAACTATAGACCCATATCTTTGATTACAAACTTTGCTAAGGTGTTTGAAAAAATTATTAAAAAAAGACAAAAAAGAAAAAAGACTGATATCATTTTTAACTAGGACTAACATAATATCTGAAAAACAATTCGGTTTTATAGAGAGCAGGAGTACCTCCGACGCGATTGCAGAATTGATCAAAAGTATTTATACGGGTTTGGACCAGTCGGAACAATGTTCTGCATCCTTCTTAGATTTAGCAAAGGCATTTGACACGGTCGACCATACAATCCTTATCAAAAAACTTGAAATTTATGGCGTTCGAGGTTTAGCACTTGAATTGTTTAAGAGCTATTTACGTGATAGATTACAACACGTAACTGTTAATTATATCTCTAGTAATTTTCGGCATATAAATTGCGGTGTACCTCAAGGAACAGTAATAGGTCCCATATTATTTGTCCTTTACATAAATGACTTGCTATAAATAAACCTTCATGGAAAACTTTTCGCTTACGCAGATGATACAGTTCTATTTACTGAAGGCTCTACATGGCAGCAAGTCAAGGCGTCTGCCGAATGGGATTTAAAAGTAATTAAATGCTGGCTAGACGATAATCTTTTGTCATTAAATTATAAAAAAACTGAATTTATGCCTTTCACCATCTATAATAATACTCAACCAGACTATAATCACATAATATTACATAGCTGTTGTGACCAAAATTGTGCCTGTGATATAAAAATTAATAAAGTAGACAATACCAGATACCTAGGCGTGATAATTAATAAAAATCTGCGATGGAATCTACATATTAATAAGATAACTTCCAATGTAAGAAAAATGTTTTATATATTTAAAAAATTGAGGAGAATACTACCTCTCAAAAACCTCTATCAATTTTATTATGCACTTGTACAATCTTTGTTGTCATATGGGTTAATTGCTTGGGGAGGAGCATCAGATATTTATATAAAACAGGTTAAAACTGTGCAAAACGGAATCTTGAAAATTATAACTAAAAAGCCCAGACGTTACCCTACAGAACTATTATATAACGATGCAGATGTTCTAAATGTATCCCAACTTTATATTATGTCCATATTGATATATATTAAAAAATATGAGAATACAATAACAACGCTACCGCATCTCTATGATACTAGAAATAAAAATAAAGCCTTATCTCACAGAGTTAATAAAGCCATTGGGCAGCGTTGTTTTTGTTACCATATACCTCAAGTTTTTAATAATTTTCAAGAATTCCTAGAAGAACAAAATAATAAGCATATGTATAATATCTCAACATGGTCTAAGAAATTCTGTAAACAATTAAGTCAGGTAAAACTTACAAAAATGCTAAATTTAGGCACAAATTGAATTAAATTTAACAAAAAGTGTCGTCATTATTTTTAAATTAAATAATGATAAAATTTTATAAAAAAAAATAATTTTTGTTCACATTTATTTTGTTTACTGTGTGGTATAATTTAATTATTAAGAAAGCCACATACAGGCTGTTCACAGCCTCTGTGGTGTAGTTTTATATATTTACTTACTGTAAAATCATGAACGAAATTATTTACCTATGTAATTATGTATGTATAATATGAAGGAAGTAAATATATTATTATTATTATTATTATTAATTGTTTGTTTAGGTGATTTCAATATTAATTTGTTAAATTTGGTTGACAATAATACTAAAATGCTGACGGAATTTTACTCTTTTTACGCGGTATTCCGAATCCTTACTTGATCTTATTTTAATCTCTGCAGATAACGATGTCATTTGTGTAAATTCAGGAGTCTCAGATCTATTAACTGATCATACATTGATATATTGTACGCTTAATCTATACTTGCCTAAATCTGAGTCTGTCTATACATCTTTTAGAGATTACTCTTCATTTGATTATGATAATTTCAAAATATACTTCAAGTCTCTAGATTGGAATGAGTTTTTTAATCATTATTGTGTAAACACCAAAGTAAAATTTTTTAATAATTATGTGTTATCAGCCTTTGACTGTTTCGCGTCTGTAAAGGTTCAGAAATTCAATAAAAGAAGCACACCATGGTATGCTTATACTATAAAAGCTATGATAAGATACAGAAATGAAGCGTTCCGTTAATTCAAAAGATTAAAAACATATGAGACCTGGCAGTACTACAAACAAATGCGTAATATGGTCACTGCGGCAATTAGGTGGGAAAAGAAAGCATTTCTGCAATATCATTTAGAGAGAACTGGCGACGTATGGAAAGCAGTAGAAATGCAGGGATTTTTAATAAGACCAATACAACAATTCCTTCTGATATTGCACGTTAATAATTTAAATAATTTTTTTATTAATTCAGTTCCTCCTACTGGTCAATCTAACAGTGATGCAAGTCAGATTTATAACTCTTCTTTTCTACATCCTAATGTTAAATTTTCTCTACAAACTATCATAATAATAATATTAATAATAATAATTTATTTATTTAAATATCATACAACATATCATAATAAATAATAGCATAACAAAAAAAAATAATAATAGTAGATACATAAATACTTGTATTGATATTTAAAAAGGAATGTATTCATAAATAAATATGATTTTCAATACATCCATATAAAAAACACTTCAAAAATAATTACAAAACTTTGGTACGAATTAGACAAAAATTCTTAACAATACTATAGAACGATATTATAAATATATATTTTTTTTCCTATTTTTTTTTTTTTATTTACAATAATTTATTTATACAATATTCATAAGAATAATAACAATGTTAATACTATATCATGTAAACAAAAACAAAAAAGAAGGTACATTATGCCAAACAATTATTTAACAATATATTTTTTAATTTATTTTTGAAACCATTAATATTTAGCTGTATATAATCATTTGGTATTTCATTATAAATATTTGCCACCTGATACTTAAAACAACCCTTAAAATTTTCCGATCTATGTTTTGGTATTATAATCTGATTTTTTGAGCGAGTATTTTTAGAATGCACATCTTTTCTATAAGTGATTTTAGAGCTTAGGTAAGAAGGTACTCCTGTTTTTATTATTTTGTGATACAAGCAGCTTTGGTGCAGCAACCTACGTTGATCTAACCTTAGCCACCCAACTTCTGTGATTTTATTTCGTACAGAGAACACACGAGGTATATTAAATGCATAACGAACACACTGATTTTGGATACGCTGGAGTCTGTTCTTGTTTGTTTCTGTTAGGTAAGGTCCATATGTAGTATCACAATAATTGAGTTTGGAGAGCACTAATGAGTCTGTTAAGCGGAGTTTGATGTTTGTGGGAATTAGCTTCTTATATTGATAAAGGCACTTTAATTTAAAGAATGAGTCTCTCACAAGCTTGTTTACGTGTCCATTGAACGTCATATTTGCATCAACAGTTATACCCAAATTCACTACACTATTTGACCACTCTAGAACATTGTTATCCACTTGAATTTTAAAGTTTTGTAAGAAGTATGTCTCTCGGTGTATATTGGAGCCAAACAGTATTATTTTTGTTTTATGTGGGTTCACTTGTAACGCGTTGTTTTGTGTCCACTGCATTACATTTTTAAGATCACTGTTAAATATATTAGTAGATTCTGCTGATTGTTCAGGTGTAAAACTGTAATATATCTGTATATCATCTGCGTAAAGATTAATCTTGCAGTGTTTTATGTAGTCCGGTAGATCTGATATATAGATACTAAATAATAAAGGGCCCAAGATACTCCCTTGCGGCACTCCTGATAATGTTGTTCGAACAGAAGATGTTTGGTCTGTGCCATCTTGAGAAATGCGGGTTGATTGCTGTCTTCCATTAATATAGTTGTGAAACCAGAAGTAAGTCTCATTTTTAACTCCATAAAAAGCCAACTTACGAAGGAGAAGATCAAAATTAACACTGTCAAATGCTTTTGACATATCCATAAGAGCTAGGATGGTTAGCTGTTTTTGATCAGTACTTGTACTAATATCATCAAATACATTTAACAAAGCCGTATTTGTACTATATCCTTTTCTGAAACCCGACTGGCAGTCTGGGAGAATATTGTACATATTTAAATGATCTACTAACTGCTCTGAGACTACCTTTTTAAGTATTTTCGATGCAGTAGGTAATATGCTGATAGGTCTTAGGTCAGTATAGTTTTTTGGATCTGAGATTTTCGGAATTGGATTAACTACTGCATATTTCCATAGTTCTGGTATAGTTCCTGCTTCCAATGAGATATTAACAATGTGTGTTATAGGATCTATACAGTGTGGCAGAGCAATTTTCAGCATTTTTGAATTTATGCAAACCGGCATTTTTAGCATGTATTCTATATTTATTTAGTTCCTTTCTGGCTATCCTAGTATTGTAACAAAAATCTTCAGATATTGATATTTTGGAACCTTTGAGTTTGTAGAGTGCGGACAAAATTTCACTTCTGCATTTAATATTGATAAATTTGATCAAAATTGGTTTTGCTGAGTTACTGTTGACCTTTCCAAGTAAATAGCATTCAGCGACATCATTATAACGAATGTCCACCTCGAGTTTTTCTTTTAAAAATGTTATAGTATGCTCTTCAAGGTCACTTCTTGACTTAATTTCTAATCCAAAAATAATCAGATTACTTTTTTTTAATTGATCTTCTAGGAAATCATTTTTATATTTTATGTTTAAGTTTTCATTTTCCAGCAACGAAATTTTTTCATTTAAGTCTTTTATTTTAACCCCAAGTTCAACTTTCAGATTATTAATTTCTTCTTTAAGAGTGACATTGCTTTTTTCGATTAAATCTTGCAACTTATCATAGAGTTGATTTGTTGTTAATTGATTTAAAGACATATTTTAGCGTACCTTATTGCGCCGCCACTGATCACTTGACGAGTCTGCGCGGGAGCTCCGTGTTTGGCGATAAGCACGCTCAGCTGATAAGTCGGTTGTCACTACTGGTTAGAAAAACTTGTATTTCTTTTATTATATGAATTAAAACTGCACAAATTTTACTATAATTTTACTTCTTGTTTCCCTATTTCACTGTATTGATTAAAAAACTTAATTTATTTAGCGTATATTTCGAAAAAAAAATCAAACTTTTTACACACGGATTTTAACTGTCTGATTCGCACCATGGGCGTACTAGTTCCTCCTATCAATGAAGATGAAGTTGAAAAGATCATTTACTCCATCAAATCGAATTCAGTTGGTTCTGATTCCATTAATAAAAGAATGCTTAACCTTGTTATCCCCACTCTGTCTCCTCATATAACACATATTCTTAATTTCTGCATTTCTCATGGAGTATTTCCCAAGTCATGGAAAGTAGCATTAATTCACCCTTTACCCAAAACTTCTAACCCTACATCCTATAATGACATACGCCCTATTAGTATTTTACCTACAATCAGCAAAGTACTTGAAAAAATAGTAAATAGACAAATTTATTCTTTTCTAAATGAGCATACTATAATCCCTCCGAATCAGTCTGGGTTCAGAAAAGGATATAGTACTACTACTTCTTTACTTAATATTTGCGATGAAATTTTTACTGCGATTGACAGAGGTTGGATGAAGCTAATGTTTCTGTTAGACTTTCGTAAAGTATTTGACTGTTTAAATCACAACATTCATATTTCTAAACTAAAATACATTGGTTTCGATGATATTGCGCTCGCCTTTATGTCGAGTTACCTAGCCGACCGTATTCAAAGGGTCGTCTTGAATGATACTATTTCTGATCCTTTGAAACTGTTCAGAGGTGTGCCTCAGGGCTCAATTTTAGGCCCACTGCTTTTTATTATTTATATTTTTGACCTTTTTACTGTTTCTCGTAATAGCATAATGTCGATATTTGCTGATGATACCCAGGTACTGAAATCTTTTCTACCTAGCTAGTTTAATATAGCGCTCGATGAATTAAATGATGATCTACAATATATATCAACGTATGCCAAACAGCATTGTCTATTAATAAATGAAGCTAAATCATCTGCATTTATTTTTGGCAACAAAAATATTTCCGTTGCCTTACAAGCATTGGGAGATATTGTAATTAATAACAAAGTTATACAATATCAGTCTAACTGTCGAAACTTGGGCATTATTTTTGATTCAGAAATGCGGTTCAAGCAGCACATAAATGTTTTAATACGTAAAGCATTTTTAGTTTTACGTAATTTATTTATGAATAGATTCTCATTGTCCACTAAAACTAAGAAGATATTGACGGATAGTCTTGTTTTGTCCCTTTTTAACTATGGAGATATCGTATATGGCCCTTGCTTAACAACAGCAGATTCAAACAGGATTCAGAAAGTGCAGAACACCTGTCTTCGTTTTATTTTCAATTTACGTAAACGTGACCATGTAAGTTTTTATCGTGACACACTAGGGTGGCTTGATATGGCGAAGAGAAGAGAACTGCATTATAGCTGCTTTATTCACAAAATTTTAAATTCAGGAACTCCTTCATATCTAGCGGAGAAAATCAAACTTAGACATGAGCTACATAATTTCAACTTCCGTAACAAACACATCTTAAATGTTCCTAAGCATAACAGCAAAATTTACGAGAGAAATTTCTCCTAAATGGTTCCTTCATTATTCAACTCAATTCCCAATGATATAAGATCTCTTAATATTACACAATTTAAAAAATATATGAAACATAAACTTTTAAATTAATACTTTTTTATCATGTTTTACTTGAGAAAGCACATTTTATCAATTCTATGTGGATTTTGTTTTTTTGATTTGATTTTTTTTTTTTAATTTATTGTATTTGTTTTAATTTTATTGTTTAATATATTTATTTATATAAGATTTATTATGTTAATAATATTATATTTTTATATTCTTTTTGCACATGTATGGTATTTTTATCTAATTGTAAAAATTTTCATTTTCGAAAAGTTAAAGTGTAATCAGCCGTTGGCTGTTCTTTAGTCCAATAAATTATATTATTATTATTATTTATAAGATGAGGAAGTAATGGTATTCGGACTGGTCAGAAATTAAAATTAAAACAATATTTTAACTTCGCTAACGTTTCGATTTAATATTAAATCTTCATTAGAGCTAGGTTAAAAAGGCTTAGAGGCTCTAAGTTCAATGACTTCTCACAGTATGTGGACGATCTATTTTATTTATCAGACCAATTTATTTTATTTTGTGACTTTTTAACCTAGCTCTGATGAAGATTTAATATTAAATCGAAACGTTAGCGAAGTTAAAATATTGTTTTAATTTTAATTTCTGACCAGTCCGAATACCATTACTTCCTCATCTTATTATATTTTACGGACGTAACCATCTAATTCAAGATTATTATTTATATTATTATTAAATTACGAAGTTCTTCAAACAAATTTACCTCTGAATTGTAAAATGTCGACGGACAGAACTAGATCAAACCAAAATTGCAGTTGAAACACGTCATTCACGTATCATTCGTCCACACTATGTACGATCGAACGACTATGGGTGTTCTACAACAATTTAAATTTAAATAGAGTACAGACAGTCTCCAAATGACTCAGATAAATGACAGTTTTTGTTTTTTTTGTAGCATGAACAGAGTTATACGTTCTCTATCAATTTGGTTCACTGGATGGGACAGTAACTTTAAATATTACATTAGTTCTCCCAAGATGAGTTTAGGAAGTGGCAAAAAGGACCAAGCATGGCCGCCGAAAGACTGATCACGCCCTGAGGGAAGCAGTTAAATATCGCCCACAAGCAGGCGGCGTAACAAAGGTTAATTTATTCTCATAAATAAACGTTTTATATTTTCATTAATATCCAGTTTGAAATTGTAGACATTTAACAAAAAGAGCTTAACGTCCGTAGAAGCCATCTATTGGTATATTTTGGAACTTTGATATGAAACTAGCTGTCAGCGTGCAATATTTATACGGCGTTTTTGGTGGTGAAGAGACAGGAATGTGCTCTATTTTACGTTCTTCTTTGTGTGACCGTTGAAAGGGTTGAAAATGATAAATGGTTATCCATTAGAAAACATGGTGATTTTATTAAAAATCCATGCCTAATTGGTGGATTAATCCCACAGAGTAAATAAACTAACAGAGGGAAGGGAAACTGCTACTATTGGCGTGGGAGGTTGCGCCATCATACGGAAGGGGAATCATGATAAACGCGGGAGCGCCATCTTTGTGTGAACTAAATTAAAAATTTCTACTACGGTTTAGTACACAAATTTATGAATGTCCCACAAATAAGTTATTAACTTGTGATATATAATACTCATATATATACCCGGTTCACACTAATCAATGTTTTTCAAAGCGTCTGATAAAATTTCAATAGAACAGCTATATACTTACGAAATGTTTAAACCAGATTTTCTTTGTCAGATAAATTTGTATGAGAATCATTGCTACTGTGAACTGGGTATAACTAAAACTGTTGTATTTATTTAAGTTAACGTAACTTGATATACTTTTACAACTTGATAAAATTTAAGTAATATGTAATTAACACAAAAAAAAAAGATTTTTTTTGTTTACTATATGTCTATTGAAATTAATAAATGTTATTTATAAATACAAAAGATTAATAATTGAGAAATTTAAACTCTTTAATTTATTTATTATATTATTTTCATAGTTTTTATTGAAACATTTTGATATTAAAAAATATTACCTGTAACACTAAATTAAACTTACCTAGGGAGTTAGGTACTTGAATATTCCTGGCGATTAATTAGCAACATGGATTAAGTAGGTTTTCGGAATTAAATATCAACTTATTATTTTATCATCCTTGAAATAAAATTAGTTAAAATAATTTCTTTTCGATACTGAATCATATTTAGAGCATTTGGCAATATAATACAATCTAATATTTATATATTTTTCTGCTATCGCTCATATTAAATGTATACAGTGGTTATCAAAAACATCTTGTTCTACACAATAACTTCTTCAATTTAGAAATATGCTGTCATTATTTACATAATTTTGAGAACTTTATTTACCAAATACAACATTCTAAACTTTTTTTGTAAATAAATTCCCCCACTTTCAGCAAGTGCTTGACGCACTATTTTTCCAGAATTTCTGCAAACCCGTTATCCTAAAACATAAAATTCATACCTTATAATGTGTAACTTAATTTATATCATGAAATTTTTCACTAAATTATTTTTCTTTAGCTTTACATGCTCATTTTTAATACTGACTGTCTGTACAAAAAATATTGATTATTTATATAATCAATATTACACAGTATACAGTTCATTTTTATAAATGTAAACAAACTTAAAACTTGTAGGTGTTTCGGTATGAAGGAAATATTGTCGGAACAGCTGTTGAACGTAATCTAACACAAGATAATGATGTTCGGTCAATTGAATCTTCGGTAAAATGGATTGAGCACAAAACACTTGTCCCTTTAGGTACCTATATCCTTCTCTACGTACAGCTTTTATCCATTCTCTTCACCTGTTATGATTTTTAGGAAATCTAGTAAATCACAGTGAATAAAATAAGAGTTTAAAAACTTACCTAAAGAATGTGATTTTCTTAGCTTCTTCCTTTTTTTTTTTTTTTTCATTCTTTTCTGACTACTCCTATTAGAGCAACCAAATGCTTCACACAACACCATTATTTAAAAATTGTCCTTAAATAGTTATAATATTAAAATATTCGTAGAAAGCGAAGTGATGCTAACCTATTTCAAACCTAATAATCTAAACTAAAGCACTATATTTGTCCATTGATGTCAAAAACACTCTCCAAATAGAATATAAATATACAGTATGTGTTTTAAAAGTTAATCTATGGTATATATATAAAAGACAGTGTCCTGACTGACTCACTTATCACTGCCCAGCTCGAACCCCTGGGTCTAAAAACTTGAAATTTGGAGAGTATATTCCTTCCATGACGTAAGCACCCATTAATAAGGGATTTTTCGAAATTCAACCCCTAAGGGGTGAAATGTGATATCACGGATTCTTTAATATCTCTTCGGGTCGATGGGATATCGACTTAGTTTTTGCTTACAAAGATTACCCATACAAATTCCGAAAAACTAATTTCAGGATTTTGTCCTAATCAACCCCTGAAGCAATGAATCTACAATCGGGGTGAATTATACGTCCCGTCGTATTTCCTGTGTTCGTTGAGTTATGAAATTTATTTTTGGCACATAAGTGTTTTTTTAAAATATCTTGTTGCATTAATTTATGCTCATTATTCGTATTAATTATTTTTATTAATTTGACATTTTACTGAATTACAATTGTTTTACAAAATTACTATCTTCAACAATTTTCTTTAGCTCGTTACATGGCAACATGCCAACTGTCATAAAGAACCGTCCATTTTGTATTCACAATTGCACCACACGTTCTGCACGGCGCTACACTACACACGTCCACACTTCACTCAGTGCTATGAATATTGGCGCCAACATGCCCCCGACCTTGAAAGAATGCACTTTCAACTGGAACCTCGATTGGATGTCTGCATAGCTTCCTTGCTGCCCTTTGAATTTCACCTCCCTTTGTCCGTAAGGTAACGACACGACAAATGCCGTCCTTGCCGGAGTGTAGCTGGATGACGCGGCCCATCTTCCACTGAAGCGGAGGCATATTGTCCTCACGTATGAGAACTAAAACTGTCGCTGCTGGAGACTGCTGACGTACTCTTGACTCCATCTACGCCAGAACTGTTGCGCTACCCTTTTAAGTCTCTGATAACGCTTGAGGCGTCCCATTGACACAAAATTTCATTCAGCTCTTAACTCAAGTAATCTTAATTTTAAGAAAAGAATTTTCTCGGCGTCTAATATACACTATTTTCAGCAAAGTCTTGTTACTGAGGAATGGGATGAAGTATTAACTCTTACTAATGCTGAAAATGCTTTCAATAGATTTTATGAACAATTCTCATTATTTCAATGACTGTTTTCCTTTTAAATTATGTAAACAGAAATCTAAAACAAATCCGTGGATGGATAATAAAATTATTTTATCCAGTGTATATTTAAAAGACCTTTATCTGATACAACAAATGTATCCCCAGTTTAAGGCTTTCTATAAACTTAAAAGGAAAGAGCATATTAATTTAATCAAAAAAGCTAAGAAAACATACTATATGTCTTTAATACAGGACTCAATTACTGAAAATAAACCAAAAGTGCCTTGGCGAGTGGTTTCAGAACTAACTAATAAATCTAAATTTCACAAAAATCTAACACTCCGTAAAGATAACTCGCTAGAAACTGACCCTACTATAATTGCTAATTCTTTTAACCAATTTTTTATTAATGAGCCGAAGAAACTTTTAAAATCGCCAGTGGAAGATCGGAGTCTATATTGTAGTCCGGGTATCTCTTTCGCTAACAGTATGTTTCTTGAACCCTATACCGAATTTGAACTACTCTCATTGTTAAATAATAAACTTAAAAATAAGCTGTCCGGTGGTCCTGATGAAATTCCCGATATGATATTAAAAGTCTGTTTACCCAATATTATTGCTCCATTAACCCATTTGATAAATATTTCTTTTGCTCAAGGGCATTTTCCCTCAATATTAAAGCGAGTTAAAATAAATCCAATTTTTAAGAAAGGGGATCAGACTAACGTTAAAAACTATAGACCCATTGCTCTTTGCTCAGTCTTTGCTAAAATTTATGAATATAGTATGTATAACAGACTGCTTAGTTACATCACTACTAAAAACATTTTGACTCCTCAACAACATAGTTTTCGTAGCAAATTCTCAACCTTAACTGCTATAAATGCATTTTTAAATGAAATTTGTTGTACCCTTGAGGCTAACTACTGCCCTATTGGTATATTTTGCGACCTCAGTCGAGCATTTGATTGCGTAAGTCATGAAATCTTACTAAATAGTAAAGTTAAAAAATAGTTTAAATAAACTCGAAAAATATGGCATACGCGGTTCAGTACTAGATCGGTTACAGTCATATCTTACGAACCGCTCCCAATTTGTAGAGCTCACACACCTTTCACAGAAAGACTCACTAAAGTTCAAATCGGAGGTAGAACATAATTCAATTGGTGTTCCACAGGGTTCCATACTAGGCCCCCTACTATTCATTTTATTTATGAATGACTTGCCTAAATACCTGGAAAAATATAAGATGGTTTTACCGGTCCTATATGCTGATGATACCTCTCTTTTGGTAAAAGGGTCAAATATTCAGGACACCAAATCTTTATGTCAGGAAATATTAACTGATTTAATAACCTGGTTCAATGTCAACCAACTTCACTTGAACTACAGCAAAACTGGAATTGTCTGTTTCAATTTAAATTATAGAAACCCACAAAATATTAATGATCCATTAATATGTAATGAGCAGATAATAAGTGAGTTTAAGAATATAAAACTTTTGGGTTTTGAAATGGACGAACATTTAAATTGGAAGAGTCACTGTGCTTCATTGGTCTCTAAACTGAATGCTGTATGCTATCAAGTGAGAGTGCTCAGGGATGTCCTAGATTGTGTTCATCTCCGTCTCTTTTACAATGCTCATGCTCTTTCACGTTTGACATATGGTATCATACATTGGGGGGCTGGCAGTAAGGCCAGCGATGTTTTCATTACTCAAAAACGTATCATTCGTACAATGTTCAAACTTCATCCGTTGGACTCTTGTCGTAACTTCTTTAAGACGCATAAAATTCTGACAGTTCCTGGTATATATGTACTTCAAATCTTATTACATATATTTGATAACAAAGATGCTCTAAATTCAACTAACTCTCATAATTATAACACCCGATACTATAACCTCCATATTCCAGCCCACCATTTAACCTTCTCTAGCAAATCGCCGTTAATCCAAGGGGCTAAATTATTTAATAGTCTTCCTGAAGAACTAAAAAATTGTAAAAATAAAAAGCATTTCAAAAATAACATTAATAATATAATTTCAAGAATGGGGCCCTATAGTGTAAAGGAATTTTATTTAAATATACCAAACTCATTGCCCGACTTTAATTTACCTTAATTTAAATTTATCTAAGCTTGTCTGTTGAAATAACATGTGATGGTGTATTTGCTTGTAAAAATTTTATATATGTATGTAGCTGTATGTATGTATATGTATATACTTATATGTGCATATGTATGTGCACATGTATGTATGTATGTATGTATGCATGTATTTCTTTTAATGTTTAATGTTTATTTCTAATTGTATACTTATATATATAGACAAATTCCAGATAATTTGTAAAAATTCATATGGAAATAAAGACTTATTATATTATTTATTGGTACGTTGGTTAGGTCAGGTTCAGGTAAGGAATGTAAGTATCGACCAATTAAAAAATGTGCTGGGGTCAATATGTCTAGACTAAGAGGATCATTAAGGAGGTGAGGACACAATGGCCTAGAGTTTAAACACGCTTCAATACGTATAATAACCGTGAGCATCTCCTCGTAGGTGAGATGACATTCTCCTATTACTCTTTTTAAGTGATATTTTAAAGATTTTACCCCTGACTCCCAGAGACCCCCGAAATGTGGAGACCTCGGTGGAATAAATTTCCAATTTATATTTTCTTGCGCCATATTTTGATTTACAGTATTTTGATGCGCTTCAGAAGTTAGGAAGTTAAGCTCAGTATGAGCGCCAACAAAATTTGTTCCGTTATCAGAGTAAAAAGTATGACTCTTTCCACGACGCGCTATAAATCTGTGCACGGCTGCCAAAAAACCTTGTGTTGTCAAATCTCCTACCAATTCCACATGAATGGCCTTGGTAGCGAAACATATAAAAAGACAGATGTAAGATTTGACTAATTTTGAACCCCGCGTTTCTCTATCCAATATCAGAATGGGTCCAGCATAATCTATTCCCGTCACATTAAATGGATGGCTAGGAGTAACACGTTCTTTAGGTAAATTGCCCATGGTAGGATCATAAGTACTAGATCGCAATCGAAAGCACTTAATGCATGTAAATGTTACCTTTCTGCCTAGGTTTCTTCCGGAGATTATCCAAAACCTTTCAAGTAATCGGCAAAGTAATCCTTGAGGAGCAATATGTAGTCCTCTTTCGTGTTCGCACTGTACTATGAGCTTAGTTAAAGGATGGTTAGGGACCAGTATTACTGGATGCTTTTTGTTGTAGCCGTATGATGAATTCTGGAGTCTGCCCCCGACCCTGATCAATCCCTGTTTATCTATAAATGGCATTAACTTGCATAATTTGCTGTTTTTGGGAAGTGCCTTTCCATTGTTTAGGCAGTTTAGCTCTGTCTCAAATGATTCAAGTTGCATAAGTCGTAGCAAGCTGTTGTCTGCTGCTTGTAATTCCGTTATGTGTAGAGGTCCGTAATATTTCTTATGCCCTATTGCGTGGTTGCGAAAGCGTAAACAGTAAGCTACAACTCTCTGCAGCTTGAAAAATTTAGAAAATTTCAGGAACAATTGGTTTACTTCCACTGTAGCTAAGAAAACCCTTTGTTGCCTTTCTTCTTTGTTAGACACATTATTGATTTCTTCAGATGGCCAGTCTGAAGGCGGATACAGTAACCACTCTGGCCTGTGCCACCACAATCGGGTTTCTTTTAAATCGTTAACACTAGATCCGCGTGTTATTAAGTCAGCAGGATTACATGCTGTGCGCACGTGCCTCCATTGAGCTGTAGATGCTAAATCTTGGATCTCGGCGACCCTGTTGGCCACAAAGGTTTTCCATCTGTGAGGCTCACCCCGTTCCAACACAATGTAAACATGGCATCACTCCAGTACGTCACATCGTGTGTTTTAATTGTGAGAGCCGACGAGCCTTTTGCAATAGTTTGACAAGCAAAACTGCTGCACACAGTTCTAATCTCGTTATATCCACAGTCTTGAGAGATGCTACTCAACTTTTTGAACAGAGAAGCCGCACAGAAGTATTACCTGCAGTGTTCTGACTCCTTACGTAAATGCAGGCACCATATGCCTGCACTGAGGCATCTGCAAATCCGTGTAATTTGATGTTAATTGCATGTTGTAGTAGCACATGCCTAGGTACTCTGATATCGTTTATTGCATGCAACTGCTCTTGAAACTTAATCCACTTCGTATGGATATCAGATGTTAGAGATTCATCCCAACCGATTTTGCACTGCCATAATTTTTGCATGATTATTTTGGGTGCAATTATTACAGGCGCTAACAAACCTAAGGGCTCAAAAATTTGAGCTATGCTGCTAAGAATCCCCCGTTTTGTGAGCTCATTGACCTGAGTCATCTTAGCCTGATACGTGAACGTATCTGATGTAGGAGACCATTTAATGCCTAGAGCTTTATGAGTGTCCTTGTCGCTAATTTGAACGAACTGTTCTGTTTCATTTGTGTTTCTAACGAGATCTTGATTGTTTGACATCCATTTTTTCAAAATGAAACCACCAGTTTTTAATATATTGGTTACTCTTTCCTTGATCTCCCTTAGGGCTTCAATATCATTGTGTCCTGTTAAGAGATCATCCACATAAAATTCCTTAAGAATAACCCCGCATGCTTCAGGATATCTCGCCATATAATCATATGCTACTTGTTGTAGTGAGCGTATGGCGAGAAATGCTGCAGCCTTTGTGCCATATGTGACCGTATTAAGTTGAAAAACTTTAATCTCATTTTCACTAGATCTCCACAATATTTTTTGTAAACGTCGGGAGTTAGCATGACTTGGCGGTACATCTTCTCCACATCACCAGTTATGACGTAAGAATGTTGGCGAAATCGTAAAATGATGCTAAATAAGTCATCTTGCATTGTAGGCCCTGCATACTGCAAATCATTTAGCGCCACTCCGGTGGTTGATGAAGCAGATCCATCGAACACGATTCGCACTTTCGTTGTGCTTTCTTCGTTTATAACCGGATGGTGTGGAAGATAAAAGGAGTTTGCCTGATCATCATTATTCACTTGAGACATGTGTCCCAACCTCTGGTATTCGCTCATGAAAATTTCGTAATGAGATTTAAGCTCTGGATTGCGACTTAACCTTCTTTCCACCGATAGAAGTCGTTTATGAGCCACACCGTACGACTCCCCAAGCTTACTTGGGTCCGCCTTTAGCGGTAATTGTACCACGAAACGCCCATCAGCATCACGAGTAGTCGTATCCTGAAAATGTTGCTCACAAAATTTATCTTCAGGCTTTTTTAAGTTCTCTGTATTTACACTATCAACCTTCCAAAACTTTTCCATAAGCTCAGTTAGTTTTTTAATCTGTGTCACATGACAAGTTACTTGCGTTATGTTCTCGTCAGCTGATAGGTGTATAGGACCCGCTACTACCCAATCTAAGACCGTTTTCTGAAGTACTGGTTGCTGCCTGCCTAACCTTATTTGACCTACGCAAGTTAATTCGTAAAATATCTCTGCGCCTAATAATATGTCAATATCTGAACATTGTCCGAAAAGTGGATCGGCTAGAGCAATATTCTGTGGTATCTGTAAAATGCCTCGCTCAAATGAGACTGCTGGTAAAGCGGATACTATTTTTGGCGTCACGATGCAGTTGATCGTGCGTTTAAATCCTGACCGTAATGAATGAAATTTTAAATTAACCGTTTCGCTCAAGTTAGTTACAAGCTGGTTAATTCCAGATACTGAGATATTCTGTTTTGTAGACAACAACTTTAACCTTTGACATAAACTTTGAGTAATGAAATGACATTGGGACCCGGAGTTCAACAGTGCCCTTACCTGATGTAATTTTCCGTTCTTATCTGCTACCTGCACAATCGCGGTGGGCAATAAGATTTCATTACCTTTATGAGCGACTGCGCTGTTAGCGTATGTGACCCCTGGCGAGTTTGATTTCTTTTCTTGGACCTTACCTTCCCTTTCCGGGTGTAGTAAGGTGTGATGCTTGCAACCGCACCTCTTGCATGCACCATATTTGCACCCCACTGCCTTGTGATTTGTTCCCAAACAGTTCATGCACAGGTGTAACCGTTTCACATCTTCATTTCGCTGTTTAAGCGAAGCTGCTAAGAACGTCTCACAATTGTATATCTTGTGCGGTTTCTTGCACAACTTGCATTCGCCTACTGTAGCAGCTAAACTTACATTTTTGGATTTGGGGTGACTTGAGCTAACTTGAGATTTTCCCTCCTTCTTATCATCTTCTTCAATTACCTCTACAATGTGAATTTTTTCTCGTAAAAAATTCAGAAAGTCCTCGAATTTCGGCCTTTCATGTCGAGTCAAACTTTGTTCGTATTCACGCCTGGTTTTTGCATCTAGTTTTTTAACAAATAAGTGAATTAACAAGGTGTCCCAGTGCTCGACCGGTTCGTTTAGCTTTCGTAAACAGCATATATGTTTCTGAACACCGTTGCATAATTCTTTGAACGCGCTAGTCGACTCTTTACGTGCTGCAGTATTATGCGCTTATTTTCGTATGTATCTTTAACAGTTCCCACGCCACTGGATAGTTCTTTGCTGACATATCTACAGATTCAATTAACTCTGCCGCTTCACCCTTTAAACTAGCTCTTAAATAATAAAACCTTCGTTCGTCGTCAAGGGCATCGTCAGAATCTACTAGTGAGTGAAATAATTCATAAAACGCTAACAATTTGCTATATGTGCCATCAAAAGTCGGTAAGTCGATAATCGGAAGTTTTACGCGAGAATGTGATTTTCGACGCCGCGCCGCACCGTGACTATCGTTACTTGAAACACTCGAAACATTATCATCGTCCGTTTTAACCGTTTCATGTTCCTCAACAACTTCTTGCATTTTTGCAACAAGCTTAAAATAGTCGCTCTCATGATCCGCACGGGACGTGTCTTCATCTATGCTTTCAATTTGCGCTTGAACTAACTCAAATTGTTGCAATAAAGGTTCTAATTTTTCAGTTCTTAGTTTTAAATCTTTAATACTGTTTGTCTCCACATTAAAGGAATCCGTGAAAGTCTTATTTCTAGTCAACTTCGCTTTGATAACACCGCGCTCAACATGCAATGTTTTTAAACTTTTATTTTGGGAGGGCATGTTGTTAGTTTAAGGAGAATGAATGAAAGGGAAAACCTGACCTTATGTACCAGTCGCCTTGCTTGTCCTGGGTCTCCGCTGTAGTTATGAACTGCCTAAAGCTGTCCTCCGTGATGATTTGTAGCTTTTGAACTGCCTAAAGCTGTTCTCTGCGTCGATTTGTTTTCAGGTACGAATTATATGAAAACTACCTAGAGCTGTTTTCCATTTTTTTTCATTTATTTTTTCAAATCCGTGTTCGAAGGACCATATGTTGCATTAATTTATGCTCATTATTCTTATTAATTATTTTTATTAATTTGACATTTTACTGAATTACAATTGTTTTACTAAATTAATATCTTCAACAATTTTCTTTAGCTCGTTACATGGCAACATGCCAACTGTCATAAAAAACCGTCCATTTTGTATCCACAATTGCACCACACGTTCTGCACGGCGCTACACTACACACGTCCACACTTCACTCAGCGCTATGAATATTGGCGCCAACATATCTCGTATTGACAGTTTTTTAAAATTACATCCCAAAAGGGTGAAAAGGGGTGAAATGGTAATTCAATGATTCCTTACTATCTCTTAGGACCAATAAGATACCGACTTGATTTTTGCTTACAAAGATTACCCATACAAATGCCGAAAAACTTATTTCAGGATTTTGTCCTAATCAACCCCTAAAGGGATGAATCTACAAACGGGGTGAATTATACATCCCGTCGTATTTCATGTGTTTGTTGAGTTATAAAATTTATTTTTGGCACATAGGTGTCTTTAAAATATCTCGAAACAGTATTGACAGTTTTTTAAAATTACTACCCTAAAGGGTGAAAAGGGGTGAAATGTTAATTCAAGGATTCCTTAATATCTCTTAGGACCAATAAGTTATAGACCCTAATCAACCCCTAAAGGGATGAATCTACAAACGGGGTGAATTTTACATCCCGTCGTGTTTCATGTGTTTGTTGAGTAAAAAAAAATATTTTTTGTTCATAGGTGTCTTTTTAAAATATCTCGAAACAGTATTGACAGTTTTTTAAAATTACATCCCTAAAGAGTGAAAAAGGATGAAATGTTAATGCAAGGATTCCTTAATATCTCTTAGGACCAATAAGTTACCGATTTGGTTCTTGCTTACAAAGAGTACCAATACAAAGGCCGAAAAACTTATTTCAGGATTTTGTCCTAATCAACCCCTAAAAGAGTGAATTTACATTCGGACTTAATTATACTTCCCGTCGTATTTCCTGTATTTGTCGAGTCATAACATTTATTTTTGGCTGATGGCTATTTTTTTTTTTTTAATATCTCGAAATGGTTTTGAAATTTTTTAAAAATCGCATCCCTAAAGGGTGAAATGTGATTTCAAGGATTCCTTAATATTTCTTAGGACCAATAAGTTATGAGCGATTTGATTTTTGCTTATAAAGATTACCTATACAAATGCCAAAAACTTATTTCAGTATTTTATTCTAATCAACCCCTAAAGGGGTGAATCTACATTCGGGGTGAATTATACATCCCGTAGTATTTCCTGTGTTTGTTTAGTCATAACATTCCTTTTTGGCACATGTGAAGTGATTTTTCGAAAGTAGACCTCTAAGGGGGTAAAAAGGGGGTGAAATATGATTTCAGGAATTCCTCAATATCTCTTAGATCCAATCAGATATCGACTTGGTTTTTGCTTTCAAAGGTTACCCATAGAAATTCTGGATTTTGCCCTAATCAACCCCTAAAGGCATGAATCTACATTCGGGGTGAATTATATAAACCTTACATAGGTTTCTATTAAATAGAAACCTACTTAGCTTTCTTTTTAAAATAATTAGTACGTTAGCAATAATTAGTACGTAGCGTTTTGACAATTTTTTAAAATTTCATCTCTAACGGGGTTCATTGGTATTTTTTATTCGATAGATCGTCCCTTGACATAGAGACATGAAATTCGGGAAATATATTCCTTCCCTGACGTAAGCACCCACTAATATGGAACTTTTCAAAATTCGATCCCTTAGGGGGTGAAAAGGGCTGAAATTTGATTTCACGGATTCCTCAATATCTCTTGGAACTATTGAGATATTGACTTGGTTTTTGCTTACAAAAGTTACCCATATTTAGTTAAACTTAAACTTATTTTAAAATTTTACGCTAACCAATCCCAAAAAGGGTGGCTCTGCCTTCAGGGTATAGAACGTATTTCCTTCGTTTGTTGAGTTATAACATTCCTTTTTGGCATATATATGTCTTTTTAAAATATTTAAAAAGTTTTACAGTTTTTTTTTATTCAGTTTGACGTAAGAACCCACTAAGAAAGGATGTGGTGAAAAAGAATAAAATGTTTTTTCACAGATTCCTCAGTATCTCTTAGGACAAATGAGATATCGACTAGGTTTTTGCTTACAAATGTTACCGATACACATATTTAAAAACAAACTGAGTATTTTACATTAATGACACTAATGAGATCGTCAATATACCGTAGCGAAGCACGGGTGCTCAGCTAGTCAAACAATATAATTCAAATCTAAAACACTTTTTCTAGCACTAAACAAACTGCATTTCATACTAAAATGGCTACCGCAAATTGTAAACAAGCGATTCAGACGGCCACATCAAAAACTAACACCTTTTCTCTGTTAGTATATTTACTCTGTGATAAATCCGTAGTGTAGTATTCTGATGCATTACTTGTGGTAGTGAAAGGATTTTTCGAAGAAAAATTAAGTGGAAAAATTATGTTCATAAAGCACATGGTTTAAAATCTTGTAACATCTATTATAGCCTCCTTGTGACGGGCTGAGAGCGTTTTATATACATCTTTACTATGGAATACAGCTATTACTAACATAGTTTCATCCGAAGTACACATTCTTGGAGATTTTGTTAAAAAATTACGAAGTCGATCCTAACCTAATTCGTTTGTTGGAAACGTTGAGAACTGAAGTATTTCAAATGGGACGCACTTTCGCACCCGCTGCTAGGACTTTTACGATCTATTTCAAGCATTGGTAGCCGAGAAACTTAACCTTCATGCCAAGCTGAGTCGCTGATCATATCTTTCCGAGTTAAAAGATCTTTTGTTGGATGCAAAATTGTTATGTCATTAAGGAAACTGTCAAGATGAGTATATATTTTAGTTTCGTTAACGTATGGGTATGGGAATAGTTTAAATTTTGTTATGGTCATATAATTTTGGGTTCGATAGACAGTAGAACCTCGATTATCGATTATCCGGACTAGTCCGGATAACGAAAAATCTGGATAATCGAAAAAAAAATGAGGAGAAATAGGAAAGAAAAATGACGATAATTAAAGATATATATATACGTTCAGTAAACTGTGCAATTTTTTCATTTTGTTTTTTTATATCCGATATTGTGGAAGTGCCGACGCCATAGACCAAAACTTCCTGAGTCACCTCATTTCAATACACTGATGATATCTAATTTGTCTTTTAAAGATAGTACAATACGTTTTCTTTTCGATGACATATCGGTAATATTAAAAGAAAATATTTAAATTACACGTCCAAACACGTCATGACGTGAAAACCGGTACTTATACGCTGCTGTGTACAGCGATTTCGTAAAATAATTTCCTCGTTTAAAAGAATCTGGATAAACGAAAATTCGGATAATCGAGGTCCGGATAATCGAGGTTCTACTGTAGTTTGAAATGTCATATTCTGGTACCGCACTAGAAATTTGACTCTCTCGTATGCATGCGGAACAATTTCACTTAATAATGTTAACAGTTTCAATG
The DNA here is from genome assembly GCA_963971575.1 of Liopterus haemorrhoidalis. Classification (NCBI taxonomy): domain Eukaryota; kingdom Metazoa; phylum Arthropoda; class Insecta; order Coleoptera; family Dytiscidae; genus Liopterus; species Liopterus haemorrhoidalis. Next base: position 116,836,008 of record OZ020611.1, read on the forward strand.
TGCACATATAAAATAAGGTACATATACTTTTGTTTGACAGTATGTTAAAGCTGTACGTTACATATGTTGTTAACTTTTTTTGGCATTGTCGAGATACAGCCTCGAGTGATATGTATACGCCGAATTAAAGTCACCATTGATCAGCACGGACAGGTTTTATCAGACGATAAAAGATGTTTATTCATATTTCTATTTTTTTACTATTCAGAAGACGATTTCAGACCAAAACTGAATTGAAAGACCTACAGTTGAAGGTATTTTATTAATAAAATTGATGAAATGTGTAAAAAATACATAAGTGTTGATAAAGATAATGCAGTTTTTTAAGGTTTTAACACATTTTCATAAATTTTGAAAAATTTTGCTGACCATAAAATTGCCTTCAGTTAAAAATGCTATTAAACGGAAAAGAAAGTAACAATTAAGAAAGTAAAAATCAGTTTTGAGTTATCAAAATATATTTTAAGGGTCGTTCGAACGTTTTAGATGTTAAACCTATCTGTTGATACATTCAAATTAGTTTTCAGGGTGAGGATAGATCTGTTAAGCAGTTTTGTTATTTTAATTCTGGAAACTGTATGTTATTAACTATTGTACTAACTATATTATCGAAAGTATAAAGTACAATGTATTAGGAGGATAGATAAGACAGAATAATATTCGATATTTAGTAATTGCGTAATTTTAATTTTGTTAAATCTTGAAGTATTATATACCCAGATGTCATTTTAATATATTATTTCTTTATATAAGTGATTATTATAGGATGAAAGTGTTTTTTATCATCATGACTGTCTTCCGCTGTTTTTTTTTTTTTTTCTTCAGTAAAAATGCTAATTTTAAGACGTATTTCAAAAAAAAATAAAATACGTTTTTTTTACGTTTAAAAATTTAGGAGGCAATTCCTTCGCATTACTGAATTATAACAATTATAGGTGAAATTTTAGTGATTAAATAAATTAAAAAATGGCTGTAATATATTTACATGTAAACCAAATTATTTACAAAAAAACTGACAATTATAAAAACTTTTTTAAATAGTTAAACAAAATACTAAATTTAATAACGTAAAATATTACTACAACGAATATATTATTACGAGAGTCTCGCGACAGGACGAACCTTCAAAATTATGTTCAGCTGGTTGCCTACATTCCATCGTGTATGTTCGGAAATGTCAGTAGTATCGTGTGTATATAATGTACACAAAATGAATAAAACAGAAACTAATAAAGATATTTGTTTATACTGTAATAAAATACTTTGTAATAAATCTGCGTTGAAAAGGCACATTGCAAATGTTCACGGTATTTTTAATAAACGAATTTAAAAAAGAAAATTAGAATTAAATGTCCTAGCTGTGACGTACAATTTATTAATTTCTTAAAATTGAGGCATCATATTAAACAAGTTCATAGAACTAAATGAGAGTGCCTTAACTTGAAATCTGATTTCCTTAAGGATACGTTTTTATTAATTTCATATTTTGAAAACTGAAAAGAATGACATGAAAAAAAAGACTTTTTCACATTATGTGCTAGATTGTGCCCTATTTTATTACTTTTTCTCTATTTTATTCAGAATCCATGTATTCTTTACAGTGCAATAAAATATTATTGTTACGTTTAAATGGTACAAACGTAAATTAATTAACCGATTTAGATAATCCTTTGAACGTTGTATGTATAGATTAGAACTTCCCGAGTGTTATTGGCTATATCAGTGTTTCTCAACCGGGGTGCCACGAGACTCTTACCGGGGTGCCACCAATTTGAAAAATTATTTCAACGTTAAATTGCTCAGAACTTCCTGTATGTTATAGGCTAATGATAATAATAATAATAATTTTTTCTGACGTCACGTGGTTATCGATGTGACAGGCAAAAAACGAGTCGCGAAGCGACGAGTTTTATAATCGACAAGTGCGGCAAAATGCCTTATTATATTAAAACGAGTCGCGAAGCGACGAGTTTTGTCAACGTAGGGGGAGAAGCCCGGCGTAGCCTAGCTGAGGCCCCTAGTTAGTATATAATTCATGTTACATGTAGATTTTAGTATTCGTTTGTTAGATGTAACTTTAGTGTAACTGTAATAAATTGTCAGATTCATATATAATGTTAAATAACCTCTTTTGTGAGAAAATATAATACTTGCCAAAGTTGATATCAGTTTCGCCGCTCTCTGTATGGAGAGGTTTGCATCTTATATTAAATTCATTAATTATAATAATTGATGTGTTTTATTGTATTATTATATGAGTCAACATTCCCTTATTCTTTTCCTCAGGAATCTGTATGCAAGCCGACATCTTTGCGATTTTCTGGAAAATTGTTCAGGCTTACAACTGAACATTTTGGTGTACAATTAACCCTACGTCGGTCACAACCGATCTTAGAGGCACAGCTGACACTTTTCTCGATGCCCCTCCCCCACCCCTATGCAGCGCTGAGTCCCCACCTCTCCAGTACCTTCCTAGCTCCTGGTGCCCTCTTGAACCCCCATACTCAGTTGCTTCCCCGACGTTCCATTTAGCAGTGACAGCACATGTGATCTGAGAAGCTCATTGCGACCGACCCCGTCACACTTTTGAAGGTACGTATTTTCTCTTTTTTTGTCGTGCATTCATCTCAAATAATAATTTTTGAACAGTCTATAAGGTTATTTGTGCCAAATTTTTTGTCTTTTTCGATATTACTTTCAAGTGTGCCTCGCACGCACAATGCAACCGAACTCGTTATGATAGTTTCTCTGCCTTTTATTTCAGATTTTCTACAGATATGGCCCAGAAGAGGTTTGACTTGAGTAACGAGAAGGACATGGAGTAGATAATGAAAATACTATTTGATGATGAGGAGGCCCCAGTGATGATAGAATATTTGGGAGAAGAAAGCGATATTGCTTCACAAGATAAGGTGGACGATAGAAGAGAGGATTTATGTACAGAGCAGGACTATACTGATGATTCTGACGACGAAGGGGCTTATGACACTTGTAATAACTAAGAAATATAACTAGAATTGTAAGCGTTTATTTAACTGACTGATATACAATAACAACTGTTTCTCACCCAGCCAACGGCCTACTTATCACATTTCTTTCCCCCCAAATAAAATTAGTTAATTGCCCCCCAAACGATCATATTTGAGGCGTTCAGGAGCACGATTTTGTCGTTGTGGCCGTAGTGTTCTCTCCAGATTCTGTCTTGTTGAATCTAATTGCGCAGGTGCTCTTATTGGATCTTTGGCTGGACTCTGAAGATTATCTTGCTGTTTTCTGGAAACTGATCTGTAATTTAATTTTTTTTTACTTTGATCATTGGTTTTAACTAAAATATTACTACCATTTTCTGGAACTTTGCGTAAGTGATCAGCATGGCAAAATCGTGTCTTGTCCCACACTTTTATTAAGTAGGTTGTAGGGCTACATATTTTTAGTATTTTTCCCTTGAACCATAATATGTGTTCATTTCGAACGCTTCGAACCCAGACTTCTTCATCTAATGAAAATTCTCGATTGTCTCTCTTTTTGTCTAAATTTTCTTTAAGAATTTCTTGTTTAAATTTCATTTCTTCAGAAAAATTGGGCTTCAACATTCAATTTTCAATTTTGTTCGGACTGTCCTTTTCAGAAAAAGTTCTGTGGGTGAGTAGCCTGTAGTCATGTAAGGAGTATTTCTGTAGGCAAACAAGAAACAAGCAATTTTATGTTGTAAAGACCTTTTATCATTCTTTCTCAAATCGTGTATGCATTGCTTTAATAATGCAGTTTTAAAAGTCTTAACAGCATTTTCAGCTGCGCCATTAGATTTTGGATGGTAAGGCGGGGTTAATATTAACCTGATTCCATTACCTTGAAGAAATTTTTTAAATTCTACACTAGTAAATTGTGGACCATTATCTGAAACGATAGACTCGGGTAAACCAAAATTAGCAAACAAATTTCGGAGGGTATTAATTGTCGCTGAAGTTGTAATCTGGGACATTATCTGAACATCAACCCATTTAGAATAGCTATCAAGAATTATTAAAAAATAATGTTTACCAGATTGTGCAAAATCTAAGTGAATTCGTTGCCAAATTCGCCGTGGCCATGTCCAAGGATGGTGAGTAGATTCTTTTATATCTGGTCTCACTGATTGACAAATATCGCAACTTTTAACAACGTTTTCTATATCTTTGTCAATATTTAACCACCATACAAAATTCCTAGATAAATTTTTCATTCTAGAAATACGTGGATGTTCTTCATGCAACAATTCTAGCAAGTATATTTGTAATATTTTTGGTATTATGACACGTCGTCCCCAAAGTAAGCAATCACTTTCACACGTTAAGTCATTTTGTTTTTGATGATAAATTTTTAAATCATCTTCTACATTAATAGGCCAACCAAATTTAGTGAATTCTAAGACTCTACTGAGAACTTTATCTTTTTTTGTAGCTTGTGATATGTCAACGGATGACAAGGGCAAATCATCCATAGGATAAAAGAATTGCACCTAGTCCATATGGTGAAGCATCACAAGATATTAGTATTGGTTTAGTGACATCATAAGGAATTAATGCTGGACTGTTACATAATAATTGTTTACACTTAACAAATGCATTTTGACATTCATGATTCCAACTGAAATATAACTAGAATTGTAAGCGTTTATTTAACTGACTTATATACAATAACAACTGTTTCTCACCCAGCCAACGGCCTACTTATCACAACACTGAAGAAGAAGAAGGGGCTTTTGCATTGGGAAGAGATAAGTTAACCAAATGGACCAGAAAACCACCGTTGAAGGCTAAGCGTAGAGGACCTGAAAATATAATAACTCACTTCCAGGGGTCATAGGAGCTGCTAAACAGGCTAAAACTGCAGAGGATTGTTGGAAATATTTTTTTACTGATGACATGCTTCAGATAATTGTGAAATACACTAATCAATACATCAACAGCATCAAGGACCAATTCTCCAGAGAGAGGGATGTGAAGTTCACAGATGTAATTGAAGTGAGGGCATTCATAGGCTTGCTATACCTGGCAGGAGTCTATAAAGGGAATAGGCGCATGAAAAGGAAAATGACGGCATAGAAAAATTTGGTCTAGTGATGAGTCTCAGACGGTTCAAATTACTGATACGGTGTCTTCGTTTTGATGACCGCACTACCCGATTTCAACGAAAACAGTATGACAGTCGTGACATCTTTGAAACATTTGTCAAAAATTGTCAAAAGAACTATTCTGTTGGGGAGAACGTCACTATTGACGAAATGCTTCCAGGTTTCAGAGGTCGATATCCTTGCCGCCAATATATCCCTTCTAAACCAAACAAATACGGGATCAAATGTTTCGCCCTCGTTGACGCCAAAATGACATATACCTACAACTTAGAAATCCATGCTGGCAGGCAACCTGAAGGCCCTTTCCAAGTCAGTAACAATCCAACTGATGTCGTCATTTGAATGGCTCAGCCCTTATTCGGAACCGGGCGTAACATAACAGCCGACAATTGGTTTACGGACTTAAATCTCATTGATGAGTTGAAAAAACGTAAGCTCACCTTCGTTGGCACAGTCAGAAAAAATAAAAAACAGCTGCCACCGCAAGTCGTGAATGTGAAAGGAAGAAAACAGTACAATAGCATTTTTGGATTCAATGAAGGGAAAGTTCTGGTTTCATACATCCCTCGCGAGAAGAAAAACGTGATCCTCGTTTCTTCCCTTCATAATGACGATGCCATCGATCCTTCATCTGAACAGCAAAAGAAGCCAGAGATTATCATATTTTATAATTCAACAAAAAGTGGGGTAGATACAGCTGACCAAATGTGCGCAACTTATAATGTATGCCGAAACAACAAGCGTTGGCCAATGGTCGTCTTCTATACGATGATGAATGTGGCTGGGATCAACTCCCTCATCGTCTACCTCGGCAATGATCTGCAGCCATTGCGCAGGAGGTTGTTCCTAAAACAATTGGCCCATGAGCTTATGGTTCCAGAGCTGAAGAGAAGGAGCCTTAAGAAAGTTGGAATCCCCTCCACCCTCCAAATCCGTCTGAAGAGGTTCCGTCCCACTGGGGATGATGATGATGATGGAGGAAAATCACCCCCTCCCCTCCCAAGAGATGTAAGTGCATGACCTGTACGTAGGGTTGCCAACCGTCCGGTTTTGAACCGGACAGTCAGTTTTTAAACTATTTTGTCCGATGTCCGGTAAAGCACTAAAGCACTAATTTTAGCAATTTTTATACGATTTAAAATTTGATAATTTAAATCAAACTTGAATCTTTATTTTTATTTATGTTTAACAATTACCGAATTTATTGAATGTTTAACAATTTCATGTTCAACCGATACGCCTAGCGCTGTGTGGCGCTGACATGGACAGACTGTGATACCGATAAAGTAGACCTTTGAATGTAATGTTTTTAAACTCTCAAAACTTGTCATAACAAGCAATAACTAGTCACCATTCGGTTCATCGTTTACAGTTGTTTGTCTTTTCTCCTCGTTTCTGTTAATTCACTGTGTCATATTTTGATTAATTTAATCAACAATTTAAAACTTTTGTTTATGTAAGTAAAATAAATTAATCGTTTTATTATGAATAAAAAATGAGTACTAACAGTGCTTGTGAATCACAAAAGAAAAAAGCCAAACGATTTTGCAATTTTAACAATAATTGGTTAAATGATGATATGTTTAAGCCATGGCTAATAAAATTCAGTGATGACATGGGAAAATGCACGGTTTGCCAATTATCTTTCACGGTTAAACACGACGGTGTTGGTTCTGTCAAACAACATATGAACTCTACAAAGCACAAAACTTTGAGCCAACAAAGTAAGCAGAATCAACTAATAAGTAATTTTCTTCAACATAGAAATAGTGCAGAGTGTGATTTAATTGCCTTATATGAAGTTTCTTTCGTTTATCATACTATTAAACACCACCATAGCTATAATAGCGCTAACTGCTTCACAAAAAATGCCAGTCTCTACTTTCCCGATTCGAATTTTGTTAAAAAATCTCATTGCGGCAGAACAAAGATGGAAGCAATTGTCAAAAACGTCTTGGCTACATCTAGCCTCGATGAAGTTTTGAAAGAATTAAAATTCGGATCAGATTGTCTACCTTTTTCGATTTCTTGCGATGCCAGCAATCATGGAAACAGAAAAATGTTTCCATGTGTTATCAGATATTTTATTCCAGAGAACTGCATCCAAAATAAAATAATCGATTTTTATGAAGATGCCAACGAGACAGCAATCGCAATTTCGGATAAAATTATAAACATTTTAAAATCCATGGAATTGCCGACAAAAAATTTAATTTCTTTTTCGGCTGATAACGCAGCAGTGAATTATGGAAAACATAATTCCGTTTTTAAAATATTAAAAGATAACCATGCTCCAAATCTAATAAAGGCAAATTGCTTATGTCATGTATTACATAACACAGTACGATAAGCCACAAAAAAATTGCCATTTGATGTCGAAAGTTTTGTTATAAAAGTATATAATGAATTTTCAAATAGTGCGCAAAATGTTGAACAACTTAAAGAATGTTTTCATTTTGCCAATATGGAATACGAACATATTCTTCGACATGTTCCAACGAGATGGTTAAGTCTATTTCCTGCAATTGATAGACTGTTAAAATGTTGGCCAGCTATCAAAACCTATTTTATTAAACAAGGAGATGATGTTCATAATGTCATTCGTCAGTTCGTTGGTGATCAGGAGAATGAAATGAATGAAGATATCTCTGCGTTTCTAACATTATCCGAATGTTATTTATATTTCATTCATAATATAATGACATGTTTTCATCCTCTATTGGCAAAATTAGAAGGAAATTCTATCACTATTATTGAATTTCATTTAGTGTTAACAAAATTTCGAGAAAATTTTAAAAGTCGTGTCGTTGACAAGTTTTTTGGTTTCAAAGTTAATACCGCTTTACCAAACCTTTCAACATATGAACGCAGTTCATTTGAAATAAATGCCACCAGCTTTATTTCTTCATGCATTAATTATTTGGAAAAATGGTACGATTTTCAAGGCAGTCCATTTCAATATATCTCAAATATTTATCCATCTACCAGTTTTTCATTTGAAGAATTAATAACAGCGGCAAAATTATTCAATATTCATTATGATGGCGATGAACTATATAATGATTATCAATGCCTTAAATCTGTATCTGGACAAATAAACGCCGAATTACCATTTGATCAGCAATGGAGTGAATTTTTCAAGAAATCGGGAAATACAACCCAAAATTTACTGAAAATCGTCCAATGTATTTTGTCAATTCCAACAAGTAATGCTTTTCCAGAAAGAGTCTTCAGTCTGATGGAGCAAACCTGGACCAAAACTAGGAACAGAATGGAAGTTGACTTTGTAAAGGCTGAACTTTTAAGCATAATTAATTTTGATATGACTTGTGCAGAATTTTTTAAATATGCAAAGGACAAAACTGTTTTATTAAAAAAAGTGCAAAGCACAGAAAAATATAAATTAAAAAAACAGTTTCAATATTTTCTGATTATTATTATTGTTCTATAGTTTTTATTTTGTACAGTTACTCTGTAATTTTATTTGCGATTTTTTTTATTATTATTAACGTTGTATAGTTTTGGCTGTTGAGGCCATCAACCAGTATTTTTTTGTACAATTCCTCTGATTTTTACTTGCCCAACTTTAATATATAAAGGGCAAGTATTGTAATCGCGAAAATTTTCGATGTCGAGATTTTGACTGATGACCACGTTTCATAGTCCAGGGAATCCAAAAAACATATTTTCGAAGTGCCGTCCGTATGTGTGTGTGTGTCTGTGTGTGTGTCTGTATGTATACACGATAACTCAAGAACTGTTCAACTTAGAGAATTCGTTTTGGTACTAAAAAATTCTCCAATTAAATGGGAAGAACCCTATTGTTTTTTATAAAGACCGTTTGAATAGAAATGGGAGTTTACTCGTGTCGATTTTAAGATTTTTGCGAATATTTAGCAACAAAAAATATTTCGAAAAAATTTATTGAACAAAAGTTACTATAAATGCAATAACTAATAACTTTTATTTGAGACGTTTTTTGATAAAACGAAAAATTTTGAAATTTTTTTGTAAAATTATTTAAAATTCTCAATTTTTTCATATTTATATGTAACGTTTCCATGGTCATGATAATTAATTCGTAACAAGTAAACCTAGCCTTGGATGAAAATTTGTATAGAACATAATTTGATGTATTTTTGAAGATTTATCTAAATATTTAAAAAAAAAAAAAAAAATTAAATTAATTTTTTTTTTGGGAGGGCAAGTCTAGCGGAGGTTTCCCTTCGCTACTGGTTTTTGTGGTTAGGATTGTTTATAGTTATAAATATGTCTAATTATAAATAAAATTAATCAAATCTATTATAAATTATCTATAATAAGTATAATGAAATTCATACCTCTGCGGAAAAATATATATTTTTTTTGTCCGGTTTTGTATTTTTCCCAAGTTGGCAACCCTACCTGTACGGTTGAAACTGGTTTGAGGAGATCAAGATCAAATGCCTTCATTGCAACAAGCCAATCTGCCTCAGCCACGCAAACTACGTCTTCGGCGAATACAAAATTGTCAATGTTCCAACTTCTTCTGAGGGGCCTGAATCCTGCAAATCTGAGGTGGATTGAATTCATCTACATCTAATGAAAGTACCTGAGCGGTTTTTAAATGTTTGTAAACGTGTTTATAAGAGCTTTCAGGCAATATTTTGAAGTATCTATTGTTACGGATTAAAATCATGGACTTTTATATTTCTTGGGTTCATACTAATAAAACGATTTTTTTTTCAATTTTTTTAATAATCCCTTCATATAGATCCCTAAAAAGGTCAGTGCGACGGGGGATCCCCCAGATTTGAGGGGGGCGAAAGTTATGGTAATTAAAAATTGTGTGTCTATCAGGCTCAATGCGACCGATCTCAGGGGGTCAAATATTGCGACCGACGTAGGGTTAAGTCTGTGGCACCCTTCCTATCTTTTTCCCCTAGGCTGTGTGTTTTCTTTGTTAATGCTTCCTAGCCCCTAGAAATTAGATCTCATACTTACCAGCTAGAAAATTTGTTCTCAGAAGCGCACATATGTCGTGTTTGCTACATTTGTTAACTTTTTTTTCCTTTTAATTTTGTACACAGCCATTTCAGCTTAGGTCTTGTTTAGTATTTTGATAAAGGGATTACGTTATAATTTGACGCCCACCGTTCAGTTTTCATTTTAAAATTTTTGTTATAGCATTTGGGGTCGATTCTAATAAAATCTTACTATAGATCATTCAAACGTTAGAATGCAATATTACTCTTATAGCAACTGGGAGTGATGTTACCAAATGTAGTAAACGCGTCATATATGTTAATACACCCAAAATATTATGCGGACTTTTAAGTTCTGTTGTTGTTAATTCATTGAAGCCAAATGGAAAAAATATCGGAAACTGGTATGATGTACAAATATCAGGTAACATCAGACTGCTTGTATGCTACACTCTGTGGACGTCACTGTGAGTAAGTTCTTAACCATGTCTTTCAATCTCTTGTGTGATTATTTTAGATTTCAACTGCCGTGCAATATTTTAAAATACAGAAATATAGGCATGGATTTATACATTTAGGTAGGTAAAGTAAGTAAATGTTAAATTAAAACAGTTTTATAAAATTTTTTGATTTTGTTTATTTTTTATAAATTTTACATCACCGAAAGAATCCTTTCCAATATTACAGTTATTTACAAATTTACTTACACTAGTATAATAAAAAAATATGTAGTTGAACAATGCAAATAAATTCAGATATTTACAAGTGCTATAGTTCAACTATACCAATAAACTCTTAACATTGGCTTACGTCACTTTTTAACCAATGAAAACAAAACAATTGTATACAGATTTCAAGTAAGAAAAGTAAAATTTCAAGAAAATAACAAAAAATATTTTTATATTATTTATCCAAAGATTTGTTATTTACATGTATACAAAAATATAAATTACTCTTCAAAATATAAAAATTTAATAATAAAAAACATAACTGATCTTTTATCAGCTCTTAAATATAACTAACATAATAGGAAATTTACTATTGTAATTTACACGTTAAATCAGTGGTTCTTAACCTTTTTAGCTGCTACCAAACTTAGGATTAAACTTTTGTGTTAAATTTCTGAAAATGAATTCTGAGTATTATATTTTTTCTAACATTTTCAAATTCAGAAAAATCTTATAACAAGTGAGTATAAGGCATATTTAAATATTTTTGTTCATTATGGCTAGGTTTTCTTGAGCTTTTATTTAATTTAACCCCAAAAATGTTAAAAATAACAAATATAATATTGAAGTATAACCAAATTTCTCGCCAGTACTCAGCACAGATCAGGCTGTCACTTGTTCCACGGCTGAGAATATAGTTCCCTTCTAGAACTGAACGTGTGTAGCCATATTTTGTTCTTTGGTTTTTTACATCCAATAGAAGAGTAAGGGAACTAAGGTTTTTGTTTTATGTTAAAAGATATAAGGGAAGCTAAAATAAAGTTTAATTACTTTTTTGTGAGCGCAATTATTCATTCTTGCCTCAATTATTAAACGGAAAATGAGAGACAAAAAACTAGATACAAGGTAGATGGGTACAAGATACAGACAAGAATAGAAGTATACCGCAGGGATCTCCAGACTACTTTGAAGGGAAACATCAAAATTTCTTAAATAAATGAGGAGCCGGAGAATATCAATTTACAATACATTTGAAATAAAAATAAAATTTGAAATATATTTAAAGAAATAGCTAAATAATAATAGTTATATCAATAATAATGATTTGACGAATCTAATATTGTTTAGTTATAATTATTTATAATTTTGGTATTTTCTGATTGATTTTTAATTCTAGCTGGCTTTATAAAAGTAAAGTTTTTTCATACAGAACATTTTTTTTTTGCGAGACGAATTCGTGCTGTAATTCTTAATTTGGGGCCCTAGGTATAGAGTATTGGGAACACTCTGCGAAAGGTGGATAATCTTACGAAGATCTAGCAAGTATTGGTATACAAGATACATAGACAGATAGAGCAAGAAGGAGGATTTGTGTGTAGGTCAAAAGTAATCCTGACTGACCCAAGATGAACGATTTTAGAAAGGGAAAGAGAGTTAGAATTTGAGTTAACTGATAACTCTGAACGGACAAATAATCTTTTAGTAAATTGGGCATAAATTTAAATATTACTGATTTGGTCAATTGTTCGCCACAAAAAAAACCAGCCAACGAATTTTGCGTTTAAGCTGTAATCTTAAACATTTTGATTTATATGTTACTTCTTTGAAACTCTCAAGTAGCAGTAAGATATATAATATTTGTTTGTTTTTTTTTTCTTCACTCATTTTGCATATAAAACTATAAAAATTAGCATGTATCAGAGGTCATTAACCTCAGCCTTAAAAAACAAATTACAAATTTTACAAAAAAATCCACTATAGATTTTACACACAATAGTACTGTACAAATATCTTTTCATTCGGAAATCAGCTTTCAATTTTGTTCTATTTTTTTGTATTCCTTTAACAAGTTGGGTCTCGAAACTATATCGTGTCCCACTGATTAAGAACCACTGTCTTAAATGGCAAACATTCACGGTAAATATGCCATTTGATTAACAAAAGAAGTGATTATTTTTAAAGGCAAGTGCTTGATTGCGTTGTATAAAACATGAATAGATTTATTCAATAAATAATAATTTTGCGTAACTTTTTTCTCTATTGTAACATGGCCTTGTGTTGAAAGGGATGATACTTAGATGAGGGCAGTGATGAGACGGGCCTTGAAGTTTACTATTCTTTCACTGGTTTGTGCGAGACGCTGTGAAAACAAAACAGATATTAGTATCAGAAATTTATACATTTTTATAAAATCTAGACGATGTCTCTTTTGCGGCTCTGCATGCTTCGCTTAACGCGGTAAAAACGAAGCATTACATGCGCCTACTAGTGACTTGATTGCACGGATTTGTTCCAAGCGGTGTTACAGGTCTCATCGTGCACCTAGTTGCAAAAAAGCTTCGTTTAAATTCTAAATCATTAGTTGCTGGAGGTGACAACTGGAGCCATAACGCCCCTTAATAATGGCTATAAGGTCATTTAAACCTTGGGGGCGGGGCGATAAATTTAATAATTATTTGGTGGACGTTTGACGTTTGCCTAATTTGGTGGGCGATATGAAAAGTTAGTTAGTTAGTTAAAATTTTTGGCGCACAGCAACAAAGGCTATTTGCGCCTAACGCAGCCCATCTAAATGACTAAACTATATATTAAAAACAATAAATAAATAAATAAAATCATTAAAAATACGCATACTCAATAAAAGAAATCTTGCACTGACAAACACAAATAAATAATATAAAAAGTCTGCTCGAAAATTTGAACAGACTCAGGGTGATGGTAAGAGGCTGTAGAGGGGCCAATTACCATCGAATATCACAGTCAATAACTAGAAACACATTAAAATAAGGTGCAAGACTTCACACATAAAACAATAAGTTCGATTCTCTCAGGAAGAGTATCAGCCTGTCCACGAGTACCCTATCGTCACCTAAAGCAACTGACAGGTCATAGCACAGGCCTAACCTCTCCCTGACATCCTCGAACTGTACACATTCAGTTAAAATGTGTAACACAGACAAATCTGTGTTACACGTCTCACAGATAGGGGACTCTTCACCTCGAAGGAGGTGTTCATGGGTCCACCAACAGTGACCTATACGGAGGCGTGTGATGGCGGTTTCCTCCCTGCGGTTAATCCTGCAGGAAGAACCCCATGGTTTAACGTCTCCCTTAATCTGTCGCAACTTAACGTTCTGTGTGCGGCTCCACTCATGTTGCCACATGTCTAAAACCAGGTGTTTCAGATGACTCTTTGCGTCACGGAAAAATGAAACTCACATCAATCAGAGGTCTGTGAGAGGCGGCTTTTGCAGCTGCATCTGCCGCTTCGTTGCCTTTAATAACAACATGTCCCGGTATCCAAAACAGCTTTACCCTCACATTCTGAGCATTCAGATTGTGGAGTAGCAACCGGATCTTTAGTACAAGAGGATGCACTGGATCTGAATCTTGGATACTGTTCAGAGCGATCAGCGAGTCAGTCAAGATAACACTTGACCGGCTTTGCTCTGACGAAACAAAACACAAGGCCTTGAAAATAGCGAACAACTCAGCAGTGTACACACTCGTTATGGAGTGCAGACGGTACTGAAACAGTTGGCGTGGATTCAAAATAACGAACGCACACCCAACTCTGGTTCCGGATTTTGATCCGTCAGCAAAAATGACAGTATCCTCGAACCTAGGGACCAGTGTTCTTTGTAACTCATGTTGGTATTCGATAGGCAACGTAGTATCTTTATCAAACCTAGTTAATGTGAGATTCACAAGCGGACGCGGCAGCGTCCATGGTGGAACAGCACACAAAACGAAACTTGCCATTTCGGGCATATTAAAGTCAATATCACCCAAAATGTCGAAAGTCCTGTGACCAAAAGGCCTATTGGCTCTTGGTTTTCTGTCATAGGTCTCTGTATGCCTATTTTGTAGAATAGGATCATACGCAGGATGATTTGGCTTGGCACTGTGTGCAGCCATATATCGCAAGGATAGAATTTTACGACGAATGTACAGTGACGGTTCGCCTGCTTCACAGAGCATGCTTGGTATTGGGCTGGTGCGAAATGCACCAGTAGCCAATCTAACGCCAGTGTGATGTACAGTGTCAAGAATTCGTATCTCTTGGTGTTTAGCTGACCCATAAGCTAGACATCCATAGTCCAGCTTAGAGCGCACTTAAGAACGATATAAACGCAACATGACAGTGCGATCTGCACCCCATGTCTTGTGACTGAGGACCCGCAACAAATTGAGCGACTTTTGGCATTTTTTCTTGACGGACAAAAAATGTGCCCGCCAAGTTAGACGACTGTCAAAAACGAGACCCAGAAATCTGGCAGTATCGGTAAATGGTAACTGTGCTCCAATTAGCGTGAGTGTAGGATTGGGATGTACACCCCTTTCCCTACTAAAATGGACACATACAGTTTTGCTGGTCGAGAATTTAAAGCCATTTTCGGTTGCTCATGTATCGAGACGATTGATAGTCAGCTGAAACTCTGTACAGGCAATCGAATACATGAAGCTGCACCGTTAATGGCAATCAAGAATAACGTAACGCTCAGTATGGAGCCCTGTGGAACCCCATTGTCCAGTGCGAACATTTATGACAGGGTATTTCCGATCCGCACCCTGAAATGCCGGTTCGACATGAAGTCTTTTATAAAAAACATCAAGCGTCCCAGGAGACCCCAGGAATGCAGAGTACGGAGAATACCATAAATCCATGCAGTGTCATAGGCTTTCTCAATATCGAAAAACACACCTACCAGGTGTTTGTTTTCAACGAAAGCATTCCTGATAGCTGTCTCTAGTCTGACCAGATGATCTGCTGTTGAGCGGTGACGGCGAAAACCGCACTGTGTATTGGCCAGCAAGTCGTTTGATTCTAAAAACCAAATCAGACGCTTGCTGATCATACGCTCCAAGAGTTTGCAGAGACAACTGGTCAGCGATATAGGTCTATAGCTAGAAGGCAAGTGTTTATCTTTCCCGACTTTGGGGATAGGAATTATATGAGATTCCTTCCACTTGGTCGGGCACTTGCCCTCAGTCCATATCCTATTATAGACACTCAAAAGCCTAGACTTAGATGATTCCGGAAGATTTCGGATCATACGATAATGTATCGCATCTGGACCAGGAGAGCTATCCTTACACTTTGACATCGCGCTATCTAGCTCTTCACGAGAGAAAAGCAGGTTGTATACCTCATTATTTCTGGAGAAGAAATTAAGAGGTATAGATTCTAGACCTGCTTTACGAGCTAGATGGATACTGTTCAGAGCTAGAATTAAACGCAAAATTAGATGCCAAAGTGTTAGCAATTTCGACCGCTGATGTGACTACGTTACCATTTACCGATAGGCCAGCAATGGCTGTAGCTGTATTTCGACCGGAGATTTTCCGGACCTTCTCCCAAACTTTGGCCACTGGAGTGGCAACTGTAACGGTGCTCACGTATTTGTGCCATGATTCGCGCTTGCTTTCTTTCACAATCCTCTCAGCACGAGGTCCTATGCTGCTTTTAGCCGCGCTCGTGATGGAATCCGTGAAATGATTCACCTCCTCGTCTATGGTCAAGTTCGGAATATCCTAATGAGAGAATGATTCCGCAAACTTGGTCCAATCTGCTTTACGAAGAACCCACTGTGGCCAGCGGCATTCGGTAACAGTATTAAACAGAGGCCTTGAGAGGATTGGAAAGTAAACACTACCGCACAGGTCGTGATGCACATCCCAATTGAACAATGGAGCGATGGCTCCTGAAACGACGCTAAGATCTATAGCACTAAATGTACCCGTTGCTGCACAGAAATGCGTGGGTCTGCCGTCGTTCAAAAAGCTCAGATTCAAGTCGTTCAACATATTTTCCAGGTGATGTCCCCGTCGATCGTTCTGCACCGATCCCCAACACACATTGTAGGCGTTAAAATCGCCTAGCAGTATGAAGGGTGGTGGGAGTTGATCGATGATGTTCACGACATCTCGGATGTCAGTTCGAACACCAGGGGGAAGGTAGATAGAACAAATCGTCACCTGGAGGGGAAGTGCAACACGAACTGCTACGACCTGCAACTCAGTGTCAATGTCTACAGGTTCGTGGTACAATGTGTCTCTAACGAGAATTGCCACGCCGTCACATGCTCTTGCCCCCGTAAGGAAATCCGTGCGAAACACGGAGTATCCTCTAGAAGAGAATGTATCGGTTTCCGTGAAATTTGTTTCCTGCAGACAAACACACGAAAGCGCAAAATCGGAGAGTAAAAGTCGCAGTTCTTCGTAGCGCTGATATACACCGTTACAGTTCCACTGAATTAGTGGACCAGTCATTTTTGTTTAAGAGAATTTCCGCGCAACCTAATGATTTTTGGTTTACCCTTAGGTTGCGGGTCAACAGCCATTTTCTCGGCCACGGTTTCAGCTGTTTGTCCAGGTGCTTTGGTGGACACACTGGACTCTCTCTTTGTTGGTTTGGCTCTCACTGGTATCCATTGAGAGCCAACAGTTCCCTTATCAGTCTCCGATACTGGAGTGGCTGATGAGGGTTTGGTACAAGCGACCACACTCTGGTCGCTTCTCGTCTTTGGAGAAGTTTGTGGAGACTTCTCCTTAGGTGGTGGGGAGAACTAAGACGGTGTGCGTTCTCCTTTTGATTGGGGGGATTTATTCAGACCCGACCCCCCGGGTTGTGGGGTCTGAATTTTGGTCTCTGGGACCGATTCCAACACCTTTTCAGTGCCCGATATATTGGGCGTTACTGTCTTCAATGCTGTATATGTCGGATGGGGCACTGTCTCCGTCTGGCTCTGGACGCTTGCTGTCGTTTTTGCTGTCACTTGCGCAAAGGATTTCGTGAAGGTAACTGGTGCACTTTCCTTGTATTTCCTTTTAGCGTCATAATAGGGTATCCTGTCCTGCGTCTTGATGGTCTGAATGGCCTTCTCCTCCAAGTACGTTGGGCAGTGGCGTGAAGTGGAGGCATGCGCCTCTTTGCAGTTCACGCAGTGTGCCGCGTTTGGACAGGTATCAACTTCATGTTGATCCTGTCCGCAGTTGGCACAGATGGTCTGCTTACCACAACGACTTGAGGTGTGCCCATAACGCTGACACTTGTAGCATCGCATCGGGTTAGGATAGTAGGGGCGAACGTTGCACACTTTATATCCCACCTTTACGGGGTTTGAGCTTTCTGCATTCAATGACACCTTGTGATACCATTTCCTGCATAAACTCTTCCTCCGTGACGTACGCAAAGTCACGATCCGTTATGACGCCTCTAGTTGTGTTTAAAGCCTTGTGTGGCTGAACAGAAATACGGTATACACCAAATACCTCACATTTCTGTAGCGTCGACGAAGACTCAACATCTGCTACAACTAACAGTGTACCGTCTGACAATTTACGCACTGACTTAATGCCAGTTGGGCACGTATTTCTCAACGTTCGGGCAACAACGAAGGGAGACATCTCCTTAAAAGACTTACCTTCTTCTTGTACCTTCACGACGAGAAATCGTGGCACTGGCGCACAATACACTACCAACCTATCTACCTTCTTGGCAGCAGGTCTAACACATCCTTCATCTGACGACAGAGAGTCGCAATGAAGTCGCTTTTTTGATTTTTTACGGAGTTTACTCTCACTATTGGCGGAATTTAAAGAATTTGTATCCCTCCGGGTAGTCGCCACACCCGTATATTAAGTTTCATCACCCTGCCATGCCCACCCACCAGAGAGCCCCACACAGGGGACGTTGGCCGCAAACCGGCTCATTGCGCCAGGCATGTCAGGATGATATAGCATCGGGGGGAAGTAATCACGGGCTGCTCGACCCGCTCGAGAACCAAGAGTAGCCAACTCTGGAACCTTGCGAGCTGCTGCCGCTCCCACAGACCCCCGAATACTTGTCTAGTGGCACGGCATTACCCCGGCATCCACGATACAGTGGTGGAGCCACTCTATTCATGAACCGTGACACCAGCCGATTGACTGAGCTGACCAGACTCAGCCTCCCGTTTTACCGAATCCGAGGCCAAAGAAGAATCCGAGGCGTGTTGGGATCGTACTGTCCGCGGGCAGCTGTCTCCCTCAACCAACCAGTACCCTCTTCTCCGGCGTTACGGGTCTCCACGCACGGCAAACACGTGGGTAGGAATTTAAGTGGGAGATCAAAGAGACAACAGATAAGCCTATTCCCACAATCGGCTTCTCTGAACTGCCTCCTCCCAAATGATATGTGATTCAGGGTACGTGGGATCATCAGGCCCAAAAGCTCTATATGGTCAGGTGATGCGACCATTATGAACTTCCCTTGCGTGATTGAGGGTACGCGGGATCACCAGGCCCGAAAGCTCGACAAATGGCCATTATGAACTTCCCCTGCGGGGGGTGATATGAAAACAACTATTAAAATGTGTGTTCATATAGTCAAGTGACTGAAACCAAACGTAGGTAGGTACTACAAAAATTAATTTCATGTTAAAGTTTAAAGTTGTTGCAAACTCAAAAAATACTTATTATTATATTAAAAATATAGTTATAATTATATCCAAAAACTATTACAGTAAAACTTTTAGCGCAAAGATTCCAGATGATCACAAAGGGAACTATCTTCAAACGTGTGAAGAAAAACTAAATATCATATGGTATCAATCTTCACCAATCCCCTAATGCAATATAATAAATTATCCCTTAAACACTTGTTATCTCTGTTTATATATATAATTACTTTAAAATTTTACGTAGAGTGAATTCAAATAGAGTTGAGTTCATCAATAAAACTGTGCAGAAATGATTTTTCGTCTGGACGGGTCTAATTTACTTATAATAGGGGTGTTAGGTTTGTTACTGCTAGCCGTAGAAGTCTTGTGTGAGTTAGGAGCTTTCAACGTGTTTATATAAAAATTTATTTTTCTATTCATAATTAATTTGCCTTCTGTCATTTATGACTGACATATTTATATTAAACAGCATTTTATTTATATTTTAATATACAGCTTTTAAATCGTTCCTTAACTAATTCAATAAAAAATATTATTTAATTGCCCCATTTTGTTTAAAAATATTTTATTTGTCTCCGCCACTGGCGTTATCTTGTTTGCGCAATTTTGTAACGGTCGTGGATCCTTCTCTATTTGAATCGAGTCTACGCATTTTATTTTGTACCAGTATATAATTTTTCCACTAGAAAAATATATTATTTTGTTTTTATTATTAATTATTATTATATCAATTACACATAATAATCGCTAAAAAATAATATGGGAGGGGGCGATAGCAATATGCGTTCATAAGTGCTGTGGTGTTTGATTGTAAAAGTTTGAGAAGCACTGGTCTAAAGGACCAAATTTCTAGCCTAGCTTTTAAGAAAAAGGATTTATGAAAGACAACTTAATTTCACAGATACAGGTCTCAATAACATTTAATGCGCTTCTCACTATTTCTATTTAACCAAAACTGAGATGTTTTTGTTTATAATTTTTAATGGCACTTATTTTTAATGTTATAAAAAGAAAAAAAAAATGTAACAATGGACATTTAAATTATTGATAACACATTTCTTATCTTATCCATCTCAAAGATTACCACACTTTACACAAAAGTACAATGTATTGACTATTCTTCAGGCGCTATAATTTTTCATTAGTTATTGATATGATATTATATAATTAACATTTAATTTTACGGTGAACAACAGTTGCTATCTGGTGATAAATTAAGTAATTCAAATATTATGTTGTGCCTTTCCCTCTCAGTGTTAAAATTCTTTTACATTAAAAACTGGTTTTCGTTGCTAAATATTTTTTAAATCTAGTAAACTATGTAGTGATATTTAAATTATGTAATATGCGTTTCATTTTGCTGATCATCTTGAAGTATTTAATGAAAAGTTATTATTATAATAGAAATATTAAACGGGCAGGACACTCGGGTTAATTAAAGAATAAAAGAATCAGTATTATTGGCTGTTTGTGTAGAGTTTATATTTTAATACAATAAATTATCGCTGAACAACAGTGCCACCTGGTGATAAAGTTAGTAACTAAATTCAAATATTTGATCCTGCATTTTCCTCTTCAAAAAAATGTAATTCTTAAACATTAAAACTGGTTTATCGTTGCTCAATAACATATAATTTTTTAAATCTAGATTGATATACGGTTATTTTTTTTTTTGTAATTCGCCTTCAATTTTGTGTAACCTGAAGAATTATTACGCAAGAAAAATATAGGTTAATTACAAATGTAAAATGCGCATGCGTGGGTGTTATAAAAATTTAAATTATGGATTCAGAATTAGCGCGAAACTAGGCTGATATTTTAGTTGAATTATATAATTATTTATAAATTATTTATAAATTATTTAGAATTATTGATAATTTTGGTGAAACTCGAATATCGGTAACACGTTCTTAAATGAAATACTTTGCAAAGTTTTACTAATATTATTATTTATCATACTGACGGATTATTTTGTATTAATATATATTTTTTTTTTTTCATTAGCGCGATTTCAAATAACAAGCTATTTTTGCGTAAATAATTAATCACATTTATCGAGGAATACTTGTACTTAATAAATGTGAAAAGAAATATATTATGACGGTAATTATTATTCTATATAGCGAGTACCTATATATAATAATTTTATATTAATTAAAGTCTCCTTCAAAAACGATTTTGTGAATTGTATTTTTACAATTATGCAATATTTTCTAAATATTTTGTACCATATTTCACAATACTTACCAAGATAAGGTCCTGAATCAGATTAGCAATACCCCTGTTGGCAATAACGAACAGCCTGGTGATTGGTCCGGGAATACCTTCCGTGTAGCCATCAACACCTTTGCCAACATCAGCATCTAGAGCTGGTGCATTAGCGGCAGCATCTCCATGCTCAGTAGCGCCAGAACCTGCTACCAACTAAGGAGGGCACATTTACATTAAAATTCGGTTTACAGGAATAAACAAGATTGCTTTTATATAATTTATTTTATTTATATTTTTACAATATTTACATAAACTGCATGCAAAAGCATACATGCACTTACCTTGCGACGAATGTTACATTTTGCTTTTTCTTTTATCTTGCACAGCACTTTAAAGACCGTGTTACACAAGATATATTTGAAAATATTGTGTAACACGGACGTTATGAATAATGAATGATTATTCTATGAAAATCATGACTGAAACGATTTTGTATTCTTTAAATAACACAGTTTGGGGTTTTAGTTTTTAGTTTATTTTAGTAGATCTTTGAAATCATGGGAAAAGTTAAACTATGTCTCGTTTTCAATATATTAGGATTTTCTTACGTATTTTGAAGAAGGATGGTGTGAACCCCAGACGAAAAAGAACAACTGAAATGCGCAAAGAGCTTACTAGGTTTGTAAAAGATCACATAAGAGATGTTATTTAAAAAACTTATCAACACATACGAAGTTCAATCAACAAATGCGCGGACTAGCGTAATAAAACTTTATTAATTATATTATTTTATATTTAAATTATCACTTTTGAAATACTACCCATCTACAAATCCTTTTGCAATCGTTCTTAGATCAGTTTTTTTTTTTTTTTATCTCTTCTTTTATTTGAAAACGTCGCCCTTTTAACAATAAGTACGGTAAATGAGAAATGAGAGTTTTTATCGCCAAAAATTACCAAATCATAAGGGAAGTGTGAACTGATGCGTTGTTTGTTGTCGACATTGCTCAATGTGGCAAGACCCGAAGATATTCGTACTTCTTCTGCAACCTCTATAAGTCAAACTTTGATTGGTACGGATTAATTCATCTGGATAATGTTTTCTTTAGTGACATCCCAGTGGATTTTGTGGTACCAACACACAGTAAATAAATTATTATAGTCACACAATAAATAAATTATTTATAAAGTTTTATGACGCTAGTCTGACAATTTTTTCATCAAATCTTAATAATAACAGACATAAATGATCTGAAGTACAAAACACAAACACCCTGCTGCGAAGTTATTGTATAAAATATGGGCTTTGTAGCATAAAAATAACTAAAAAATCAAAATCTATTGGTTTTTGTTTTTTCCCTTATAAAACAACACATTAGCTTCTATAATATAAATATATAACAATGTATTGATTACTTAAGCAATTTTAAATAAAAACGCATCGATAGTTGATAAGGTATATGTATATCTTGTTTATATTAACGGCTTTTTAAAAAATGGAAATGGCTGCAATAAATATATTATATAGTAATAAAAATAATTGCGATTTTAAAAAGGACCTTTATTATTCCAAGAAATATGGTTTTGCTGCTGCTTTAGAGTGAATTAAATAAAGTTATGAAAATATTAAATACGTTTCATTTTAAAGATTTATATGACAAGATGGGATTGCAAATAACTATGAACATATGCTGAAGCAGACAATGATTATTTATAACAGAGTTTAAGAAGGAAATTACAGCTAAAAATATTGGATAATCGGAAATGTGAACAACGTTGAAAAGTAATCATAATCATTGAATACTATGTGCATAGAGGTTAAAATTAAAGACAAATTTAGTTTAATAAAATTAAAACCCTTTGTGTTATAAAAAGAATGCTTACTTCTATGATGCTGCAAGATGTACACCATTCGTGAAACCTCGTTTCTAACCAACGTTTTTGTTTTTATCAAAAACGAATGGCAACGAGAGTTGCAATGTAAGCTGTGCACGGTGTTATTTACATAGGTTATTTACAGATGTCAACACATATCGTTTTGTACACTGTCTTTTCTTCGTCTGTCATGTCTGAGGAATAAGAATTAAGGACACATAGAAAAGTAGGTAAATAGATGGGTTTTAATTTGAAGAACTGAATAGATATGAAATGAAATGATTATTAAGACACAAACAGAAGAATAGAGTTAGAGCATAAACGTGATAGTGCTTGAAGAGTAAAACAGACATGACGAATTGTACAAATCATCCAAAATATTAGGACATACGAGTATAGCGCCATCTAATAATTTAAGTTTTAATAAAATGAAACAGTGAAGCACAAAAAGAAGTTGTTCTGTTAATATTTAATATGCTTTTGCGCTGACTCTAAAAGATGGAAATATTCTTCTACATGTCCTTTGATGATGTGTACATTAACAAATATTGATTGAAAAATAATTTGCAAATGATTCTAAAATGAAGATTTGCTATAAGCAGGCCTATCATATTTCAAAATCAAGTACAGGATTGATTATTCTTTTTTTTTTTTTAATCAACTGAAATTAATACATCTTTTGCAGTAAACAAGAAATATTGTTTTTGGAAGGCCGATTGTTGCATGCAAACCATTATCGGGGTGTAAGCCTATGTTTTAAATTGGGAATGTCATTTAGTTATTCATAAAGACATCCGGACAGAATTTCTTCCGCTATAAAATGCGCTGTTGAGTCCGCATGTAGTGTGTTAAATAGGCAGATTAACTCAGAGGGGGGCTTAAACCTTTTCAAACATGTAACATTAGACGTTTTAAAATGGCGAATTTTTGAGTTGTTGAATATGTATTTATATGAGTCCCCCCAAAGACACGACTGACTTATTATATGGTTTGAAGAATGAGCTTTTTAGAAAAGTGTGTATTTATTAATGGTTTTAAAACTCGTTGCAACAAGTTGCTCTACGTCTCGTAGTAATAAAAATTTTAAAATTGTAGCTGAAGCCAGCGGTTTTCTATATTTTTAATTTGCGGACCGACAAATTGGAAAATATATTAAAATATTTCGCATATTACATCAAAACTAATAATATTTAAAGATATAAATATAGTCTTCGGAATGGATTGAAAACAATTTTTCTTTTATTATATGTTGTATATTATTTTATCCAATTAATACGACCTATTTTTCGCGGGTTGGTACCGGTTCGCAATTGGGGAACACTGCATCCTTTATATTTTTATATAAATTAGGGTTAAATTATACGTGTAATGAAAAGTGTAATAATAAATAAAATAAATTATATTACGTTCATAAAGTTTAGATGACCTATAAGGACAAAGAAGGTAAGTTGTTACGTGGGCAGTGTGACATTTAAACTGGATTCTATTATCCCTGCATAAACAGGTATTCATTTTAAGTATTAAATACTTGAGACTCAGTCAACCTCAGAGTAGGCTGCACAATACCAGAAGTTGAAATTTCCGAAGGAAGTGGGGTATTTGAACTCGCATCCCTGTGCTCCGTATATATATAGTCTTCGGAATGGATTGAAAACAATTTTTCTTTTATTATATGTTGTATATTATTTTATCCAATTAATACGACCTATTTTTCGCGGGTTGGTACCGGTTCGCAATTGGGGAACACTGCATCCTTTATATTTTTATATAAATTAGGGTTAAATTATACGTGTAATGAAAAGTGAAAATTTTGCCCTCCTCACATATGCCACCCTAGTCTACAGTCAATTTAATCTACAGTTAGCCTCGTGGTGAATTCGCCGCTAGGTTTAGGCTAAAGATTACACTATTATAAATGCCGGTTCTACAATTTTATAATAGGTTAATAGGCTACGTCATGGGTAAAAATCAAATTTGTAGCATTTCTAAACCGAAACATATGATAGGCCTTTTTAAATAATTGCATTTTTTACTTTGCTAAACATTTTTACGAATAATACTTCCGTAAGTTTCTCATATTTTTCAATATTTTTTATGTGAAATTGGTTTTCTTATTTAATGTTCTAATTATTCTTCTAAATATTATACAAAATTTACATTCAAGCACCATTCACGTAATATTAATAGTTAGTAAAATACTAAAATAACTAAAAAATAGACTATTGCTCATGGTTAAATACAAATAGAAAATAAATTGCTACTTAATAATAATTTAAAGTTAATCAGTTGTTCAGTAAGATCTAATATTACTATCAAAGTGCAAAGAACTCTTTATAAAATACTTAAGATGCCTTTATTTAAAGTAATTTAAAAAATGAAACTATATAATCAGGTTATTCATCTTTAAAGATTTTGTATTGATTGATTGTAAATAGGTACGTTTTGAATTTTATACTATTTCTAGGTTTATATTTTATCAATTAACATTAACTAGGATTCTAATTATTAAGTCAGAAAATCAAATCATAATTAAAAATTCAGAAAACTCTTTTTTTCATACAAATATCGCTTTTGACTAATAGATATATTGCAAAAATTTATCTTTTGACTGAAGTAAAAAACTAGAAATTCATTATTAAATATATATAAAATTCCATGTTAAATATCTAAAAATAAATTGATGTCTTAAGGCTTGGGCCGCACTGAACAATTTTGTTTGTGAACGTTGTTTTTATGTATTTATAATTTGGAGTGAACCCCTTTACAAAAATGTAGGTGTACGCCTGTTTTTTTTTAATACAACTTGATAAATTTTTCTAATATTATTAACTTAATTAAGAAAAACAATCGAAAATTTAGAAAAGCAACATAAATCATATTATTTTTGTAATTTACCATTAGCGATTAGTTTTAAGTGAGGCATGCAGGAAATGTATAAAAGAGAAAACTCTTACTATAATATTGTGAACTGTTTTACTTAAGATAATTCAATTGTGGCTTATGATTATTCTTGCTTAGTTTAACATTATTATGTAAATCAATAAATAATACCAGAATTAAATAACTTTCTTTCATAACGGCGAAATGACAATCCACAATCATTATAGTAAAATTCTTATAAAAGAAATTCTGAAGAAATATTTGCAATCAACTTGATGAGAAATGAATATTTAATATGTAAATTAGGAATTAATACGATATATATATATATATATATATATATTAAGATTCCTAAATGAATGCTTCACCACTACGTCCAAATTATGTTGGTTAGGAAATGAACTGGGTTTTGCAAACAGCGTATGTATATGTTAATTATTAAAATGATGTTAATAATAAATAACTTTGTTCCGAATAACTATTTTAATAACCAAACCAACAAAGTCTGAATTATTATCTCTGATATATTCTTTTCAAAGAGTTTACTATAATTTAAAGTAACTATAGAGCACTGTTCTGGATCTGTGCTATCAAGTTGAAGATTATCGAAAACTCAATGACACATATTTTTGATACCACGAGCCCCAACAACTATAGATTCGGACATTTCAGAATTCTGTTTTTTGATTACATTTTACGCACAAAATAAAGAATGTGGCAATGTTATTGAGTTTAATATGATAAAGGTATGTTAAAAAAATGAATTTTCTTATTTTGCGTTATTCTTTCAAAATATTAGCTATCACCATCACCACCTGGTTTACTGCCCTCCGAAATAGTTCTGTGGATGTAACTTTCTCCTACATCCGTTGCCTGTACAATTTTCTGTAGGGAATGGTATTTGTACTCATTCCTTAGCACTTTACAACCATAATCGGATTACTATTAACTATAAACATCTGTGTCTTATTAATAGAGTGCTTGATTAAAAAAAAAAAACATTGCTCTTTCTAATGTAATAGGATTGAAACGTATTAACTACTAGATACTATCTACTTATTAATGTAAAGTTAATACTGCAATGTGGAAAAATAAATGCTTAACTCAATACACCTCTAATCGCTGATGCTTATTTAATATCTAATTTCCTCTTTATACTTACCAATCTTTCTGACAATTTCAAATGAGCACCGGTGGCATCGCCAGGGGCGGATTAGGACTTTCAAATCGGTTCAATAATTAAATATTTTTTTTTACATTTTTTTTTTTTTTTTTTTTAAGCGTAATGTATAAATAAAATAAATTATATTACGTTCATAAAGTTTAGATGACCTATAAGGACAAAGAAGGTAAGTTGTTACGTGGGCAGTGTGACATTTAAACTGGATTCTATTATCCCTGCATAAACAGGTATTCATTTTAAGTATTAAATACTTGAGACTCAGTCAACCTCAGAGTAGGCTGCACAATACCAGAAGTTGAAATTTCCGAAGGAAGTGGGGTATTTGAACTCGCATCCCTGTGCTCCGTAGACAACCGTCTTACTACAGAACCAGTACAACTCTCAAATTTGTTACAAAGAGGAAATATTGAAAATATATTTGGAATCATTTTTAATAAGTTCTTGAAAAAATCAGAAAAAAAGTGTCCAAACTTATAGCAGTGGGGTTTGTACTGTTTTATTTAGAAGATTTTACTTAATCATTAATTTAGTTACATTTTTATTTAAGTGTATTGATTAAAATACATTTTAAATTTGTTATAAAACATCGCCGTTCTGAAAATAATGATGAGGAAATATCATTATATCGTTATATCGGAACAAAAATTATAAAGTTATAATAAGGCTAAAAATAATTATCGACACAAGTTGTTTGATTCATAGATAAATGTTAACCAGCTCCAAATTTGAATATGGAAATACAACATTTGTTTGAAACTTTGGGTTTTACACAAACGACATTTCATTTGTGGGTTTCGAACCCCTCAATATTGAGGTTAACCGATCCATTGGACGTCTGATACTGATACAAAGACAATTAGTTACGATTACCACCCTTTATGAACAAATCAAGTTAATTGCAAAGGTTATAGACAAATGAATACCATTACCAATGAACCCAATGTGTGTTTAGTACACGTGGTGAAGAGACAGGTAGTGAAAGTACAGGTATTGAGGGATTAAAGAGAGGGGGTAATCACCTGGGCGAGTGGGGCGGCTGGGTGTACAGTCTTGGTAGCCGTGGAGGTGGCGGTCAGACCCAGACCCAAGTTCTCAGTTCCTGCCACGTACCGGTACACTGTACCGGCTGCGCGTGCCGCTCTGTCCGCGGTACTCTACCACACACAGTAGTACCGTCAGTATAACATCTAGTTAGAGTCTTGTTGTTGCTTGTTTGTATTTACAAGAGTCAATCGCACTGTTCATTTTATTAATACATGACAGACGAATTAATAGCTTTGTTCGTGGTTGAAGTTTCTATTAAGGTACCAATAACTAAGGAATAAGTTCATGAACTGATTTTCTTGTCACCGCGAATGCAAAATTTGTTTTTCTGACAAGATTGCAATTACGTTATAATACATTTAAGTGAGAAAACTCAGTTTATTAATCAAATTCAAACTACCAAGGCGCATGCGGCAGATTGGTAGTTCTTGCTCCAATCTACATATACGTGTGACTTGTTACGAACAGTTTACGTAAATGTCGGAAGGTTACCGCGAATAACAACATTCTTATTAGAAAAAGTGACTATTTCATCCGTGAACACTAAAAGGAATATTGCGCACGCGAGTGGTTTGTTTTCATCTGTAAGAAATTTCATCCGCGAATAAAGCTAATACATTTAGAATAAACCAAACATTTAACTGGGGGAAATAATTTAAAATAGTGTTACAGAGTACTTATCAGTGCAATCTTCTGTTGGAATATTGTTTTATAATTTATAACTCTTTATGAATTGAAACACCCTTCGTTTAGCGACTGTTTTGTTAAACTGCACTGTTAGAGAGGTGTTCAAACTGGCATAGTGAATTAATCATATTTAAAACATCTTAATTAATGGAGAGACTGTCGTCTGGGAAGAGCGCTGTCACAAATCTAAAGGTATCGTTTCAAGTAAAGCTTGGGGCGTACGAATTGTGTGTCGATTCGAGCAGTAATTCGTTTTTTAATGAAAGCCTGCTGCGAAAATTCATTAACTATTTAGCCAAGATAATGCCAAGAAAGTCGACTCCTTTAGTGCAAGTTTCCAATAGTTATTTATATCCCAATTTATATAATTTTAAATAAATATAATTAGGCTTCTTATTTTATATTTTACAGAATTATAAAAATGCACTGACAAAGAACTCATACTTAATTTAAAAAATAGGTTCAGAAATCCAACAATGGAACTCATGCATACCACACGACAAGACATGGATTTGAAAAGTTTAAATTTAAAATTTTAATTTATATTTTAGTCAAATATCAATGGTTAGTAATAAACCAACAATTTCTTGTTACGATCATGCAAAAGAATAACGATTTTTATACATGACTGTACATAATTCTGAACTTTTTTCCGTATTTCTAACAGTGCAATTGAAACTTTTGTCTGTATAGTTTGTTAGAGTAAAGTTGTAGTAAGGTAATGTTATTGTTCAAAGGTACTGAGTATTAGTATTGGTCTCGTATGAATTGTATTTGCAGTCTTTATGGAAATTTATAGTTGGAGACTTTACTTGAAGTTAAAAACGAGTATGACGACTTAACCAAGTTAAAAAAGGGGAGCTGGTGTGAAAATAAAAATAATTAATGGTGTCATTGTGAACAAATGGTACATAACAGCGCAACGACGAAGGTTGGGACAGGTGTTAAGGTAACGCTAATAGCGACGAATGTGGACAATCCTTGGAAGCAGCGCTGTTTAAGTTCAGAATAACATCATTAACAATTCTTCACTTTAATATGACTCAGATTTTAAAACGTTATGTAAGATTGTTAAGTTGATTTTTAATAGTTTTCTTAAAAAATCTGTCAGTTTATAACGATATTTAAGTCATACGTAACTGGGATAATTACAACATTTACACTAGTGTACTTCTATGTAATTTGTAGTTTTTGTCCGTTTTCGTAAATAGAGTAATTATAAAATTCTAGTCTTGTCAATGAGGGATTTTTGCGAAGGCCACCACGGTAAATGACAGGACCAAACGTTGTTATTTTACCAGATGTGTTTATGATGTGTTTAGTAATGAGATTATTGTGATGTAATGTTATGAGAAATTATGATTAGCGAAATGCATTTATTCGAAAATATACTTTTCATTTAAAAATGTGCAGAAAAATTAAGAGATCACATGCATCAGGTTCAAATCATTGATCAGATCATGATTTAAATTAAAATCTTAAAGTTAGTGTCAAATTGTGCTGAACCAGAGGTCACAATTCTTGTATATTTTATCCGTGCTAGCAGTAACTATTAACCGATCGACTAATGGAACTCGAACAAAACTTATTCTTTTGGAGTGCAGATTTTAGCTTAAAAAAGAAAGAACCTTCGGTAGACGCACAAACGATTCGATCCTCGGGGAACTGCAGATTGAACAGCAACTATTATCAGTTGTGCAAGCACTCATTTTGTTTTACTTCGTTAATGGCACCAGACTCCATAATCTATGGATTGGTAGTCCAAGAATTTAATCAAGATTTGTTTAACTGGTATGCCTCTTATAGTGGCGAAAAGAAAAAAACCACAAGCCCGCGGTGTGGGTGGGTCCACCGCGCCTCGCATTCCAACGAGGGCCCCATAACGATTAGGACGACCAGGTCTCGGTCCTGTAGTTACGCCACTGGCCTCTTACAATAAATCTTGAGCCAGATTTGATTCTTTGGATATCCAAACATGGCGCTTTTGACATTTGCAGAAATTTCTTGTTGCTCTGTCTTGCAATGCTTTTAGTCGCTTGTCCCGAAATACATTTTTTTTTTTGTTCTTTCAGTTTCCCGAAGTATTTTTTTTTGCTCGCCTGGTTTCGCGAAAGACCATTTTTATTGTTTTTTTTTTTTATCTTTTTTATCTTTTTACATCCTCTGTTTATAAATCATTGTATAGACAGACAGACACATGAGTGAGATTATGTACATCTTGGTTATAATAAATAAATCGTAAAATTATTTTTATTGAAGTTAGAGTTGTGGTGTGTTTACAAAGGATATATTCAATTTTCTTATAATTAAAAGAAAATTAAAAGAAACAGTGCTGAACAAAGTAGGGATTTATTATTTTAGGACTATCGTTTTATGACATACATTTTTGTCAATAAACGACATTTAGGATTAAAACTTTTGATATACTTCTGATATGAAGAATATTTCAGCATAAATGCATTTGGCTTAATGTTAAACACATGATATATGATGTTGAGAAAAAGCTAAAATGAAAAAATTATTAAGACATTAGCATTTGTTGTTAGTTAAGAAATGCTGTGAAACATGAAATGTTAACAACAAGTTAGTAATAAACAGAAAATATTAATAATACATAATAACTACTTCATTCTTACTAACACTGATGCAGCAATATCACGTTTCATGATTATTGTAATCGGTATTAATAAAAATGAAGTAAAAACTTGACAAGAAAAATATGGAGAAAAATTGGTCAGTGCAAACCAATTTTGTACGACATAGTATTTCATCGTACAATTATGAAATGAATTCTAGTTAAATAGTAAAGTATTGAGAAATAAGATGTCTGATACATGATGCTACATAGAAAGAAATAAAAAACTAAAAAGAAATAGAAACATGTAGTATGATTTATGTTGAGTGAAGAGAATATGTAATGATATGTGTATGGAATGTGGAGAAGAAAATATTTGATTCTGCATGGTGATAATGGACCATACTTTTTTAATAACGTGAGTTATTTTTTAAGATATTCACAAACACTTTAAACAACTAAAAATGCGAATTATACCTTTTTCTTCTTGCAGATTGTAAACATTTGTCGGAATACTTATTCTATAGTCGGATTGCTGATAGGTGACTGTTACATGTATGTATCAAGTAGTGCATTCATATAATAATCTAGTTACCATTTTTCAGCGATTTTAAAAATGTTTTTTGTTATTTGTCTTAGCTGTCAGTGTCTGTAAATAATTTTAATTAATAGACCTTGCGGCCAATTATTAAATTCACAAACTTTAATTTTAAATCTGCTGGAATATTTTAATTCCGAAAAAGAGAAAATGGGCCACTTATTTCTCTATCTTGTGTCCATCAAAGAGTAGCAACTGCCTTAAAGATTTCGGAATCAACAATTCGTAGAATTATAAAATGTAATAAATCTGAACTTCTCACTCCGAAAGACTGATAGTAATATAATGTATTATTTGTAAAAAGTTATTGTATTATCACACAGAAGCTGTAAAACAAAAGCGACAAAATATGAATAGTTCGAAACGAAATATTGTTAAAAACAACCGAGTGTGCCGCACATAGTATATGGGAATACGAACTAGGGTTAAACACAATAGACCATAAAAATTTGACCATAAAATTTTGAGGAAAAATATGGTCACAGGGGTGTGTTTAATGATATGATAAATATGGTCACAGGCGTGCGTTTAATAAAATGATAAATAGTAATATAGAAATACACAAAACCAATTTAAACGTGTTTAAAATGTTCACGCCACTGGTAACTGCCTGAAAAAATGATTTATTACTATCAGGCTTTCAGAGGTAGAGTATAACAAAATCACGAGAAAACGAAGGAAATTAAAATCTGAACCAGTTTATTTTATTGATACATTGGCACAAACGTATGGTCATGAAGTACTAAGATTACCTCCTTATCACTGCCAGTTTAACCCCATTGAACTAATTTGGGGTATAACAAAAAATTAGTATGATACACATATTGGTCAAAACGGATATAGTGATAACGAAGTTTTGAAAATGTGGCAAGTAGCCTGTGATCAAATTAGATGTGAAACTTGGGCAAAATCTGTTAAAAAAATCGAAAATTTAATAAATGAATGGTGGGAAAGGGCAAGGATTGTTGATGATATTAATCCAATAATAATAAATACAAGAAATGATAGCGATAGTTCAGATGACGACGATATCATGCATTACAGTGACTAATTTTTTTAAAATAAAAATAAACATTTAAATACAACTTGTAGCAATATATTATATGAATAAATATATTTTTAATTAATATTTTATTACCTTGTACTTAGGGGAAACATAAAAATTTAATTTAATTAAACAACAAATTATAATCCAAAAATAGTATAAATTTTTCCTTATTTATAATTATTACCTTAAAATTAATAATTTTGTTTGTTTGAGTACTGCTGTGAATTTATTTTCGTACTCTAATTAGTAAAGATATCTATGAATCATGCCGTTTCTTTCTAATGCTTTGTATTTTATTAAAATAATTGGGAAGGTTAGTTGTCAACTTGCGTCACTATACGTTACTATGGATATGCAAATAATTATAATGATATAGACAGAGAAAGCATATAGTACTGTATATCGATACTTGTAGCAACGAACAGTCACCTATCAGCAATCCGATTATATACAGGGTGTATCAAGATAGAGGGAACACTATTTTATGAGAAAACGCGACGTGTGAGCATGTTGGGAAAATAATTTGATTATCAAAGTACACATACGGCTAGTTTTATAATCGGCAGTTAAGTTTCTGGTTATTGGTTACCGTAGAAACTTATGGTAATTATTATATTGCAAATATGACATTAGCCACTGATTTTAGCTAACCAGCAGATAACCATGAATTGTAAAACCGGCCCCTAAAGAATCAAATAATAGTTTTGAAATATTTATGAGTAAACCGGAAGTACAGGATATCTCAGACAACTTTGATTTCTTAAATGGGAACGTATGTTGTATTGGATATGTTTGGATAGATTTTTTGAGAAGAAACAACTTTTACTTAATATCTTTTACGGTTTACGAAAAATTGTATTCTCTATAATGACTTAAAAGTATTATTATTTACATTTGTTCTAATTGCCATCCATTTTGATTTAAACACTTTCGCATCCTTACCCTTGAGCTATCTGTAGCTCGGAACAAAATGAAATTCAAAATAATTAAAAATATTTCACTTTCAAGTAGGTACGACTTGAATGTAAAATATTTTTAATTATATTTATGTTTATTGGGCTCCGAGATACAGATAGCTCAATAGTAAGGATGCGAAAGTGTTTACATCAAAGTGGAAGGCACTTTGAACATTTGTAAATAAAAATACTTTACTTTCAAGTTAGAGAGAATACATTTTTACGTAAACCGTAAAAGATATTAAAAAAATATTGAAGTAAAAGTTATTTAGTTTCAGAAGCTCTATCCAAACATATCCAATACTACATACGTTTCCATTTAAAAAATCCAAATTTTTCTTGATTTCCTGTACTTCCGGACTATTTCGAAATATTTCAATACTACTATACTATTCTTGGGGTAAACTTGAGTCATCTAATTTTTATGCCCTATTTACTCAAACGTCGAGTTTTCGAGAAAAAACGTGTTTCCATCTTGATATCTTCTGTACGTGTATAAGATTCGCATTAGGTATAGTTATTATTATTATTATTGAGTGTTTAACAGCCATAACCCAGTATTTATATTTATTTGTATTAATACATTTTGACAGTTTTTGATATTAAAAATATATTATAAATTATATTAAATATTAGTATGTTTGACTGGGTTTCAAACCCGTAACATTAGTAACGTGATGTTGGCAAGTTCTTTCTCCAGTCGTCGTTAGAAATATTGTGAAATATTTCAACTGGTCAAATTCACTAATTTTAAACCCACTCAATCAATAAGTTTTCACCACAAATTACATGATGTAATCCTAAATCTAATCATGATTGCTTGCAATTTTAAAATGTCAAAATTGCAATATTAATTACCGTAATATTTATTTTACATTGGTAGGAAAATTTCACTTTATTTTTAAGTGTGTTTTTAGACTTCATTTCTTGACAAATGACCATGTTTTCAAAATATGTTGCAGCAACTTGCAAAATGATAGTTAATGACGTGTTAAGTAACATTTTTAATATGATGTGTCATCCAGTATTTGTGGTCAGGAGATATATTATATTTGTTCTGTATACTGGCACATGTAGGTCTTTTTTCTAAATATGTGCTCATTCTATTTCTCTTATGACATAACTGAGTTAAAAACAGCGATTTATTGAAAAACTATAATATATATCATGTGATGAAATTTTTCATTTTATAAGGATAGAATTAAAAAAGTAGAAACTTCATTAAGAATAATACCTTTTTCAAAGACATTTAGATTTTATAATGACTTCAGACTCCAATGTTCATTAGATTTTGATAGATTGAAAAGTATTAGTAAAATCTGTCTAATTATTAAATATGTTAAAAAAATCTTGCTTTGCAGTTTTTAACCATACTATGCAACTGATGAAAATCAAACAAAAATATATGTAAACATCATCATTCAGTTGTATTATTTTTTCTGAATTCGCAAACCTTTATCAATTATTTACAAATACAGTGATTTCCTTGCGTGTACAGTGTAGAATCCTCTTAAGAGTAGATCTAGGAACATGTCCTCTTTATAAAGTGATATTGTTTTTTGACATTTGTATTTGTTGTTTATATATATTTGAATATATTTGCAGGTAGTGTGATTTAAAAAGTGTTTTATATATGAAAATAAATATTTTTTTTTGTTTACGTAAAATGTTTTTAGTTTTGGCGCAGGAATATATATTTTATGAATTGTTTCTCTGTCATTTAATTTATTTATATTAAACATATAAGATACTTCTAATAAAATGTAACTAATCTCTATAAACTGCTGTGCGGTTCTGCATCATTGCTTAAATAGCATCTGCAATCCTCTCCATTGATCTCAGTGACGATGTTATCCTATAGTCAGTATTCTCGAAGGAATTCGATATATTTTCGAAACTATTATTAATATTTTGTAAGACTTCTAAAATATTCAAAATTACCCCTTGTTACAAGTCTATTCTGACTGACCACTATATATCAAAATTTCAGAATGGCACCACTTATTTTTGATAATGCCGAATGCAAAACAACATCACCTAAAGGGACAGTGCATAGGTGATAGGACAGTGTAAATGATAGTCGACAAGTTACAAAATAGACCCCCTGGGTGATATAAAGTAACTGTTATGCAGTCTTAAAGTAGTTAAAATTAAATAATATTAATTAGATATCAGCAAATCTAATCAATATAATTATTAGGACACGGACGTACGTATGCCCTGAACTTCAGATAATATGTTTTCATAAGTGTAGTAGTTAAAAATATAATTCTGACATTTTTACACTTAAAAATTTATAATAAACCTGAATAAAAATCAATAAGCCAGTAATGAGTACAATTAATAACATGATTGTAACTATTCTATCTCATTAATTTTTTTTCTTTACTAAGGTCTACCTAATTATTGAAGCTTTCGACTTTGATTTGTAAACTTATTGTAAAAATAGTATTGGATAATTACACCAATATGCATCACAATTTTAAGGAAGCAAATTACACATAATCTTTAATTAAGCATACTAGAATATATTTGCCGCTTGATATTTATGTTTCTAATATATTTCTTACAAAGAAAAGTTCTATGCGTTCACTATTATCAATGCAATTTTAATTAAATTGAATTTAAAAGGTGTAATTGTTATCTTCTTCGACAATCTATTTTTAACTGTACTGTGTAAGGTCGTCTATGATATATTTTGAAGAACGGTGTCATATAACGACAGTGAAAGCTGCTTATCGAGTTTTATTAGGCTCGAGTCGCGCTCTTGGCCAGTTTTGCGTTCACAACTGCTGTACCTACGTACCGGTATATTACTACGAGTGTGGGATTTCGCAACATGTGCCCGATACACTTTCAGATCGCTAGGCCGCTTATGTAATTGATAAGTTTTTTCATATAAAATGAGATGTTAATATAGGTTATTAATTTGAAATGAATGGTTCGAGGCTTGTGTCAGATATATCGAGGCAATATTTTAAAGTAGAGTAAGATGAGCAATATAGCAAAAAAAAAACATACCGTCTAAAAATGTATTAGACATTTTTTAAATTTGGTGTTATTTATCTACCCAGCTTTGACACATAGGCGCGTTTAGCGAACACAATTGTTATGCATGTTAACTTTAGCGGTTCGCTGACCGAACCCACTAACTTTATGTCCGGTTTCCATTATCTTTACCAGCTAAACATGGCCGCATCATGTCTTCCGTGGGTCCTAGGCACTTTTCTTTTCTCATAATAAATCTTTATATAAGTAAAGGCTCGAAAAAATTAATTGGCTTTAGATGCTGTTCCTAGCAGGGACGAACTGGCCATATAAGTTTCTGGCGCAATTTCCGGGCCGAGAAATGGCCATTTTTGGGCCGACTACTTTGATAATCAGAGCCGTGCAAGGCCTGAAGTCCATACGGTTTGTGAAAGATGGAAGCGAACTAAAGAAGGGCAGCTTCCAATTTTTTCACTTTGAAAATTAAATTTGTTTTGGCTCATATCACCTCGAAACAAAGTCCGGTAAACATTTCTTATAACCGGGCCGACATGACAATTCCAGTCCGCCCCTGGTTCCGAGCGGGTAAGTCATATTAGCTAGCAGAGTCTATGTTAAGTGTATAAATAGTATTATTCTTTTTTCCGCTCACTGTTACAATTTTTTTAAATCAAATAAATTTTATCCAAAGAGCTGATTATAGTACGTTACTGAATCCTAGAATATTCAGGAAAACTATTAAATTGGTATTAAAACCCAGATATATACTCTTATGGAGATCTGGTTATACCTACTCGGCTTTTGTCTCCATAGTTTCCACAATCATTTAACGCGATTTTGATATACGTGACAATATAGAAGGTAAATTAATTTCGTTAAGCGAGGAACAACTGTATTTTTCTTGCTTTGTGAATGAAAAATAATTGCCTATTAAAAACCAAAATCACAATAAAAGTTTATTATTTAATAGAAAATGTAACATTCATATACGATATTGTTACAATAAATAAATCACTACTGACATATAGTAAAGCACATTTAATTGCCACTATCTGATTTATTGTTTCAATCAATATTATCTAAAGACATAAATTTTTCTAGCGAAATCCATAAATATATTCAAAGGTTTCATATAAAATGTAATACGTTATAATTTCTGTAATAACTACCTATATAACTGATCTATTAAATCTCATTTGTGTATTATGTCTGTAGATTTTCAAGGCTATAATTGTAAGATAAATGTTATTGAATGTTGTTTTTATTTATCGACACTTGAATTTCTTGATTAACTGATAGATTTTATTCTTGTAACTTTCAAAGCATTTATAATACGAAAAAATTATTGGGTTAATGTAAAAGTATTGGAAATATTGGAGTTTAAAATATACTATTTTATTTCCTAAAGGACTAATCCTAAAGGTTTACGAGTCCATGTGTATTTTATAATCCATTTTATCTTATGAAACAGGTATTATATCTTGTTTTATCCGTTAAATTTATAACGTTAGTTACTTCTTTACAGAAAAATTGTAATATGTAACATTTTAGAAAATAAATAGATATGACAGTATTAATAATGCGACCTTAGTTGTACCTTCCTCGTTACAATTAAAAATAATAATAGATAAATAATAAAAAATAATAAAAATCAAAAACATTTTAATGAAACAACAAAATGTTTAAATATGTCATAAATTTCGAGACGAAAATATTATTGCAAATATTTAAATGATATGACACAAATGTTACTATTTGTTCCAGAAGCAGATCCATTAACAGTTAATAGTTAATGAGATAATGATTAATTTATTAAGTTGTCTGTAGTTTTCTAAGCAATCTTTTAGATTCAGTCACATTCTGGGATATATTTTGGTGCTGTATAAAGGTTTTCTTCAGACCTTTAAGTTTTGACTTAAGCCATTGAGGCTTTGTCTTGATTGACTCGTTTGTAAAGGATTACATTTAGATGTTATATATTTATTTTTATATCAAGGGTAAATGTGTAAGTATAATAATAGTGAAAAACTGTTTATTTTTATGTGAAAATGTATTTATAAAGTATACATAATAGTGTAGTGTCAACATGTATAATATTTATATGTATTGTGTTCTTAATCAACATAAAAAATACAAATTATACTACAATAGAATTCATCATATATCAGTTCCTAAAATATAACAATTTAAATAAAGCTCGTTGTTTAAATAAGTGGTTATGTTACCAGAGCTTAATTCCTAGAATTTGTTGTCAAATCAAGCTTTTAGAATTAATTATCTAATACAAGTTTCATAAAGATTTTTCAGTAAAATAATTAGTTATAAAATAACCTAAAAGTTATTAATGTGACTACATTTGTGCTTTTAGCATTTAAATAAATTAAGATTACGAAAAATTACGAAAAGTATGAAAATATTATGCAAGACTTAGTAAAGTAAAAAAATAAATAAAAATTAAATATTAGTTTGGAAAAATAGTCAGGAAGAAGTTAATAAAGAGGGCAAGAAGTATAATAATACATGTTAAAAGTGTAACAATAATACAATAAAAAGAGTAATTAAAAATATTAATTAAGTAATAATTAAGTAGTATTAAATTAATAAATATAAATATTTAAAAACTAATAAAAAATTAGTAATAATTTTTAATTACGTTTAGTATTTTTATAATACCGAAAAAGGACTCAAAAATGAAGACCTTTATAATAATATGAATATGGAAGTAACAATAAAGGGGAATGGCAGGACAAGTACAGCAGAAAGGAGTAAGAATTTGTAGTGAAAAAAATAAACAAATAAATGTAAAACAAAATAACAAAAACAAACAAAAAAATATAGTAACTTTGGAAATTTTACTATAATGGAGAATATGAGGGAAAGAAAGAAGGAGATAGAAAGAGAATGATAATCAGAGAGAGAGAGAGAGAGAGAGAGAGAGAGAGAGAGAGAGAGATTAAAAAATAGAACAGAAAAAGAAATAAATAAATGTAGGTAAAAAAAAAATAATAAAAACCAACAGAAAATTATAGTAAATTTGAAAAATGTATTATAATATAAAAAGAAAGAAATTAAAAATAAAGCAAAACAACAAAAACAAATAGAAAATTACTGTAATGGAGATAATGAAAGAGAAACAGATAAAGAATAGAGATAATGAGAGAGAAACAGACGTAAAACAAAACAGAAGGTTAAAAAAATGGAAATAGTTTAGTAAATATTCATATAAGAGAAGATCAAGCAAGTATTGGTAAAATTTATAAAAAAAAAACCTGAACATAACAAACTAAGATTGACAGTGCCCTAGGAGAGATAGAGAGAGAAGAAGAGTGGCAGATAGGGATAGAGAAAAAGAGAAAGAATTATAGAGAGTGATAACGTAGTTAGTTATCGATAACTGTTTAACAATAAGCGAGAAATTTTAAGTTCCATCTTATTAAATATATCTTCAAATGAAATGAAAAAGACAGAAAAAGAGCAAAAATAAAATAAACAATAATTAATAAAGAAAACAGAAAACTAAAGATATAACGAACCAAAATATAATCTAATAATTTTATTTACTTAAATGTATTTAGTAAATAAGGAAGATAAAAGATATCTGCGCATCGTACTTGAAGCCGAGTATCGTAGGGAATGAGAGGAAAATTACTTTAGAGAGGACAGAATATATATATATATAAGCGTGATACGTAATAAGATAAATGGTAAATGGTACAAAGGGAAAGAAAATTTATACCTGTTCAAAGCTCTAGAACAATATATCCAGGTGTTCTCTATCTTCCATACAAATGTATCTTTACATATAAAACACCTGGAAAGATCTGACAACATAGTAAGATGGAGGATTTAATCAATTTGATTAATAGTGCTCAAAAAAAAAGAAATAGTTATTCTGAAACAAGAGTTTAGTTGGAAATAAATTTTAGAATTAAGTTTAATATACACAAAATTTTGTTAGTAAAAAGAAGTAAAACTAAAACGATTTTATTAATACTATTTTCCAATTATATTTGTAAGTAAATTCATAAGACTAGCACATATGAAGTTCTTGATATTCAAGCAAAAGAATAAAGATTGTATTTCTGTAGTTTTAACAAACTTACGTAATAGAATTCGTTTTTCGGCAGTTCTAATAAAAAATGTATTATAAGATTGAAAGTGGACCTCATTTTTTGTTACATTTGTTGTAAAAATTGCTTTACAAGTAAATTTTATTCATAAACTTAAAACATTATTTGATGATTAAGTCTAGGCAAATAAATTGTTTATTTTTATTCTTAACATAATATAACAAGACAATAATAAATCTTTATGAAACTTGTATTAATATCCATCCACCCCCCACCGTTTTCCTCACTGCCCCTGACTTACCCTGATGATATCAAATAAGAAGTTCCCACTACCACCAGCAGCTGCACCACCATGAGCATCACCTCCTCCGAATGGGAGGAATCTCTTGTTACGATCAGCATCATCACCTTCAGCCGTTTCTTCGGCTGGGGATGGACCATTACCTCCTGAAGCGGCAGTGTCTTGGTCGTCGAATTTGACGCGTACTTCTGCGTTTTGACTTTCAGCTCCGTTCAAACTGTTGTCTTCCTGGTTGTCGTCAGCCTGAAAGGATAATTGATTAGCGAGAGTTGATAGATGAGTGTTAGGTGTTAATCGTAGAAAAAAATTAGAGCAAGAACTATTTAAATAGTAGAGTATCTTTAAAAGATTTATTTGAAGAAATTATTATTATTATTTTAATTTTAAATTACTATTTTTGCTATTTAATGCTTCTTCATGATAATTTCTGACTTAAAGAACCCGTAAAACAAATATTTTCCTAAGGCTAATTCTGAATAAAAATGGTCGTATCAAAACGTACACGAATTTTTAATGTTTGTTATTTCAAATACGTACTGCCTTTTTCAGTATTAGTTTTAAATCATTATACGGACATTTTTTGGAACATTTATGGCAAAAACCGCATAAAATATAGTTCTTAAAAATTAACTTATTATTCATTAATATACATAGAAGTCAGGAGATTTTATTTGATACCGCAGTAAAAATCGACCCTCAAAAATTGTAGGCATTAGTGCCTTGCAATTTATTATGACTCGCTAGTGAAATAGTAAGAAGTGAAAATATTCTTGCCATCGAATATAGTATGTATAATAAAAAATAGACTTTCCATAATAATAAATAAATAAGAAATATTAAAAAATATCGTTTTCTGATAGTATTCAATTACTTAAATGACATTTTGTCACTCAGAAATGATATTATTTCACACGCAAAATACAAGCGTGCGAATGGGTTTTTCGTTGGTCAAAATTAAAAAAATATATATTTTTTTTTCGAAAGTACATATTTGCACACTCGGGGAGAATTTACTTGACCAACGCCCGTCAGAAAAAAGGTACGGTTCAATCTAGAAGATCAAAAATTAAGCGATGGTATTGGTTCGGATGGTGAAAATGATCTTTTGTCTTGTTTCACTTTTATTTTACGTACTGTTAGTAGTTTCAAAAGTCTCAGAGTGTTTTCTAAATGTAGGTCTCAATACTGTACATGCATGCTAAATTTCAACTCTCTAGGTTCAGCGGTTTGACATAATTTCAAATATATTAAGATCTCATTGTTACAGTAAAAGTGTTCAATTGAATAAGAAATCACAGGGCCGCACCTTATACCAAATTTTGTTTTAATTACATTAGTTTTACTCGTGAACGTCATTCACGACATATGATAGCGACATCTTAATAACCTGTTACACACGAAATGCTTTATGATTATAAAATCTGTTGTTACATCGTCTTGAAAATAATTTTATTTGTTAAACGCTGGAATACGAGTACTTTATTAAGACAGCTTAATTCGTAACGAGTTAAATACTGCCTTGGCTATCGCCCTTTGATTCTTAGTATAACGAAATAGTTGTTCTAAATACAAACAAATCTGTATATATATATATGTATATGTAAAATAAAAAACAAAAATCAATTTTGCAATTTTTCCACTGTTTAAATAGTTCTTGCTCCATTAGC
The DNA here is from genome assembly GCA_963971575.1 of Liopterus haemorrhoidalis. Lineage (NCBI taxonomy): Eukaryota > Metazoa > Arthropoda > Insecta > Coleoptera > Dytiscidae > Liopterus > Liopterus haemorrhoidalis. The sequence goes on from OZ020611.1 coordinate 116,879,280, forward strand.
GTTAAATATACCATGTCTATTTTATACATAAGCACTGTAGTTTTGTGGACAGTTTAAGTAAGCACTGTAGAGGTTAATGCGTAATAGTAATACAGAGTGCTTGTCTGGTTTTATTTTATTTCATTTTATTTACTCGCTTAATTCATTTTCACTTTTGATACGCATTCAAGCAGTACATTTTGTAATATTTTTTTATGACTTTTTATAATACAAATACTTCAAATAACAAAACTTGTTACTATCACTTTTATGAATTTATTTTAATGTAATTATTAATTGAATTAATAATAATAAAATTAAACCCTACTATTAATCAAAAGTATTTGAATAGAAAAACAAATTAATTGGTTTAAGATGGTATGACATTTTTTGTAAAATTACATTTTATACTCTTAGAACAAAATCTTCAGCAACAGTTTGGTGGTATTAAATTAACACCTATTTTGCTAAAATTATACATTCTTTGTGACTTCATCTTATGAACCAAGCATTTTGCGGCGAAAATGAACCGGTTTAACCGCAATGAAGGGAAAAAGACATGATAGTGATAGTGTCTTTATTCGATTCATCTGAAGGGTGTTACTTTGAAATAAGCAATAAATTAATTATGCAATTTTTAATAAATTTAGTTCAATTAATTTTTTGACATTCGTATTGTTGATCATTTTATAATCACTAAGCTATAAATTGTTGCTGTGATTAAAATTTGATGTTAGATGAAAGAAGTCGTAGAAGTCATCTGTCGTAACAAAAAAATTCTACAGTACTCATCCACTAGTAATGCAAATATAGCCTAAATAGCTTAATATGCTTAATTTTTAACAAATAGTTCGCAAAAAACTAAATTTCCATACTTAATTTCAACATAACAATTTTAAGAAACATACTTCGAATATACACATTCGTTAATTAAAAATAGAAAGTATCATAAAAGCAAAGGAGTGCCAACATAAAAAATAGACATGTTATACATTGATTAAACAAAACTACAATAAAAAAATGTTATTGCGCAATAGCGCGAAATTTGAATCAGAGTTGAAATAATGGCAAAAGACGTGGCTAACAGACCACGTTAGGTAAAATAGTTGATGCATAAATGAATGTTGCATGGTTATGCGAAACAACTAAGTAACTAATGAATTGTCGATGGAAGAATGATCCTGCTGAATGGCTGCAAGCAAAAATGAACATTATGAAACCACTGAAAAAGAACTACACAAGACTTGCACAACTGTAATGAAATTCACTGGTCTATCATGGGATTTACTTTCATTAATATTTACATCAATATCTGATATTTTCATACAACTATACGCAAATATGCTCAAAAAGTAGAAGTAATAGCCATAGCGACGACAGAGAATATTCTTAGGTAATGATGGTGCACCAAGTATATATGTGTTCCAATATTTGCGTGCTACAACATTTTCCTGGTATTTTTCTTTAGACAAAAATTTTACTTTTTATTGGTTTCGTTCAATAAATGTGTATCAATCGTGATATATATCAAATGAAACAATTAGTTTTGTTCCATTTTACTTATGTTAATGAATATGACGTGATAATGATAAAAACAAACATCTATACTTTGGCCGGGATTCGAACCGTTGATTTTGGCTGATTTTGGCATGCAGGATCGTTATCTCTTTACTTATTGAACATAACAAAAATATCTTAGTGCTACGAATATAATTTTTTTATTCTCACTTTTTAGACTTAATTAAAATTTTATCCATTCTTCCTTCAAAATACGCTATTTTTTTTCTTAATGAAATCACAAAGTGATTTCGTTATATAAGTGTAGGATATAGCCAGATATCTCCACATTGGTGCCAACCTGATTATTTTTGCACTAAACCTAATTGAATTCGTATCTAAAGTCCGTTCAAACGTTAGAATACAGTATTGCTCTTATGGGAAATGGAAGCGGTATTGCCAAATGTTGGAAAAGTATCAAATATGTTGCGGAAATATGTACCCAAAATATTATGCGGAATTTTATGTTGTTATTAATTCATTGAAATTAAATGGAAAAAGTATCATAGACTCATATGATTTACAAAAATCAACTATGTACAAAAATCAGGTAACACGGAACAAAAAATTAATAACCATTTGTACAATATGGCAGATCAGCGCGTGTTACAACCGGCAACGTTGCAAAGAAAGGAAAAGCTAGTGTTATTGAAAGAACTCATTAGAGAGTATGAAAAAAAAAACTACTCCATTTACCCTGTATTGCATTATAACGTTTGAACGGACTATAGTAGAGAGATTTCAGTCTAGTGATATCAGTTGGAACTGGCAGTTATCTCTAAAACATACAAGATCTCTGTTTTTTACCCTTAGTATGTTTGTAGCGATAATAAAAACGTCATTTAGATATTTGATGGGCTCCTAAATGACGTGCCCATAGTTACGCCACGGTGCACAATTTAATATCGTGTTCGCAGCAGAATTAGCAAATATCGTATAAGCGCATGTGCTAACCGCATTAGCTAGCTGAACACAACGGTTTACTTATCGCAGATTTATTACTGATGTTCAACGTGAATTTTAACTAAACAATTTGATATCAGTACAATTTTATTTAAAGAGTACTTTCATTACTTTTGTAGAATATAGTTTATTTATTTTTTTAAAATTTAATAATCTGTTGTTAAAATAACTGAAAGTAATTGCCAATGATAGATCAATGAAATGCTGAAAAATCTTCCCATAATTGTCAGTCATATGGGAAGTGATGAGTTAACTGAAGTAGTCTGTCTGTATGTCCTACAGCCTAGACGTTGCAGAGTACCTCATAAAGTCGTGGTTTATGAGTGGTGAAGCGTACAGAGTGAAGCGAACTGGGAGGAACCCAGATCTTTTTTGTCAGTAATATGTGTCAGTTGAGAATGTGTGATAATGTGTGATGTTGATATCGTGATTTTGATGTTTGAAGAATGTTTAAAATAAGAAACTGATAGAAAAGGATAGACAGTATAAGTTTAAAGATTTAGAATTGAGGTAGCTGGACAAAGATAGTATATGTTTTTTCGAAATTCTGATGGATAAAGAAGATAATAGGTAGTGAAATTAGAAACAATTGGGTACCTATTTATTTATTTTTTAAGGATATATTGTTCTAATACTATAAGCATAGAGAGTAGAAAAATTTGGAACATGTGCTAGTTGGAAAAAGAAATTAAATCACAAAAATTCAAATTCTGGCGAATAAAGAGGATTGGGATACATAAGTTGGGTACGTATATCTTTTACGTATTCTTCTAAGAAATATTGCTTTAATACTACGAAAAAATATGTTGAAAAGGATACACCGTACAAAAATTTTAAATTGGTAGTTTGATGAAAAAAAAAAAAAAAAACTCACCAAATCTAAAATTTTGACGAATAATGAGATTTGGGATACTTACTTGAATGGATATTTCTTTTCTACAAATATATTACTGCAATAATATGAGAAAGTGATTTAGAATGATTTCATGCTAATAATGATTAAATATAACGTAATATAAAATGTAAAAATACAACGATTGAAATTAGAGGTTGTTGGAAAAAGAAACAAGATTTTTTCTTAACTGGATTTGAAATTTTGGTGGAAGCTGAAAAAGGAAATTAAATGTTTTGTTAACTAAATCAAAAATTCTGATTAATAAAGAAAATTTAAATGCCTAGCTTGGGTACCTTTTTACCAACCGTTATTTGATTACCTTTACTATTGCTTTTATTAATAATGTAAGAGAATTATATAAAAAATGTTAGAAATGCTAACAATTTGAAGCTGAAATTTAAATGAATGAAGAAAATTTGGATTAGGATGAAACGAAATATAGAAATGAGGGAAGAAAAGAACATTTTCTGTATTAAAGATAAAATGAATGAAAATAGATCTCAGGGAAGAACATTTGCATCGAATGAGTATCAACCAGGAAATCAATCAGGAAAGCGTCAACCAAAAACAAGATGGAAAGACAAATTTAGAGTCGTAACAGGTGAATATGGTTGGGATGCTTAACTTGGGCATCTATTTATTTTTAAGGCTATTAAGGCATTTGTTAACTACGAGAGGTATTTGAAATATAACGTAAAAGCTTCTGCAGATTTAAAACATGCTATTTCTCAACTCTAGTTGCAAGTAAACATTAAAATTAGTTTCCTTGGGTCTTTAACTACCGCTGATCAATGTTATGGCAAATATAATACTTTCTAACACTACCTACAGTTCAAATATGAGTCCCTAAGATTGCTATCAAGTTGAATCTGAATATAATTTGAAGCCAAAGTTTCTTTAACAGAAATGCCCTCAATGCATCCGACAGGCAGACTTTAGTGAAGAAGAAGATGACATTAAACAACAACGTTGGGAAGCAGTTGTAGGTCTTCAAAGGGAACATTATGAAGAGTTATAGTATAAGTCCTTTTGAAAATAAAATGATTTCAATCTATAATATTATTTGATTTAGTTTCATGGTTTCAGGATAACTTTTATAGTAGTGTAAAGAAAATATTATTTATTTATTGAAGTGATAGCACCAAATCATCGATAATTTTCTAAAATTCAAATGCTATTGTTTGGTTAACAAATTTTACTTGCAATAAATTTTATGCGCCTTATGTGACTATTGGCTATGTACGCAATATATTAATGAAAATGTGAAAGGTGTTGTGAAATAAAATTTAGTGCAATTTCTTGTTTTATTCGGCCATTGACTTTACTGTCACAACCAAATTTTTAATATGCCGTATAAATTATAATTTTTGTCAGACGAAGTTGAATTAATTTATTTAAGTGTTTAATATGAAATTTAAAAGAGGAAAAGTTCAAAAATGTCTAATTTGTGTAACAGGTCTCATTATTGAATTGACCTTAAATGGGTAAGGTAAAGGATTTAACCTATGAACTTAATCGAAAGTCGAAAACAATTGAATGTTAGGAAAAAAGAAAGTATTTAACGAACAGATGAATGAACTACAGGAGAGATACATGCTTAGGGATTGTATTTCCTGCAATTTTATATCATGTTTTAACTTATACGGGTTGAATTCATTATAGGGCAGGAAAATTAAAACTTGATTTGTGACAAAATAGTGGAAGGGAAAGATATTTATTTAAAGTTGTAATGTCAAACTATTATCACAAGGTTAAAATATATTTATGTTATATGTAATAGATTAAGCCATGCGTATTTTTTGTGGATATATAAAGGTATATAGTAAGCAAAGAGGATTAGATTAAAAAATTATTAGCATATCAACAAGGAAAAGAAAATATTAATCAGAAGACGTTACGAAATAAAACAATGAGATCATGGTAAGAGGAGAGCATGTTCACGTATGGATTATTTACGTTTGAGAAATTTCTAAAGGATATGTAAAACGAATATTAATCGAATGAAATGTCTAAACATAGTAAGTTGGAGTGGTAGGAAAAAAGTATGAGAAAATATGAGACGAAATAGCGTCCTTGTTTTAAAAAAGCAAGACAAAGAAAGATTAAATTATAAGATGCGGTGATGAATATATAAAGTGATATTAGGAACAAATATTACAACAGGTAGATGGGTAGGTAATTCAAAAGTATAGCAAAATATGTAAAAATGAGAAAAATTTCTCATTTGAAAGGCACGAACCAAAGAGAACTACAAGTAGTAAAATGAAAATATAATAGTAGGTACCCAGAGCAATAAATAGAAAGAAAGAAAAGAGTTAGAATAAGGTTCATGTTTCAAATGACACAAGATAGAGTGATATAGTGAGAGATGATGGACACATAGAAAGTAGAGAAAAACATACGCTACGCTGAAATTTAGCTGCAAAGAAAGATAAGTAGTTAAGGATAGGATTAAAAATAGATATATAAAGCGATAGATGTAAAGTATAGTATAAAGTATAAATATGATAAAAGAACTTTTATGTTTTAAAAGAAACATGGCATAAAAGACAAGTAATCGGAGACTAAGGAAAGTACAAGAATATTAAGACATAATGAGAGATGATGAAGAGAACCGAGCGAAAAAAGCAAGAAAACATAATAACAAGCAGACAATGATAAGTAAAAAATATAAAGAAATATACATGTTAAGATGAATAAACATTTTTGTTACAAAATGAAGAAGACAGAAAGTAAGAGAAATAATGAGCTGAGAAATAATATAGTGCGAGAAGAGAAAGATAGACATAAAAATAGGTAGGCAATGACAGATAGAAAATGTATAATTTAATAAGAAATAACTATATTTTCAAACGCAGGACAGAGTTAAATATTGAATGATGATGGGGAACACAGGACGAAAACTAGTGAAATTAAAGACTGTATTATGACAAATTTAGTAAAGAAATATATAATAATAGGGAAATAGAGTGGAAATATATAGGACAAGGAAGGTGAGTAGCAGAGAGATTGAGCGTGAGAAGACGTTGATAGAGACAGAGTGAGAACAGGTATTATAGAAATGAATTAAAGACTATGGACGAAAGGTATACTGAAAAATCAAGATATAGTATATATGAAAATATTAAAAGATCCATTTACTGCGTTAGGCGCAAATAGTCTTTGTTACTGTACACCAAAAATTTTAACTAACTTAATTAAAAGATCCATTTATAAAAAAGACAATTTCAGTATTAAGGTGCAAAACAATAATAAATAAATAATTAGAAAGACAGGTAGTAATTTCAAGATGATAACTAATACAAGAGGAGAGAAGACAAAAGAAACTTATTCTTATTTCAAAATAGGAAACATGAATATGTGATGAACGGTTGTAAAATTAAAAGGAACTGAATATGATGAAAAGTAGGTAGAAAGAGTTTCAGAGAAGAATTTAAAGATCAAGAAGGAAGAATTGTATTGAAGAGAAGAATTGAAGAGGTACGATTCCCATTTATTCAAACCTCCCGTTGTGTGTAATGTTTTACCGCTGGTTTTAGTGTTGTGGTGCTTGTTGTAGCTGTATCGTAAGATGTTTCGTCATCCTGATCTTCGTCTTCGTCGTCCTCGTCTGGTGGGAAGGTGGGGAGGGAGACAGAGACGCGGCCGCGACCACTTCCGTTCTCACCAGTGGCGTCACTGCCGCCACCGCCACCAAGTCCCTGAGAGAGCACTGCCCTCCCCACCACACGGAAAATCTGACGCGTTACCTCCTGGATTATATTATCCACTATCTAAAATACAACTCATATTGCCAATTTGTTAACTTCTTTTTTGGAAATTATGGTTTCATCGGTGGTCAGACATTCTAAATTATATTAATACTTGTCGAAATTATAGTTAGGTTAATATTTTTTAAGATTTTGTTTAAAATTATTATCATTAAAAAATCATTACTCTTTTGTTAAGTTCTTTTTTATTGTTTTTAAAAATAATTTTTAAATATCATTTTGACTGTATTTTATGTTAACAAGATTTGATTAAATAGTGTAGGTATATTTTTAGAAATAAAGTCGACATTAAATGATAATTGAAAGAATTATTCATATTTTTTTATTATCTAATTTTAATAGATTTTAAGTATATATTGGGAATTTCAATTTAATTTTATAACCTTTATGCAGTGATTCTTAACCTTTTTTGTATTACGGGCCTCCGACTAGATATAAAAATCCGAATTGATAGGTCCATACATCAAATCAAATAATTCTGAAACCGATCCTAATATGAAAGTCGATTAAATCGTGCGCACATCTTAATTCTACCAGTTAATTAAGTGTATGCTATTAGGCGAAATAGTTCATATAACACTACCATTTGTTTATTTTGTATTATAATAAAAAAATTTAAAAATATTTTTTTACATCGGTTCTAGGGACGTTTTGAATTGGTTTCGCGGACCAACTCGGTTTTGAAATATGTATGCATAACAAACTTAAATAAACAATGTAGTCTTACATTAGGTATATCAAGTTCGTACTCAGTGGCGTACCTAGGGGTAGACGAAATGGTAAAAATATTATTGTTGTTAGTTTAGACCAGCGATATTCAAACTGTGTTCCATGGAACCCTGGGGTTCCAACTTCTGTATACTGTATTTCCAATTTTTTTTATCAATCTAAGGTATTTTTTGGAGTTCCACGGAATATGGTTAGACTATAAAGGGTTCCACGACTCGAAAAAGTTTGAAGACCAGTGGTTTAGACTAGCCGTACGTCTGGGATTGATTGTTGCCCTCGTTTAGAATAGATTAACCTCCAGCTCGACAACTGTCTGGAATATATTATCATCACATGCTCAGTAAGAGTCTTTGGGACACAGAGTCTGGCTGGCTTTGACTTACGAAAATTATGGAAAATCCACTTTAAATATTTGCAGTAAATTAACTACTGCGTGGCGTGGACAAGATATTTTATACTAGGACCAGGGTGCCAACAATTTAAACATAATTTAAACTCTCGTATGAACAAAGTGTCGGAAGGCGAATAATTATCAATTATGGTATATTTGTATATAATACTCGACTTACAACGGATTTGTCAAAAAGTATCTGGGTAAATATAACATACTATTCTATATACATATAGTTTAGGTGCGGACCCAGTTTTCTAGGATGGGCTTAGAACCCAGAACTTGTTTTTATGGGGGGCTTATAAACGTATAATGTGAAATGTTTAGAGGGTTTTATAATCATTAGAAAGTCAGACCTACCCTCTGAGTGCGTGCATGATACAATTACATTTCATACTGAAATTTGTTATACTATTATTATATTATATTGACCGCGTACTGCTGGTTTGCGCAAAGACGGGTTTTAAATTATTTGCTAAATATAATCTTTTTATTCTGTTTTTTTTTCGAAATGTGTGTTATCAATTTTGCTGTTTTTAAATATAATACGTAAGAAAATCTACAGACATCGTGTGCGTCAATACTGAAACATGTGAGCATTGAATTTTTTAGCAACGACCAAAGACTTAGATTTTACATAAGAAATGGTATTTACTTGTCATGAGACAAACTAATATAATATCGGAAAAAATTTCAAAAAAATTATGAATATTTAATACTGACGTCAGTGTTTCCTGTTACAGTAGTGTAAAATTCCAAATTATATTCTTGCATAACAGTTTTCAGATTATCATAATTTATAAATTAATTTTTTATAACGCGTAATCGTTAAATAAATATAAGAAAATAGTACTATTGTTTATGATAACCTCAGGAAATTCTAAGCGTCAATGGACCATAGTTTGTAAAGCAATAAAAGACAATAGTTTCGATAATACGATAAAGGTTACGACAGTCGTCGGCAAACTTGTAACTTGATGGATTTTTAATTTTTTTAAATACTGCTTTGCATTCTCGGAAATATCTGTAGCGTATATTTTGTGCATACCAAAGACACTGTCAATTAATCAAAATCTACGAGGCTAGTCAAAAGTTATCCTTGTGAAGGATATGAACAAGGTTAATTTCAATCTCCTTTCAATCTAAAAAATCTAAGATAAAGTGTTTTAACATTAAATTATTCAGCCAATAATTATTTCCAGCATTACTGATTTCAGTCTTGCCCAAAGATTCACAGATTAACTATAAATTTAATTCTTTGTTACTTCTAATAAAAGGGAATTAAGCGCCTACCACAATGTGCAGCAGCAGTTGTAGGTCTTTGAAAAAGTAAAAATGTAAATTGTAAAAAGACTATTACTATTTATTATTATTAATAATGTTTATTTTAATAAGTTAAACAAAATCTAAGATGATATTCAAACACAGGACTTTTGGTGTGTGAATCAGGGTCTGTGCTACCGAGGCCGGATATATCCTATTAAATGTACTAGGATAAATGTAATAGGATCCAACTACTAACTAAAATTTTTTTGGGGCGATTACAACTGCAAAAAGTGACCCATGTACAGTACCAGATTAGGAACTCTTTGGTGCTCAGCACTAAATTAACTTATGATCAACCTTTCTTAAAGATTGAATTATGCATTTATGTATGTAATATAATTGAATATATAATAAAATAAGAAACTGTTCCACCACAAATCAATACTTAATAATATATTTGTTAACAATAACTAGTAAAAGGAGCCGCTCCTCGACATACATGGTCCCCTTGTACTTCTTTCGCTTGCTCACACGTAAAGCTAGCTCTATTCGTGTGAAAGAGCTTTTAATATCACACGCCACTCTAAAAGGAATTATAACTTTATCATTAAAATTATTTTAACCAGTGAAATATTATATTTTTTGGTTGCGCCCCATTAATTATGTGCTAAATATTTAAACTACATTTAATAGTAATAAATATTATAATCTGTTCATTTTTACATTAAATCTAGATAAATGAAATGAATATTTCGATACATATCATATGAATAAATACTAATTAACTTATGAATTATTAGAAAAATCTAAATGTGGGTTAAAAGCCATTCACTTTCAGTAAGTCAATCAACTGTGCGTAGGAAAGGACAAACTATAGCTAATAATGTTTAGTATCGATTATAATTAGATTTGCCTTTCATATATTCGGTTATCTAACGCCTTATTCTAAATATTTACTTTTGCCTTTTTTAAGCTTATGTATATTACTGTTAAGTATAATTCCACATGCAAGCCGGAAAGTACTTTATTGCACTGTTTGCGATGACATGTCCAATTCTTAACATATAACTTTAACGGTAGTTTTAACATCACAGATTACAAGTTTCTCATACAAATCTAAAAATCCAAATTAAAATTAATAACAATCTATCCATTAAAATTTATTGCGAATTTTTATCTATCAAATAATATATTTTTAATTGTTAAATTTAAGTAGTTGTAAAAATGTTATCACTCAAAAGCTTAATAGCAGGTAGACAAAAAAGGTGCTGTATTTTTATATATTTGTGGATTTCAAATAATTTTTATATTTAGATAGCTTTGGCTAGAAATGTTTAAATAATTCATCAACATTTTTTTCGATATGTTTTATACGTGTATAGTTCAGAACTTTCTTTGAAAAATATTATACCTACTTGATGATGGAATTTAATTTGGTACACGCGTTCTTTATGAAAATTAAATATTTTTTACCCTATAGCACCTATTTGTGAACTGCGGCAGATTAGAGAAGGCGGCAAAAATAGACCATAAAGTATAAGTAATTTTCATAACAGAACAAACTAGTTATAAACATATATGAAAAATGAAGCTTTAGTGACAATTTGTTGTGCCGTACGCAAATATATGTTGATTGGTTTACGAATGGTGTCCATGATTCAATTTGTTTATTTCCAATGACATAGTATAACATATCTTGATATATATATATATATATATATATATATATATATATATATATATATATAGATTGTTATTAATTTTATTTTAGATCGTTAGTTTTGCATAAGAAACATATGCGACTGTGGCCTTTACCTACCCTTAAAAACGCCACGATAAATCTGATCCCGCATAGACCATAATGTGAAACTTTCGTAAAAAAACTGGCACAGAGGTAAATATTCTACGGAGGATGTTTTGACGGATTACAATTAAGAAATACTTTCTAACCCTGATATACAGTCTGGATATGAGTTCAACTGATTACGATCTTTAACAATAATTGAATAATCTAATATATAAACAGTAAGTTATTTAATTTAATAGTAATTATATAAATCACAATCCATAAATCTTGGTGTTTTAGAAACACTAAGATCAGGCTCTACCAAACTATTGTATGCTTTATACATTTGTAGAGCTCCGAAACATGGCCCTTAGCAAAACATAAAGAAAATTAAACACTTGATGACCAGTGGAAACTCGCACAAAAAAAATTAAAAACTATTGATATAGACGATGCATGTAAAGATCTGCCACATTAGATTATGATGAGAGACTTATGTGAGTGAGGTCTCAAGCCAACGTTATTGACAGTGTCCTAAGAGAAAGAGAGAGAGAGAGAGAGATAAAATTCATACGAAACTATATATAAATCGTAAAATTATTTAGGTTTAATATAAAAGTTCATAATAAGTTTATTTGGCTAGTAAATATTGAGCACATTTTAGAAATATTTAAACAAATAGTCGCTTGATCTACAGATTGCATATCTAAAAAATTCATCTATTATAACTTTATACCCGTAAAATGCAATTTAAAACTCGAATATGAGTTAAAACTTGATTTAGCCATGAATTTGTATTTAGCAACGCACCTAACTTATATTTTGTTGTAAAGTGTTGATAAACCGAGATATCGGATGTTTCGGAAAGTCTACTCAGGGCCGGGACTCGAGGCCTCAGGAGAAATCGGGACAATTCCTGTACACCAGGACATCTGACAACAGCTTTTGACATTTATGGAAATTTTACAAATTGGTAGGATTAATATTATGCACAATTGTATGTTTAAATATACTTGTTCTAAAATAAGCGCAACAACAAATTAATTTATTTTCTTTTCTCTTGCAACACGGATGATTGAAATTAGTGTATGATTTTTTTGGATTTTCGTACCATTTACTACGAAAAACTCAATAAACTACTCAAGCAGCATCAATAAAAAGTACTCTGCTCATAACTTTCACCATTGGTGTTTTTAATATCTAATAAAATTTATATTTTCTGGGTGTAGTTTAATAAAATTATTGCATCAATTATTTACAATCTGCCTGATATTTATTGCAACAGAAATTACAAAATTGTATTGAAATATTTTTAATTGTTATTAAATAGAAATTTAACACCTGGAAATTCGAAAGAAAACAAAAATAATAATCGCTATCATTTTTACCCTAAAATATATAAATTACTTATCATATTTCAATAACGTATAAGAAAAAAAAAAAAAAAAACAAATTTGTGTGAAATTTGTGTATGCAGTAATTTTAAAAAATAAAAATAAATATGGTGTTTTCCTTGAACACAAGGATGGTTAAGCTCAAAATATTTCCAAAAAAAATGTCCATTCAAATAACAATTTATTTTCGATAGTATAAAATTTTAATTTAGTCCAAGAATAACTTTCGTTTCGGATAAATTATGCAATAGATAATATTATGGTGCAGCTGGTGTTAACGCAAAAGTTACAACATGGTGGCTAACCTTACATGTTGATTTTGAAAGGACAAAGCAAAAAACAAAAAAAAAAAAAACAAAAAAATAACAAAAAATAGGTTATATATTAAATGCCATGGGTAGATTTAATAACAGATGCAATATTGTGTGATATATGATATGTCATATATTAGACAAGCTAATCTGATTTAATTATTTATATATTTGTTATTTGAATTTGAATTAATATGTAATTACCTAAATTTCTTATTAGTAAGTAATTAGGCCAATCGGCGTAGTGTAGAATGTAGTTTACCATCTCTTCTTTCTAATTTTACGAGTAAAGTACATATATCAAATTTTATATATTTTTTTAAATGGAACTTCCAGTATTTTATTATCCTAAAAGATCCTATATTACTTTATTTTCAAAAAAGTTTAAAGCTTTTTTAGATATTAACTAAAACAAAAAATATATTAACAAAATAATTTATTACTGAATATTTGGAAGATTCGTTGTTCGCATTTTCCAGCAAGATGGTGTTCCGGCATACAATAGTACAATAGTTACCAATTATTTTAACAAAAAATATCGAATTCTTGGATACGGGTCCTGTACGCCATATTTTCTTTTCTACGGGGCGCTCTTAAGTATACTGTGTATGTAACACCAGTGGATGCAATACAAGGGCTAAAAAACAGTATAAAACAGACTGTTGCCGAACTACAATAATTAGTTTTACATATAAAATTAAAATAATCCAAATAAATTAAAATACTTTATGTGTTTGAGAAACATAATTTCGAGCAATATCTAATCTTTATTTAAAAAATTGTGTAATTGTTTATGGATGCATGGTTTCTATAAAAAACATTAACAATTTGTAGTCACAGGCTCCCGTTAAAAAAAAAGTATATTTATTTCCTAAACTCATTTTCTTTCTACATTTTCAAGAGACATATTTTTTATTTTAATTAATATCAAAAAGTAATATAACATCTTTTGGAATAATTATGTACAGAAGTACAATTAAAGAAAAGAAAAAATTAAATGGGATATATCTCAAAAAAAATTTTTAATATACAGGGTGAGTGGGGAGGAATGTGCCGAACTTCAGGAATGTATTGTACATGTAAAAATAAGTAAAAAACACTCTAATGTTGTTGTGCGATTTTTTATTTTCAAGTTATAACATCATTAAAACAGTGCAGTCGATATTAAAGAAAGGCATGAAACAATCAGGAGAGCAACGGGCGCTCTTCGTATGCGAAGTAGACTATGTTTACAAGATAACGGTGATATTTTTGAAAACTTGTTAGCACACCGAAATTAAAACGATGTTCGATAGAATGTGTTTTAATTACGTTATAACTTGAGAATAAAAGACAATCGCATAACAACATTAGAGTCTTTTTTTTTACTTATTTTTACATGTACAATACATTCCTGAAGTTCGGCCCATTCCTCCCCACTCACCCTGTATATTGGTAATGGTTCATATAGCATTCTAAAAGTACTAGGTATATATTTCATTAGAACTATTTTTTAATTTTTTGTTTCACCGAACACCTGGGTGAAAAATCATATTCCTTCTATCTAGTTACCCCTGTAGAATTCACACTGCGATCACTCGCTTCACTTCAATACCTGCAAGGATTGTTAGGGTTTGACCCTAACAATCGATGTAAAAGTACAGATGATTTGTCGCGTGGATGCTGGATATCATCGGGCGAATGTTTGTAGAGTTTTAGGCTTTGCACAATTACAACAAAAATGAGCAATGCTGGAGAAATTAAGCGTTTTTATCATGGTACGTCCTTTGTTTCGAGATGAAATACTTCAATGTGCATGTTTGGGAAGTTGGATTTTATCGCTATGGCTTGATGATTTGACCCAAAAGCGGATCACTCAAAGGTTACCATTATGGAGAAATCAGAGGTACCTACTGTTTCACCAAACTAATGAGAAAATAGATGGCGACGAAATATTCGTCGCTAGTAAATGATAGTTTTCAAGTTTAAATATATCTGCAGAATTTATAATGTTAGGGTCTGGCGTCCAGACCCTACGTCGCCAATGAAAATCTGGAGGTCTACAAAACGTAAACATACATGAGATTGCTACAAATTTTCTGGATGGATAAAGAAAAGAACACACACGTACAAAATAATATTGGAAAAGGGATAAAAATTAATTCTGCTATAAAAATAAAGGAATATCTAGTCGCTAGGTCACATCATGTGAAATCAGAAATATAACTTACTGCAGAACTTCATGCAAGATAAAATAGATTTTAGACCATGTAATTGTTATCAAAAAAAATTATATGAAGTGTGAATTTTCACACATTGTAGGGTTTCGCAGGTATATAATAAGTGAAGGCGGTATGTTGAGTGTGTAGGACAATTTTGCTTTGTAGTAATCAGGGCAAAATGAACGATATTTTTAAAATAATTTAACGTCTGTTAATTTAAGAGCTTTAAAAACAAATTTTATGTTAAAATATTTTTTTGTTAATTTTAATTCGAATACCTAATACCATTATTTAGGTTTCTAAATATATGCAGTATTTTTTTTATATAGCAAGGTTCATTACAAGGTTCAACAAAATAAACAAAAAATTAAATTGTCTCCTCTGCCCGGGAGAGAACCCTAGTTTGCTGCGTAGCAAGCGAGCAAGCTAACCATTAGACCAGGATACGCCTTTTAGTATAGTGTGTTACATAACTATAACTTTTGTACATCGTCAACCAAAAAACACAACAAAAATGTGTTATTTTCCGAAAACATAATCTGATCAAAAATGCCTGTTGTACTATTCTGGTTCACACCAATGTACATTACTTAGGTTTTATTTAGATTTTTAGTTTAAACCATCCCTGTAGCCTGGGTGTGGGACAACATTTTTTTTGCTCAATTTTGGCAAAAATCAAATCAAAATAATTTGTTTTGCAAAAATAAAATTTTGATCGTTAATCCACGTACGAAGGGCTTTCATTTGATACCCCACTCAGAATTTATTTTTTTTTTCTATTATCACATATTTGTGTATATTTTTAGGGTGATATGTTTTTTAGATATTTTAGTATTTTTTCTATGTGCGGGTCAAAGAGTTGTATAAACCTACCAAATTTCAACTCTCTAGGGATAGCCGTTTGGCTACAATTTTTACCGAACAGACAGACAGACGACAAAATGACGGTATAAGGGTTTTTTTTTTGTTCATACTTACAAAACCCTAAAAATGAAACATTCTAATTTTTTAGCCACATTATGGGGAACGAGAAATACTTATAATGCAATGAAAAATAAAGAATTCAAGATTAGTGGGAAGAAGAAGAAGATTGTAAATGAAGAAGCTCAAGCGTGGTCTTAAAACTAGTAGTTTATTACTTACAGCGATGTGAAATATTAAAATTGCCATGCTTGTTAGCCAATCTTTGTCGCAATGGAAGAGTAAGAGGCAAAAGAGTTCGAAAATCACTATAATAACTGTCATTTAATAATGTAAAACCCTATTTATTTGAAGATTTATTTAGGGACAATTTTGCTTTCTCCAAAATAAAAAAAAAATATAGTTTTATATCTAATATTTCTCATTTTTATTTATTTTTTTTGTTGGGCTGCGTTAGGCGCAAATAGCCTTTGTTGCTGTGCGCCAAAAAAATTAAACTAACTCATTTTTATAGTTAAAAAATATACTAATACACGTGCTACGCAATATGGTATAAGAAATATTGTTTTGTGTTTAACATTTATGCTAAAAAGTACCAAGAAAACCATTTTCTCAAGTATCTGCAATAAAAACAGATTCGAAATGCCAATTCAATGTTTGCCATTTTTGTATTGTTGGTTTATTCTTTACATACAAATAGCAGTAAAGTGTACATAATTCGCACTGATATCTTGTTCATATTTGTAAGAAGTATTTTATTTTATTCTTTTTTATTTTCTTATTTAAATTGCAAATATTTCTTGGAACAAAATAAAATTGATTATTGAGACATTATTTAGAAATTATTTAAGAATTCTTGTCTGGCGCTATATTCAAGGATGACTGATTCTAAAATATGTTAGTAGGCTTTCTTTACAATATTATGTTTAGCAATAATTTATAATTATTACTATACAACTAATTTCACAGTAGCTAAACGCCATAAATTTAAACCATTCATTTAACAAGCATGTCATACTAATATAGCAGCTGACGTAATGTGATTAAGATTTTCTCCCAAATAAAGAGATAACAATGAAGGTTTCCCTTTCTTTTGTTTATATAAATTATTACAGACATGTTCTGCAGGAAAAATCGATATTAATTTTGTAAACGTGTACGATATTGAGAATGTTAAATTTTGAAAGTCAATATTTAAGTGAAATATAAGTTCATTAAAAATAAGCATCTTTATTGTAAAGTTCGCGAGAATTCACTTGTCGATACTTTTTAAAATGCGCGCTTGATTCAATCAAAAAGGTTTACAAAATCCAACGTTTGTATTCGTTCGAAAAGTGAGAAAGAAATATTTTTCGGCTTCAGTCTGTCTTCCCTGTCTTTGGAGGAAACGCCAAAGAAAATGTAATTTTAAGATTTTACGACAGATGATGTGTAAACTTCTGTACACAAAACGTTTAATTTTATTATTTTACCGACAATAAAACTGACGACAACCAAGAGAATATTTTGTTTTGTATATATATATATATATATATATATATAAAACAAAATTTAACTAGTATGTTCTCAACGTCTAGGTGGTACATAAGGGCAGAAGAGGTAAGTTCTTCGTTTCAAGATCTCCTGCCATATATATCAAAGTCGCGTGGTCAGAGTGACGATTCGATCGGTCCTATTTTTATAATTAATTAAAATCTTTTGCTCTCGTTGTTGTTTCAGCAAAGAATTATATAAATAGCGCTTAAGTATGTCACCCGAAAAGGTTTAGAATCACTGGTTTAAATTATGTTTATTATAAATTTACTGAATAAATATTTGTTTTATTTTATAAAAGTTTTATTTTATGACATTAAAAAATATTTGTTAAGGGTATTTATACAAAATTTTTCTATTTAATTCTTATATCATCTGAATTAACTTTTTCTTTTTAGTATATTTTAAAACGTTTTGTTTAAATTACATATTTTATTTATTCAGTTTGTTCTTTATTTATTAAAAGTTTTATAATATAAAAATAATAATGATAATTTAAATTTGTGCTGTATGAATTTAGTTTTTAAAGATTTAGATTTATGTAAATACACAAATTTGTAAATGTAAAAGTCAAAAATTAAAAATTTAAAACCTAAATTTTAATACGAGTTTTATAACATTAATTCCCGGTTGCATAAAAGTCTTAAAACTAGATGTAAGCTAAAACTCATTAAAATGTATTGCGTTGCTAGGTAATTTTGTGTTTTACATCGAGTTTTAGTTTACATCAAGTTTTAAGACTTTTATGCAACCGGGCATTAGTTTTTACCATTTTTATATTCTTTATCACTGTAATATTAGGCTACATTATGAATATACATTATTTCTAGAATACTATTTACATTTAAAATTATTACCAAATATGGATTAACAAATTGCAACTAAAAATATGTATACACTTAAATGTGTTAAATAATGTTACTGAAACAAAATTGAACTACAATGCAAATATGAACTACTAAATAAACATTGCTAATTTATTATTCCAATAAAAAAAACTTATACCAGATAATATTTACAACTAATCTAAACATCTGAATTTGAAAAGAAGAAACTACGATTTAAATTACGGGTTAAAATTCCTGAAATACTGGATAAATGACTCTAATCCTTTAACATAGCTCTCAACAGGACCAATTTAAACGCTTGAGGCACCATCTACATAAAAAAAAATATTAACCATTAATTATTAAACAGTTATTAACAAACCGGGAAACTGGTGGATTAAGGAACCGCCTTCAAATATGTAAAATAATCAATAAAAGAAGCTCACATGTCTGAGCCATATATTGAAGACTTAGTAATTTTACTTTGTGAAACTTCAATATAGGTAAAAGGTTTTAAAATAGAACAGTTGGCAAAGTATCACAATAGTATATTATTATATGAGCGATTATGACAGCCATTATTCACGAAGATGACGTTTGAGCCCACGAGCCGCAGGCAAGTGGCGCAAATCATCTGAGTAATCTCGTAGTCGAAGTCCTGGGCAAGAACGCTAATTACTAGAAAACTCGAAATTGGCAGTCAACTTGTTAAACAAATATATTAGACTCAAAATTAATAATTTTAATGAAAGTGATAGCGTCATCTATGTTGCCTGCTACCACGGCAGTTTTGGCCCTTCCCATTTCCATTGTCTAATATGATTGGCTCAGCGAGAGTGCTTAATGGATATGTAGGTTTGTGATTAGCCGTAATCAGTGAATTATGAAACCATAATTCACTGTAGTTATTTATGGGTACTATTTTTCACGAAAATAATGCTAATAATTGCAATATAATTAAATAGGTCTGGAAAAATATGTTTATTCGTAAAGCTGATTGCAGTTTCGGCGTTAACCATTTTTAAAGCTACAAGTTTTCACCAACCTCTAGGAGCACATTAATTATTAATAAATTATCCTTTGTAAATTTTGTCGCTGTTTATAATTGCTTTTGAACATTATATATTTATTTTGTAATAATATGCATGTTTTTCACTAAACAAATATATAATGATGGTCATATTTTTAATTATTGCAATTTACTTTGCTATAAAATATTGTTTGTTAAGGTTTAATAACATAGTGGAGGGAGCAATAGCAACATTAGTTTATCTGGAAGACAACGTTTATTTGCAAAAGTTTGAGAAACATTGCTTTAACCGATCCTTTTGTAGAACCTAGTCTTTTTTAGAGTCAATTTATTTACAGTTGCTAAGATAATTATAAGGAAAAACCTTTAGAATGGGTAATAGCTATTTAAATAAGGAACTTTATAAAGTTTCATTACTTAATATTCGTCGTGCTGACTATAGTTTTGGTGTTAATCATTATCTAAACTATAATACTTAATGGTTAAATCGAAACTGAAGTAACTATGTTGTAAAATTATAGCGAAACTATACAAAGGGTTTTATTTAAGAACCTATTAACGATGTTCCAGTTTTACGACGTAAAATTTGTTATCTATTCAATACCCTTAGGATAGATTTCATAGCCCCAATGGTCCATCCATCACTTTCAAAATATTAAAATAAAAATGTAGGACAAAAAAACAAAAAAAAAAAAACTTCAGAGACAATTTGTCTAATATCTGAGTGCTTTGAATTAAATTTTTAACTTCGGTTGAACATTGGACAAAATAGTAACATTTATAATAATTTTAAACTATTTTCTTTTCAATTTCAGATATGGTCCTCTATTAGGTAATAACAATACTCATAAAGTTATTGTATAACTATTACTATATTTGAAATATTTTTAGTTTTTACTAATTTTACCTGATTTTAAAAACAATATAAACTGATATTTACCTGAGCTAAACCAGGAAATAGTTGTCTGAGCATGTTAATGTCCCTCTTGTCCCTGTCTGACTGGCCGAAGTTGCCCAAGTTGATAATTTCAATCACTTCCTGTAAAATAAAATATCACATCAGCAACAAATGTCAAAGGTTAAGAAACAGGAAGATGCTGGACGATTTACAGCCAATGTAATCGTGGCATGTTATTTGTTATGATCTAGTTAGAAAGTTGTGGCATTTGTGTCATCATTTGTTAATGAAGATGTGAGTTATAATAAGTTTGGATTAACGAAAAAGAATCTAGATTTCAATGAACAAGAAATATATTTCGTTGATCATCATTTCCGTATGTATTTAATACAAATATTTTCCTTAAATCAATTTCGTTTAGAAGCATAGAACTAAATAATAAATCTTATTATTATTATTATTATCATGTTACACAGTATAACAATTGTTACACTTGGAGA
The DNA here is from genome assembly GCA_963971575.1 of Liopterus haemorrhoidalis. NCBI lineage: Eukaryota > Metazoa > Arthropoda > Insecta > Coleoptera > Dytiscidae > Liopterus > Liopterus haemorrhoidalis. The sequence goes on from OZ020611.1 coordinate 116,900,231, forward strand.
AAAAAGGGTTACACTCGGGTCCAAACCAAGAATCTAAGGTATTTTCGCAAATTTCGAGCTGTTCCCAATAGGGCTACCTTTTGCAACTGCCCGATTGTAATCCTTTGCAGCCCTAATGCGTCCAAATGTTTTTGAAGATAGGTGGTATTGCTAGGGCGCCTATTACTATGGGAATACGAACTGAATAGTTTTATATTTGACTTTTTACTACTCTGTTTTGATCAATGATACAATAACATTCCAATGTCCCACACGTGTGCATTGTAAAATCCTAATAAATAACAAACGTGCAATTATGATTATTAAGTAATTTAAAAAAATATTTTAGGAATAACTTACCAAACAATTTCATTAAAACAATAAAAATATGCCTGAGTTTAGAACTTATTGTTCTAAATATGCAAGATGTGCCTTAACAACCCAAAATAAGCAAAAAATAAATCTGGTATCAAAATAAAGCATTCGTGAAGATATTCGAAAATCATTGTAGTGCATATTAAGCTATAGAATATCCAAATACATATTTTCCTGCACACTACTCATTAGAAATGTAAATAAAATTGGATTATAAATTCTTAAAATCTCAAAAATATCTAAGACCCTATTCAGATGGACATGGTACAATAATTGGTAAAAACATTAGCAGTTTTATGCTATTATATTTAATTTTGCGGATTCAAGTGACCAGGAAGGGCCACGCCTTGTGTCTCCTTTGGCTGCACCACTGTTGTGCATTGATACCTTAAGAAAACAACTTCTGCAAAAAATTAATTGCTATTAGTTTTATAGCCGCAATCATATTGTTAATTAATTCTAAATTAAAAATCCATTATAAATGTTTAATGTTCAATAAACGTTTTCATCAAGTGAATTTATGTTTGACTGTATTGTATTTAAATTTTATTATCTAACGTATAACACCTTTATAATATTTGCTCGCATAATCAAAATATGCAATGTATACATATGTTCAGTATAATAAAAGGTTAAATCTAGTATAATAAATTTGCACACAAATATACTTACATTTTATAGTAAATTTAAACAGTCAAAGCAAGTTAGTTTATGTACATGCTACGAGACGAGGAAAGTTACTTTAATAATTATTCCAGGGAAAATAATAAGAAGGAAGAAGAGAAATCTGCGAGACTGTTTAATACAAAACTACATTGCTTTTCTTTGTTATGGATCTTTCCAGAACTGCAATGATGGACAAGACTGCGTTAAAAAATGGTACCCCAAAAAGAATATAAGAAGAAAGAGAAAGAAGAAGAAGTAGACATGATGGAGATGAAAGAGGACAGAAAGATATAAAGACACTGAATATCAAATGTCTTGTGGGAAAATCTCGCCAAAGATCTTGAGAATTCATGATACAGAAGTTAGCTGTTAGCTGAAAAAGAAGATCTAACGCGAATGGTGTATTAGATACTTGGAATATTCGAAACATTTTGCTAATATGTACTTGATTTAAAATTATATTTCTGTGAAAAGTGAAATTCTTACTACTTGTAAATTTTATGCTTCGTAAATGAAATCTGATAACACATATTGTTCCTGTATTAAATTAATTATTAGTTACATAATAAAAAATGAAAAAAAAAACTACGATTACTAGATTAAGTTATTCCGCCTTCATAAAAACTATTCGTATTTACCATACAAATATTTGTGCATTGAATAAATTTAAATAATAATACATTTTATACATTATGAAAACTAAACGAATTGTATGCTTTAAGATGCCGAAAGTGATAACAGAATTTTTCCAGTCATCCTTGGACTAAAATTTTGATGATGATTGAAAAAATAATTTCTACAATGGAGAACATTTTTAGCTCGATAAGTAGATTGCTATAAAGACCAGAGTCTGATAGATTGAGGACTGAAGAAATTCAGAGTGAATAAAATCTGATTTTACAGGGTGGACACACGAAAGACCAAATATATTTCTTGTAGAATATAAATTAAATAAAATATAGTGGTTTTCTTATTACACTGTTTTTATTGAGACTTGGCAATTATTATTAATAATAATAATAATAATAATAATCTTTATTAGAGTAAGACATTTTTACATGCATATCATCGTCATAAACTGACAAAGCAGTAAATACATATGTAATTTACAATATTTAGTTAACAAAACTAGTAGAAACATTACTACAAAGAAATTCTTGCATAGTGTAATAGCAGTGTTCATGTAGGAAATTACTAATAATAGTTTTAAACTTAACAACTGGAAGATCTTTAATGTCCTGCGGTAGTTTGTTATAAAATATTGGTCCCCAGTAGTCGGGGCTGTGCGTGGAGCCTGCTAGTCTTACTTGTTTGGTAACTAGGTGATATTTTTGTTGCGTATTATGAGAGTGTATGCTAGCATGGGTGGAAAATTTATTAATTTGTTTCTTTGTGTGGATTAGGCAGTAATATATGTATAGACATGGCAATGGTAATACTTTTAATTTTTTGAATAAAGGCTTGCAGTGTTCCGTCAGCCCGCTTTTAGTTAAGATTCGTATAGCTCTTTTTTGTATTATAAAAAGTCGTTTGCTATGTGGACTTGATCCCCACAATAATATGCTATAATAGTATACCTATATAATGTTAGATAAATGGATTATTTTTGAATGATTTTTTTCCCCCACATTTCAACACTTCCAACAATCTAGAAACAACGTCACGATTATTGTCGTTAAGATGCTCAATTTTGTGCGGTTCGTTGGCATAGATCTTGCGCTCCATAAAACGAAATCTGGCGTGGTTCAGTTCGGCGATCGTGTATCTATCCGATTCAGATGTTGACCATCAATTTTCACTTTGTTTAGAGTTGCCCACATCTATAGCAGAAAATATTTACAACCTAATAACTATTGGATTTGGAAATGACTTGTGCAGGAATCATTTCCACTTTGCTGGAACCACTTGTTACAAGATACCAAATTCTTTAATTTGTGGTTACTTAAAGTGGCAAATAATGTAACAATAAAGTTCACTATTGATCGTAATAGCATTTATCTCGGTATCTTCCAAAAAATATGATCCTCAAATAATCCCTCTGTATGAACGTAATAGTCGTTGCTGTCAATTGTGGATTTTTAGTAGCCCGAAACGAACTTACACTTGTTTGCATAGCCACTGACTTAAAATGTGTTTTTTCATTCCTAATGATTTTTCGACAAATTTAATTTCAAGATTAACCGAAAAAGGCGCCAACCCAGGGAGGATCACGGGTTTGAGTCCCACCTAAATATGCCACATTACACTTTTTAAGAGGTACATTTTTTATGTAGTTGAACGTGACTGCCCTCCAAGAAAGGCAATTTGAACACTACTTTGTATCGTATGGAGTAAAAATAAAACAAGAAACACAAAAGACAAATTTTCACACATTTCTAGAAACACTAGTATTATACAAAGTAGAAACATGGTCTGTTACAAATAAAATAAGAAAGAGTATAAGAACTATCGAGATGAACTTTATGAAAAGGAAATTACAATACACCAGAAATTATAGAGCAAGCACAGAGAAAATATGACATTTAATGGAAGTTACCTCAAAAGTGAAAAAAGGGTTGGACAATAATGCGTTAATATAATACGAATTTGTTGAAAGAATGAAAGAATAAAGTTGGCAAAGAGAGATTCAAATGATCTCCAAGAGGAAAAAGGAAACGAGGAAAGTCATCAGTGAAGTGGGAAACATACACTGTCAACTTTCAACTTTTCAATTGTAAAATAAAGGGCCTATCTCGGAGAGACTATGGAGACAGGAGTCAATAGCACCTGGGTAAACGATAAAACTTCAATTCTAAAATATGAAGAAGAACAACACGTTGTTGAACTGCGTACTGTTATATGAATGTGTAACGTGTACTTTATTCAACTGTAAAATACCAATTGACACATCACACCAAAATGGTAGTCTAATATTTATATTAGAAAATCTAGGAAAAAATGTCCTATCCCTTTCCCAGGGTTCCCCATGAACCTTGGGAAAACAAATAGAGGAGAAGGCTGAAAATGATCTTTGTTTCAAGATCAGTGTTGCCACCTGACAGGGAATTTCTCTTTTTCAGGGATTTTTTTATGTCTAGAGGGAAAAAGGGAAATTTCGCCAAAAAAAGGGAATTTTCCACATTTGATAGATTGATAGATGTCCCGCGTTCTACTTTTGTGCAGTTGACTTGTATTGGAGGAGATGAGGAACTTTTTTTTTGCTCTTCTGCTCTTCACTTGGATTTTGGGAAGTGAGGACCTTTTTCTTTTTTGCTCATCTCTTAAATTTTGAGAGGTGAGAAGCTTAACAACTGGTCACTTTAGGCAAGGGAATTTCTGCACCACCCAAAGAGAATTTTCCTTTCAGGTAGGTGGCAACACTGCTCAAGATCGTCTCAGCTTCAATTGAAACGCGTAGAACCGAAGTAAGAGGGCCGAAAAATATAAGGAAACTTTAGCTCAAAGCAGAATATACGGACACGTAGGATTTACTCAATCGTAAAAAAAAAATGTTACTTCTATAAATATAAATTTAGATAGAGCTTGTAAATGGCAACGTTCCATGCCCAAATATAATTGTAATGAAAATTGTATTGAGAGCAATGTATTGTTAATTCTAGAAAACCACATGTGCGCATGGCGTTATTATGTGATGGAAATTGTGATAACACCTTGCTTGCAAGTTGCTTTTTGTAAGTCTTGTAAGTTGAAATTAAATATAGAAACATTAAGTAAATATCACAGTATTTAATATTATTCACGGGCTATTATAGAAAAAGACTGCATTGAAGAAGTAACGGTATAACCAAATTTCATAACTTTATAAAACAGCCAATAAATTAATGTTTTCACTTCGAAAATGCATAAAACTTTCTTAGTAACCTAATAATAAGTATGTAGTTTCTATGCTATAATTGCAGAGAGACATTGAGTGTTGGCGTGTTACTTGAATAGAGAAAAGATTACGCATGATTATTTGGATTAGTAATTCATTTTAAAACTTTCTCTGTACACAAATAGAGGAACGTGTTAGAGATCACATACATATCACTATTATGTATTATTATATAAAATATTGAACAGGATATTTGGAGACATTCTGGGAATTGTAAAGAGATATTAGAAAATGATCAGTAAACAAAAGTGACGTAATTTCAGATATGCTGCAAATATACATATACAAACGCAAAGATGGGGTAGTTATACATTCTGAGTACAAGTCAACCATGAATAAAAGTTTTTGTGAAAATTATGCCTGGGCAAGGGACTGTAGCCAGAAGCGTAACCAAAATTTTATCTATTGATATGGAGCGATATTAAAATAAGCGTCATAAAACATAATTATTTTTATTTTTATGCTAACCTAACTTAAAAAAGCAAATCTTTGAAAAAATCAACATAATTTTTAAAATACTAAAAATAATATATGTAATAAAATATGCAAAAATCTGTTTTGCCGGGTTTACACATGTTTAGTAATGGCTGTTCAGTAGCTAAATCAAGTAATAAAAAATTAAGTAATTTGCATCATGTAAACCAGCGGTTCTTAACCTTTTTATACTCGGGCCTAAAATATTTTCTGGACCCCCCAGAAAATTTTTGAAATAATATTTTAAATGTTCTTAATAATTTTTTGTTTGATAATTAAGTTTATTGTAATTTTAAAAGCAAAAACTGGTAAAAATTATTATTTTTCTTTAAATTTCGGGAACCCCCGGTTAAGAACCGTTGATGTAAACCATTTAGTTTAGTACTTGATTTAGTAACACGTCAAGTGAATAGAAGGCACTTATTTTAATTTCGTAAAGTAGCATACCCTGACCACTGTTTTAAGGAACGCGTCAAATAAACAAATGTGAACAGGTTTCTAGACAAGTGTTCAGTAAACTTGCTAATAAACGGTATTTTTCTTACAAATGTTATTGGGGCGAAGATATGACGACAATATTTGTGGAAGCATATAGGGAGAAGGGTTTGTGGAACATCTTCATCAACAAGTTGTCTCAGTAAAACAGACGAAGCACCCCGTATTTTCCTTTGAGTTTACCATTTTCTGACTCATATACGATTTTATATATCCTACTAATTCACACAAATACAAAATATATGTTCGTAAGCTTGCATTGATTATAGCACAATCAGATCGACTTACAGTTTATTAACGTACTAATATATTTTACTAAACAGTGTATGATACTAAACAGAAAAAGTGCTTAGTTTAGCAGATCGATTTAGTTACTTGGTTTAGTTACTAAACACGTGTAAATTCAACATTAATATTAACAGGAGTTAAACTCGGATCAAGGCTGTTTTCTTAACAACCCTAGGAATACTTGAATCACACGTTATCTCCAATCAACGGAGATCGCCGCTCAGTATATCCTACGCTAGTAGATTCGAGCTACGAATTGTTCAGTTCTTTGATTCCTAACACATTGCACAGTTTTTAGTTAGAAATCAAATAAGTCTAGAGCAAATAAAACAAAAACATTTACAAATGTTTTGAATGTCTAAATATATATCTGGATGAGCTGTAGCTCTGCAGTTTTTATAGACCAGTCGCTCAGCCGTGATATACTAAGAAAACTGAAAATGATCTCCAAAGCGAAGTCTACTCATAATATAAATTTTTTTTTTTGTTTTAATAATTTTTTTACCTTAAGGTTTCGACCATATTAACCAGCTTTGACAATTTTATTTATTATTTAATACAATTTAACCTTAAAAACTACAATTACAAACACAAACATCCATGCCATCACCGGGATTCGAACCCGAGCCACCCTGGTCTAGCAGTCAGCGCCCCATCTACACTACAAGTGTAGTATGTGCAAATATGTGCAAGTATGTGCAAATATAACAAACAGTTTGTAACACATAATATTTTGGGTTAGTTTGATACAATTACAGGTGGAGCCCAGTTGTTCTGGCCCCCAAACCAGCCTGGCACTGATACAGACAAAATTTAAGTTTGTTATGCAACATTAATTTTATTAAATGTTTATCCTTGAATCCCAGATTACCTAAGTATAAATTTAAAGAATTGTTTTAAATTATAACCTATAATTTTACATTTTTTATGTTGCATTGTTCTGCTACTTAAATTACTGTTGGTAATAAAATAGCACTTATAAAATATTGAGTTAAATAAACAATATCATTATATCAATTTATTGTTATTCTCAAGTAATACTTGGTAAGGTTGCGTATGATATTAGAATTAGTGATACTGATTTGAACTGCTTAGAATATCATAAGGTTATTGCAAATTTACATATATAATGTCATAAATATATTGTACAATTAAATAGATATTAAATTATCTGTTTATTAACTTTAATACGGTTAATTACGTTCAAGTAATTTATTTTAATAACATTTCCTTATAATTAACATGTTATAAAGGAATCAGTTTTAAGGATATTAGTTATACGAGCCGTGACAACAATATGTTCGGACATAATTTATATCTAAATATTTTTCTTGTACACCGTTGCTCGCTAAATATATTTTTGATTTTTTTAATTTGATTTAAGATGTAACCCTATTTTAACTACTCTATGATGTTAAACTAGAATTAAAAATATATTTTAATTCGGCTTTAACATTTATTTAAACTGAACTCAGTTGACAATTAAAGGTTCGGACAAATTAATATTTAATAAAAATTATAAATCCTTTAGATGTTTAATAAGGCGTTACGTCCCCTTTCGCTTTAATTACTGCCTCCATTCTTTTAGGCATGGATTCTAATAGGATTTGACACTTTTCTACGGTCACTGAATCCCATACTTTCTTAATTTTGACCTTTAAACCTTCCAGCGTTCTCTGCAGGTTGTTACTAATGTTTTGTTTCATCTTATGTCAAAAACTTTCGATAATATTTAAATCAGGACTACTGACTGGCCAATCAAGTACGATCATGTTATTGTTCTCGAACCAGTTTTGAGTGCTAATGGACGTGTGACAGGAGGCACCGTTCTGTTGGAAAATAAATTGTGCCCCAGGATACAATTTTTCGACACTGGGCTTTAAATTATTTTCCAGTATCTCTTGGTATTTAATTGCGTTGATTATTCCATTAACAAATCGTATACATCCCACACCTCTTGCGAACATACAGTCCCAAATCATAACCTCAGCAGGAAACTTAACAGTGCGTTTTAAGCAATCTTTATGAAACGCTTCATTCTGGCTCCGATACACTCGTTTTCTGTTATCACCTACACTTAAATTAAATTTAGACTCGTCGCTGAAAATAATCGAATTCCACTGTTTTTGTGTCCATGCCCTACGCTCTTTACACCAACTTCAGTGTTTTTTTTTTTTTTTTTCTACCGTTCAGCCAAGAACGGTTTTTCTTTTGCCTAAAATGTAGAATTTCTGTTTCAATAAAATACTGAAAAAAAAAATACGTTGGTATGATTACCTTATTAAAACTAAGACCACTTTTATGAATCTACTTTCTGCATGTTTCTCTGGAAAATTTAGATCTTCCAGCCTCATTCCATTTTGCCGTTATTTCCCTAACAGTAGCCCTTCTGTACTTTTTACCCGTTTTTACAAGTTCTCTTCTCTGTCGATTTGACACTTAAGTCGGACATCCTGGACTTTTCCCCTTTGTATCGATAGTACCGTTTTCACCATACGATTTTATTTTGTCAAAAACTGTAAATTTTGACATTTTCACATCTCCCGATACTTTACTAGTATCGATATTATCGTTTTATTCCTAATGCCATAAATTGTACAACCGGAACAGTCTCAGCAAACAATCTAATAATATATATATATATATATATATATATATATATATATATATATATATATATATATATATATATATATATATATATATATATATTTTATTACATTCAACGCTGTTTTTATGTTCATACTTACAATAATTTAAATACTTTGCTTAATTTAAAATACAGAAACATTATTTTTCCTCATCAAAAAGTAGCAAAGGCTGTGGCTTTTATAAAAGGTGGATGTAGCGAACGATTTATGTAGGGATCATAAGGCGTAGCACGTTCAACGAATCTGATACTATTATACTCGTACACTACAGATAAACTGGCGGATATGACCGAAGGATCGGACTTGGTTGTAGAAGGGCCTATAAAACGGAATGGCCAATTTATGACTGTCTTGGTTCTTCGAAACTGGTTTCTGACAACTGTAGACTTGAAGTAGAGCTGTGGAAGTTCCGAGACTTATATACAGCTCTGACAGCATAATTTCAATGCCAGGACCGTGTAGAGGGCCTCAAATTACAAGACAACAGCGATTAAGAAGATAAAAGTTTGCGGAGCTACATTGAACTGTGCAAAGGTGGGAATCTAATTTGGCTTGTATAGTTCAGATGGCTGAATTTGTTTGTAAAGAAGAAAATAATTGTTTGACTGAGGGTTTCTCTGAATGCACGCCAAGGAAAACTGCCCCTTTCTCTACGAAAATCTATTATTGTGTGAGATGGATTAAGTTTCGAAGGCATCAAGTTAACTATCATTTAAAATGGAGAAATGACTGCTGTTAAGCCCAATGATGAAGTTCTTTTGGGAGCAGGAATACTGTTTGTGCCAGTTATATGGGACAATTTCATGTTAATACAAGATAAAGACCAAAAACATGTGGAGTTGTAATTCAATATCTGGAAGAAGTCGATATTAATGTAATCGACTGGTCTATAAGTTCTCCAGGATGAATGCTACAGAACATCTATGGGACATATTAAAAGATCGCATCATAAGGCGCCATCATCTTGCAACTACTATGGTTAGAGCTTTGAATTGTTATAAAAGAAGAACTGCATACTATTCCATAAGAAATCATGCGAAACTTGGATGGCTCGATATCTTGGCGAGTTATGGCTCTTAGGAGGGCCCGAGGAGGAAATACCCGGTATTAGAATTGATGTGAGGATGACATTTTTTTTCATCACGTTTGTAAAAGCGGTATTTATTTATTTATTTTTTACATTTTTCTTATTTTTTTTTTTTTTAGAATTGTTTCAGTACATGGGCTGAAATATGATTAAAAAGGGTGCGAAGTGTTCTTCTATTGTCCTATTGTGTTCTAAGTGTATTTGCAAAATTAATTGTGTTCATGTGTTTTTCTGTTGCTCACTCCAAGATTTTACGACATCTTGGGCTTCTTTAGTAATCGTACGTCTCTAGATCTCATAGATGGTCTGTCGATGCGCTTGCTGCCTTCTCGGTTTCATTCTAGTACAATCCTGGAAGTATCATCATCTTCTTTGCGCAGGGTATGACCTAGCTAGCGTTATCTGCGTTTCAATATTTCGTGTCATCTCTATCTAGTTTGTTTTGCGCCAGAGCTCACTATTAGTTAAATTATCATATTTTCTAATGTGTAAAATGTGTCCCAGACAATGATTGACATAAACTTGAATTTTAGAAGAGATTTGGTTGGTAATTTTACAAGTTACGCAACCATACAGAAAATTTCACATTGGTGTTAAAAATTCGTAGACAATTTAACCCCGTGTAAATATTTTTTTCTGGGAAGTTGAATGTTTCGTAGAAAGTCACTTTGCGAATACTAACAATATTTACATTAAAATTTCAGCTATTTATTCAAATGTTGCTTAAAATATTTCTAAAATGTAAACATAAAAATAACTCAGCCAGAGAAAGGTATTACAACATATTTTAAAATTCGTGTTTTAACTATTATTAATAAAACATTACGGAAATACCATATATTAAAATTATAAAATATCAAAATTTAATTTAATATTAAAATAAAAGAGAAATTTTGCAGGTCATTCTTTGGAAAATATATTTAATCGAAAAATATAAATTTTTAAACTTTCTTCCAATATATATCCGATATTTTAAAATTATTTGTTAATTATACATATTTAGAAGAATATTTAATGTGTCGAAATATTAAAATTCATTTGTTAAAGTGTGCGTGCGATATTAAATTTCATTAGTTAACAAAATTATGAAAAATATTATGGATGGCTGGTTCCTCAAGGAAAGCATATTTTGTACCATGTGCCAGAGCGCGCTTGTTATAGGGAATTTAATTTAATATCTCAGCGGCACGGTGGTTAATTTTTATCTTCGATAGAGGATATATTTTGTTTTGTTATTTAATATGTTATTTGTGTACATTTATATGTTGATAAAAGACGAAACAGCTTCAAAAAATATTGCAAAATATTTATTCTTATCATTTTAGTTCGACAGCTGTGTAACAATACGAAAAAATATCCCAGAATATCCTCTATCGAAATTAAAAGTTGACGCTGGGATCATAAATTTACATCCCTATTAGATTATTACAAGCACAATTCCAATAATATCTATAAATTTTAAAATAGGTGTATACTTTGTTTTAATGTTTATGATAAATACTTGATTATTTATTTTTTACATCTACTATTATGAGAGAATAAGTAAGTCGAAATATCCTGCTGAGGTCTAAGTCTCCCGTATTATTTGTTATTACAGTCGATTCCGCTTAATCAGGACACCGATTAATTGGGACAGCCGGTTATTGGGGACAAATCCTAAAGAACGCAAACAAAACCGAGGAAATAACACAAATTTACTTCGCTTTTTCGGGACAATATTCCATTTAATCGGAACAATAATCGTCTGAATACCTGTGGCGCCGGAGAAAAATTATACAAAATCCAGTTTGTAGCTGACAGTTGGCGAGCTATAAAAACCAGCACAATACAACATTGTATTGGTTATCGCGATTTAAAATCTAAAGAGATTCTAGAGTATAGCAGCGACGAAGAAAATAAATTTCACAAGTTGCTAATTATTGTCTTGAATTTTCGACAATTGACACCAATTTACCATGTTATGACGAGAATGGATATTGTGAGGACGCTATTGTCGAAGGCATTAAATCAAAACGTCAAAATTTGGAGGAACCCGACGACAGTGATGATGATGATCTTTTTGTGCCCGTAACTAACCGTGAGGCAAAACAATGTATTGATAGATTACAGCGTTATTTTGTGCAAGATGGAAATGGCGGGAGTCCCATTTCAGCATTAAATATTTGCGCTGATTTGTACAACTACAATCCCGCAAAAACAAAAGGCAAACCACTTTGAAGGAATTCTTGTAGAATACATACTTTAATTCTGTTTCAACATTATTTTTCTTTCAGAATTTATTATGTAATTTATTGTTTCAGAATTTATACTATTTTTTATTATGTAGTACGTACATAAATTTTCAATATGTATGAATACGTATAGTTTTGTGCAATTTATCAAATAAAATATAAAAAAAAATACTAATCCTGTAATTTTTGTGAAACTTCAGATAATTGGGCCAGCTGCTTAATCGGGACAAAATGTACTAGTCCCAACGTGTCCCGATTGAGCGAAATCGACTGTATTTGATTTTAAACACTACTGTGACATCAGTGCATCCTTGCTGTTAAAGATCGTGACAATATTGTGTAAAACGTTTACTGTCAAGCGCTATTGTCGTCGACTTAATCATTTGGTCGACGAAATGTAATAGAAACGACTATTTATTGGACAAAAAAGACAGACGATTATTTTATTGCACAACAATGCTGTCACATGTTACTCTTACTACTCAACTTAAATTTGAGATGGGAAGTTCTACCGCACGTAACTTATTCACTCGACTCGCGGATTTATGTCTTATTTATTTAGATCTACACAGAACTCTTTAGCTCGAAATTGAGGCCCAAGACCGAGTTTACATAGATTTGAAACTTCTTCAGTAAAATTTGTTATCTGCATAACGATAATGACAATGACATAACGACCTCCGTTAATCTGTTGTGGGCCCGGGGAATGTATCAGCAGATGGAATGCAAAAGTCAGGAGGTTTCTACAGATATCCACTTTCACTAGCTTTCTTCTCGCACTGGGACTGGATATCGGCCGTTTCATAGCTTAGCTCCGATACAAACATAACACATTACGTAGTTAACACCTGATCAACTGATCCACGACCAACGTCACAACAACCAGCCTGAGATGTATGTATCTACCTTTTGATATAGCCATATGTTTAGCAGTTGATAATGAAATTAATGCCTAAATTAAATGGATAAATTTACGACTAAGTTAGATTTATATCACTGGTCAATTGTTATTTTAGTTTTTGAACTCATATAGCATATAACAAGTAATAAAAATTATTTGAAAGTTTTTAGGTTAGGCTTGGATGGAATATATTGGGTTAGGTCTTGTTTGACCTATTCTGTGTTCAATATTTTAAGAAAGTTTTAAATGTTTGTTCACTGCAATTAATAAACATTGTTTGAGTAATTAAATATATTTTCTCCACGACCACTATAGAATTTACCAAATCTAGAACCAATTTTGACTACAGAAAGTTAATATTCGAACACAAGAGTTGGAATGTTATTCTAAAGCACTTATCTTCTATTGCATTTTGCGTGTATTTCATTCCATCACTTGTTATGTAATAACTATTCCCTGCTTGTTGTCATTTGTTTTTGTAGTTCCACTCGCATCGAATTTTCTCATTACAACCTTGTTACAAAATATACTAAACTGTACTCCAGTCTATCACATTGAAAGAATATATAAACAAAAAAAAATTGGAACAAAACAATCGGGTATTTAAAATATACTTTTTTAGGAAAATAAGCTAATAACTCGTACGAAGAGGCATAAGAGAATTGATACATTGAGACATTTTAATAATTCAGTGTTGCTAGCACTGTATTCTTAATGTTAGGTTTCATTTATCCTCGATTCTAAAAATTTTTCTTTTTTATGTACAAATAGGCGATATGAATTTTTCAGCCTCATCATAGTCTTATAGGACCCCTTTCCTATACCACTTTGCGGTCCGTCGTTGAACGAAACGTCGTTCTGTGGGAACGACGGGGGGGTATGCAAGGAAATGATCTACGACAGTTTTTCCCAACCTTTTTTCATGGCGGACCAGTAAGCGACATAGAAAAAATTCGCGAACCGGTAAGTTTAGAAAGTAATGTGTATCGCAAAAGTTTTATATTTTTTATTGCACTGATTACAAATACAAATACAAATACAAAATCAAATATAATTAGTGGAAAAAGAAACCAATTATTATTTAAGCAATTAACAGATAGGACCGAGATTTTAATCTCAAAATTAAGTGGGTTATAACTTATTAGGCGAATAGTTGCATAGTAAACTGAAAATTTTTTAGTAAATAAATATATTGCGTGGTGGATATCTCGGCTCTGGATAAAAATAAAATATGTATCGTTTATTGTGGAAAGTTATTATTGTATTTTATAAATTAACATTAATTTTGTTTTATAAACTTGCACATAAAATTAATTCTGCGCACCGACAAAAAATGTCGAGGATCGCTAAAAAAATCTCGCGGACCACCAAAAAATCTCGCGGACCGGCATAAATATTTCGAGGACCGGCGGTTGGAAAACACTAATCCACGATGCAGCTCAATAAAAACTATATTTTCTCCTTGTTTTATACGTATACGAAAATGAAAATAATTAGGAAACAAAATTAGAATGCATAAAAAATTAGAACCTCAAATATTTGACAATTATTTTCCAATTATTCATCTTGTAAACATTCACTTAAAATATTTTAAATACCAAACAAAATACATTAATAACGGGTTTAAAATAGTGTTAAAAATAAATCTCAGTCTCAAAACGCTGAATCAAAAAGCATAAAAATAGCCAACAATTTCTTTGAAATCACTGTAATTTAACAGTATGTAGCACGCAAGTATGATCACCTTGAGTCCAATATGGAGATAGATGTACAGACTATGTACTGTGCTGGAATTTTTTATTACTTTACGTTTTAGTTGACGTCACAAATGACAGTTTTAATGTTTTAATTAATGTTTGGTGTATGCAAAAAATTAATGAATCACCTTGTGCATATGTATATGGCACTGAACTACATAATTGCTACGTATAAAAGGCAGTTTATATAACAAGTCCTGTCACTGTCTGACAGTTTACAATCGGTAGACGAAGCAGGATATCAACCGCTCAAAATGTAAGAAGATTGTTTTCGCTAAATGTTTTTTTTTTTTTTTAAATTATTTTCAGATGTATTTTTCTATATGCGTGTTAAAGATCTTCATGCTAAATTTTAACTTTCTAGGTATAATCGTTTAGTCACATTTGCTACTGTACATACAGACAGGCAGGCATACAAATACATGAATGATGACTCTTATTATTATTTTATGATTTAAGATTATAACTTACATATTAATATAATTTCAGAATATTTTCAGGTTGATGGTATAAGGGTTCCTTGGTTATACCCACGAAATTCTAAGCAGATTACTTTTTATTTATTTTATAGAACTAAAATATTAAATAGTATGCTAATAGCTTTACATGTATTTTCACATGTTTTTCCATTTCAATTAAAACTTACATAATATATTATTTAATAAAATAAAACAACGAGTATTAACAATTTTCCGCGTACTTCCTTACACAAGTGCATTAATACCTGAGTTAATGAGGAAGCGAAGTATTACACGGATGTAGTTGAGGAAAGTAAACTTGCATTAATTACTGAGCCAGAGGCTGCAGTCAACTAACAATTGATCTATCAGAGCAAACTGAAACATCCTTCAGAATGGAGTACTTGTAAATCTATCAACTTGTAATGAAAATATGCTTGAGAAACAGTCAAGTGGATTAGGGAAATGCTCTTGACTTAAGTGGAATTGGACAGGTGTGTGAACAGGATTTAGATGAGAATTTTTTTTTGAATACAATTTGTAATGTCGGAACAATGCAGTGCAAAATAACCAACTGATTTTTGCAGTACATACATACGAGTATACTCACGACAGTGGTGGCGAACATTTCACCGCAAAATTGAATCTGCTTTGTAGTTTATAGAGTAACGTGTTTTGCGGATTACGGTCATGTAAATATTGATCTTAAACTTGAAATAATATTATGCCAATAATAGTCCGGAAGTCCTCAAAACTGTTAAACAGTCTTTGTATTGTACGGTAAGTTAACATTTCCTATAATTTAAAGATGTATATTTGAATGCATCTTTACCAATTTCCTGACTTCCCATTTTAAATTAATCACGATTTTACAATTTAAAAAGCTTAGATTTTTTTATGCACGTGAAAGGTAGAAACAATTAACATCTAGATACCATCATACTTTCATAAAATAAAATGCAAAACATCATAACAATTAAATTAAATAATGACATAAAATAATTTCTTAATTTCATAATTTTTCACTTTACAATATAACTTTTTCAAACTATTTCATATGTTTATTTTAGTGAGCTAACTTTACGTTAATAGTATTAATATGTGTTGAAAATGAAAGTTATGCGTTTAACGTAATAGTATAAGATAGTGAGATTGCTGATAATTTCACCGCATAACCGATTCGAGCCAGAAATATCAACGATCAAGCAAGACAGAAACTTTATATATTATTATAGATTAAATGTGTTTGTTTATTCTTAATAAAAATTGGTTGATAATAATGCAGAGTTAAAAAAATGTTATCCCAATTGGGTGAATAAATGTTTTCAGACTTTTTCAGACATAAAATGGTTACGCTATTAAATTTGGGAAAAGGGAGGAAGATCCTCTGTAGTATGGAAGAAATTTCGAGATAGCTAAAATGAGTATCCCACAAATTGCTTAAGTATTCGCTGCATTTATGAAATAATTCAGCGAACAGGCTTTATTCATATTTCTATAAAGGAAACGGAAGATATCGTTATATACTATCATCGTTCAGAAGTTAATATTCAAGAAGCAATGCTGAACAGACCGAAGAAGTCAACATTGTTTTGATAACCTTTACTTGCTCAATCTTGTATAATAGACATACAGGACGATTCAGAAGGAATCTGCCAAAATTAAAAGGCGTGTTTCTCGAACAATTTAAAACATAATTTTAGTATTTTTCTCCACCATGCTACAATTTTTTAATTTCATAGAACCGAACCTAGGTTGATATAAAGTTTCTTGAATTATTCGAGGAACATGCCTTTTAAGTTTGCCAGATTCCTCCTGAATCATCCTGTATAATTTTTAAATTTATATAAAGTTTTATTTAATAACATTTATATAAAGTCCTATATTACGAGGTGTTGTGAAACGCAAATAGAAAGCCAAATCAGAAAATAATAGACAGAAAGAAAGAGTCGCAAAAAAAAAATAGACAGAAAGGAAACAAAATTAAAAGGTGTGACCTGCAAGGCGCAAAAAGAATGGGACAATTAGATGAAGCAAGTTTTGCAGAGAAACAAATGGTTTTGCTTCAAAAATTGAGCGAAAAAGGCGCAGAAAAAAAGAAAGCTACAACCGAGTGGCTGCGTGGTAAAATGGTTCTATAGAGCACAGAGACGCGGGTTTGAATCCCCCCACCTCCTTCTGAATTTTTATCTACAGATCTGAAAGAAACAATAGTTACGCGGCAACCTTCAATAAAATCACATCTTTTGCAGCGACAGAATAAAATTATATTCATCATAATACGGAAACGTCACAATGGCTACGTTAGGAACCTATTCTTTATTTGTAAAGTTAAGGGGTGGCGAAGATAAAGAGAAAAATAAATAAATAATGATATTTGTAAAATGTGAAATGATTTTACTTGTAAACAAAGGAAAAGTATACAGAAATAGATCTAAATAATCATAATCGTGGGAGTGGAAAAGATAATGTAAAATAGAGCGCTTAAGAGGTCTCTAGAAAGTATTAAATAATTCAGGGATATCTTTGCTTAAAAATGTAGTAAAAAGAGTCAGAGAAAAAAATTGAAATTGAGGAAGAGAGACAGGTAAAATAAATAGAAATAAACAGAATAAAAAAGATAAAAGCCTTGGATATTTTTTATGAATTATTATTGGAAAAGATTAGCACCAATTTAAACTAACTCGGAAATTACGTAAAGTTTATTCTGAAGGGTTTGATTTCTAAGAATACTATCCAGACATAATTTATATAGAAGGTACTATTGATATTATATAACAGTATTGTCTCCAATTGGTGAAACAGAGACTTACCCTATCATTCTGTGGCTCGAGCTCTGCCGTTTGGGCTGTGTCTAGTGTTCCCGCTGGAGCAGAATATGCCACTGCTGCGAACAAGCACACCATACACAAAATACTAAGAGAACTCCTCATGTTGGAAGGTTGATGACTAGGAATAATCACTTAACTGTAATAAAACAAAATTACGTTAGCATAAAGGATAAATTCTATGGAAAGATATATATATATATATATATATATATATATATATATATATATATATATATATATATTTGTTTAAAGTGAAGGATATCGATGTTATGAATTCTGCATTTTTCTTAACTAAGTTAAATTTCAGTTCAGTTAAAATCATAATTTCTATTAAATGTGCTTTAAAGATTAATGTTGCTATTGTTACACATACAGATTAAACAGGACACCTATATCGATTTTCAAGATACTGCTTAATTCAATAATATTGACTTAAATCTTAATTTTATATTAGAATAATGATTATTATTATATTATTTATTTTACATCGGCCTTTATTTCTGCAACGAGGCTAATCGCCGATGCCAGGGGGCGAGCTCCTACACCTGGATGAAGGGTGAATGATTGTGAAAATGAGAGTAATGTAAACATATTATTCTCGCCCGAATAATATCACCAACGAAGCAGGCTCGAACCACAGACCGGACAATCGTACTGGGTTTCCACCAGTACAAACCGCACGACTAAGTGCGCTCGACCACCACGTTGGCTATTAGAATAATGAAATTATTGAGTTAACTCAGATCAGTGTAATTTAAAAACAACTACACAGGGCAAATAACCGACACAGTGTGTCGAAAGACAATTTAATTATCATTATTCCTTGTTACCTTGATTAAAACGGGTGTATTAAAAAACGCCACAGTAAGCCGTGAAAGAGAAAGACAGCAATGTAAGTCATGTTGGAGATAATCGAAAAAAAAACAGTTTATTAGTATCATTTTTAATAAGTAAAACAGCTAGTAATTAAATAAACAAAATTATTTTTAATAAATACTGACTGTGTAAAGCAAAATTTTGAATTTGTTCAAAGCTCTATACCAGCGGTTCTTAACCTTTTTATACTCGGGACCCTCCCAACTAACCTAAAATATTTTCTAGACCCCCAAGAAAATTTGAAATAATATTTTAAATGTTCTTAATAATTTATTGTTTAATAATTATGTTTATTACAATTTTAAAAGCAAAAACTGGTGAAAACTAAATTTTTTCTTTTAATTTTGGGACCCCCTAAGGTCTTATCGGGACCCCCCGGGTACGAACCGCTGCTCTATACTATCAAAGATTATGCAAGTAAAAATCTTAAATGTTATCACAAGCTCAGTTTTTAACAACTGAATCGGGCTTCTGTTAAACGGAATGATCAAAAGCCTCATTCAGTTGCTAAAACTTGTTAGATATCAAAATCTAGTTCCGCTTAAACCAAAGAAATAGAGTATAGTTCTTATGTTCCAAATTAAGGCATACGTGATTTTTTCTCCGTTTACTCTGATGATTTGTTTAAATCACACGTTCTGTTGACACAATTTTTGGATTATACTTCTTTTTCTGTTAAATATTACTTCAATGGTGAATAAGTAATTTAATAAAAACAAATAAAAATCAATAAATAAATAAATAAATAAATAAAAATATTAATTTTATAGCTAATATGTTTTTTAATTTTAATGTATTCATATACCGTACGATCAACAAGAAAAATAATTAAGAAAAGCCATGACTTTTCGAACGAATGTCTTGGATTGAACTATTAATAGTATCTATGAATTTATAGGCAGATTGAAAGTAACAGTTAAATCATTCGTTCGAATCTTCATGGATTTTCTTGATTATTATTATTATTTTTTGTTGATTTTACCATCCGCGGTTTTACCATAAATTGCAAATTTTGTTTAGTAAAATTTTTATTTTTAACACGTGCTGGTATAAATATAAAATTTGTAAAAAGTACAAGGTTAATAAGTAATAATTATTTAAATTATATTATGTATAAATGACGGATATTAGTAATAGATAATAGCAATAAAGGAAAACCATATAGGATATTGCTATCCGTTTCAGGTGACCCAGAAATTTGAACGTTCGAATAATTGACTAACCCGCGTATTATATTAATTCCAAATTTACACATAAACAGTTAAATAAATTTGGTAAACAAGAATTAGATTCAAATGATTTTTAACCCGTAGGTAATTCTAATTCAATAATAAATCAAAAACAGAATTCTTACTCATCCATTACGTCGTATTTGGAGCCCTCTTCAGAAATAAAATATCTCGCTAGAAACACCAGTGGGTACGTTTTGTTGTTAGTTGGTTAGAAGTACCAGAATTGATGCACAAGGAATCGACAATTTTGATCGAGAAGTACAAATAAGTATGACATTTGCATGGAGGTTAAGTCATATGATCGTATATCATCTGGATACGTGTGAAAGCGAATGTATTTCACCTAAATAGATGGTCAAAATATTGTTCTTGAAATACTTATAGATGCGCTAATCAATGTAGAAGGGGAAAAGTTTATATTTGCAGGAAATAATCCTCAACGTAATGTTTTAGAGTGAATAATTGAATTATACGCACATTTTAAGTTAAATTTTACGAATACAAAATGAGAAAATACCTCAACTATAAGTAATAATACTAAAGTTTAATTCTAATGCATTTGAAATCCAAATGAAAACTGAACTGTATTCAAATTTTACTTTTCACAACCACCACACTTATTCATTCTAGTGGTTCGACCTCAAATTTTCGACATAGTAGAAGGAATAGAATGAGAATATTATCGCAATAAAAATTGTATTTTGATTAAACTGAAACCAGAACTGGCACAACAAATCCCATCAAATATAAGGTTTTACCAAATTAGAATATAGAGGTCAGCAATAGACAAAGGTCAAAGCATATTAATTATATAGGCGTCTTAGATTGAAGGAATGAATGAAACAATGGCGAGCGGTCTGTTCGAATTTCCAGCTGGTTAACTGATATAATAGAATTCATAAGTTTTCGGACGTAAGCGAAAAGCGCGTGGACGTAAGTTAAGAAATGGTTTTAGTTGAAATAGGACGTAAGAGAAAATTAACGTTTCAAATGGACGTAAGCCAAGATATGACGTTTCATACTCACGTACGATTTCGAAACATGAACCTTAATGAAATAAAATCTACAGCACCTCACACTCACTTATCTGACCTCAATATCGTTTCATTCTATAGAACTCTCGCAGACTATTAGAATAGTTCGGCAGCTAAAATTTAAGTACTGCTAGCAAACTATAATATAGAGGATTCAGAAGCAATAAGTGTCAATAAACGTTGAAAATGAGATAATTAAGTCTTAAAGTAAAAAAATACCATTGCTTGTATAGAATACCGAAGAATATTTTTATTGATGGATAACATAAAAATATACTTAAGTACAAGATTGCTTTGTCAACTAAAAGATTTAACAACAAAGAGGTTCTTGAACAACGTAAGTCATTTTCAGGGAAAATTTGACTTAGACTGTTTGGCTTCTGAACCCTCCTTATATCAAAGATACTTATTTGAAGCTATTTGAACACAGTACCTAAAGCCATAGCTTAATATACCGCCCCTGGTTGGTGTCGTCTTAATCGTTTAAAGGTGGCCACAAGGGGGCATTACAAAAAACAAAATACCTGACCAAATCTTTCGTTTCTTTCATATCAATGGCACAGATTAATACTACTAGCAGATACGAAACTCAGCGTCGGCACCTTTGAAGTAGCGGGGCATAATTTGGTGACTTTCAATCACGGCTGCCATTTTGCCGTTGGTGTTGGTCAGGCGGGAATTTTAAAGATAAATTTTAAACAAAAATAATATTTTCTGTTTTTTTACACAATAAGTAAGAAATTAGTAGTAAATATTGGATATTTAATTATATACAATTTTTATTACAACCAGGATTTAACAGGTATTAGGCAAAAATATTAAAAAAGAGAAATATTCAAAATATAAATTTGCTTATTTATTTGTATTAGGTATTATTATAGTTATATTAACATTTATTATTACTTACAAAATAGGATAGACGTACATAATCATAATGAAAATAATAATAATACATTGTTTTTAAAGTTTTGTAAATACGACCAAAAAAAAAAAAAAAAAAACTTTTACCGTCATTTTGTGGACTGTCTGTTAGAACGGTAAAAATTATGGACAAACGGCTGGACTTTTTTTTAATATAGATAAAATTCTTTTATAGACACTAATATTGGTAGTGTCGGACTCACCATACACTGGCATGGTATACCGACTAAAAAAACCTGTTTGCCACTTGATTTCGCCAAGGAATTATGCTAAAAAGGAAACTGCTGGGTCTAGAGAGTTGAAATTTGGCATGCTTATACATCTTTTTGACCCCCATATAAAATTATATACCTATATAGGAAAAGTACTGAAACTTCTAAAAAAACATATCAACTTAAAATTATAAACAAATATGTGCCGAAATCCACAGGGGTCAATCTAAAAATCTGAAAATAGTTCAAGTAATGAACATTGACGTGAACCGGAATAGTACAAAAGGAAAGTTTTATAAGATTGTTTTCGGAAAATAAAGCATACCTTGTATTTTTAGAAAAAAAAAATAATATTTATTATTTGTAAAAAATTATGGATAATAAAGTAACGGACTTTTTGTATTTTTGACCAGGGAAGAGATACATCATTACGACTTCCTTTGAAATTGAAAAAATAAAAACCTAAGGTGCTTTTACTTTTGGTTATTTTTGGTTGCCGTAGGTGTAATTATGAAAATCTTAACCATCTCGTCCTCGAATACCAACTGATTCTTTAATATTATCTATTTTTATTAACAATAAAAATCAAACAAACTAAAAGCGCGCGTTAACTGACAGTAACTGTATACAACACCAATAACAAAATGGCGCAAGCGATAAGAAAAGTAGAATGGAGAGTTTCGCATCTGTAGTAATCTGTGTCAATGGTAAATATTGTCATCGCAAAAGTGAATATAACAAAGCACTGTATTCAAAACGGAGTATCAGAATGGAAACAAGAGGGAACCGATTATACTGGAGCGGACACATCATGATGATGAAATAAATAAATATAATGGTAAATGATGACATGAAGGTGGAACTGAACACTTGTAGAACAGTGGGAAGACCTTTCAAAAGATCAGAGAATATTATACTGCTCAAGAGAGTCTGGATCATTTTAAAATATGATGTTTTCCAAACAATTTATGAACACCTTAATTTAATAAAGAGATTGCTCGTGATTAGAAAGGTTTCGTTCTAATTCTTGTCCACGGCCTTTGATGATAACCTGATATTTTTTAGAAAACAGATTTCATAATTTTTGAAACTTGAGTTAGTAATCTTCGAGAAAATTTAACTGAAAACTATATTACCTAACTAAAGGAGTTCAAGCGTTCTAATGTTTCAACACTTATTAAAATTTAGGAAAGTAAAATTTTTGACATAAGTTATTAATTTGAATTATTTATTAAATATATTTTGAATTTTAATAAAAAAAACTCAAACGCAATTATGCAAGATATTAGTTGTTTAATTTTTTACTCAAGCTATTTTTCGATTTATGAAAGCATGTTTTAAGGTTACATTTTGGTACTTAGTTTAGTAATATGTCACCCAACCATTTCTTAGTAATTAGTCTGACTGTTATAATATATGTATATATGGTTCCTGACGCTCCTATCTGAAGCATAGGTCTTCCATAAAACTTCGAAATTTCTTCGTATATCGCGAGTTAAGTGTTTGCGTTCGCCTGCAACTCTCCGCTGTCATTAACTTCTTTCAAAGTGAGGCTGTGCCAAGTATCAGCAGTCTTGTCCAGAGGCGTATCAAGGGTTTGGAAGACAGGACACGTGCCATGGGCGCCGTGTTTTATGAGGCGTGTTCACTGAAACGGCATTTATTTATTTATATATTTGCCTTACTTTTTGCTATGTTTGTTATATGAACGTTCCATTGCGGTTGGTCATGAAATTTTGGAAGATGAAAATGGGTCATTCTGCAGCTCGCTTGCATCGTTGAACGGAAGCACCGTTAGTATGATTTGCCTCAGATGCCAAAATAACGGCTCTAAGATCCGGTTTTCCTTTTTTCTTACCCTGGGCGCCATTTTGGCTCGCTAAGCCTATGGTTCTGTCTCACTTACGACTTATTTGAGGTATTTTCCGAATTTTCTTTTACAGCTTCAAGTGCCTCTTGTAACGCATGCCCAATCCATGAGCATTTTCGTCACTAATTTCGTTTACAATTGATTTGACGTTAGTTCTATTATACAGTTCAACATTCGTGATTTTATCTAGCCAAAAACTAATATTCTACGTAAAAATTTATTTACAGAAATATTTACTTTATTTAAAGTTGTTTTAGGTATCCAAGTCATACATCCGTAAAGGAGTACTGGAAGAATGTTTAATTTTAAAATTTAAGATTTCCGTAGATAAATAATACTGTGCAGAACAGGATTGCTTCTTATATTTCGGGATTGCGCTAAACTGTGCTGTCATCTGGCAACTGCGGTTCTATCGTAAAATTTGACATTTTTGACGGTATACGTACTCAGAACGTTTTGACGTACGAGCGCTATTTGTGTTGTTGGCAGTAACTTGAAAAAATTCATCTCGGCTAAAAATGGAATTAAATCGTGAAAATTTTCGAGCGATTATTTTTTTTTCAATTTTCGACCTGGATTAACCCAACAACAGTGCATCGATAGACTTAATTCACTTTTGGCGGTGAAGCACCACCAAGGACTACTGTTTATCGATGGTTTGCCGACTTCAATCTTGGCCGTAGTTCGCTGAAGGACGAATTTCGTGAATATCGCAAAAATCGGTTGTTGTTCCGGAAAACATTGATGCTGTGCGTGAACTGATACTGCAAGATCGTCATGTGACTTATCGTAAAATTGAGGTATCCTTGGGCATTAGTGGAACCAGCATACACTCACTATTACATGAACATTTGGCCATCAAAAAGATTTGTTCGCGTTGGATCCTACATAATTTGAAAATCGGAGTGGAAAATACTTCAATCGGATGGAAAAAGTCCTTCTAAAATTGGTTCAGACTCATGCAAAAGTGTACTGATCTTCATGGAGAATATTTTGAAAAACAATAAACAAGCCACTTTTGTTGATAAATAATTGTTTTTGATCTCAAATCCAGAAATATAAAAGGCAACCCTCGTATATGTGCTTTGATTATTTTAATTTTTACATCCTGTTGTAATAATATTTGTTAATATAGTTTTCCGTGCTTTTTGGATGTTACTACGTTGTTCTTACGAAGACTCATTAATAGTTAAAATATTAAATTTTTAACTATTAACAAAATATGTTTGTATACTGTGTTCACTTTTGCAAAAACAAACTAAGAGGAAATTTTGATTTCAATAAGTTGCACCTTTGAAATTGTATGCCATATTGGTATTAAAAAATGATAAAAATCACTTCCATTACTTTCTTAATATATCATTCCATTTGATGTATGTCATAATGAAAAATTATATCTTTATTATAATGATCATAACTAATAAATCTGAAGTCTGATTTACAGTGTAAAGAATTTTTTTAAATTACATTTAAAGTCAATAATACACTATAAAAGTAACCAAAAGAAACAGATCTGGTTTGTCCTTACAAAAGTGAACACAATATATTCATTTCTAAATAATTTGTTATAGTCTAAAAGAAAATTATTGCAAATTATTGCATAAAAATGTGAAATTCTAGAAGTATTTTAAGAAAATATTGGATTAAATCGTTGACATTTTTACGCGACAATGTTATTACGCGAAAAACTTATATAATAAAATTAAGATTTAAAAAATTAAATTAATTCTTAGGAGGACAAAGGAAGGTCAAGATTGCTAATTATCCTTTGTGTACAAATCATTATTTCCCATAATGCATTATTTACAACTTGGCATCACCTTCTTAAGACAAATAACTAAACGAGGAACATTTTTAGTATTACCGACTGTGACAAACATATTACTTTATGAGTAAACCATCATAAAATATATGTTCATATTGTCTTCTTAATAATTAAGAACTACCAATAATTTTCTCAAGTTTCACAATAATACTTTAATAGTGGGACTAATTTTTTAGATCACACAAATCCTACTTATTGCTTTGTCAAATCCCAGGTCTTTAAATCAAAAAATCTAAAAATTCCCAAAATCTATATATCATATATACCGGTACATCGTTATCATTGGCTCTACAGCCCGAAGTGAGCCTTGAGCTCTTTCAGGATACGTCGCCATTATGATTTGCTTTGCACGGCTTTATTATCATGTTCCACTCCGATTTGCCAATGTAACTTTTGTCTTCCAACTTTGCGCTTTCCAATCAGTTGAACTTGTAGTATGCGTCACGTAGTTTTGGTTTCGTTCATCCTCTTAATATGTCCAAACCATCGGAGACTTAGTTAGTCTTTGTATAATCTGTACGTCAAAACTCGCTATATATTCTCTCAGATATTTCATGCGAAGAAATTTCCAAGATTTTTTACGCGTTCTGTATCATCCTTTCTGTACTCATCATCTTAATCACGTGTTCTATCCGTTAAACCAATTCTTACCTCTTATCCAATGATGCAAGTAGTCTGATCGTATTAGTCTACTGATTAGAAGCCAATGATTCTTGTCCAACATCGTGCTATTGATTAGGAGCTACTGATTAAAACACGTAAGGAAGCACAGGTGGCATACCATTTGTGACTCTTATAAATTCGAAATGCGATTTGTTAACTTGAATAGAGCTATAAAATTCCGAAGGTCGAAATATATCCTATCTAGTAACATGTGCCATCTGTAGACTTTGGAAGTTTACAGCTTTGTTAAAATGACAAAGTGCGTTCAGAATAACACGATTTATAACTGATTTTTAATGAAAAAACGATGCTAATTTAAAAACTAATTTCAGTTATTCTCCATTAAAGTTTTCTAACAAATAAGATAATTTCATAAAACGGATACTTTTTATGTCTGAATGAAATTTTTGCCTTTGGAACCAAAACTTTCTTTCGTCATTTATTTCTTGTGTTTCGATATAATCTTGTGTGCCTTTTGTAACATCTAACAGTAATCTGCCATCATTTTCACTTCCCATCTAAGCCAAATTTAGAATATATCGTATTGCCTAATTGCCTATATGGCCTAATTTATCGAAAAATGGCCGAAATAGATATAAATAGTATACATTAAATTTTTGAAACAATAACTGAAGGTCTTTATTTATTTTATTTTTTTTCTCTTTCAAGATATTTCAAAAAGTTGGTTCAAATAATAAAATTAATATTGTTAAAATTATATCATTTAAAAATATTTTATCCATGATATAATAATATAAATTAATTATATTATTCTCATTCACACAGAATGCATGATATTATTAGCAGCGGCGGCCGGTGAAGCATGTTTAGGAGGGAAATCAGCATGATCGGACATGCTCGTGCTTTGTCGTTGCTATACTATTGTTGAGCGATATAGTACGAGCTTGTCTGATCATACCAATTGCCCTCCCAAACATGCTTCACCGACCGCCGCTGATTATTAGTATATTCCATCACAAAACCGTTTTCACGCCTGAATACTGCAATTGAAATATGCATAGAAGGAACAAATTTTATTTGATAAATATAAACTCTACTTATTTTCTGCACCATGTAATTCAGATAATATAAAAATTTTGTCCCCAAAAAAATGCATCGCAGACCTGAGCGATATTGGGAGTGTTTCCACCTAAATATTGAAAAACATTATTCCACACCGTGGTATTGAAAAACCAACGCTGGTTTCTATATTCGATCGTTTAACAAGGACACAAGAGATAATTATTTAAAGGTATACAAACAAATATAGTCAAAATAGTGTAGACACGACGAATCCGTTTAAAATGTTGCTGAATAGCACGTGTCAAATAATTATTGAAGCACAAATAAACACATTTGTCCAGCTGACAAACACTCTAATTACCTGGCATACTATGATTAGCTCGTAACTTTATGAGAAAATATAGCAAGAAATAGTAACAAGATTGATATTGTCTTTTAAATTACATATAATTAACCGTAGATGAATATGCATTCTCAGAAATGATATATTAGCAATGATTTATACGGGTAAAATAATTTGTTTAAAGTACAATTTTACATGCATATAAAAATAAATAATATGACAACTTGGAATTTTTGTTACGTCTATGGATGTTTGAATTACTGATCGTTTGTAGACGTAAATTATTTGTTAAATTATATAATATAAATATTGACTGTAAAAATATGTTTTTGAATATATATTGTTATTATTTTGAAATTTCTCTTAAACTATTAGGAAGTATATTAACAAGGTTGTATTTCACGGCAACATTTTTATAATTTTTTATATTTGGCTTTAAACTATACTTGTTAATGGTTTTTTGAAGGGCATTTTATTAAAAAGTATAATAAAAAGCTTATTACTTTAAATTATATATAAGTTTAAATATAGACTTTCAAAGATACAGAGTGTTTCTATTCATTGAATGTCCATTTAGTTTATATTTGCTGCATGCGTATTATAAAATGAGGGCATGATGCTATATACATAATTGTTAAGCCTCGTTTATAATAGGTCCATAGCACAAGCGCATTGCATATTATTCGTTTCTTAGCTCTGAACTTAGCTTAGAACTGTAGGCTATGCCAAACGATTAAGCCGAACTATACGGAATTTTCATTTTCGATAGTTTGTCATGTGCTCACGTCTTAACGATTGAAGTGGGCTTTTGCTAATCAAATAAATAATTAACGAATACAACTTAATAGTTGTCTTGTAATCAAGAATTATAGAAGAATAGTTGTGATTTGCGTTTGTTTACTACACAGGAATTAATTTTGACAAGAATATTGCTTAGTCAAATGATGTTCATTCAGTTTGAAACTGTATATCATAGGATTTCTACTGCAAACAGATTTTCTGAATAGGAATATGTATTTAAAGAAAAACAGTATATTAACTGTAATAACTATAGTCGAAATGTATATTATCAAAATTCACCATCCAAATGTTCGTAGAACTTAAACGGAAGCAATTTGTAATATCATCATTATTATCGTACATATATATTTAGCTACAGTGTGTTAGTGATTTTGTAACAGTGTGACGTCATTTTTCCTAAGTTTCTCGTGATTGGCTAACTGGGAAACAGGGTGTTCCCAGTTTGACTTGATTGACAGGTATTTTGCAGATATATTCTCTAAGAATCTACAAATATAATTACATACATAAATGTCTAGGCTTTCGTAGGCATAAACCAGAGACTCCTATATCCTTTGACCGGTATGAACAATATTTTGCAGATTTATTCTCTAAGAATCTGCGGATAAAATAACATACAGAAATATCTAGGGTTTCGTAGATATAAATAAGAAACTCTAGACACTCCTATATTCTTTGATCGATATGAAAAACATTTTGCAAATTTATTCTTTAAAAATCTGCGGATAAAACATCGTATAGAAATATCTAGAGTTTCGTAGGCATAAATAAGAAACTGTAGACACTTCTATATTCTTTGATCGATATGAAAAATATTTTGCAGATTTATTATTTAAAAATCTGCGGATAAAATAATCTATAGAAATGTAAAGGGTTTCGTGGGCATAAACAAGAAACCCTAGAGTACTCCTATATCCTTTGACTGATATGAACAGTATTTTTCAGATTTATTTTCTAAGAATCTACGAATATAATTACATACATAACTGCCTAGGGTTTCGTAGCCATAAACAAGATACTCTAGATACTCCTGTTTCCGTTGACCGATATGAACAATATTTTGCACATTTATTCTCTAAGAATCTACGAATATAATTACGTAAATAAATATCTACTTTTTCGTAGGCATAAACAAGAGACTGTAGATACTCCTGTTTCCTTTGACTGATATGAACAATATTTTACAGATTTATTCTCTAAGTAACTGCGGATAAAATTTTATATATAAATGTTTTGGATTTCGTAGGCATAAACGAGAAACTCTAGACAAGCCTATATCCTTTAACTGATATGAACAATATTTTGCAGATTTATTCTCTAAGTATCTAAGAATATAATTACATATAGAAATGTCTAGGGATTCGTAGGCATAAATTAACGTTTCAAATTATTTTTAGTTTTAACAATATAAATGTAATGTACTAAGTAAAAATGAATCGTTTTCTCATCTTAAAAAGTTAATGAATCAATAATCTAACTATATAATTAGCAAGTGTCTGTATGTAGTGTCGGTAACATTATGACGTAAATTTTTATAACGTTCTCGTGATTGGCTGACAGGTTATGCCCTCTCCCGTGATTAGCTAACTGGTGATATCCTGTCCCATGATTCGCAGACTGGCGACGAATTTAGGATACGTCAAAAATAAAACCAAATACACATACAAACAATTGAAATTTTTATATCATAAATCCGTAATTGTTGACGGGTAATAAACCTAGTTATTTATAAATTGCATTCATTTACTCTTTCTTCAAACGTGGGTCATTTCAACAATGGATCTTTTTGACATTTAAATCGTTGCTTTATATTTTGTAATAATTTTTTCCCGCTTATGAATGAATGAAGATGATTCACACCATATCTGAGATTTAAAGACCAATAGCTAAACGCCAGATTGAAACAATAAGATTGGATTTATGAAGCGTTTTTTTTTTTTTATTTTAACATATTTATTTATTTATTTATTTTTTTTGATGAGCAGATATTTGTTTGTATTTATGGAGGGATATGTTTTTTAGATGTTTTAAAATTTTTCCTATGTGCGGGTCAAATTTCAACTCTCTAGGTTTAGCAGTTAGGCTACAATTTTTACCGAACAGACATACAGATAGACGACAAAATGACGGTTTAAGGGAATTTTGGTAATATCTACAAAACCCTAAAAAACGTTTAAAATAAGAAAACAAATAATTTTTGTTATATTGAAGTTAAATTGCTCTAAAAATTAATAAGATGATAAAAGATATGTTAACAATATAATAAACTATAAATAATTTTTTTTAATCTATTTATTATTAATTTACAGTTATTATTATAATCATTAATCTAATTTTTCAATAATATTAACGTTATTTACATTTCATTACGGAAATATAGTTATGAACGTAGTTCGTTTTGCATATTTGACATGTCACAAGTAATTAAATATAATAATGAAACCTTAAGGCAGAAATAGGTTTGGTCACAACAACAAAAAATCCGTAAATGATTGACACTGTTAATATAACATAAACGGCCTCGATAAATGAAAAACAACTGTCACGACTTCATTATAAAACCTTAATCAAGAAAATATAACCTATTTAACTAAATTTTAATGCAATGATTAGACACCCTGTGGTGATTTAAGAAGAGCCAAATTTGGTAGATAATGCCGCGTTAATATCAATAGAATGAAATAGAAATGTGTGACTAAATACTAAGTTTACGTAAGGGGAAAGTGAACTAACGGAACGTAATTATGCACGGTATGAAAAACTTATTTGAAGTACATCGAGTGTCTAGCAAAAAGAAACAATATGGGTTAGAGCTGTTGGTAATGTTTTTATTAACTTTTCGATAGCAGTCACTTTTTTATAAATGTCAACCGCTTCAGTTATTTAGTTTTTAAGGAATCAATAAACAATTTATCTTTTTATAAATATACAAGGAAGATGAATTAATTTAGGTCCTGTAAATTTCTATTTTATTGGGCTCCTCTTTAAAACCCAAATTCTCCACATGTTTGAATATTGCAGTCCTAAACTTCTAAATGTCTTACAAAGCCTAAGCTACCCTTCGTATATATGGATCATATGAACGAAGACTGTATTTTTCTGAGTTTTTACTATGTTTTGTTATTAGAAACATATGCATTTCACTGTATATTGTATGTTGGTTGCGAAGACCGTACGTTTGTGTTGGTAAAATTATTTTAAGTAAACAAACTTGTACAAACGGGCATAGGCTACGAGGACCGTACGTTTACATGTATTTAAATTGAGTTTTCTCAGTCACGTAAGTATTATAAATTAAACTAAACATTATTGTAATTCAAAATGTAAGCCAATTTTTTCTATAACTGTAACAAATGTTGTTTGTTTCTCCAGATCCTTTTAATAAACAAATAATAAGTATAACTTTACGTCTATAGTATATATCAGTGGTTCTCAAACTTTTTTGGTTCATGGCGCCCTTAATGTATCAGGATTGTTCCGCGGCGCCCCAAGTCAAAATAATGGTCTAACTAACGCAGTTTGAGAAATATTAGAATATATTCGCGGCGCCCCTGTTGCCCAGCTGCGGCGTACGTTTTGGGAATCGCTGGTATATACGTTAACGAATTCTTAAATAAGAAGTGTACACAATGTACTTTAAACTCCATTCGTGACGCGGTTTTCCTTAAAAAGAGCTCATATCGAAAGGGTTCATAGGTCTGTTCGTAGAGTAACTTCTAAAACTGGGTTCAGATTACGAAGCTGATCCTGTAATGTACCTTGTACCGTAATGCTCGCTTGAAACCTATGTGTCGCGCCCGTCTTGCAACCTTCCTGTGAACAGTTCGAGAGTAGATCATGCTACGAACTTAACCAAAATATTAAAATTTCAGTTAAAGGGTATTCTAGATACACAATGTAACTCATTTTATGCTAAGTTTCGTAGAAAAAAATACTCCGGTATTACTAGGTTATGATATGTTATGTTAGGATACATTTTACATTCTAGTTTTATTAATTCTTGTTAAAACTTGTATAACACCTATACATACATATATACAACACACACAAAATCTTGAAGAAGCTAAACTGAACGCCTTTGCGTTCGCGACAAAAACCGACACACAGCAGATTAGCGCTTTGCGAACCGTTCGATTTGTGCACATTACGCGGTACGTTACAGGTTCGGCTTCGTAATCTGGACCCAACTTAACGGTTTCATATCATCTGAGAAATTTTAGTACATTCCTACAAACTCTACGCCTCAACCAGTTTGTTAAGAGTTTCGTGATCCTACATAATTTGTAAATGGGGGGGTCTATTACAGGTGGTCGTGACCCATATAAAGATTACCATTGCTTTATGGTACTGTATGAACGATCTATAGTTGAAAACCAATGTGAAGTATAAATTTTCACACATTTCAGAATTTTGTAGGTCTAATAAGTGACAGTATTGTTGGGTACATATTTAATCGTAATCAAAATCTTTTTTTTTTCTTGGAAATCATTATATTATATGTATGTTACAGTACTTTAAGCGTTAAGCGGTTTAAATTGTTAAGCACAAGCGGTGTTAAGCACAAAAAAATATATTTCATGTGAGATATATACAATTATTGACAATTTGACAATTGGTAACTAAAAAATAATCTGTTGAATAATGCATTATTCTGAATTTTCTTTAGATGTTTAAATTAATCTTACTGGGTTATACAGTTAGAGATAACATTTTTGGCACATTTTTCATAAGAACTAATTTAAAATAGAAAGTAAAAAAAAATATCAGGAACTTTCATTTTGGGTAGGGTATCACCCTAATAGAAGTTAAAAAAAAAAATTCAAAAGATTCTCAACATGTCAAAGAACCAAAAGGCTACATATCTATCGTACAGACAAACAGATAGATAGACAGACGACAGACATACTGTGAGTGACGGTATAAGGATTTCTTGATTTTATTATATTTTTATAAAAATACTAGCTGCTGAGCTGAATTTCTGGAGATGATCAGCTAAAGCACTGTTTTCCAATCACTAGTCCGCGGTATTATCTAAACGGTTCACGAAAACTTTAACAACAATTTACGGCTACTAGCACTTCTATATAAAATTATAATTTTTTATGAGTTTACTCGGTCCGAGAGCGATTCGGTACGATTCTTGTGGTCCACAGAGTCATGTTCGAGTTCAAGATATGTCGTTGTATGAAACAATAAATGATTAAAATAAAAATTCTTTATAAAATAATATTTCCATCTGTCTGGAAATTGGATATTTTACCAGTCCGCGGTAAGTTTTGCGTTGAGATGTACTTAGCTAGAGTTTAAATCAGATAAACCTGATTTAAAAAAATATTGTATATTCACTGTTTAAAGCGTATATTTATGTATCAACTTATTATCTATAATATTTCAATTATTTAGTGATAATTAAATTATTTTGATAGACTTATATTTTATCGATAAATTGAATATAACATTAATTGAAATACAGATTGGATAATGTCGAAATGGCATTTTAATCCGTTTATAAATCTCAATTTAGCATTAATCATATCCATATCGAGTAATATTCTACAGCTAATTGTCTGTTGGCGTAAACATGAATGCAAATTTATGAAACAAATGTTGTAATTTATTGAATGATATTAATTGTCTCGTGTGTTACTGGTATTGCGCTGTCATAAATTGCACTATTAATGTTGAATAGAATTATGCTGTATAAGTAAATTTCTAAATAAGATCGCCAAATTTTCTAACTTATGTTACCTGAACAAATTTTTGTGGAAATTATTAATTAGTGAGCAATTATTCATTATAGCACTGTGTAAGGAACTTTGACTCTAAGGCCCGATCTTTCCACCTTCTGTTAAACTTCTGGATAACTATCTGATAGATAAAGTTATCTGATACTTTATCTGTTGAATAAATGTCATCCCGTCTTTCAATTAAAATTTATCTATCAGATAGTTATTTGACGGATAATTAGACTGAATATTGAATCCTCAGATTGGTAACATTGAATGTGTAACTGAAATAGTGGTTGAGAAAGAATTTGTTTTTATTTCTCTATGAAAATAAATAAATAAATAGGTAACCCGACAGCTGTCAAGCCATTTTTTGGTTATAGTCATTAATAAAATTAAATTTATGTATGCGTTATACAAGATTTTAGCAATTATTAATGTCGTAAACATGTAATAAAATTGGAGGAATGAAAAATAAATAGTAGATATTAATAATAATTGTTCTGCGTTTATTTAATTTTTTAATTTTATTATGATTGTTGTAAATACAAAATATTTTACAATAAATTTGAATATAAGAAATCAACTCATTAAATCTGAGTAATCAGTTTCTTCTGGTACGTCTCCGACACGGTACTGATCTTTTGGGGGTGGTTCTTCATATCCACTTTTGTAATATTAGAATTACTAAACATTGTATTGTAAAGCGTGGATCTCGGCTAACATTTAATACAAAATTTCCTTCTCGACACCTGTTTACTTCAGCCTTTTTTTCCCAAAAGAAATCAGTTTTACTAACATTTCATGCAAGGCTGTAACCACTCGTGGATACAGGGCAATTTCGTAAAATACTATTTGAAATTTGAGTATTTAATTTTCCGTACAAGGTATACAAATAAAATTAGAACAGAAGCTGTATATTGCACGATATACTTTTTGCATATTTTTTCTCATTGTGGACTAGTGCATTGTTATTTTAGAGTTAAGGCATTATTTCTATTATTAATAAAATTCAAACAAATTATATTTTTTCAAGTCAATTTTGTAATTTATTGTTCCAAGAAATCATTTAACTTTTTGACAGTGACAGCACTTTTTTGTTACTTATTCGCTGCTTTGACTACCGAATAACTTATCTGCCAGATAGCATAGTTTATTCGTAGGAATAACTTTATCTGAAGGTGGAAAGACGCTGTATTGTTTTTATCTGTCAGATAACGTTACCAGCCACTTTATCTGAAGGTGGAAAGACCGGGCCTAAGAACGCCAAATTTAAGACAGCGTAAAAATATAAAAATTACGATTTTACTATACAATTTTGCTCTATTGTGAAAATTACTTATACTTATCGTACCTAGTGGGTTGTTTTTGCTACCATATTGAATCTGTAGCGGTTTATAAATAGATGGTGCGGGCCAAAATGATTGAACTTTGGTACAGATTATATATGTTAGTGGTATTCCATTATCATCAGGTACATATTTTTTCAACAAAAGCACTAGATTAATAATTCTTATGTGCGCAATAGGGGGCGTTTGAAGACAAGGGCGATAGACTGCTCAAAATATAACATAGCTTATATAGATTTATATTTCAAGTTTAGTGAAATGAATTTGCAGCTGAAAGGAGATGAATTGAATTTGATTAAAACGAAGGTTGTTACTTCTGTATGTAGCTATATATTAAAGCTTTTTTAGAGAGATCCGAAAGATTTGATGATATTCCCGCCATGAAATTTTTAGATTTGATTTTAAACTCAAGTACAAGAAGAATAAATTGAATTCAAAACCAACGAGGAATTGGTTCAAATTTAAGAACGGGGTTCACCATTTCTGATTAGTACTTCAAATTACAAATATTATATATGAGCCGTTGTGCAAAACTTTCCAATTGCTATTTGCAGTCACATTTAACGCAGTCACATTTAACGTAATATAATGCCGTTACGGACATTTTGACGAAAAAGATAAAAGTTCGACAATTTGTAGTCGCAAATAGTCGAACGGAGTGATTTTTGTTTTTAAGGTATATTAAGTAATCGGTTACTATTATAAACAAATATATATGATAAAATACATTTTAAAATATTAGTAAAATTTAATTTAAAATGTATCATTTTTGATTGACTTGAAATGTAAAGTATGATGAAATATATCCTTTAAAAGGGGAAAGAAAATCAAAATTGTTTGGAAAATACTGCATCAGATTGTTAATTAAAAAATATTTCATGATATAATTGTTAGTAAAGTAAAAGTATTAATTACAAGTTTTTAAACTAAGTTTCTTCATGAAATTTATTTCTTTCTAAGAAAATATTTTGTTAGTTATAAACTTTCAGTTTTCTTTAGTAATTAACAATGTAATTTTATTTTTAAATTTTACAATAATAATAAAATTTCTAATAATCAATAAATTTTTATTAAATAGTTCTTTATTTTCTGATTTCAATACCAGTAAAATTATTTATTATACTATCAATAACATTAAAAGTATTTTCAGGTCTTTTTGACCTACATAAAAGGTCATGAAGCATCTGGAATGTAATTTTGATGTTCTGTTACTTTTTAGTACTATATATGTAATGACTTGCACTCAAAATTTACTTCCATCTTAAGTTGTATTAGAAGTATATGCAGAATGCTAATGATTACATATGAAAGTGAAAGAATGTTTTTTACAATAACAACAATTGGGTCATGTGTCGTATTTTAGTGAAATGCAAATTTTTTAATTGATTTCTTTTTTATTTAAACTATTTAGTAAATAACAAACAAGTAACTAAATAACAAGAAATATTTAGCAAGGAACTATACCTATAAAGAAGAGTACGTTATTAAAATAAACCGAACATAACATAATAAACTCCAGTAAAAAATTAGCCAAAATCAATAAAAAGTCATGTCCACCACGAAAATTAAGTACACAAATAGGTTAAGACAAATAATTGAGAGATATTTTTCACAAATTTAATTAACAGGTATCTCTTCAGTGGGACGTTCCTAAGGTGGTTGATAGAACCCTCTATATATAAACGATACCTTATTGAATAGATATACGTGTCTATTCTCATGGTAGACGAGGATGAATTCAAGCCATACGGACAAAAGATCATTACTTGGTTCAAGAATAATCTAGGTACTGGAAGGTGGCAGTCCGACCACCAGACTAAGAAATTACCTTAGAAAGCCTAACCTAACCTAACCAAAGTGAATATCAAGAATAATATAGAAGGATACTGTAACGAAGGGTTCCAACTACTGAAACACCTAGAACAATAAAACATTTAACGACGCTAAAACCAGTTATAGCGTCCACACCAGAGGGAAAGATAAAGTAAGAGAGAAATAAAAATTTGATTAAAATATGATTTTGTTGACAACTATGTTGTTGAAACAGTAATGTCTTATTGCATTATTAATTTATGTTTGACCTCCAAATATTAAATATCGGAAATGCTAAATCACAAAGTGTTAATATTAAACACGCAAAATTTTTCGTTAACCAAGTAGTTCAAGAATGTCTCCCCAATGTCGACACTTCAATGCCGTTCGATTTCTCAGAAATACATTGGTATAATATAAATACTGATTAATTCATAGATTTCCTCAGATCTAACCTATATTGCCGTGTTTAAATGAAATGATAACTAGATACGATATTTGATATAGTTACATAATTATTTATTATGAAAACGGACCTAGGTCAATAATTAGATTACCATAGAACTGTTTAAATATTTAAGTTGGCTAGTTGGAAAGATTTTTGCACTGATTTAAAATGTAATGTTATTAGTAAAACTGCTAGAAGCAATGATGAAAAGATCAACGAAAATGAAGTAATTGGAAAATGAAAGGACGGATTAATACTGAATTAAAGATAGTATAGCGACTAAATAGGAAGAAAGAATTCAATAGTGTTAAGAAAAGTCTTGTCATAAACTATGTTAACAAATTAAGTTAATTAGTTAAAGATTTTTAACACTGTGACACTAGTTTTAACAAAGCATGTAGTAAGATATTGATAAAATGCAATGAGTAGGAAAATTAAGACTATGAAGAACAAATTAATATAAGTCGTAGATATTGAAAAAAGAAAGCTGGATTCCTTAGAATTATGGTGCTGGCTCACATTTTGCGAATACCGTGAATCCCAAAGCAAACTGACATTTCATAAGAAATTAATATTCCACCAGAATTCATATCTGCCCAAGAAGGTTGATTGAAAGATAAATAGCCCAAATAAATGAATACACTGGAACAAACCCACTTCACTAACCTAATTACTTCGTTTTTTACCGTTTTTTTACCTTTTTCATATATTTTGGAGACATCTCATCCAGCGAAGTTTGTTGATGGTAATGCGTGATTTTGTATAGAATATAATTTAATGTTAACAGATGATTTATAAAACTACAGGTAATTTCAGGCTGCCGTGTATAGTACGTCTGACCTTGACTGTATTTTTGCGAATATCTTAATCCTTAACCACCGTAGAGCGGTCACAATTACTGCTTCGATTAATCAAATAGTTCATATCTTACATCCACTACAACTTAAACAGCCCTTTTAAGAATGAAATTAAGTACATAATTTTAGTTTTGTTTTTTTATTTGGCATGTTTTTGTAAGTGGCATTAAAAAATATGATTTATCAAAATTATTAAACCTTAAAATATCAACGGTCACTATTAACCGCGCTACATGGCATTTGTCACTACGGTTGTTGTTTGTTAAATATTTCTTTCTGAGCATAATTTTTGTGTCAGTTATTACTTTATTATTAACAATATTCTGAGGTTTGGAAAAAATGGGGATTAAATTAATTAAGCGCAATAATGAAGTAAAAAGAATATACCACCATATTTTGTTGCAATCAGCACTCATGTGTGTTACCTTACATTTACAGAGAATGAAATATAGGAGGTTGGATTGAAAGCCGCTGTTCACGTATAAATGGCTCCAGGTGCGTATGCTGTGGGCAGTGACATATGTCTCTTATGTCATTTAAAAGTGTGACTATTTCCTACTAAAATTCAGTCATCAGACACCATTCTTTGTTTACACAAGTGCTTTTCTATAACCGTGATTGTGACGTTCGTGACAAACAACGGCCAGTTCAATTAAAAAGTTCGAAGATGATTCGAAAACTGCAAGCTCTATTGAAAGAAAACCCTGCTTAAAAACTCAAAGAATTGGCTCAACAGCTCGAAGTCGATAAATCAATAATTTCATAACATTTTCAAGCCATGAGAAAGATCTAGACAGAAAGGAGATGGCAGCCACATGAATTGACTAAAAATACCATTGCTAATAATTTAAACAACTCAATTTCTTCAAAGCTTTCAGAAACCGACCCTTAATGATTAATGTATTCACGCATTTTGTTATTGAAATAAATACTCAAAAAACACAAGAGAACAGCGACTTTCAATGTAACTTCAATAATTTAACTAGATTTAAATTTTCTCTTTCAAATGGTAAACATTTCGTGAAATAAATATCTGTAAACTACATGTCATTAATATTGTGAAACTATTTTGCTCAATCAATAATAAAAATAACAACATGAAAATTGCTATGAAATAATTTTACTAATTAAATCATGCCTCGCAGGTATCAATATGTAATTTTTTGGTACTCTAATTTCGTCAACAATTTTTTATTGACTGTTTGTAAGGATCTTGTTTGGAAATTATTACAGACAGAAGCAATTACGAAAACATTCTGCCAAAGTTTTTACTTATTTTGGAGCTGAATAAAAAGTGAGTTGTTTAATTATTTCAACTTGTATGACCGCTTGGTTACATAATAATGTGCTTTGAATTAATTATAGATTGATTGAACGAAATTCAAAAGTTTGACGCGGGTTCATGATAGATATGATACGGCAAAAGTATATTTTCGATATTAATAAAAAGTACTACTATTATTTATTAAAAAATATAACATAAAATTTCGTCAGATGTTTGCTAAATGAAAATAAAAAATATGGTTACAAACAATTCATTTAGTGCGTATCAGCAAATTATAAGTCAATCAGCTATCACATGATAGGAGTGATTGTTAACGACTGGATTAAATAAGAACAAAGATAGGGAAGAAACGACAAAAAAAAGAGTAGAATAACATAACCTTTTCAAGAATTTTATTACCGTGATTTGAATGATTGTTTAACTCATTATTACTATAGCGTGCTCATTATTACCAAGCTTGCGTCAACGCAAAATTTTAAAATTGATTTTTTTAGCTACTTTAAAAAAAGGTTTTAATGCAAATATTTATGTTTAATAGTTCAGTACACTCCATATTTTTTAAAATATCAAAGGTTATTAATTTGTTTACTGATAATAAAAAACTATTTTCAATTTTAGAAGTTTTTTCGGCGATTTTAAAAACTGTCTGTAAATTTCTGATTTACCTTATTTATTGTAAAATTATATAATGAATTTTATCTAAAATTAAGTGTTGAGAAATTAGTCATCGCTGTGTTTATAAAGTGAGAAATTTGAACCATGAAACAGGTTCAAACTTGCCTGTGCGTTGGCGCACGGTTGTGCAAATGCAGTTATTGGTTTCCGTTAGACAACTTATCTCATGTCGCTTAATACAAATGCTGGTGTGCTTTTCTGGGTGTATTTTGCCGGAATTTGTTCATAAATTTAGTTTTTATAACAGAATTGCCAAATACCTGCTGGAATCCACAAAATCTCTTGGGAAAATATCAGGGATTCTTATGACTCAGCATTTGACAAGTCAGCTGAAATCTTGATAGTGCGCTAGAACGATAACAGGATTTATCGTTCACAATTGCAAAACCTCAACCTAACGTGATATTCGATTTCAATAAATTCATGGGCGGTGTTAACTTGCACGATAATGGTATTGTTATTTGTCGAATCCGTATACGTAATAAAAATGGTGGTGACCACTGTATATAAACTTAATTGACTGTGCAATTGTAAATTCTTGAAAAATCTGTAGGAACAGAAGCATAAGCCAAATATCTCAAATAGATTTTTGATCATATATATTGGAGTGGCGCTACAACAGTATGAAGTTTAGGAAGACCACAAAATAATCATTGGCTATGTGAGATACGATTTGATAATATAGGACACATCATCAAAGTTCATGAAAACAAGGGCAAGAAAGAAGGTGCAAGGACAGCATTGAAAAAAATAAATAAATAAAAATTATGTGTATAAAATGTAACGTACGTTTACATCGTGAATGCTTTGTAATGTTGCATACTAAATAAATTTATTCGATATTTATTTCATATAAATTACACCTAACCGGCAAACGTGCCACAAAAAATAAATCATTAATT
Source organism: Liopterus haemorrhoidalis (assembly GCA_963971575.1). Classification (NCBI taxonomy): domain Eukaryota; kingdom Metazoa; phylum Arthropoda; class Insecta; order Coleoptera; family Dytiscidae; genus Liopterus; species Liopterus haemorrhoidalis. The sequence continues at coordinate 116,942,152 of OZ020611.1, forward strand.
TTTTGCCATAAGCACACATCATTTTTTTTTAATTTATTTTACAAAATTATTAGACCTTTATATTCCCAAACTGTTGTTCATGAACCCCTGGAGTTCGTTATAATAATTTCCAATGCTTCGAGATAAAAATTTAAGAATTAGAATTATTCAAGTTTGAAATTAGAATTTTTTTAATTTAATAATACGATATATATTGTTTGTTTAACATTAATCCGACGACAATCTACATTAGACTGCACTGCACGACAAATAGATTAAAGAGAAAAATATTTTTTGATTATCTATAACAAAAAAGTAACATTTCCCACTAATTTAGGATGTATATAAATAAATAAAAACAAAGAGGTTTTAATGGCAACGCAGAAATTCTTTACCAATACCATTATTTTTGATATAGGTGTTAACAGGTACATATATTAAATTCTGTCATATCGGGAAAATCCGTAATATTATAGGGGTCAGCTAAAATAATAGATTAAAATTTTGATACCCGTTACATTGGTTATCTGTTCACCAAGCATGCAGTTGCCTTGCGAACAATTCACTGTGCGTCAGTGTTTAGTGGGTCCTTCTTCATCCTTGGGAGGAATCACTGCTGCACGGCATCCCTCCAAGGGGTCTTCAGCATCCCGCTGACTCCTTCACTGGCTCTACAGCATCCCGCTGAGGCCATATATTGCGCGACTTATTAATTTGCAGCAGTTTTTTCCACGGCAGCCGTCAGGACGGTCTCCACCTATAGGGCGCAGATAAACTTACGGGGTTTATCCTATAGGGCTGACGTCTAGGATTGCTCCAACGGACTGACAGCGCTTGCATTCTACTCCGGGTCGTCAATCTTAGTCAGGCGTACTGCTACTTGCGCCCCATTTGGCATAAGCAGTATCGCGGACTCTTCATCAATTTTAGCAATAACTTCAATGTTCACCTGACCCAGGTCTCCATCCTCTCTTCCCGCGTTCCAAATATTGGATGAAAAGATGGTAGATCAAGCAACTCCCGCAGCCAATTCCTATAATTAAAACCGTGTACATTAATGTTGACTGCATGAATCAGTACTGTTGTGCTCTGACGACTGGTACAGGTGTTTAAAAAGCACTTCGCCCTAGTAATAATTTTCCTACGATTATTGTTATTATGATATTCCATATGAAGAATAGCCCATCACTGTGCAGCCCAAATCTCGAGGCATAAGAACTATAGGTGTCGTTGACCGTATCTGTCCAAGTTGTCTTCGGCGTTGTGTCATCAGATCCCAGGGATAAATTTAGATGTGGAACATGGAGTGTCCAATTTTTGTTTAGTAATTCTGTTAAATTTTCAAAGTCCAAATTATTCTTACTCACTGGGTGTAACTTGAGGCTCCACAAATTTGAACATGCTCCTTGCAGCACATGGATGGCCTTGAAACTAGTCTCTACATCGCTTGCACAAGGAAAACGTTCAGGGATCAGCCGCCGATCAGCCACGTTGAGCGAGCAGTTGCATGGTAGTTTTATCTGTAGTGTTCCAGGCAAACCCAGGAATTTTTCATCCATTTTCTTATCTTCCCCCGGACATCTCATGATGGTGTGTTTCTCTGGGTGTGTAATTATATAAGTATATTCACCTACTTCGGTCACCACCAACGCCGTAGTACTAAGACATTGGAATGAACAGTGACGGCTTAATTCTTCAATCGTTGCACCCTTGTACATTTTGAAGGGACATTGTGATCCATATGTAGCTATGTTGGTGAATCTTGGCAGGTAACACAGTCGGTCTTGATATGATCTGCACTGATGAAAGCCGGCCCCCGTGATGGGTCGCATGTCCTATCCGCTCATCGCCAGGAATTATGGGTCGTGCATTATTCGACAAGTCTCGTTGTACCAGGCAAATGGAGTGGAAAGTGGTTCAATAATCTTCCAGCTGAATTCGTTTTGAACTACTGGAATTTTAATATGAACGGTCATGTGCTTGTTACTGATTGTACAATCGGTGAGGGGTAGTTTGAAGTAATGGGAGAGGTCAGTATTAAATCTGGCGTCAGTGTCTTGGTCGTCACCTTGTGGACTAATACGTGCAGCGGAGTTGGCTATGTTCCACTGCCTCCATATCCAGTTTCTGTTTCATCTAGCCTTTTTGTAACGAAAGTTTAACCCAGTTCCAATATTCATTCGTCATGACAAATATTTCTTCACTACGAAAATGCAGTGTATGCATTTCGTAATCAGGCCACATACGTCAGACGCTGACGAATATTTTTAATCAGACAGCTGACCGTCACAATGTCTAGATGTCGTAATCCTGACCTAGGTTAGCCATGTGACAATATTTCAGTGGTTCACCAGCTTGCAAAGTTTCGGAACCACTATTCTAGATTATAATTTATGGAAATATTTTTAACGAAAAATGCATCCATTTTCTTAATTGACTTTAGTCAGAACTGTATATGCATGCCTTATTTCCACTCTCTAACTCATTTGGCTAAAATTTCACCGGTAGTCACCTCGGACAATTGAGCAACAAAAGAAAAATATTTGTGTAACTGCTGGAGCAAATATTAAACGTGCAAAAAAGTAATGTAAAATAAATGAGCGTGGCTATACGTCACGGCTAGAGGTGGTCATTTGTTATTTGACCACATTATATTCCATACATAATTGCGAAGTCACAATCAACGATAATAATAAGAAAAAAAATAAATAAATAAATAAATAAATTTAATACAAATCATTTTTATTAAAATTTTATAAATTTAAATAATTTAATTACATCTTTTTAATTAATTTCGATGCTATCAGAATCATATAAAAACAGAAATAGTATAGAAAATTTTCTATTGAATACATAATACTTTAACTGATATTTAAATAAAACTATTTGGAAAAATCTAATGTCAATAACATATTCATTAGTGTACCTACTACTCAAAATATTTGGATGACTAAGACAATCCAAATGTCCTAATTTATATTCTATAAACACAACAGACTATGTTTACGACCTAAAATGGGACTTACAGAAATAACGAAAACTTTCGTAAACTTGAGACGAAGAATTTATCTAGAATTACAGTCAGTTTTATTATTATTAATAGCAATTCAGTTTTAATATTTAAAACCACTGTGTAATTAAAAATGAGTTGTGAAAACATTTAATTACCGTACATATGAAGTAGTGAAAATGATGTCATAGTAAATATTCCTTCCAAGCAATCAAATGACTTCTCCAACAATGTATTTTTTTAAATTTAATGAAAATATATTTATTTTGATATTGTTTGATTTTATTATGTTTACCACATTTTGCGGAGCCAGTAATTCAGTTAATTGTGACAGTTAATTAGTTAAAATTTTTGGCGCACAGTAACGATGAAGATTTGCGCCTAACAGTGCCCATTTAAATGACTAGAGCATGTATTAAAAATAATAAATTAAACAATAAATAAATAAAATCTTACACACATACTCGATAAAAGAATCCTTGCACGGCGAAACACAAATAAATGCAATAAAAGTCTGTTCGAAAAATTGAACTGACTCAGGGTGATGTTAACTGACTGTAAAAGAGCAAATTACCATCGAATATCGCAGAAATTGGCAAGACACATTAAAATAAGGTGCAAGACTTCACACATAAAACAATAAATTCGTTTCTATCAGGAAGAGCAGCCTGTCCCTGACGTCACCTAAAGCAACTGACAGGTCACAGCACAGGCTTAACCTCTTCCCGACATCCCCGAACTGTACAAACTGAGTTAAAATGTGTAACACAGACAAATCTGTGTTACATATCACAAATTGGTGGCTTTTCACATCGAAGGAGGTGTCCATGAGTCAACCAACAGTAGCCAACGGAAGCGTGTGATGGCGGTTTTCTCTCTGCGGTTTATTACCAGGCAATAAAAGGATATTTCTACTGTTTACAATTAATTTTTCGTGTTACATTGAGTTAAATCTCTGTATAATACGAGGGTTACCTTTTATGTTTTTAGAAACGACCATTAGATGGCAATATTGAAATGTGTCATTACTATAGTGCGTTCAAAGGTGAGTTTGCAGTATAGCTCTTATGGGAAATGGGAGCGGTGTTGCCAAATGTTGTAAAAGTGTCAATTGTGTCAATTATAATAATATGAAAAATTCGTATGATTTACAAAAATCTACTCTTATAAAACTCAAAATAACACTCAACAAAAACAAATGGCCATTTGTAGAATACTGTGTCTTCACAGTTCAGCGCGTTTTAGAGCTGGCAACGTCGACAAGCAAGAAAAGGATAGCGTCATTGAGTAAACCCATTAGAGAGTATAAAAAAGAACTACTCCATATGCCCTGTACTGCAAACTCACCTTTGAATGCACTATATATGGTAAAAATTGACATTTCAAGTTTGTGAAATAATGGATATTACTCGTAAAGGTTTTTGTTGGATGATTTTTTTTTTTTTTTGTAGGGTTAGCTACGCATTTTGTTGCATTTGCCAAATACGCAAATATGTGTCTATTTGTTTACAGGATGACGTACATAATTTAATTTGTTTATTTACAATTACATAATATTTTTTTTTACAATTTAAAATCTCCAATTACATGCAAATTCGCTGCAAATTTTAATGAATTGTTACTTATTTTAATTTAGACTGTTTTGTATTAAAAAGTTTTGAGAACTATACTGTTATGGATCTTTTAACACGAAAAAATATTTGTTCCCATCGTTTCATGTTTACGGTTTCCACTATAACTTTGTTAAAATCAGACTTCAAGTGTCTGCTCTGACGCATCGTTACTATCACCAAGAATACTTGCTGAATATTACAACAATTCATCCAAAACATGACCCGGTTGTTTTTTAAAAACAGCCACTTTAAATGTTGTTTTTAAATCAGTGTTTATTGTAGCTTAATTAAAACTATAAATTCACCAGTCAATTAATAGCAGTTTGTACAAGGTATCAATATAGAAATGTCGCACACATTTTTACTTTCATTTTAACAAACAACATATTTCCACATTGCGTAAACATATTATTTTTTTTTCTTTTCTTAATTTACATAGAAACTAGCTGTTACACATATTCAGCTCTATAACGGAATATAGTAACTGTCTGTAAGATATAGCTACAGACGTCTATAAACCGTTAATCAGAGACTGAAAGTGATTGTAACATATTTTGGAAAGTGAATTTGGTCCACAATATTTTTTTTCTAATCCTCTTCAAAGGAAAGTTTTTAAAATATTTCATTAGCACATGGATTTTAATTTATTATTTTTGTGAAACAATATTTAAGTTTTATATTTTTCATTGACTAATGCTAATATAAAATATCTATTTGCTAATTCTCAGAAGGAGAGTTGAGGTTTTGGAATTTGCAGATTTTACAAATATATTAGTAAGTTAATAAGAGTTATTATTTGAATGACTTACTGGAAAAGTAGTATATATGACACTGAGATAGGTGTCTATAGATTTTGTCAATAAAATATAGTTACAGTCAGAAAAAAAAAGTATAATTCTCGGTTGCATAAAATTCTTAAATCTAGATATAAGCTAAACTCGATATAAAACACAAAAATACAAATTTTTATGGAGTTTTAGCTTATATCTAATTTTAAGACTTTCGTGCAACTGGGCATAAGTGTTTAAAGTTACTTGTACTGATATGTAACAACTTTAAGCATTTACAGAAACTTAGTTGTGAATTTTAGATTAATGCATTTGTTGTGAAACAGTCGCTTGTACTAGTTTTCCGCTGAGCCAATTATAAGCCTAAATCTACGTGATCAAATGAACTTAACATAGAAACTTGCAAACATCTAGGATTTATATAAATTATATTAATGCTGCCATCTGTGTGGCCTGGAGAAACACCAAAATATGACTTCAAAATATGGACATCAAACAAAATTAGAACTAAAACATCTTTTTGGTTTCTATCAAATCATCCGAAAGAATAAACTTATTCGAGTACTTAAAACGAAAAAAAGGGCAGATGATTATAGTATATAGGACATGTGATGAGCATAAAAGATGACAGAATTGTAGCGGATCCGGAAAAGTAGATTGCATGATCCCGATTAGCCAGTGGGAACACCTCATAAAAAATGAAGAGATAAGTTGAGAGAAAATCTAGCGAGTGTTGGTATACAATATAAAGTACAGAACTATTACTAAATAATTATTAAATGAGGCAAAATGGAAGTTTCTTTTAACAAAGCCCTTTCTTTTTTCATGTAAAAAATATGCCTACGCAAACTACGCCATTATAGAATTTTTAATGCGAACTCCCTAAAATACTTTCGTGAACCCCCAGTTGGAAACAGCTGGTCTAGAGCAGGGGTCGGCAAACAGCGACATTACGATTTTATGCGACCAATAAGAAAATATAATGTTTTCTTTTCTTATCCAGCGGTTTCTTATGCCGTAGGCGTATTTACGTCGACGTAAATACGTGTAAACAGGCGTAAACAAGAATTTAAGGTCGTGAAAAATAGAAATTACAAGAGGAAGTATGTCCCATAAAAAAAAAATGTTATTGAATGAAAATAAAAAATAAAAACATTAAAAATCCTATCAACAAATTCAGATATTGAAAAAAACAAACAAATTCTATGCATAACTTTTTAGTACGAATTAGTTATTTGAAAATTTGGGAAAATGGTAAATTGCCATTTGCCTTTTGATTAATTATATTTTCATAAGGATCTTCATCAAACTACTGGCACATAAGTATCGATATTTTTAAAGTTTTGAACTGAAAAATAAAATATGCAGATCGGTAAAAAAAACCAAAGGGTAAAAAAGGCCCATTAACAACCTTGAAAAGTCAATATCTATTCTACAAACTTGACCTGGAACCCTAATTTATTACAAAAATCATTTACCATTTTTACAGACCTTTCCTCGAATAGTTTCACTTTTAAGATGAGTAATATTCAAAGTAAAAGTAATACCTTATCGATACGTAAATATATAATCGTATCACTGAAAGTGTAATGTAGCTTAGTGTTTGCATCGAATGAAAACGAAATTTTATCTTGTAGATAGAACTGCTAGACTTTCATTTTAACACACTTTTACTCAGGCGCTAGCTGCTACTGCATGCATGCTCGTATATTCAACGCGCGATAATTTTTATAGTGAAAAATGTCTTATATTATCTCATATAATTAATGGTTATTAATTAATTATTTATTCACTATTAATACTTTTATATTACAACCTCATGTTTGAGGTCGTGTAAATGTCGCCTGATTTTTTAAATTATAAAACCTACACATTTGCGCAAAGAGACTGCTTTTTGTTTTCTGGACACGTGACATATGCTAAAAAATTACTAGCTGATATGAAATAATTGTGGTATTTCTTTGTATTTCTAGCTTACAGTCTCGATCAAGTCAAGACCTTTAGAAAAGAACCAATCAATTCGGCGTAGTGGTGGGAATTATAATAAACATATTGGATTTGATTTTTTTGATTCTTCTCAGTTAACTAATTTGTATCAGTGCTGTATTCATTTCCACCATTTCGTTTTGAATCGATCTTGACCAAGTAGTTTTCGTTCTTTGGGTTCCAGTAGAGTGTCATCTTAACAATGTTGTAGAGACGTTTCAGAAAATATCCAAAAGATCAGTCACAATAACTATGAAATGTTGCCAGTGTTATATATAATGTAACTAACATATAAGCATTACTCAGTCGTTACATTTGGTAGCTCTTTCCTAAGTATATATATATATATATATATATATATATATATATATATATATATATATATATATATACAGGGTGTTTGTTTGAAACGGGGCACCCCGAAAATCTCCTTTATTTGTAAAGATACAAAAAATCTTCAGAACAAAAGTTAAACTAGACAAAAAGGCCCATCCAAAGGTTACTATAAGAATTCTGAGGCACTTCCGGTTTCACCGGAAATGATGTCAACTTTTGATCTAGCATAGGGAATCGATAATTTTATATGTTTTTCCTAAAAGTACATTAAATTAGCTTTACAATGACACCAAAAAATCATATTTTTATGTTAACCATTTCAAAATGGCGACCATTTATTTACAAAATAATAATCAACATAAGTTTTACAAAGTTGAACGTAGCAAGCTTTGAAAACAATAAAAAAAGAAATCAAAATAGTTTAAAAAAAAAAAGTTAGTAATAAAATATTTCACTTTTTTACTAACTCCCCTTTAAAAATATAAGTTATAAATCTATTTTTAGAAGTGGTTGAATATAACCTGTCTTTGCATCTGTAAACAAATAACTGGGAACATAGCAAATTTATCAACTACTACATCCTTTCATAGCTATCGTGAATGAACTATCCAATTCCATTTACATGTTTTGATTTCCAGACCAATCTATTACTATTTGTATCGTTTTAGTAGATTCGTGTTATTTATATTACGTAATAATGGATATATAAAGACTCGTAGGGCACTTGAGATATATTTTCGAATATAGGGGGGATACGGGGGCGGAATTATAGTTATAAATTTATTGATAAACACCGAAAAGGAGACTGAAATTATTACAGTAGAATAAACGAAAATCATGTGGTCAAAATAGCATAACATAAATTATCCCTAGGATATAGTAATATCAAAAAGACAATTTGTATACATTGCTTGCGTTATTGAAAGCAACCTAAGCTCTTTAAGCATAGACGTACTAAGTTCGTGGCATATGACGTTATATAAAGCACATGACATAAATACCGCTCAAAGATGAAAATGTTCAATAAGAAACTGTTTACTGTTGAACTTTGAAACTAATTTTCTATAATATTTTTTACAATTTGTCAATAAACAAGAAAAAAAAAACCTGACCGTAAAGGAAACAAACAACTTACATAAAAATTGGAAGTCGTTGATTCTAAATAACAAGGTTTAAAATGTTTTTAGTAATATTTACTAGAAATCAAAACAAATGCGTTGAATAGAAAAAAATTAGCTTCAGGGTAAATTTCATATATAATATAAATAATCTCATATTATATAAATAATCATAAAGATTAGTTTTTCTTCTCCTTCTTTCCATGGCGATCCGGTAAAAACACAATTAATTTTTCGCGGCCCGGCAGTATAAAAGCAAAAATTATAAATTAATTTAACTTTATATGAGTACATAATATGTATTGAATTTTTTAGCTTTGTACGGCATTTTATTTATTTTACTCTATCTAGTGTATAATAATCAATTAATTATTTTATTAAATTATTTTTGTAGGCCGATTTAATTTCTTCGCGGACCGGCGCCGAACCGTGAACTGGCGGTTAAAAAACAATAATATTCTACAATTTTCATTGTTTCACATTAATCTACACAAATATTTAAATCTTGGAAAACATATTACTACACTTGTCGGTCTATAAACCATATGGGCCAACCAAACAAAAAATCATCAAAATCTTTATTCAGCATATAAAATAGCAAAATGCTATTTCATTAATATACATCATACTATGAAATAAACATAAATCCAAGACAAATAATTTACAACAGTTATAGAAATTATAACAATGTACAGTGGCGAAGTATAAGCCTATCTGCCTACCCTGAAAATTTTCTTAGAAGGGAAGTCTCATAAGTCAGATTTTTGGGTGGGGGGGAGTCGCGCATATAATTATTTAGTTACACGAAAAAATCGTCCAAAAAACTGCATTTTGCATGTTTGGGGGAATCAAGCCTGTAACCTCCCCTCCAGGTACATGCCTGAACAGGATAAAATTTTGTTTCTTAGGACTAATCTGGAATTTTGAGAACTATACAGGAAACCGGGAATAGTATAGGTAGTAAAATCTCAAGAGTTGAAGTGGCTGGGCTAATAGTTTTTTTGAAGTTAGAGTATAGGAATGGATTGAATGGGCCGCTAAAAAAAGTCGGATTGAAGTGATGAGCAAAAAAGAAGAAAGTCTAATTAATAAGCAAAAAAGGATGTTAAATTAAACTAATGAGCAAAAAAAAAAGAAAAACTAGGCTTCTTCGAGGTTCCAAAATCGTGGGGTCCTAGGCTTGCGCCTACTTGTCCTATATGTAAATCCGGCACTGATAAGCAAGGTGTGACATTTGAAAAGAAGCAGGCTCAAGGAAAAGGGATAAATAATATTAAGAACTTAAAAGAACTGAAATTTGGCAATAGACGATATTCATTTTAAAATAGATAGTAGTGACAGTGGCCATCAGTCGAACTATTCTGACAAACAGTTGCTTTTCTGATACTGTTTACATGTAAACGAATTTTATTATTATTATTATACAAATTCGATATGCACTTAAACCTAACTTTTCTATTGAAACATCCCTGTTTCCAGTTTTTTGTAGTGCTCGGCATCTAATTTTAAACATCTTTTTAATTTTTGATGATTTAGGATCTTCTATTTTAACATATTTTAATTTCGCACCCGGTACGTCGTCTTCGTTGAAAATAAAGTTTTTCATACTCTGGCAATGAATTAATATAAGTAAAAATGAGATAAATTTGACAAAAACATACTGAAGTCACTTTGAATAGCGTATATTGGGAAATGAAAGTACAGGGTATGGAGAAAAGTAGTGGAAAAATGTATCTTCAAAGCCTTTAAAGCCATTTTGTATACATATGTTTAAAATAATAAATATCGTATTTTAGAGATACGACTTTTGGTCTTGTTAGACTTTAATCTAAACTAATCTTTTGCACGAAACTTTTGTGGTAGGTGTAGATACTTACCCCCTACCACAGGGGGAGGGGTAAGCTTGTTTTTTTTTTTAAACTGAACTTTATGTAAAAAAATATTATCTGGTAGCATAAGTTCAGCAGTGCAACATTTGTATAGGATTATGTTACAAAAAATAGGAAAAATTGATTTATTCTTAAAATATTTTGAGTGTTTCTTTAACAACTTAACCGATGCAAACAAAAATGGATGGAAGATATTATTAACCACTTAAGAAAAAAAAAAAAGGATAAGATGTTTATTTATAACAAAATTATGAAAGTCGTAACGTCCGTAGTGGTAACACATGTGCTCTTGAAGAATTCTCCTGGCTAATTTCCAAAGCAGCAAAGGCCATTAAAAAAAAATAAATAAAAATAAATATATATGTGTCTTTTTAATGTCGTAACGTCGTTATTACGCTACGTCACTTGACATATCGATAGTTGAAAGTAACCAAAGCTTCTTACGATTACAAAGGACATGTTTTACCAAATGGGAACTAATAGTCATGTTAGGCATTATCCTTCATGATATAGCCATGGATAAAGCTAATAGTAGATTTTTGTCTCTGCGTAAAAGACATCTTGCAACCAGTTAAAAATAAATTATTTTTGTAATTTGAATACCTTTATTCAAATTATAAAAATAAAATCCTTGGAATTCTCAAGACGGATGTATCCTTAAGATTTATTATCTGAAATTTGTGACTAAACATAAAAATTACATTATTTAAATTAAATAAAATTACTTATGCAAAAAGTAATTTTTCAATATATAATTGCAACATTCATGCTACAAGACGTGCTGCTAAGGACAAAATAAAATAACTATAAATAGATATTGAGTTATTTTTTATGTAAAAAATTTATGACTAAGAGGCCAAAACACTTGTATGCAATTATCTTTAAAATTTAGAGGTTATCATTAAACATAAGGAAATAAATAGTAAGTACCTGGAAAGTACAGTCTATTCCAAACGATTAGGTGGAACTAAAAGGAATTTTCATTTTTGTAAATTGTCATTAGCTATTTTTTTATATATTGAAGTTGGCTTTACCTGATCAAAATGATCAAAAGCTTCAATCAATCGGTAAATGTAACTAGAATTAAAAATATAGTTCCGCCTAAACCAAAGGAACAGACTTTATTTAAATTAAATGTTTATTTTGTATTTTAAAAAAATAATTAAAAGTTGATGAACATTTGACTCTTGATCCAGTTTGACAACTCGTTAATTTTGGACTAATGACAAGTGTTTAATTAACAGAGCAACAGGGTGAGCTTAATGAATGTTTAATTAAAATTAATAATATTATATGAAAAATATATTCTTATTGAGCATTTATTGAAATCAAAAGTAGAACAGCATCTTTAACAATTATAATTAATAATTTGCCTAATATCTTTAACTGGTATAAAATAAATATTATATTATAATATGTTTCATTTTGTAATACATAACTAAGAGGGAAACTTAATTTTTTATGCTGTATATTTATAATACCATCTTAGAATGGTAATTCTGAAATGACACATTTCAAAATATTTCACAAATAATTGACATTAATGACAATCTGACATTTGTAATTTTTGAATGATATACCTTAATACAATGAAACCTAACCAAAAATTTAAAAACCAGATTTACAAGTTCACATGGTTTCATAAAAGTCCATTTACAAAACAAAAATCGCCAGTCTCTAGATCTAGTATCGTATTACAAAATGAAATATATAACCATATATATATATATATATATATATATATATATATATATATATATATCCCATTCCCATTAATATGCAATATTAAGAAATTTAAAAATTTTTTAGAACAATTTTAGACTCCCACACTATAACCCATCTGAGTTATAAAGTGGGAGATGAGGTTTTTGAAACAAATTTTTGACAAAAATCATATCAGAATATATATTTCTAATTTGCTTTCTGTTCTCAAAGTCAGGTGTCATTAAACTTTAAAATAATATGAACTACTTACAAAAATAAAAAATCAAGATCGATCAAAACACCAGAATGCCTTAAAAATGTTCGATTAGGGAAATAAGTAATCTTTTAAAGACGTTCGGAGATGGCTAAAATGGTTTAAAAAGGTGAAATAGAAAGAGAAAGAAGTCCAAAATAATTTTAATTTTTGCAAATAAATAAAATTTTAAGGCTTTTCATGGGATACGATCGCACACAATAAATATTAGAAGGGAACTAAATATAACAATAAAAGCATATATGTAACTGATTATAAAAATAAAAAATGTAGCTTGAAATTTAGAGCAAAATTATAGCGAATGGAATAAATAGAGAAAAATAAAATAAAATTACTTTATTAAAATAAAAATAAACAAAAATGATCGAAACAAATAAGTAAACCAATCCTGTAATCCTTTTAAGTTATCCATCGGTATCCTTCACAATAAAAATACACAATAAATAATGACACAACTACTTACTGAAAAATAAAAATAATAACACACACTTCACTAAGCACCAGGGAGGCACTGCGCTCACGAGAACAGTCTGTTGGACAGTGTTTCCCCACGCCGAGAAATGAAAGCTTTTAACCGGCGACTCACTAGCCATTTCCCACTACTTAACCGCACCGGACCACCGGAACTCAACTGCAGATTAGGGGTGGCGTAATTCTTAATTGTTACCATTGTGGAAAGTGTAATTATGGATTAAAATTTATATTTATTTGCATATTTGATGGGCTTTTAGATGTAGTAATTGAGGCAATGTTAGATTGAGGAGGGATTTTGTAATTTGTTAGTTTGATACTTCTGGTATTACTGAAAGTTTTAATTGTAGGTTTTTAGAATTTTTAAGAAGATAATTTTGGAGAAATTCTAATAATATTCCCATTAAAATACTTTTTCTTAATATTGCATGAACAGGTTTGAATATTAAATTATAGTTTTTTTCAGAGCAATAATTTGGATATTTCTGGTTTTCAAAAACTTATCAAGTGTGTGTATTAGGATGCATAGCTGATACAATTTATTTCTCATTACTTAATAGAGATGTGCTCAGATATACGTATCCGTCTCCGCGGATATGCGCAAAAACAATATATTCCTATCCGAATCTGTATCCGCTAATTTTGTTCCGGATGTCTTATTGATATTTTTATAAATAATTATGTATTATGCATAACATGTTCAATTAACCTTAAATAATAAAATGTTTTAAAATTATAGGTTAATTTATATAATTTTTAAACTGTTATGGGAAAGTTTACAAAATTTTACTACAAAAATAAAAAATCTTATTCCATAAGAATGTTATTAATTCGAACTAATAGATCTGCAATTGATGCCATTTTAAATTTCATAGAAGTACGATGCCAAAGCCTCGATAAAAATGAATATTGTCTGGCCCATTTTTTAGATTTAAGTAAGGCGTTTGATTGTGTATCACATAATATACTGTTAGAAAAATTTTCAAAATATGGTTTCAGTGTACCAAGCTACAATCTTATACAGTCTTACTTATCAAATAGGCGACAATTTGTATACGTAAATAATGTCAATTTAAAATGAAAAAAATATTGAATGTGGTGTGCCTAAGGGGACAATTCTTGGGCCACTCCTATTCATTATATTTATCAATGATATCCCGAACCATATCAAAGGAAATTTTGTCCTATATGCTGACGACACTACCATTACTACAAGTTCCTCAACATTTGCTGACTAGATTGATAATGGCAATAGCCAGCTTGAGTTGGCCAAGACTTGGTTTTCAGCAAACAAGCTTGCGCTCAACAATACGAAAACTGAAAACTTAATAATTTCACAAAAATATTTTAACTTTGAAATTTCTGGGTATACACATTGACCCTAAACTCAACTGGGAGCAACATGTCAATTGCATTGCTCAAAAGTTGTGCTTAGGAACCTTGTGTCTCTGAGGATAGTTATTACAGCATACTACTTATTGTTTCATAGTCACATCTCATATGGTTTGCTAGCATGGAGACATTCGACTGCAGGCGAAAGACTCTTTGCACTACAGAGATGGGCAGTCAGAATTATAAACCATGTTTCATACAGAGCCGACTGTAGAGAATCTTTCAAAACATTGAAAATAATAACGTTATCCTGTAGTTACATATTTGTATGCCTAGTATATATTCATATCAATAAAGCCAAGTTCGCAACTTTTGAGCAAAGGCATCAGTATCAGGCAAGAAATAGAAATAAGATCATTCCAATCCATCACAGGATTGATAAAGCCAGTAGCGTGAACTACTATGGAATTCAAGTAAGTATCAAATTTATCACGCAAGTATCACGTCACTATCCACTAGTAAATACAAATTATATATAAAAAATATATTAACACAAAATCTACTGTACTCCATTGATGAGTTTTCACCGCTCATCAGTGGACTTTCCGAGGCCTGAGGCCGATTTAATATCAATATCTTTATCATTGGCTATATTATGTTCTTTTACTTTAATTATGCATGCATGTATTCTCTGTAATATATTTGTGTTAAATATGTATTTCAATTTGTTGTAAATGACTGCCTTTAAACAAAATTCTTGTAACATGGTCAATATCAAAACAAATATGAATATGAATTATTAAATATTAAACAGTTTCAGACGCCACCCTTTAATAACGTAGCTACAGGAAGTGTCTTAGATTAGTATGCGCGCTATGGCGTCAATGATGCGTTTTATTATTTTTTATTTTCGTTAATTATTAAAATGGATTATCAAAATATAAACTGATATGAACAACAAACTTTCTGTTTGGCAATATTAAATAGAAACAGATAGCATGAATGAACACACTCGAGAGTGAGAAGACACAAGTACGTCGAAAACTAATAATCAAAACATCCGTTGGCGGCAGCTACGTTTTAATGGCGGAATTATAAATAATAACGAAATTTACAAAATTAAATATACAATGTGTATAAAAAACTGCGTAATATTCATAAAAAAATAATAATAAGAATCACAGGTTTATTTGGTTTAATTTATATTTCTATAAAATGTGGCGATAAATTTTAAAAATAAAAAAATTAATAATGTTTATAAAAATTATTGTAAACATGGTTTGTATTTATGTAATAAAATTTTATAAACTTATTACCGTATATCTTATTTCTAACTATAAAAGTTTTCTCAAAACAACTTAAAAAAGTCGTATTTATTTTATAAACTATAGTTTTAAATTAAATTTTATGAATAAAGGTTAACAGAACATTTTTACCGTATCCGTATCCGCGGATATTCTACAAAATAATCCGTAATCAAAGCCGTATCCGCAGATTTGAAATTATTATGATCCGACACAAACCATTGTTGTAAAATGTATGCCCTATTGTTTTTTTAGGGAATACTGGTTCTCCTGTTCGTTAACAAATTTCATTATTTTAGGTTAGCCGTTCTTAATACTCATATGCTACATACAAATTTTACAACACTTCTATCAAACAAATCAAAATACTACTGAACATTCTCTATTTCTTCATGTGGAACTAAATAGTAATGCCTGCATCTCAAATATTAAGTGATTTATGTTGGATAATCTGCCCAAAATATGTCAGTTTATGTTTCAAATGTAAATTTTTTATTTGAATTGTTATGCCATTTTGCAGGGCCGGCTCAAGGGTGCTTGGTGCCCCGATGCAAAATTAGGTTAGGAGCCTGCCCCCACATACATTTTTTTATATAATTTTTTTAATAACTATTACAAAATAAAACAAAATAAAATAATCATATTTAATTACCATTTTTAATATGATACTACATATTTTCTGAGTCTTGTAAAAAACAGAATTTACATCTTTGATATAGTAACAAAAAACATTGTTATAAAAAAATAACATATCGAAAGAAGCGTTTTAGATTTTTATTTTTTCGCTAAATTTCCTTGCATGGGGGCCCTCTTCCTAGAAGCCTGTACCGCCCAGTAAAAAAAGTAGTTTTTTTTTTTAATTTCCTTTTCGGCGCCCCCCTTTTAATAGAAGCCTAAAGTGCCGCCCAGTAAAAAAAGTCATTTTTTTCTAAATTTCCTTTTTAGTGCCCCCTCCCCCCTTTACTAGAAGCCTGAAGTGCCACCCAGTCAAAAATTTAGTTTTTTTTTTCTAAATTTACTTTCATGGCGCCCCCCTTTAACTAGAAGCCTGAAGTGCCGCCCAGTAAATAAAAGTAGTTTTTGCTAGATTTAATTAAAGGTCACAATACTTATTACAAAAATAAATATTATTTTAATTAAAGCTATTTTGATATTGTGAAAGGCTATAATATTTTCTTGGACTCAGCGCTCCTTGATCGTGGCGCCCCGATGCGGCGCATCGCCTGAATACCGTCTTGAACCGCCTCTGCCATTTTCTGATGTTATATAGTTGTCAAGGTAATATTTCATTTAATATTTAAAAATCAAGCTCTAATCAAACAGACATTTTAGTATAGAACAGATTTACTATGATAAAACAATCGGTCTCCAAGTCCCATTCAATCATTAAAAATCACTAGATTTCAACATCTAGTTCCGCACGAAGCTAAGAAATGGATATTATTACAGATAAGGGGTGGTGTAATTTTAATTGTTACCATTGTTGAAAGTGTAATTATGGGTTACAATTTATACTTTTTTGCATTTTTGATATGTTTTTAAATGTGGCAATTGAGGTTATGTTAGATTAAAGGGGGATTTTGTAATTTGTTACTTTAATACTTCTGGTATTAATGAAAGTTTTAATTGTAGGTTTTTAGAATTTATAAGATTGTAATTTTGTAGAGATTGTTATGATTTTTCCATTACAATACTTTTTCTTAATGTTTCATGAACATATTTGAATACTTGATTACAGGTTTATAAACATTTTAATACTTAAAGCAAAAATGTTAAATAATATAGAAATAAATTTCAGAATACCTAATAGAATAATAGTAGTAGGAGTACAAAGCATATAAGACGGAACCAAAACATACGTACAAGCCAGTCTATAGTATATTTTTAAACTAGGAGGAACGTTTTATATCTATACCTGTAATTGCAGCCTTTTAATTGTAATTTAAACAGCCTATTTTAAACAGATCGTAAATACTCATGTACCTACATTAAATATTTAATTTTTTACGTTTACTTTTTTCTACTGAAATTAACAAATTATTAAAAATAGTCTGCTATGTTGGCATTGTTAGTACCATGAGTTCAAAAAGAAATTACATAAGGGTTGGCTGTGGAAAAATAAAATAATGTCTATTGCAAACTTTATATAACAATTGACTGACGTTTAGGCACAGCCTTTTCAATAGAAACTTATGACAACAACAGTGATGACAGTTAAAGCTTGCAGTACACATTATTTTATTTTACCACAGCCAACCCTTATGTAATTTCTTTTTGAACACATGGAAAAAAGCTCCAATGTGAAGGCACAACATGGTGAAAATTTAGCAGAAAAAAATAGCTTTAAATTAAAGTATTTACTGCAAGTGAATATTAAATTTAATTTTTAAATTATTAAATTCAAAATAAAATTCTATTTTTTTTTTTTGTGTAACCAACGAGGAAGCAGGAAATCGCATATATCTGTTTCACATGTTAAATCCCTATATATGTATCTGGTTAATTCAACACCCTGTAGAGCTGATCGTGAGGGAAACAGTCCGTCCTTAAGTCGACGCCTTCAATTCTCAGTGTGCACAAATTATAATATTTTAAAACTGTTGTATTTTCAGATCCACTGACTTTTGTAATTTTTATTTTGTTTTATTCAATAATGTTCAAAGAAGACGTTTATTTAATTATCGGGGAAAAATTTTCGTTTTTCAAAATTTTCAGTGCAAAGATTTTCAGGCACTTTCTAGCACTGACAAAATTTAGATAATATTTTTCCCAAAAACTAGCATAGTTTTACCTTAAGGTGTGTTGAAAATCTCGTGAAAATCGGTTTAGCCTTTTTGGTGTGATGTCCATACAAACATATAGACTCACATTTATTTATACCGCGTGACAACTTTTACTCCTGAATAAAGGACAAAAACATTGATATAATTTTTTTTTTTTTTTTTTTCGATTGCTGCTCCCTATATTACCTTACAAGCTTCGTAATGGTATCAATTGAAAGAAAATTTTTAACATACCAAAACCGACGTCTTGCTTAACTCTAGTTTAGGCCCTACGTCATTCTTACCTTCCGACGTTTTATAAAGGATATAGTGTTATCTCACGAGTGTCTTTTGAAAGATGTTTCAATTAAATTCATATAGGAATCCCGCTTAGTTTGTAGTTAGAAATAATTTTGCACCTTGTATAATTACTCTTGCTCTTTCAGTTCTAATTTTAAAGGTGAATATAGATATTTGATGGATAATTCCTTGCAAATTTGCTACAGTTTATATGTTGCTTATTAAATGCGTTAAATATTACGATCAAATTTCTTTCAGTTATACATAGCAAATGAAGCGTAATAATTGAAATATAATATTTGATTAAAAACATGTAGGAAGTTACGAAAATACAAGAAACTGATACATTTTGTTCGGCTTACAAATTTCGCGGTTAAAAACTCGTACGTGAAAATTAGAAAGAATTATTTTTGACAAAATATGATGTAAAATTATGGAAGAATGTGAAAATATTACGAAATCATTTTATAATGTAAAAAAAGTGATACAATTATTTCATTGTTTTTCAGTAAACGTAATATTAAAAATTTATGCGTTTTTATAAAAACAAACTTTCTTTTAAAGTATATCCGAAAAGTTCTTACATGTGAAAAATTCTAATATCAATTATTACTAGAGACCGGTAAAAATATGCAACGGTACTTTTGCCATAGGCGTGCTATTTTAAACTTTATTTTGAACGAATAATTCAATAATCACTTTTAACTTATATTTTACTTATAAAGCGCCCTCTCTGATAATAGCATACTATATATAAACTGTATTGGGTATATAAGCTGTTCACTTTTGTAAGAACAAACTAGATCTGGTTGTTTTGGTTACTTTTATAGTGTATTACTGACTTTAAATGTCAATTAAAAATATTCCTTACACTGTAAAACCGACTTTAGGTTTCTAGGTTATGGTCATTATAATTAAGATATCATTTTTCATTATGACATATGTCAAATGGATCGACATTTAAAACAAGTGACATTTTTTAATACCAACATGACAATTTCAAAGATGGAAACTATTCAAAACAAAAGTTCCTCTTAGTTTGTTCTTACACAAGTGAAACGCTTATACCGGTTTCTTTTCTCAAAGCCTATTGACATAGGAGATTGGTAAAAAAGGGTAGTGCCCTTAAGAGTATCCTTATATAAAGAATTATGTCCAAATTTACCCTTACCACCAAATCCTGTTGTGACAGGTTGGGGAACTTGGCTTGAAGCGGCGTTATTTTATGTTAACAATTTTGAAGTTTTAAAATTTTTTATTTTCAATTTAACTCAAAGCATTATAATATCAAAAAATATTATACAAAAACCAAATATTTATGAAGAGTTAAAGTTCATAAAGACTAATTTTGAATTTCTTACTTCAACCATAGTAAATTTAGAAAATCAAAACCGGGCGTTGTCAGAATCTTTAAATATTATTTATTAGACAGTAAACAAACTGAAATCTGTTCCCAGCGAGTTGGGTTTGCACTTGTCTGCAAAAATTGATAGTATATTTAATAAAAATCCTGACCTACAAGTATTACTACAATTTTCTATCAATTTATTCTCAAATCAGGATATATTTAATAAATATAAAGAAATAAATACTTTTTATAATTATGCACCAATAACAAGTTTTGATGTAGAGAGGTCTTTTTCTTTTTTCAAGAAAGTATATACATCGAAAATAACCAATTTTTCTGATGAAAATTTAGAAAAATACTTAATGATTTCTTTAAATAATTAAAAACTTATTACATATTAAAAAAAAAAAAAAACTCACTACAACACACACCAAGTCGAAAAATGTCTTACTATTATTTATGATATTATTATTATTGATATTAAAATTGCATTTATTTTGCTTGTGTATACTATTTATTAATAATAAATAATATCGTCTATAAACTTTTTCATTTTAAAATTTTTTACTATTTGGAAATAAAGACCAACAAAAAACAAAAGAATAAAACACTTGTACCGCAATGAATTCTTATCTTAATAACGACACCTCATTATTTTGGGATTATATCCGAGATAATTCCGGTCATCCTTTGCCATTGGTCAGATTTTGATAAGATATTAAATTTTTATACGCTACACCAGTGTTTCCCAAAGTGGGTTCCGTGGAACCCTGGGGTTCCACGAAATAATTTTGGGGTTCCGCGAGACAAGTTGTGATATAATATTAAAATAATATTATTGGGTACAAAACCCATTCAAAGTTGAAGAAAAGCCCATTGAATTTACGGCACTGGATTATGAAAAATTAATTGATATTGTTTTTGATACCCAATTAAAATCTAAATTTTTAGGAAATGTCACTTGCAACATTCTGGTGCAACATACATAACGAATATCCAGATTTATCAAAGAGGGCTATTCGAGCTCTTTTACCATTCGAAAACAACCTATTTGTGTGAATCTGGATTTTCGAGATATTCAAATACCAAAACGAAATATCGGAATAGATTGGACGCACGACCAGACATGCGAATATAATTAACAAATATTCAACCAAATTTTGCGAAAATATTGGACATTTAAAAACAATTACATCCTTCGCACTAAACTCGTGTTTTTTAATTAAAAACATGTCTTTGCAATTTATTGCAAATATCTTATCATAATTTTTGTTTTATTTAATATCTATGGTAGTATTCTGGATAATGAAGTTCATGTTAGCATCGGTGTTATCGTTCAAGGTCACGGAATGGAAACGCTATGTACGCGAAAATCACTCAGATGTCAACAACGATGTCAACGCTAATATCTCTGCCTAGAATACTGACTAATCTAATTTATAACAGCTTTTGGTATGGCAAGGGTTCCATGGTCCGTAAAAAATTGCCTAAGGATTCCACAAGAAAA
This sequence comes from Liopterus haemorrhoidalis, assembly GCA_963971575.1. Taxonomy (NCBI): domain Eukaryota; kingdom Metazoa; phylum Arthropoda; class Insecta; order Coleoptera; family Dytiscidae; genus Liopterus; species Liopterus haemorrhoidalis. Next base: position 116,963,873 of record OZ020611.1, read on the forward strand.
AAAGTTTGGGACACCCTGCACTACACTATTTGTCAGAAGGGCACATTACAAATATATATATATATATATATATAATTACATTGTATTTCTACAGATAACACATGTGCCGCTTTTTATCGAAAAAACCTAACTAAAGTACCGTTGCATATTTTTGCTGGACTCTAATTATTATTATTTTGTTAATCTTAATTACACCATTTCTAATTACTCTTCATTACGTTGTAAAGATAGTGCACCTACAGCGCTTATCAATTGTACAAATTCGAAGGACCGATGCAATTGTGAGTTCGCTGAGATTGGGCCAGATTGGTCGCGTGGACTAGTGGTTGATTTTAGAGTGGCGCAGTAGCTTTCACAGGAAGGAAAGGATGTTTCAAACTCGTCATTATCGTGGCATATACGTTAATCTTCACATAAGCGTTAGCCCAAAGCGAGATAAGATAATTCCTGATAAGCCCACATACCCCAAATAGCACAGATACTTAAACACAGTTGCAAGAGACCTGCAAGTTCTTAGCGAGAGAGGGGGTGACGCGTAACGTGCAGTTACTATGTTCTCCATCACTAAGGGCCGGTTTCTGAGAGCTTATCCGAGTTTAATCTTTTGGTTAAACTCGGTTACATTATAACAATCCCATAAGTAACCATAGCAACAATTTTCTAACCATTTGGTTATAGTTAACTAAGCTTTTAGAAACCGGCCCTATGTGTATAACGTGCACATAGTACAGATGGTTGTTTAAACCGTATATGTTTGACTAGGTAGCAGCGTGTAAATAAACGATATCTAAAGTGACGTCAGTAACACTAGCGTCAGTGAGCTTTTGTCAAACTAGCCTTACAAATATCTCATTTGTACATTGGCGGAGTATATGAATAACTTTATTTTCTACGAAGACGGCGTACCGGGTGCGAAATTAAAATATGTTAAAATAGAAGATAATTCTATTCAAGAATTAAAGAGGTGATTAGATGTCAACCACTACAAAAAACTGGAAACAGGGAAGTTTTAATAGAGAGGTTAGGTTTAAGTGTATATCGAATCTTTATAATAATAATAATAATAAGTTTTACTAAGTTTTACTAAAAAATATAAATTCGTTTACGAAAAGTTGATTTGTCAGTTAGTACAGGAAATGAAGCTCAAAAAATGACAAAACCTCGCAATTTTTTCTTCCAGCATCGATTTGGATAAAAATTTGGAATTAGGCTCATTTCACCCTCTAGTTCATTTTCTACATTGTGCCGTTGTACGCTTTTTGTTTTTTAAGGGTGAAAACTACCCCTAATTGTAACAAATTATAAAATAACATTTTAAACCTTAATATGGGTAAAATTTGGTTTGGATTAGCTAAATATGGATCGTTTTATGCTTTAGAATACAATTTCATAATGTTTCAACCCTTAAAAATCAACCCTTGTTGGATTAAAAAATGATTTCATCTTGCATCGATTTTCACCAAAATTTGAAATTAGGTTCGTTTCACCCTCTACTTCAAATTTTATATCATGCTCATGGGCACTGTTTATTTTTTAAGGGTGAAAACTACCCCTAATTGTCAAAAATTATAAAATAACGTTGTAAACCTTAAGATGGGTAAAATTTGGTTTGGATTAGTTGAATAATGATTGTTTCATGCTTTGGAATACAATTTCTAATGTTTCAACCCTTAAAAACCCACCCTTGTTAGAGCTTGTATAAAAAAAATCGATCCAAACCGTGCTATTCGAATGTTTCGAAAAAAAATTTATTGGTTTTTTAAACATAGCTCCTTCATTTTTAATGATAGAAAGTTTTTTTAAAAACGATTTTGTAGGGCTTTTCAAGAGCTATAAGACTATGTAAATTAAATTTCTTAAGATCCCTTAATTTTTAAATGGGGTCAGTTTGAAGGGCTCGAATAAGGTGGTGTTCGCTTGTAAATAGAGGTTTTAAACGGCTATATCTCGCCAAATATTCACTGTACAGAAAATATATGCACAAGGAAATTTAAGTCATTAAAAAAGCTACAATTTAGTGCTCTATCATTTTTTTCGTATCTCCAGTAATTTCGGAGATATTTTGAAGAAAAGGGTGAAAAATACGAAATCGCAAAAAATCGTTTTTTCTTTAAACTCCAATTTTTCTAAAATTAGGCATTTTAAATTGGTCAAACTTCTTGGGTGTACTGAAAATACATATAAAAAGAGAACCACAGAAGGGTGAGGATCAATTTTAATTAGGGGGGGGTAAATAAGGGGTTGTTTTCACTGATTTTTTCGTAGAAAAAAGTAGATACCGACCTTATTTTGATCATAAGTCGCTTAATTTTTATGCTAGAGACTTTTTTGTTTTTTTGTTTTAAAGGTCCAATCAAATACTTTAAAAAAGAATCAATGAGTTTTCCTCGAAAAATGCAAATTTTTCCTGTTATTTGACTTTGAATCTTTCAAATTATGCATTTGGCGAAAAAAAGTTAACCATTAACATGCCGTATCTCGGTTCGTATTGGTCGTAAAAAAATAACAAAAAAAGAATTTTGTTTTTTTTTTTAAAAGCTACAATTTTGCTTTCTACAGTTTTTTTGATAAAATGCATATTTTTCGAGTTATTCGCAAAAAACTTTTTAAAAACATCGATTTTTTCGTCGAAAAACTGTTACTTTAAACCGCGAATAACTCAAAAAATATTAGTTTTACGAAGAAAACGTAAACAACATTTTTTTCTTAGAATTACTTTTCCCATCGATTCCTATAGTTAAAATATAGTAAAAATTTCCACCCCCGAGATGGGGTGGCAACCACCCCCAAGGTTTTAGCGTACACCGGCATGATGTAGAAAATGATCCTTGGGCTATTCCCTACCTTCTGTGAAAATTTCACGTAATTCCATACTGGACGAAAAAATTGCGAGCCAAAATGCTTCATTTCCTGTACTAAGTATCAAGAAAGCAACTGTTTGTCAGAATAGTTCGTCTGATGGCCACTGTCGCTTCTATCGATTTTAATTTGGATATCGTCTATAGGAAGCTTATTGTCTAGAACAGCGGTCGCCAACCGGTGGTCCGCGGTGAAATTTGGACACTATTTGAAACACGGTATTGAACAAAAGAAATAAGTTGAGATATTCGCAGACGGTGCCTCAAGCATAATCGGGAATAGTTCAGGAGTTGTTATAAAAGTGAAAGATGTTGGAATCCCAGACATCTTGTTTACTCACTGTATTATACATTGTGAGCAACTTGCAGCGAAAAGAATATCTCCAGAACTGTACGAAATACTCTCTATTGTAAATTAATTCGATACAAAGCGTTCAAACCGCGAATATTTGAAAAAGAACTCAAGTTATTCTTCCAGCAGCAAAATAATTCTAACATCTCTTATCCGGCGATAATTGTCTACCCAAGCTTGCATACCTGGCAGAAAATTTCTCTTTGCTAAATGATCTGAACATGTCTTTGCAAGAATAGCTTCCAGACGTAGTTTGCGAGATAAAATAGATGCATTTCAAAGGAAAATATTGCTGTGGCAATGCGGTTTACTGAAGATTGCAAATTTTTCCGAATCTTGATGAGTATATGAAAGAGGAGGATGTCAACCAACAGGTACCTAATATGTCTTGTTTGGCGGCACTTACAATCGCTCACAAAATCTTTTGGTCGTTATTACTCAAAGGCAAAGGACCCTAGACAAGGCAATGTGTTGGTAAGAATAATAAATAGAACATTGCCAATATAGCGAAATATGTAATTAATAATGGCCATTTTTTAACCGATTTTAAGGTTTTCTATGAAATACAAGAACATTCTAACACAGGAATTTTTTGATGAATGACTAGGTCGGAATTTATTGCTCTTTATTGACAAATAACTTTAACTGTTTTTTCTTCTATTGTAAGGTGCATGTGTTGAAAATGACGTAACTGTCGAAATACTACTATCGAACACGATAAAACTAAAATTAGTGAAAGCTATCCGTGCTGTTAGACAAAAGTTAAGGTTTTGGAACCTTGAACACTGTCCGCGAAGGGGTTGAGTGATTTCGAGAAGGCGATCGACCGTTTAGTTAGAAGAGTTCTGTGGAAGGTATCTAAAAAAAAAAATGGTGTATCACAGCAACGTATTAAATTTTTTCCGAAAATGTATAGAGGCTACACCAACAAAGTCGTTCATACAAGCCACATCAGCAAACCGAGCCCAGTGCTTACTGTGGTAAATTGTGAATGCATTTCTAAAAAACACTCTCACATGAAAATCGGCGAAAAACATAGCTGTCACTCAGAGAAAGTCGCTCGTTTGTGACATAATTGAAAGAATTCCACCTCTGAAATGGCAATGGACAATATGGCAATGGACCATATTGCTAGAGTCAATGATGGCAGATGGACCAGAAAATTACTAAAATGGGTGCCTAGTGACAAGAGGAGGCATACCATCTACCGGGTGAATAGATGATATCTAGAGATTGATTGATAATAGGCTCAGAGAGGAGTGGAGATAAAAAAGGGAGGTTTATATTTGGCAGTGGACGTCTGAAGTTGATGATTCCAAAAACCGTCATTTTACCGACTTAAGATATACAGTAAAAGGTAAACCCATTTTTTTTTTACCCATCACTTCCATCCATCTTTCCTTGTTTTGCTCATTACTTCGAGCCGTCTTTTTTTTGTGGATACCCGGTTCCAAATACATGATTCCAGATACCCGGTTTTAGGATTGGACATTCAAAACCGGGTAAACCCAGAATCGGTTCTTTTTTGGTACCCGCTTCAATTCCAGAATGGTTATTTCTGACAGCACTACTCTAAACATTGTACTATTTGTAGTTAACAAATATAGTCGGATTGCTGACAAGTGACTGTTCGTTGCTACAAGTATCGATATTCAATACTATATGCTTTTTCTGTCTATATCATTATAATTATTTGCATACCCATAGTAACGTATAGTGACGCAAGTTGACAACTAACCTTCCAAATTATTTGAATAAAAAACAAAACATTAGAAAGAAATGGCATGATTCGTAGATATCTTTACTAATTAGAGCGCGAAAATAAATTTACAGCAGTACTCAAACAAACAAAATTATTAATTTTAAGGTTATAATTATAAATAAGGAAAAATTTATACTCTTACGTAAATTTTGGATTATAATTTGTTGTTTATTCTAGCAGATTTAAAATTAAAGTTTGTGACTTTAATAATTGGCCGCAAGCCGTATTTTAATTAATATTTATTACCAGACACTGACAGTTAACACAAATAACAAAAAACATTTTTAAAATCGTTGAAAAATGGTAACTAGATTATTATATGAATACTTGATACATACATGTAACAGTCACCTATTAGCAATCCGACTATACCTACGTTTTAAGAAAACACATTCGACTTAAACCAAAACAAATTTGTGTTTTATTGACGGATATTAGGTATATATGCTTTATTTTCAGTTTCTCATATGTTTAATTAATATTAAACTTGTTTTAAATTTAAATAAATTCGATATTATAACTTATAACTAATGATCTGTTAATTCAATTCTGATTAAGCTTTCATGTTACACATTAACAGAAACTTGTCTTATATAAATAATATTGTAACACATACGATTCTCCTTGATTTTCAGTATGTAGTTCATTCTAGTTTTGTTAATAAATAAAAATACTAACAATATAAATAAAATTAGACTTGTAAAGTACTAAACAACAAGCTTCCCATTTTTAGGACTTCGTAGTTATTCAAGAGGCCCTTACACCATCATGTGTCTGTATGTACTGTAGCAATTAAGGACAAACGGTTGACTAAATAATTTGTCATGCATGCATAGATTTTTGACCCGGGAATAGGAAAAATATTGATGCTGCTTACATTTTACTTTGCTTTTATTTTTATTTTTTTTTTTTTATTTTTTGTTTTTATCGAACATCACTTTTATAAAGAATAATTTATTTTAAAGTTATACATTTCATACTAATAAAGTAAAGTCTGTTCCAAACGGTTAGGCGGAACTAGATTTTGCAATTTAGTTACTTTCATCGCTTAAATCGTGCTTTTCGGCCGTTTTGTTTAAGCTTTGTAAATCATACTTACAATAAACATTTTTTGGTTAAGGTTAATATCATTTTAAACATAGGTCATTCGTTTCCATGGTTTCATTGTTGTAATTTTAAATTTTGACATTCCAACGTGAAAAATGAAATAACCCAAGCAAGGTCCCTTGTCGTGACAACCTAAAAGAACGAAATTCCCATTTAGTTCCGCCTAAGTGTTTGAAACAGACTGTATATATAAAATGATTTTATTTGCCAAACCATGTACAGTAAAATTTTAAAAACAAAAGACAATTTCTTATTTACATATACCTGTAAAACAATATGTATACTTAAAATTATAATTTAATATTGTATTAACATCTGTATAATTTAGTTAAGACAAACAAATTTTGGTTGCTAGGGGAAAAAGGCAAAAACCTAGCACTTGTTTGACTTATAATTAAAGAAGTATATATTTAATACGCTTATGTTTATATTTTTTATATTTTAAGTCATTTAATGTATAGTTGCCCTAGTTTTTAATTAAATTACTATCACTAATAGTACATTTATCGAAGAATTTTTTTGTGAGTGAAGAAACATGTTCTTTCACGTAATCAATATTCAATTCCTGGTACATTTATATTATTTTTGTCCATCTGGGATAGTTCCCAATGATTCTGAGACACTTATTTTGTATAACCTGAAGAGATTGAATATCGGTTGCGCTTGTATTGCTCCAAACAGGAGCTGCATATGAGAAAACGGGTAATGCACGTTTTGTATATGAGCATCTTATTTTTATTGCTTAATTTATTATGTTTGTTGAACAGTGGGTATACTTGGCACATTGCTTGGAGCACTTTGTTTCTAACATGTTGGATATAGCTAGTTAAAATTTAATTTTTTGTCTATTTTAACCCCTAGATATTTTACGGAGTCTGATCGGTCCAACTGTGTGTTGTTGACTTCAAGATTGGGAATGTCTTTAGGTCTTCTTTTTGTTAATAATATTGCTTCTGTTTTATGGGTGTTTAGTTTTGTTTTCCACTTTTTTAAATGACTATCGAGTTTACTTGCGGATTGAGTTAATCTATTTTTAATGGTGTCTAATCTCCAGGATGACGTGTAAACTGCTGAGTCATCAGCAAATAGAGCTAGGTCTGTGTTCTTACAAGTGTGTATGTCGTTTATAAACAATATATAGAGAACTGGGCCGATGACTGAGCCCTGAGGGACATCTGCTTGTATATTTTTTATAGCGGAATGTTGCTCTCTTAAATGGACGCTAAAGGTTCTATTACGGAGATATGTGTGAATTAATTTGATTAAATATGATGGAAAATGTAGACTAATTAATTTATAGACTAGACCATTTTGCCACATAGTGTCAAATGCTTTTTCGATATCAAAAAGTGCAACTCCTGTATATTTATTGCGATTGAATGAATCAGTTGCCGTATCGCACAGCCTTACTAATTGGGCAAATGTCGAGTGGTTGTTTCTAAACCCGAATTGCTCTTTTCTTAAAATATCATTCTCTTCGATATGCTGAATAAGTCTGCGTTTAACGGTTTTTTCTACGATTTTATTTAGCCCACTGAGTAGGCTAATTGGCCTATAATATTCTGGCAGATCTGGAGATTTGCCTGGTTTAGGAATGGGGATGAGCTTAGCATGTTTGAAAATTTGGGGAAAGTAAGCTAGTTTATATATTTTATTTATTAAATGAGTGAAAAATATAATTGCATTAGGCGGTAGTTTTTTAATTACACTATTTGGGATACCGTCTATTCCATGGGCCTTTTTCTTTTTTAATGTTTTGATGTAAGCATAAGTTTCACGGGTGGTGCATAAGTCAATATCTGTCTCTAGATGCTCTGTGTTTGGATATAATATTTAACAATTTTCTTAACTTTATTGTTATGACAATTATTCCCGAAATTAAGAGAGTACTGTTGTGTATGTTTTAAAAATGGTCGGCAAGTAATTCTGATTTGTCGATGTCGCTATATACAGTGTTGTTACTAGTATTGTTAGTGAGTGGGGGAATGTTTTGACGTGGTTTTGAGAATGTCTTTTTGATTTTCCAAAGGTTTCTCTTATTAGGAGTTAATTTACTCAACATTAGGTTCCAAGTTTCGTTGCGCCAAATATACAATTTTGTATTAACTAAGTTCTGCAACAATTTGTATTTTTAAGATTGTAAACTGTATGATTTTTTTGCCATTGTTTGCGAAGTTTATTTTTATATTTTATTATTTCCAATAGATTTTGGGGGAGTTTATTTTTTGATAAATAATAGGCTGTTTTGGGACAGACTTTTTAATTCCTTTTTTAATTATTTTAACGAATCTAATAATATTTTTCTCTAGATGTTCAGTATGGTTTATGGGCGGCATATTTACGGGAATTTTTGATGTAATGTATTCATTGAATAACTCTTTATTTATTTTACTAAAATCATATACTGATTTGGTGGAATTGGTATTGTTGCTATTTTTGACATCGAAAAGTACGGGATTATGATTTGAACTGAGTTGAGAGAGAGCTTGGGGTTTAGATATAACTATATTTCTATGAGTTCTCTATAGTACAATATCAATGGTACTTGGGTGCATAATTGGGTTGGATGGGTACTGAGTCGGTTCATCAGAGGTATCTATTGTTATATTGTTTCTAATTGTGTATTCTAGTAATCTTTTTCCACTGGTGTTATTTGAAGGGCAGTTCCAAGCAATGTGCCTTGCATTGAGATCACCTAAAACTATTATTTTATTATTGAATTTAAAAAACTCTTGAACATCCCTTATATTAATAATTTTTCTGGGGGGATTAGACACCGCAACAATAGTTATCGTACCGATATCGGTGTAAATATTAAGAGCTAAATTTTCTATTGAAGAAGGATAATTGTTGCCGACCGGCGTAGCGTAGTGGTAACACATGTGCTCTGCGTTGCGAAGGTCTCGGGTTCGAATCCCGTTCAGGCATGGAAATTTTCTCAAATAAAAAATTGTCCTGGCTAATTGCCACAGCAGCAAAGGCCAATAAATAAATAAAAAAAGGATAATTGTTATAAATTCTGTCGTTATTTTTCTAAAATCTTAAGTTATTTTTAATTACAATAGCGACTCCCCGCCCTGTGTATATCTATTATTGCGGTGTATAGTATACCCCTGACATTTGAGTTTGTGTTTATGATCTAGCCTAGTTTCATTTAAACAACAAATATCGATATTAAAATTATTTAAGAAGTAATTCAGTTCTAGGTATCTCTTTTTAATGGTATCACAATTCCATGTACAAATTTTAAGTGTATTTATATTAGCCATTTAACTAAATATTTCCATGGCTGCTTCTAGTATTACACCTAATTTTGATATATTATCTTTCGCGTGAATTATTTTAGGTAAAGTAAGTTTAAGTGTTTGTGTGACTCTACTTACATTTAAATTTTGTAGGAGGGATTTTATTAGAGTAATTAATTCCGAAATACTGTTTTCTTGCTGTGGCTGATTTTGTGCATTGTTGACCTTTGGCCAGCTGATCGTTTGCGACTGTTCGATACTTGTTCCTGGAGTATGACCGTGAGGTGTTCATAACTTCCTCAGGAGTGTTCTTCCGTGAGGTGTTCAGGGAATTCCTCGTTACGTATGATGTAACGACTAGACTGATTGTCATGATCTGACCTGATGTTGGATTTTTGAATTTGTTTCATGTTATACATTTTTATATATGTTGGACATTCTTTGTTGTTAGCTAAGTGTTTATTGTTACAATTAGAGCATTTAATGTCATCTTCGCTCTTTTTGTCGCACTCTGATTTATTATGTGGCCCAGCACAAATTAAGCACTTGACTTTTTTATAACAATTCAGATTTAAGATTTTTTAATTTATTAATGTTTTAATAAGTGTTGTACATAACATTGTCAGAAAAAAAAATAACATGTAAATGTAAATAACATTAATATTTCAAGATTACATAAGTATATCAATTTTGTGCAGTGTATGTCTAAGGATACCTAAACATAAATGTACTTAACTATATACTCATTATAGTATCGTTTAGAAATTCTTCTGTGCTATAATAGGCCTTGCCTAATAGAAATATTTTAATTCTTCTTTTGAAGCAATTCAAATTAAGTTTTCGTGTTTCTTGGGGAAGTTTGTTATAAAGTTGAGCCCCTACAGATTTTGACGCTTTTTTGGGTTTTGTAGGTATGACCAAAAAAGCCTTATACCGTCATTTTGTCGTCTGTCTGTCTGTCTGTTCGGTAAAAATTGTAGCCAAACGGCTAAACCTAGAGAGTTGAAATTTGCCATGCTTATACAACTCGTTGACCCGCACATAGGAAAAATACCAAAACATCTAAAAAACATATCCCCCTAAAAATATAAACAAATATGTGCTCATCGAAAAAAAAAAAAATTTTTTTTAAATTCTGAGTAGGTTATCCAATGAAAGCCCTTAGTACGTGGATTAACGATCAAAATTTTATTTTTACAAAATAAATTATTTTGACGCGATTTACCAGAATTGTGCACAAAAATTTTTTGTCCCACACCCTGTAGCCCAGATGGTTTAAACTAAAAATCTGAAAAAATTCTAAGTAATGTACATTTGTGTGAACCGGAATAGTACAACATGAATTTTTGATCAGATTATGTTTTCGGAAAATAACGCATTTTCTGTGTTTTTTGCGTGACCATGTAAAATATTTATAGTAATATTATGTAGCACAGTAATCAGAGCGCTTCGATGGTGTAATGGTTAGTATACTGGTGTTCTAATTTGCAAACTCGAGTTCAAATCGGCCTCGAGGCAATTTCATTTTTTATGTTTTTTTGCATTTTTATTTTGTTTAAATTATTTTTTCAAAATTCTAGTTATATTTAGGCAAATATTGCATTTAATTTTTAAAAGCGTAAATTTAATAACCAGTGGAAATTGTTGAAATTGATTACTATTGGACTTACAACCAAGTAACTTAAAATATAACGTAACTATAAATATATAATACCATGGATACAAGTAGAAAAAAATTAAATATATAAAATATATGTTATGTCATGTGTTATAATGTCTGTATCATATTAGTGCCTAAATATATTACTGCTATACTGCTATTTATATTCCTATAAATACACGAAAACAGAAGGGCGAATCTTATGACTAAAACAACAAATGGAAGCCATAGGCGCAATTTCCAAAATCTTATTAAACCTTGATATATAAAAAAAAATACTGCACATATTTAGAAACCTATATAATGGTATTAGGCATTTGAATTAAAATTAAAATTCGAAACAAAAAAAAAATATATATTTTAACATAAAATTTGTTTTGGCATCCCAAATAATCATTATTCACTTACTTAATACCTGCGAAACCCTGAAATGTGTGAAAATTCACACTTCACATCAATTTTTTAGCAACTGTGTAATGCCATTTTGGAACCCTTATATTATGTCTACATCTGGTGCAATATTCATGAATTTCTTCATTTAATTTAAAGTTGTGTATATTTTCTTTAACATACAACAGTTGCTGATAGATATACAACAACGGCAAAGTTAAGATGTTCAACTTTGGATCTCTACAAGTTCTTCATCTATTAACCCTTGCAATAGTTCTAACAGCATTTTTTTGTATAATAAAAATTCGTTGCCACTGTGATGAATTGCCCCAAAGAATTAAACCATATGACATTACACTTTGGAAGTAGGCATAATATACGGTTTTGAGTATATCAGTAGACACAATTTGTCCCAGTATGGTTAAGGCATAAACAATACTGTTTAGTTTGCTAGCGACGTGTGTTATGTGGTCTTTCCACGTTAGTTGGGCATCGATATGTAGACCCAGAAACTTCATACACTTATTTTCATATAATGCATTTTCAGGCAATATTCTGTTCTGACTAAACACAAGATTGGTTGTCTTTGTTTTATTTAGCGCCAGGTGATTAGCACTGAACCAGTCCAAGGCCTGGTAGAACATGCCCTGAACCACATGGGATATTTCGCCTGGGAGACTCTTTTTTACAATACTAGTATCATCCGCAAACATAATTGTCTCAAAATCAGCTAGGGTCATTGGAAGGTCATTTATATAGATAATAAATAACAGAGGCCCTATAACTGAACCCTGAGGGATCCCGATATTTATTATTTCGATGTTGGATGTACCCTCTTGCGTTGTAACTATCTGGTGCCGGTTTGATAAATAGTTTTTGATAAGATCTAAGGCGGTTCCCCGTACTCCATAGTGTTCCAATTTGGATGCTAATATGGAGTGTACCACGCAATCAAAAGCCTTAGTAAGATCGCAGCTCGTGGTGACCACATGAAAGCCTTGTTCAATGTTTTTTACTATCTCATCTATGAGGGCAGTGGCTGCAGAAATTGTTGATTTTTTTGTTCTGAAACCGAACTGATTATTCGATAGTAGGTTGTGTTTATCGAAAAACTTAATGATCCTATTTTTTAAAGCAATCTCAATTATCTTAGATAGAATACGAGTTATAGTTATAGGCCTATAATTATCAAGATTAGCAGTGTCTCCTTTTTTGTGCACCGGTATGACTTTAGACACCTTGAGTGCATCAGGAAATTCGCCGGATTTGAAACAACTATTTATTAAACTTGTCATGATTGGGGTGATTGCTGGTGCCGCTGCCTTTATGATCTGTATACATACGATTCCGCTTAATTGGGCCACCGCTTAATTGGGGCAGCCGCTTATTTGGGAACAATCTCAAAGAACAGAAACCAAACCAAGGAACCAACAGTAAATTTACATGTTTAATTGGGACAACATTCCGCTTAATTGGGACAGTTAAGATCACAGTGCATATTATGTTACACATATTCTCAAGAAAATGTACAAAGAATTTAATATTACAGCGTTATTTTATGCAGGAAGGAAATGAAGGGAGCCCTACATCCGCACTGAATACCTGTGCTGATTTTGTAGAAGTGAAATGTTACAAAAACAAAAGACAGCCTACACTTGACGCATTTTTGCATTGAATTAAATTGTATGTACCTATTTATTATTTTATTTTGGAATTTATTATTATTTTTTCTTAAAAGTTTATATTTTTTGGTTATATGTAATTTATAGTTTTGTCCAAGAGTTTATAAAATAAAATTATTGAAAGAAAAATATGCATAGTTTAATTTTATGTGAAATTCGCTTAATTGGGGTAGCCGCTTAATTGGGCCAAAATGCTTAAGTCCCGATGTGTCCCAATTAAGCGGAATCGACTGTATTTAGATTGTATATGTCAGAGCTTTTGGTATTATTAAGGCTTGATATAATGCGGGACACTTCGTTATCGTCAACAGGTTCAGGGAATATACTATATCTGTTTAGGTTAGAAACTAGATATTGCTCAGCTGTTTTGTTGGGAGTGCTCAGTTTGGACTGTATGGCTGTAGCAATATGGACAAAATAGCTATTGAACTCATTCGGAGATATATTATTACTTGGGCATTTTTTACTTTTTGAATCACCTGTCTCTCTTCGTATAATATCCCATGTGGCCTTTATTTTATTATTAGCCATATTTATTGTTTTTTCATAGTACTGTCTCTTACATGTACCTATTTCTATTCTATATTTTTTTTTCAGTTTTGTGAGTAGCGGTTTGAATCTTACATCCTGTTTAGACAACGTATTTAACCATAATATGTGATCTTTCATTTTTTACAATTCTTTTGTGTACCATTTTAGTTTATGGTTGTTAGATTTAAATACTTTGAATGGAAAAATACATCTACACTATGTAATAGCTTCTCCAGAAATATAGAAAATTTATTATTTACTGATGTCGTATTGTACAATTTATTCCAGTTGGATACGAATAAATGATTAACAAAGCTTTCTATTTTTGTGTTTATAATGTGCCTATATTTATTCTGTCGGCTAGTATTTTTGACCGAGATGTCTTTTGTATCAAATAGTACCGCCATATGGTCCGATATTGCATCATCAATAATTTCAACAGCAAAATTTTGTATATTAGTAATAATGTTGTCTAACCAGGTACCATTGTTTAAATAAGAATATCTTGTTATTTCGAAATGAGATATCGTTAAGCCATATCCCAAAATTACATCTAGGAATTTAGAGTACGTATAATTATGACACCTGAAATCAAAATTTAAATCAAATTCATTCTTTGCTATGTGGTCGAAACTCTGAAACTTAAAACACTGAGTAACACTATTTTTAGACTTGTACTTTTCCCATGAAACGAGACAATAACACACTTTTTTAATATTTAGTATATCTTTTATGGTATTATTATTGCAAATTGTAACAGTATATAAAGGTAGGGGCCTTAATTTGTTGTCACCGGTTTTTTTCATTATTTGTGTAACGCTTATTTTTTTGTTCAGTTAGATCAATATTTATTTCATCTGTGCTTATGGTGGGCGGTAGATTTTTTAAAACATATTTGTGATCCTTTTCGTCTCTCGGACTGTAAGTATGGAATTCAAGATTTGCTTGTAGGATTATTAGTTTAACATTATTGTAATCGTCTTTGTTAGCTATTTGGATTAATATACGATTACCTCTGTATTTGATTTCAAGCTCTCCCACAAGCTTCTTTTTGATATTATTTAGAGTGGCCATATGTTTCACTATATTGCTGTACAATACTAACGGCGGTGGTTTGTATTACTTAATCCTGGTTTGTTGGATGCCACTAAGTCCTGCTTCATCTTCTGTATCTGTTTCGCTCAGTATTTGAAATGGATTGGATATATCTATATTGAACTGATTGGGCGTTGGACGTGCTCCAGATCTTTTCCGTTTTTTCTTTTCATTTCCCTTGCTGCTCCCTTTGCTATTGCTGGTATATAAGGAAGTATCTATTCCTACCAACGTCGCTGTACTTACTGTAGGCCCCACCTCCGAGGAGGCGAGACCTACTCCTCCGTCGCTGGCTTCAATAGTGCGGTATTTGCGCACTATTTATTTATTTTTTAAGTATTTTAACACTTTTGGATACACAATTAATACGTAGGTACTTAATATCGCCACTTGGCCACGTGCTGACAGGTCATACGTCGCCAAGAGACCAAATAAAAATGACTAATACAGTAGTGTAAACATGTGTGCATGAAACATGTCGAGATATTTTTTCTGCATTAAATAAAAAGAAAAGTTTGTGGCGAATATTAAGTAATTAAAATTTAGGTGTAGTATAACAGTTTTATTCATGCTTTGCGGCTTCGAATAGAGTGCAATAGAGTATAATCTCATAATATAAACAATAATCATATAATGTACAATGCATTGGGTACTTTTTCGTCAGGTTCGTTGGCTATTATTGTTAAGCTGAACACTTCTTTTGTAACTTTCTTCAGCCACTCCACTCCCTCTCCTTCGTATCCAATAACTATGTTCTGTTCCTCGTTTCCGGTTTTATCTCCTTGCATTCTCTTAGATCAGCGGTGGGAAAACTTTTTGGACCGTGAGCCACATTGACTTTATAACAGGATGGCGTGGACCGTACAAAATATTTTTGTGCCTTCTCCATATGAAAGTGAAGAGCAGAAACAACGGTCTCACGTCTATTTTTAAAGTGCAAAGAAAAAAACACGATCTCGCCTCCATTTTCAAATTTTTTCACTTTAAAAAGCAATTGTTTGCTAATATTGGCGGGCCGCATAAAATTCCTGCAAGGGCCACATAAGGCCCGCGGTCCGTGGTTTGCCCATCGCTGTATTTGGTGTTCTATATTTTCCAGTGCGTTTTCACAAATCTTACAGTTTCTCTGATTCACTTAATCACAAGTTGTTTCCCTCCTACTGTTAAATTTCTTGCTTACCTATAGTTTGTATTTTAGTGTATTTTACCTTATATCTTGATCTGTCAATTCTGTTTTGTTAATCTTGTTTTTGTGTATCTCTGTCTTATTACTCTGTCAGTAAGCAAACTTATTACGTCTTCATTTCTTACTTTTTTCTTACTTTCTTACTTTTTGCTTACTTTTTTCTTACCTTGTTCTTCATTTCTTACTTTTTCTTGCATGCAATATCTGTTCATATCTTATATTATAGCATTTTCTTTATTTCCACCAGTCTGTCTCTAGTTTCTTGTCCCTCGCTACTATGCTTTTTCCGAGGATTTCATTGATACCGCTTCTACTACATTGTTCAAATTTTATAGCTCTGTGTAGGTATTATTTTCTGTCGTACCGAATATAATAAAAAAATTGTACGGCTCCGAAGCATATATATTTATACTACTACAGTAAAATTTTTTCCTTTTCCGTGTGGAATTTGTACTGAGAACACACCCTTACTGATATATATTATAAGGTATGTTATTGTTCTAATGAAGCTATTTTATGAATGTAGTTCAACTTGAATAATTATTGTATAATTTATGAAAAGTATTTAACATTAAGTGGAAAACTTGTAAGAAGAAAACTTTCCAATTGCTACTTTGAACAATACTGCACTGAACTATTTTATCTCTGTTAGTTAAAAAGCGTTTCCCTTTTTTTCAATAAATTTATATTTTGGAATTTAAGGAATATAAACATAATAAAAACCCGAGATAACTGTTTTGAAGGAATGAATAATGGTAATAAAATAAAACTAAAAATATAAATTCATATATATTTCGTATGAAAAACATTACAAAATAAAACAATTTTTTTTCACATTATTGAAATACTACTAAAAGTGTCGGCGCTAACTTATGAAATCTGGGAGGGGACAGGAAATATTTGAGAGGGCACCATATTTTTTATTGTTATAAATATTAATGAAAATATAATAGTTTTGAATTTTGAAAAGATGAAAGCGGGCCATAAGCGTTCTTTCACAATTCGAAATATTTTCAAAATGAACCGGGCACTCAGTTTTATTTAAAATTTTAAGGAGGACCCTTCCCGGACCCCCACTTGCGCCGCCACTGCTACTAAGCGATGTTCAAACCGTTGAGCTACTGAAGAACATCAGGTGTTAAATTGTGTTTGCCCGCTGGGTTGCCGTGAAAACTGTAGATAGGGCAAGAAGTTATAATGTACTCCATAGTTTAGGATCGGTGGTTGCAGGTGCAGCTTGCGTTTTGAGAGTAGCCCCCCTTCTTTAGGAGACTAACATAATGACCATGTCCAAAATCCCAAATGGTACGTATATCTAATTTTATGAAACATTGCTGCAGAGCAGTGATATCCAATATACAGCCCCTGGTCCATATCCGACCCGAGAACGTCAAACGGTCAGCACGAAATTTCTGTCTCACCCCGTCCTCAAGTGATTTTCGAAATTTCTACTGCCATCTCCAATTTAGTTTAGGAATTTATCTCCGCCCCACATCCTGAAGTAATCTTCTGAATTTCCAGCTCCTTGCCGTCAAAGGATATTGGAATTTCTGCCTCAAATCCAAAGCAATCCGGCCCGCGAGACATAACCAGCTTTAAATATGGCCTATGGGAACAGGTTTGACACAACTGCTGCAGAACAACGTAATACGTATACATTATACATATAAAATCCTTGTTCTTCTGTGCGTAAAGGTCGAGGTACGGAGCTGGAGTTGGAGACGAGGCAGCGGTCAGACAAGCTGAGTGGGTGGAGACACGCTCCACGCTTTCTCTCCGACAAGCGACAAATTAGTAATAAAATGAATATGGCGTGTAACTAATTTGTCAAACTTTTTGCAGCTTTTTCACTTCTAGGACTAAACTTTTTATTAAGTAATGAGTATTTTAATAGTGAATTTATATTTGTACTATATATTATAAATTTGAATTTGAATTTGAATTTCCGTCCGACAAATTATTTCCGGAAACAGAAATACTTACTGTAAAACAGTTCTTTTTAATTTCTGTGATAAAACTACAAAAAACATTTCTACAAAAAACACATATAACACTAGACATAAAAAGTAAGCCATACCACCAAAAATTAACAAAACAATTAGTCACAGAAGCTTCAAATATTTTTTACCAACAATAAATAATAAATTAGACAAATATTTTAATAAAACATGCTACAAAATGGGCTACGAATTTACCTCAAGATGAAATTTATGACATCTTCTAATAATCCAAAAAATAAAATTAAAAAAAATTATAAAAAATTACACTAAATTCAATACATGTCATAAAATATTGTATAAATTCTATTAACCGCACTACATTTACAAAAAAAAGAGGAAACACTTAAAAGTATAAAATAAAACTTTCATCTCCAAATCTTAAAATATATATATATATATATATATATATATATTTCATTTTTTTTTTTTTTTTTTTCTAACGTTAGTCGTTAAATTTATGCGATTAATGCTCAGTATTATAAAGAACAAATAACTTTTACTATGCAATTAAATTTGAAACCCCAAGGAAATTCTGTACAAAACATATGACATTGACAATTTTAGTACCTCATTAATTTCATAAAAACCAATGTTTTGAATAGATCTCTGAATAAACAAGCAACATCCATTCGGTTTTATACACATTTTTTTTTTTTTTTTTTTGCGAAGGGAAGATGTTTTTCCACGACCCATTTTTCAAAATTCGCGACCCAGAATTGGGTCGCGACCCAATGGTTGCCGACTGCTGCTCTATAGTACTATAGCTAGAAAATTTTATTTAAAATAAATAAATAAATGAATATTTGCTCCAATTTAAAGACAGCTTTTTAGTATACCAGCATTTGCAATTACTATCAAGAGGTTCGAAATATTTCCTATCAACAAGACACAACTAATGAACATGTGAGATTATTTCCATCTGATCCAGTCATTTCCCATTGGAAATCATTAGAATTAAAATCACTGAAAGTTTAACGCAAGGCAGGTTACTAAAGAGCAATAATTGGTTCACAGATAATATGGTTTTTAAAGAAATGTTTGAAAAGTGCATTTTTTCTGCATTGAGTTGAACATTTAGTTTTTGAAATTTTTAGTGACAATAAGAGTAGGTAAGTTATAAATTCCAAAAAAAAAAAAAAATGTAGGTTACTAATAACAAATTGTCCCCGAATAAAGCCGAGCTGGTCAGCTAGTAGAATATAAAGGAATTAAGACACTTATTATAATTTTGATAGATTTGGACATATGTGGATATCATTATCGAGAGGACTTAAAATAATCATTTTTAACCATCTCACAGAACTAATTTATTTTTTTAAAAGATATTTTCTGAATTTAAATAAAGATAAAGAACACGACTGGATAAGCACAACATTTAGTAATAATTTATAATTTGGTCATCTTCCCTAGTAGTCACAAGAGGATTTAATTGATATGAGATCAGATTCAATAATTGAGTGAAGGTGTATATATGATTGAGATTGAATTGTATATATCAGTGTTTTCAACAGGTGGTCCGCAGACCACCAGTGGTCCCCAGAAAATTTTTAGTGGTCCGCGAAATTTTTATATGTATTTTTTGCAGTTTTTTTTTTAATTTATGCACTTTTTTTTGCAAACAATAATATTTTGTTTATTTTTTGTAAATTTTCTGTGATTTTCTACCAATAAAATAAATATATTTAGTAGCACATTAAATAGAATTGTTTTCTTGCAAAAAATTAACCAACAATTATTATTAGTGGTCCGCGTTAGAAAATTATATATTATACTGGTCCGCGGTGCGTTTTTGGTTTAGAAACACTGGTATATATGGTGCTAGATATTAGACATGCCATTTTAATTGATCAATAAAATTAATAAATTCATTTGACAGATATTCTGCTAGTATATTCAGAGTAATAAGAGTCAATAATTTCAATAACTTGATGAAAAGTTGACATTGGTTTTGGACACAATGGCCGTTCTTTTATTTTTTAGAAAGTTGTGCGAATGTGAATCATTATGTAGTTATAATAAATGCTATAAAATTGAATGTGATAGTTGACCCCCGTATGAGTTTGCGTTTCATTGCCAATGTATAATGACTTTGACAACTTGAGTGCTCATATTATACCATTATATTTGATTAGCTTGGAAGTTGCAATAGTCATTGTAACAAATAATCTTATTTTTCCAGTCAGGTGCGAACAGGGGCGGATTTAACATGGGGCCCCCAAAAAGGCCCCATGTTACAAAAGTATGTGTAATATTTAAGCATATATTAAGCAGGGCACTAGGAAAGTTTTGTCGTACAATTTTTCAAAATAATTTTCATCACACTTTATACACTTATACATTCGTTGAAACATCATATAAACAAAATTTTACTACTTTTCCATCGGCACAGAATCATATGATCACCCCACGCAACTAATTGTTGTTGTTTATTAGCAAAACTACGCCCTTTTAGTTATTTTTTGACGTGAGGGAACAACCCAAAATCTCATGATGCAAGATGTACACCATACGAAAGATGTTATGTTGTTACGGAAACTATAATTATAATCCTGATCTCGTATAACATGAGTTCTTTTCTGTATTTTAATATGGGTACCCAAAACGTACAAATCTTTCTAAAATGTAATTTATCATGCAGAATTGTGCGCAAAGCTGGTGCATTTATCTTGAGTGTTTCCTCTATCTGTTTGTATGTTAAATGGCGATTTTTTAATTATTTTTTTAGTAGCAACTACATTTTCCGGAATTACAACTTCCTCAGGTCGCCAAAAAGGTGGATCATCTTTTAATTCTGAATCACCATGTTGATACTTTTTTTACCACCACTCAATAGTCGATAAAAATATACAATCATCATGGAATATACCAAAGATTTCTTCATAGCACTCTTAAGTTGCTAAACTACTTTTAAAATTATACAAAATTATTGTTCGATTTCCTTGTTTCGATACGGACACCCTTTTTACAAATCACAACACACAATGAAGATAAAAAAATAAAATCAAGGCTGTGTTTATATAAAAGACTCATCTTTAAATTGATACATATTCGGTATCTCTGTTTTTATATAATTTTACAATAAAAGTTTCATAAAGTTAGAGACTTTTTTCTTTACCCCTGGGGTCCCAAAATGATTATTAGCTGCAGGTTCCCGAAAATCAAGTCTGAAACTATTAGACTAAGCTTTTTGTTAGTAGTCTCTTCTGTTAAGACATGAAAAACAGGGTAAAAAATCCTAATAAATATATGCGATCGGAGTTCATTAGCATACTGGTGCTAGTTTGGAAATCAACAACTGTTTCGTCTGGTTTATGTCCAGATTATTTTACGCATGCCATAACTGCGTGCATTTCTTTATTTGTTTAAACCACAGAACTAGACTAAATGTCCCTTTTACACTATTGCACACATGCCCTGACCAGGATTTGAAACCGGGACCTTTGACTCGTGAAGCAGGACCGCTACCTCTAGGCTACCAAGGCCGACAAAATACACTTTCTTGGACTTTAAGATATATGAGAATTGTACGCAAGGCCGAGTATCACAAAAAAACTGAGATGTAGACTATTGCAATGGATAGGACACGTGATGAGGATGAAAGAGGATATGGAAAAAAAAACTGAACCCCCGTTGATTAGTGACCCGTAGACCACGCAAGAGATGATCAGCTAACTGAATATCTGTTATCAAGTGTACATGAAAAAACTGTTGATTAACAAATCAATATGTATGACTTAAGTGAATGAAGCCAAAAAACAACTCGACCGACAGTGCCCAAAGAAGGAGAAGAAGATTTCCTGGACGAATACGTTGAAATTTAAATAGAGACTTAAATCCATTCAATATAAGTCTGTAAAACTTATAAGCCTGTTCAATGACAAAAATAAATGAAGCAACAACCAATGTATATATATATATATATATATATATATATATATATATATATATATATATATATATATATATATATATATATATATATATTTCAGTCACGCACATGCCTTACAAGCATGAGTGTGAAAGAAATATATAAACAAATTGATTGTTGATCCTTTCATTTGTCCTTTAACAAACTTCTTTAAAAAACTGAACTTTAGTAGATTGTCAGAATTATATTTTCACTATAGACAACCAATTGTTATTTTGTTCTAATAAATTTAATAAGAGCAGTCCATGTTAAAAAACTTTATTAGAATGACAATTTACCATTATTTAATAAAGTAATGTATTAATTATAATCATTGAAGTGTTAATATTGACATTTCTTTTAACAAATTAAAATATTTCATGCTTCAGTAAAATTATTTCGTAGAATTTATCGTTTTTGTACATAAATCTACATTAAATTCCTTCATATAAAAAAGAAATTACCACGGAAATTTTTATAGAAGAAAGTGGTTTCTAAATTTGCAATTTGAATATTGTGTTTTATAATCTATAAATTATTAGAGGTTTTCGATTATGAATAGGACAAAGTTTCTAAAAATGAAATATGATTTGACCTTGACTTGATCTTACCAAGAAAATACTAATGAATATAATTTAGATTTGCTCCATGAGAGGTTTCCTTGGACACACCCTTTCATTTTTGACCATTATGATTTCGAGCAACACGGAGACATCTTTAAAATTTTCGAAAATAGTGCTATTGTTTGAATTAATAATAGAACTAAAGAAAATCTTACGTTGATCATTCGGTTGGCTGCGCATATTTAAATCCACATTGCACCATAATCATCAAACTCCTGGACGAAATGTTTATATACAAAGGCTATAACATAAAGATTAGACTATTAAAAAAAAAAACATTTTCACAATTATTAATTTGTAATTCTTTGTGACAATAAGAGCTCCATCGTGAAACTAACTACTCCAACTTTTCTAAGGATAACATCGCCTTAATCTATGATATATTAAAATCTGTACGATTCCATCACTACCATTAAAAGCATAAATAACATAAAAACTAAGCAAGAAACTATCCAGAAGATCCAGAAAATAATTCACCCCTACCAGAAATATGCTAATAAAAAATATTGCTTTTTTGGGCTCCAAGCCACAAGGGCATACCAGGAAACGAGGAAATAGGCAACAGTATAAAAAACAAAAGAGACGCACCACAACTATGCACCGATATTCTAATGGAAGACAGCTTCCAAATAATCACAGATTACATGATTAATCATAAAAGATATAAATGGATAATTACAGACATCTTCAACAAATAAAGGAATATAAAAAAAGATACAAGCATATGATACTTCTGTAGTGATCGGAAAATATAAAAATCACCAAGTTTTTTAACTGCACACTTTGTGTATGTATTTGAGCTATTATTAGTATTTTATGCCCCTTTGTGGCATTTCTATCGGTAGCTGACTCGCAGATAATGGGCACGTCACGTGGAGATATGTATCTAGCCGAGTACTCGTGCTTCGCTACGATATATTAACGGTCTGCCAACTTCTTGCATTTATAAAAAGTTATGGTTCTTTGTAGATCATATTGGTGATTTCCACTCATGAGCTAGGATCACCTGGCCTGCTGGGTGAGCTTACTATAAAGTAGGACACGCAGATCAACTGCCCATGTGAAAGCCAGTCCTCCCTCAAGTCTATCCTTTACCACGAACCTATATTCCCCGAATCCTGAGTTATGTTTCTAAACATTTGTATGAGTAACTTTTGTAAGCAAAAACCTAGTTGATAGCTCTGCCCTAATGCATTGAAGAATTTGTGGAAAAACATTTGCTCCCTTTTCACCTCTTAGGGGTTGAACTGGATTATATTAAAAAATAAATAAATAAAACACTGTCAAAACACTTTCGAAAGATTTTAAAAAGACACCTATATACCAGAAAGAAATGTTATAACTCAACAACCACAGAAAATACGAAGGGTTCCTATAATTCACCTTGAATCTAGATTTGCCTCTTTAGGGGTTGATTAGGGCAAAACCTTGAATTGTAGTCTTATATAAATATACGAGTAAGTAAAAACCAAGTAGATATCTCATCGGACCTAAGAGATATTGAAGAATCTGTGAAGAAACATTTTATCCCTTTTCATCCAGGAAGGATTCCAGGCTTCATCCAGGCTTGCGGAAGGAATATTCTCTCGGAATTTTTAATAAATTATATCTTTAGGGGCGAAATTTTAAAAAATGGAAAAAAAACTTTCTAGTAATTTTAAAATAACACTTTTATACCAAAAAGGAATGTTATAACACAACAAACATACGAAGGTTTCTATTATCCTCTCCAAATTTAGTTTCGCCCTTTCAGGGGTTGATTAGGACAGAATCCTCAACCTTATTATCATACATTTATATATATATATATATATATATATGGGTTATCTTTATAAAAAAAAACCAAGTCAATATCCCATCGAGCCTAAGATATTGAGAAATGTGTGAAAAGATATTTTACCCCTATTCACCCCATTAGAGATCAAATTTCGAAAAATCCTTCCTTAGTAGGTGCTTACTACATGGGACCATTATACTCACCGAGTTTCATGCTTCTAGGTCTCGGAAACGTTCTATCGAATAAAAAATATCAGTCTACCCCTTTAGAGATGAAATTTTGAAAAAAAACACCTATGTGCCAAAAAGAAATGTTATAGCTCAACAAACACAGGAGATACGAAGGGTTTTATAATTCACCCTGAATCTAAATTTGCCCCTTTATGAGTTAATTATGAGGCAAAATCCTGAAATACGTTTTAATACATGCGTATGGGTAAATTTTGTAAGCAAAAACCAAGTCGATATCACATTGAGCCTAAGAAGTATTGAGGAATCCATGAAAAAACATTTCACCCCTTTTGGTGTCGAATTTAAGAGGGGATTAGGGCACAATCCTGAAATATGTTTTTCAGAATTTGTATGGGTAACCCTTGTAATTAAAAACCTATCAAAACACTTTCTAAAGATTTTAAAGATACACCTATGTGCCAAAAATGGAAATTATACCTCAATAAAAACGAAGGGTTCTATAATTCACCCCTAATGTGGATTCATCCCTTGAAGGGTGGATTAGGGCCAAATCCTGAATATTTTTAAACATTTGTATGGGTAACGTTTGTAAGCAAGAACCAAGTCGATATCTCATTTGTCCTAACAGATATTGAGATATTCGTGAAATCACATTTCAACTCATTTCACTCCCTTACAGATCGAATTTCGAAAAATCCCTTCATAGTGGGTGCTTACATCATAGACGGGATATACCTCCGGAATATCATGTCTCTGTGCCCAAGAGACGATCTGTTAAATAAAAAAAAATAAAAAAATACCCCTAAGAATTTCCTTTTCTAAACCTTTTCTAAAGATTTTAAAAATACAACAATGTGACAAAAAATAAAGTTATAACTCAACAAACAGGAAATACGAAGGGTTCTTTAATTCAACCCGAAAGTAGATTCACAACTTTAAGAGTGGATTAGGGCAAAATTATTGCACTGGCCCAGAATTATTGTATTACTTGGGACTGAGCCCACTCTCGGTGCCCCTGAAGCCCATATCCTACAAAGGACAAAATGGACTATTATTATAGTTATTATCAAATGAAAACTGTTAACGCGTAGATTCACTAACAAAAATGTTTTTTTAATAAAAATTATGATTTTAATACTTCAAAATTACTAGAAAAAATATAATTTACTAAATACCTACTAAATCCTGAAATGTTTGAAAATTTATAATTCACATCAATATTTTAAGACTTTATCTTTTACTTTTAGCGTGTAGATTCCTATAATTCACGTTTTGTAGGTCTATTTATTTCCTAACTAGGTTACTACCCGTCAACAATGACGGATTTATAAAATAAAAATTTCAGTTGTTTGTATGTGTATTTGGTATTATTTTTTTATCGTATCTTAATTTCGTCGCCGGTCAGCGAATCACGGAACAGGATATCACCAGTTAGCCAATCACGGGAAAGGGTGTCACGTGTCAGCCAATCAAGATAGAGGGTGTCCCCAGTTAGCCAATCACAAGAACCTTAGGAAAAATTGACGTCACAATGTTATCGACACGACATTCATACACTTGCTAATTATAGTTAGATTATTTATTCTAATATTGTTAAATCTAAAAATAATTTGAGACGTTAATTTATGCCTAGGAAATCCTATACATTTTTGTGTGTAATTATATTCGTAGATTCTTATAGAATAAATCTGCAAAATATTGTTCATATCGGTCAAAGGATATAAAAGTGTCTAAAGTTTCTTTTTATGCTTAAGAAACCCTAGACATTTTTATATATAATTATTTTCGTAGATTCTGACAGAATAAATCTGCAAAATATTGTTCATATCGGTTAAAAGATGTGGGCGTGTCTAGAGTTTCTCGTTTATGCCAACGAAACCCTAAACACTTCTATATGTAATTTTATCCACACTTTCTTATAAAATAAGAATGCAAAATATTGTTCATGTCGGTCAAAGGATATAGGAGTATCTAGAGTCTCTTGTTTATGCCTAAGAAACTGTAGACATTTATGTTTGTAATTATATTAATAAATTCTTGGAAAATAAATCTGCAAAATACTGTTCATATCGGTCAAAGGATATAGGAGTAACTTAGGGTTTCTCGTTTATGCCTACTAAATCCTAGACATTTCTATAGGTTATTTTATATGCAGATTTTTACATAATAAATCTGCAAAATATTGTTCATATCGGTCAAAGGATATAGGGGTCTCTTGTTTATGCCTACGAAACCCTAGACATTTATGTATGTTATTATATTCGTAGATTCTTAGAGAATAAATCTGCAAATTATTGTTCATATCAGTCAAAGGATATAGGATTGTCCGCCAATCTCGAGATCCTTAGGAAAAATTGACGTCACAATGTTACCGACACTACATAGAGACACTTATATATATATCAGATAATTGGTTGTGGATTCTATTGACATAAGAAGTACCATATTAATTTAATTTTGATCAGAACAACCTTTAATAAATTTAATATAGCCAAACTACTCAGCATATTATGTTCAAAACCATCTGGACTATAATTATAATTTAAGTGTTACGAATCAACTTTTTATTAACATTGAGTTATATAATATAAACTATTTTACTGTTTATATTTAAATTTTGTTGCATAACGTGCATTAAGAAAGGATTTTTAATTAGAACAAAGAATTTTGAAGAGTGTTTTGTGCAGTAATGTGATATGGTCAAGAATTGTTTATGTCCCTATAAACAACAAACTTTAATTGTAATCAAAATTGTTATGATATAATTTTTATTAAAAATATAAAATGAGTTTGTAGATGGTGAAATATTTGTAGGTCAGGAGCATCATCAAAAGTGTAAAATGCTATTCCATGCGTCCCGGTTTGACTGGGATTGTCCCGGTATGAAGGTATGGTCCCGGCGTCCCAGCCAGTTTGTCATTTTGTCCCGGATATTTCGTAAATATTAAAAAGTGCAAAATTACACGCAGTACAAAAAGTACAGCCTTGGAAAATGGCGATTAGACAAATATAGGCTATTACAAATATTTAGGCGGAACTAGATTTGAAATCTAGTAATTTTTATCTATTAATTCGGACTTTTAGTATTTTTTTTAAAACTTTATAAATCATACTCACCTTGCAAATTCTAGCTTAAATTGACTGTTATTATAAAATATCCTTTTCATTGCATTTGAATTTTTTGTCACTCTTAATAAAAATTTCCCATTTATTTATTTTTTGTCTTCAAAATATGGAAAAATGTATTAAAATTTTTGACTTATGTCATACGTGGTTTCACTGTTGGAATTTAAAATTTTCACATCCAAACGTGAAACATGAAATAACCCAAGCAAGGTCCCTTCTCGTGACAACCTAAAAGAACGAAATTTCCATTTAGATCCGCCTAAAAGTTTCAAATAGCCAATAATTAAAAATAACAACGAATTTTTAAAGAAATTTCACGCTAGTGATAAATATTAATAATTTTTTAATAATAAGTTGTTGCTTGTTGTAAAAATGTTGAATTAAGAGCAATTAAAAATTATTATTACGTAAATTTTGATTTTTGTTAACAACTCCACTATTTATCCTTTTTAATCATAAATACTAGCGTAGAAGGCGTTACTTTCTCTTTTTAGCAAAATCTCAAAATTGTCCCGGTTTGAGAAAAAAATATTATGGTAAGTCTACTTATACTTATATTGTTTTCACTTTTGTAAGGACAAACCATATCTGGTTATTTTGGTTACTTTTATATCGTACTACTGACCTCAAATGTCATTTAAAAGATCTCTTATACTGTGAAACAGACATTTTGATTATGATCTTTCTAATTAAGGTACCATTTTTCAATATGACACATTTCAAATAAATTGACATATTAGGGTTGACCGTTTCGCAAATTTGCGTCTACGGTTTACGGCTGCGTCAAAATTTTCTGTTCATTTGAATCGGCAGTTGTTTTACTGGTTTATCGGCAAGTTACTAGATTCTCTTCGTTTCGTTAAAACAACTGATGGTAGTAAGACGCTGCGTCAAGAAATCTTACAGCTACTTCTGAGCCAGTTGAATGGAAACAAATCGGCAGTAAATTGAAAATGATTGAAAGTGTGTATTGTATTTATGTTGGACACTGTACATATGAATGACTATAGCAAAACAATATATCTATACTTGAAGAATCACTCTAATAATTAGATTCAGAAAATAATAACAGTTCCATTGAAAAATGTTCAACTACGATTGAGAACAGGCACTCACCCAGAAAGGTTTCCTGGGGGGGGGGGGGTCAGAATATGTTAATAGAGGTTAATAGAATATTTTATTTGTTTAGGGGGGTTAGAATCCAACATTTTTTAGAAGGGTCAGAAGCCAACATTTTTTCGGGGGGTCAAGAGCGAAAATGTCATTAGGGGGATAGAAGTCAACATTTTTTAGTGGGAGTCAGAAACCAACATTGGGGGGGGGGTCGGAATCTAACTTTGGGGGGGGGCAGAAGCCAATATATTTTATGGGAGGTCAGAAGACAAGATTATTTTTTTAAGGCGGTTAGGAACAAAAATTTTATTATGGGGGGTCAGAAGTCAACATTTTATTAAAGGGGCTCAGAAGCCAACTTTTTTTTTGAGGGGGGTACACGCCTGATCAAGATATGATTAATGTTAAATTTTATATATTAACTATAGTCAAATAAAGCCTTCAAGTAACAAATGCTCACGTCATGTATTCAACTGATACTGAAAAGAACAGAATTTGCGTGTTTAGTAACTTAAATTCTTACGGCCGCGTTTTGCAATAATAAATTAAACGCCGCGTCAAATACAGCCGCGTTTTGCAGTAAAACGCCTGGTAGCGAAACGAAGAAACTTATTAATAATGCGATATTTTTAACTATTTTTATAATACTAACATACATTTGTTTATGGCCTTTGCTACTAAGGCAATGAATCAGGACGGTTCTAATTTTTCGTAATGAAAATTGCCTGACCAGGATTCCAACCCGAACCTTAGCAACGCAGGGCACGTGTGTTACCACTAGGCTACGCCTGTCGACCAACATACCTACATTACAAATATACAAACATAATATGCAAACTACAAACGATATCAAAAATTCCTCTTAGTTTTACAAAAGTGAAAAAATTTATGTGAAGTGTGAATTTACACACATTTCAGGGTTTCGCAGGTATAATAAGTGAAGGCGGCATGCTGAGTGTGTAGGATAAATTTTGCTTTGTAGAATCACCACAAAATAAACGATATTTTTAAAATAATTTATCGTCTGTAAATTTAAGAGCTTTAAAAACAAATTTTATGTTAAAATATTTTTTTGTTAATTTTAATTCGAATACCTAATACCATTATTTAGGTTTCTAAATATGTGCAGCACTTTTTATATAGCAAGGTTCATTAGGATTTTGAAAATTGCGTCTTTGGCTTCCATTTGTTTTCAAATGCTCCGCCCTTTGGTTTCGTATATATGACACAAATGAAAATATAATTCCAATATTCCAACTAGTTATTAAATTTACGTTCTTAAAAATTAAATGCAACATTTGCCAAAATATAACTAGAATTTCGACAAAATAATTTAAAGAAAATAAAAATGGAAAAAAAACCAAAAAAATAAAATAATAGTGATAAGGGAGCGAACCCTAGAATTCTCGGTAGCTAGCGAGCATCCTAACCGTTACACTACGACACGAATTCTTGTCTAGTGTGTTACATAACTATAACTTTTATAAATCGTCATCAAAAAAACACAAAAAATACGTTCTTTTCCGAAAACATATATGATCAAAAATTCCTGTTGTACTATTCCGGTTCACACCAAAATACATTATACTAGCGTCGGCGAATCAACGCAGTTACGTCAAATGACGTAACTGCGACGTAACTAACAATTTCATTGTTCCAAACAATACAGTCGTTTGTTACGTCGTGTGACGTAACTGCATTGATTCGCCGACGCTAGTATACTAAGATTTTTTTCAGATATTTAGTTTAAACCATCTGGGCTATAGGGTGTGGGACAAAAAATGTTTTGCACAATTTTCGCAAAAATCGCATCAAAATAATTTATTTTGCAGAAATATAATTTTGATCCTTAATCCACGTAGTAAGGGCTTTCATTTAATACCCTACTCAGAATTTTAAAAATATATATTTTTTTCGATGAGCACATACATATTTGTTTATATTTTTAGGGAGTTAAGTTTTTTAGATGTTTTAGTAATTTTCCTATGTGCGGGTCAACGAGTTGTATAAGCGTGCCAAATTTCAACTCTCTAAGTTTAGCCGTTTGGCTACAATTTTTACCGAACAGACAGACAGACAGACGACAAAATGACGTTATAAGGGTTTTTTGGTCATACCTACAAAACCCTAAAAAGTAAACTTAAACCATTTAGTTTATTTAATTAACTCCGGTATTATTTTCAAAAAGTTGTGATAACTTACAATTGTGCTATCTGTAGCTCGGAGTATAATACAAATAGAAATAATTTAAAATATTTCACTTTCAAGTACTTTCAAGTAGGTACGCCTTTAAAATGAAATATACGTGCCTCAATCTGTTATAAATAAAGTGAAATTAAGAATTTTAAACAATAGTTTTATTATATCTACTGAAATAAAGTT
Organism: Liopterus haemorrhoidalis; assembly: GCA_963971575.1. Lineage (NCBI taxonomy): Eukaryota > Metazoa > Arthropoda > Insecta > Coleoptera > Dytiscidae > Liopterus > Liopterus haemorrhoidalis. Next base: position 116,994,860 of record OZ020611.1, read on the forward strand.
TTTTTTTAAAAGTATGTTGTGGAATATAATCGGTTTCTTTCGTTTAAGTGGAACTAGATCTTAAGATCTAGTAACTTTTAACGATTGAATGAAGCATTTTATCATTTAATTTAGCAAAAGCCCACTTCAATCGTTAAAAGTGTACTAGTGATAACTTAAAAGAATAAAAATTCCATTTAGTTCAGCTTAAACGTTTGGAATAATCTAAAAGTATTATATATTACATTTTAATTTACTATTTGGCATCAGTTGGTATTAAAATTAAATTCATCCAAAAATTGCAAATGTCAGATTTTCATTAATGTTAATTATTTGTTGCCATTTCAGAATTATTATAGCACTCCAAGATGTTATTATAAATATATAACAAAAAATGAAGTTTCCGTCTTAGTTACGTATTAGAAAATGAAACATATTATATCAAATGAAAGCTCATGAAATATAATTAAGAAGTTAATTTTAAAAATGTCTTTATTTTAAAGCGATATTTACTAAATATGTAGGTATCATTTTTTTTGTCCCACTCTAATAATGCAAAAGGGTTGACATAAAAATCTGAAAATTGTTTAAGTAATGCATATTTTTGTGAACCGGAATAATTGATCATGTATCAAATTTAATATATATATATATATATATATATATATATATATATATATATATATATATATATATATATATATATATATATATATATATATATATATATATATTTACATTTCAGGGTGTAAAATAAAAGATCTAAGTAGATAAATTAGAGGCCGTTCATTTTCGAAACAACACAATAATTCATCAAATCGACGCGAACTTCAGCTATTTTACCAGTGGCGGTCCACACTGTTTTTACTTTGTGGAATTTGCACACCTTCCTTAGCTTCTTTCTGCATAAATACCATAAAGAACTGATTGTTTTAACACAGTTTTAATAAAATAACGGAACACAAACAAGGTACCAAACAAACAGCTGACTAATAAAATAATAAGCAATACACCACGGCACTGCTTTGCGTGCGCGCAGACGCAGTAAGCTCTCAGTCAAAAACTCGTTCCTGCGTAGTGCGTTGTTTTGAAAATGTACGGCCTGTAACATACAATAAAAGAGTTACAAACTATAGTTCATTTGTCGTGATCACTGCAAAAAAATCTGACCCACACATTTGGCAAGCACTCCATTGGTCGCCATCAGTTACTAGATACGTGAAAAACCGTGAAATGTGTGAAAATTCACACTTTTCTACAATGTGTCATGTACAAATACCATAAATATATCAAGAAAATAAACCTGACGTAAACATATCTACTATAAGCATTAAGTTTATGAAATTACATGGTAATGTGTTAAAACAGATATGAAAGTTCTAATTACACATTGTTAAACACTTTGTTAATACATTTAAAACTTTTCTTTTACACCACAGTATTAGCAAACAAATTTCACAAGTTATTCTGTATAATTTAGATTAGTAGTTTAATTCATTGAGGCTTCGCGGTACTAAATTATATGTCAAAGTAGAACATACAATTAAGCTCCTATTTTATACGATATGTGGTAGTTTATACACAGAGGTTACTCTAGGTTAAATCATATCAGTTTAATGCATTATGCAATGGCTCAGTATTGCACCATATCACCTGGTCAATTACGGTAATGCGTAGCTTAAAGATATTGAGATTTGTTTTTTATTTTGCGGGAAGTGGTTTACACAATGAAGCTAAATTATTTGTTTTATTCCTTCGTGACAATTGTAAATACAATATAATTAGGGCTCTCAGATTGTCGACTGAGCAAACCGGGACGGAGTGACGGGGTAAGGAGGGCTTGATGCTGTACGCCAAAAATTTTAACTAATCGGGAGGGATTAATTAGATTTTATATTACAATTATTATTGTTTTATAAATAACACAAAAATTAAAATTGCAAATAATTAACAGAAATAAAAATAAATTCCTATACAATTACAATAAATAATTAATAAATTATTACCGTAAATCAGCGCTTTTTATTTAAAAAATTATATCCAGATCTTAACTTATATGAAATTTATAGTATTATGTTACAAGTTCATAGCAAATTCTTGTTCAGTAGTTGATAAAATAATTTTCAAATTAATTTTAATACTTTTAAATACCCGTCGAAAATAGGTGTCTGTATGTCGTCCCGGCGCGTTCTATGACAAAAAAATACTGCAATAAATTATTTCCAAATAAAATCCATACAAAAGCATTTTATAAATAATTTTGGTTGAATTTAGCTCTTTTTAAGAATTCGTCTTCTTTTAAAACGTAGTCATACATTTCATTACAACTGAAATCAAAATTTACATGATAGCGAATTACGCTCGTCGGTCCGCTGAATTTCCATCAGCGAGAAAATACGTTTGACGTTTGCATGTGGCCTGGAATAGAAAAAACGTATTCACAAATTTTTAGAATATCTAAATACTGTTCTGTGCCAATCCTTAGCCATCTTGGATAAAATTACTATCCACTTTTCTGAAGCGGTTTTAGACTTCCAGTCTTTATTTTCTGCAATTTCTAGTTCAACAATTTTTCACACAGTTGATATGTGGTTGAATAAATAACTCTTATTTATTTCAATATTCTTATTGTTGAAGTAATTTATTGTTTGTTGTACATTTTTCCATTCTGGTTTTTCTTTTAAAACCATCCAGGAAAATATTGAAAAATGCTCAAGAGGTTTTATCCACTTATTTAAATATTCATAGAAATTAGTAACTTCCATTTTAAAATTATTAATTTCATTTTTAGTAACCCCGATTCTTCACGTTTTTTCAAAATTGTTTCTACACGTTTTGGTAAAAAACACTGTATCTTTCTTCAAACATAGCTGCTGTATCTTTTAATACACCGAAAACTCTCATTATATATTTGTTTTTTCCCTCAATTTGTAATATTTTCAAATTGACCGATTCGGCCTGGCTGTAAATGAACCAGAAGTATGCTTCACGTAATGGGTCATTAAAAAACTTAATAAAAAAAATAGAGTTTTTTGCTCTTTGCTTTCTTTACCGTCGGACAAATTTTAATTCACTCCAATGATGTGCGTTCCCGCGGCGACTCCTGATTGACTTAATAAATTATTAAAATACACAAAACCGGGACAAATAGGCGTCCGGAGAGACTGTTTCGGAACACCGGGACATAGACCTCAAAACCGGGACAATCCCGGTTTTCCGGGACGCCTGAGAGCCCTAAATATGATACTTAAATGTATATTTTGTATTTTAAAATCTATATTAGTCAAACAGAGGCGGCCTTAAACTGGGTCCAGATTAGCGAACCAATCCTGTAATATATCGCGCAATTTACCACGCCATGTAACATTTTTGTCTAGTTTGGACGGAAGCACGTGCTCGAGCCTAACGGTTCGCAAAGCGCTCGCCCTGATCCGCTCTGTGTCGGGTTTTATCGCGAAAACAAAGTTCTCCGAATTACATAGACATAGTTTTGACTCTCGCAAGCATGGACGTTTGAGACAAAGTTTACATAAACGTAATAGAGTAGATAGTAAATGATAGTTAATAAATTTGTTTAATTATTTTTCAACATGTTTCTTCATCAGTTTAGCTCTTTCAGGATTATTTGAGTATTGTATATATTACAAGTGAAGTTTTAACAAGAATTTAATAAAACTACAATGTAAAGTTTATCGGATATTCAGTGAACAGTATGTGATATTATTACTCACCAATATACACGGGTAAATTTAATATTATATTTAATTTCTCACTTATATTCGTCATTACATATACTTGCATTATCACCAACACTATTTCCATGATAAACTTCATCCTTTTATATTTATAAAAAAACTAACCTAAAAATCTTCAGTCTTTATTACATGTTGTAACAATAAAAAAAATGGGTTGGGCGCTAAATTTGTAACAATAAAATAAAATAAAAATCAATCAAAATCAACAATAACTAAAATGATCAAGTAGATGTTAGTTGATCTGGCAAGTAAAGCGTTATCCAAAATAGGAGGTTCCACCAAAAACGCATTCACTAGACCGGTTAGCGACTAGCTGGGTAAAGTTAGAGATTCTATTCTCAAGGACTGGGAGATGAAATTTTAACAGTCTATATTTATTCATAAGGGCGCCATAAGTTTAAATTGACGTCACTAAACCGGAGATAAACTTAAATCTTTTTCTAGTAGAAGTAGTTCTTACCAATTATCCCCAAATCAAGATTAATACATTGTGACTCAAAAGGACTAACAAGCAATACTCGACAAATATGATATAAAGTAATCTTTATTAAAGGGTATCGTACATCATAAATTTCCATAAAAAAAATAAAGAAAAATGTGAGATTTAATAAATGAACTCGAAGTTAAACAGATTAGGCTTTCCAGAGTGGAAAGTCTAAATACACGAATACTGAATCAATTCACAAATAATGCAATAAATATTAATCAATATTGTCAAACAATTCGAGACTACGTCTCGATCTATCTAAATAATGTGGTAACAAAAATTGTCAATTAATAAGACCGGAGTCTTAACTTAAACTACATCAGATCAAATCTGAACTTAAATTCTAATCCAAATATCTAATGACCCAAAAATAACAAACAAAGTTTAACTGTCATTACGACAAGTGAAATGGTACAATTCCTAACCAATAGGCTGTTTTAACTGTAATGCCGGAATGTAAGCATACAAGTTCTATTATCTACGACGAAGGTTCATAAAATGAGACCTTTATTTACACCCTAGCCACTCGGCTAATTTAACCGCACGCCGGGATGCGAAACGCACAGGTTGCAATGGTAGGTACCAAATCGTAACCAACAAATCCACGATTGTGTCAAAACAAGACGTTTACGAATCGAAATCAAAACAAATATTCGAAACGTCAAATCAAAATAGCACGTAACCCACAGGTACGGCTCGCAAATCAAAAACTATCCTTTCGGATGTATCCCTGATATAAAAGTGGTCGCTTGGGGAGAGAACGGATGCGATATCCCGTAACTGAACGATACACAGTAACGTCAGACTACCTCCTTCCCCAAATGAACAATAATATATCTTCACTACTCTAAACCACGGACAACAAATGTACAAGTAAACCGAAATCGTACTAACACGAACCGAAATGTAACTCAAATTTCACTGACAAAATGGCTCTACGACAGTATTTGGAGAGACTAACCTTAATTACACTTAAATTAGAACCTGAGAGCTCTCTTACATAGATCTATTTAGAAAGTTAAGGTCTTTTGAACATGGCAATAAACAAATCACAACCAAATTAACTCGTTTACATTAAATAAACACAAATACACGCCAAAAACGTGTGTCACAAGTTCTATAGCCACGTACAACTGAGCTTAAAACTTTCGGTAAACACTTATCTGTATACAAGTCGTCTTCTAGATAACGATTTTGCATAAAATATAACTACGGTTGAGTCTTCCAGATGCTCCAGTGAAACATCGCCTGATGTATCTCCGCTAACCCCAAAATAACTCCAACGGAATAATATTTCGTCTCCCAGACAAACAACGGCTCTATAAATGCTTTTCACGTACTCAGCAGGGTACAATAACAGTTTCCAAATGATCCTACCGGTCCAAAATAACGCTAGAAAATTAACGAAAACAACTGATAACCATGTGCTATATCTTGAAAATGAAAAACTTACGCGTTTAGATGTAACACGCCTTCAATATGACAAAATGCTTATGTCAGTCGATGGAAGAACTATTTCTCGATCAATTTATGCCTTTTAGTTGAATTAAATCCGGCCAGTTGAAGGGATGATCTAAGATAAGGTCGAACGTCGACCGCTCCGAATCGATGACAAGAACACAAGCCCATTTTGTTTCTAAGCAATCTATTTTATCGATCCAAAGATCGGTTAGTTCACACGTTCTACATAGATGGCAGCACTGCTATCAAAACCACTTCCACGCGTACAAAATTCAAAATTATAAATATTGTGTTACGAAATAATTTACGTAACAATGTCTTATTTTTCGTCTGTAACATCTAACGACATCTAATATACAGAAATTGCAATAATCAATTTACCTGGCAGATCTGCATTTGCAGATTTTGTCAGGTATCTCACCTGACGGATTAAGTCAAGGCAAGACATGTAGAGTGCGTTCACGTCTGAGCATTCAAATATAATAAATCAAATATTTATATTTGAATTTAAAATCAAAATGGATGCACTAAATACGTCATCAAAACCATCAACATTAACTCAAAACATTTCAAACAACCAAAATAACCAACTACAAAATAAAATGAACTACGCAAAAGCAGCTAAAAATAAGGATTTACTCGCACGAAAAGAAGAAGGAATAGTAGTCAACCCAAACGAAGAAATCGACCTGGAAGAATATATGTATCTTTTAGGAGATATAGTAGGCGCCCCCAACCTAGTACATGCTTACAAAAAAAATAAAAAACTATATATGTTCTTTAAAAAAAAGGAACATGTAGATACAATTATGGAACAATACAAACAAAACAAAATTACCATTAACAATCAAAAAGTCGACTTAAGAAGATACAGTACTCCTGCGATACGGTTAATTATTTCAAATGTTTGCCCTCTTCTTCCAAACGTAATTCTCGAACAAGAAATAACAAACCTTGGCTTGAAAATGGTATCACCCATTAATTACTTACACGCTGGATGTAAAAGAGACGACTACAAACATGTATTTACCTCACGTCGCCAAGTATACATAACTGAAGAAGATGTACCAATCCCCCGCCGAGTAGAAATAGTGTATGATGGCACATCATACACTATTTATATGGCTGCGGACGTCCCCTGTTTCATCTGCAGGCAGAGAGGTCATTTGGCCGATAACTGCCCTCAAAATCCAAATAAAGTCGAACAACCACAAATTGAAAACACTGACAGCACACAAGATAATCCTGGAAAAACTAGCGAAGAAACCAACCAACAACAAAAAGAAAATAAACATATAAACAACATACAAGAAATTAAACATATAAGAAATTTAAATGAAATATCGACTGAAATCAATACTAGTATCCCCATAGAAGCGAAAATTCAAGAACAAATCGCATCAAGTATTGGTCAGAAAAGACCACTCCAAGAAGCTAGCAGTAACGATTCTCTAAACAAAGATATCACTAACAATGAACAAAAGGAAACAAACGAAACGAGAAGAACCAAAAAATCTAAACCACTCACACAACGCTCACTTAGTCCAAAACTCACGCCTGACCAAAGCGAAGAAATTTTAAAACCTATAAAGCACCTATTTGCCAATAACGAATTTAAGATAACATATGAAACACTAAAAAACATCGTAGAAAATGTACAAGGCAGCAACGACCCCCTTTCTATAGTAAAAGAACACATAGATGATATAGACGAATTTCTCGAAATACTAAACAAGCTGAAGAGTAGAGCCCCCCAAAAGAGCCAAGGATTAAAAAGCAGAATTACAAGACTGCAAACCAAAATTATGCAACAAGTAGATGAAGAAGAAGATGACTAAAAATTTAAGATGGCTATTATACAGTGGAACCCAAACGGATTTTACAAACGACTGCCCGAGATTCAACAATTAATTAAACAAACAAAAGCACATTATATTTGTATTCAAGAAACCCGTCTACAACCCCAACAATCTACTATTATATTGTACAAGTGTTGGTATGTATGTTCTATTCAACTTCTGGTGTATCTTCATTTTTCCGGTAACGCGGAGAGAGGAAAATGAACCGCCCTCTTATCCGGGTGATATTTTTTTAGTGCTTAGGCTTAATTTTATTTCGACAGGGGGTACTGACTAATTTTTATTCATAAAAATCATGCATTTTTTCCTCGAATCCGTGTCGAATCAAAGTCACCAATGATCGGCACGGACAGGTTTTATCAGACGATAATTCAAAAATATTCTTAATACAAGACGGCCGGTCCAGAATATTTACGGCGAGAATCAAAGTGTTAAATGGTAATAATGGTTCAGAATAGCTTTTTAAACGTGCGAGACAATATTTTGAGGTATCAGAAAACATTTTTCAAAGAATCTGGGCCATTATTGGAAATATGCTTACAAGATTTCAGAAGGTGACAGCTGTCAAATTTTTTGCATTTTAAAATGGGAGGAGATTTCACATTTTGAACGTGTTTCTTGACAGAAGAATACTAATTAAGGATATAAGGTGAATTAACGATAAACTTTAAGACATTTGCAGGGCGAATTTCCATAAAATAGTGTTAAAAAAGATTTATAGATATTAAAAATTTCAGGGTTAATCAAAGTGTTAAGTGGTGATAATGGTTCAAGATAGCTTATTTGACGTGCGAGATAATATTTTGAGGCATCAGAAAACATTTTTCAAAAAATCTGGGCCATTATTGGAAATATGCTTACAAGATTTCAGAAGGTGACAGCTTTAAAATTTTTTGCATTTTAAAATGGGACGAGATTTCACATTTTGAACGTATTTCTTGAAAGAAGAAAACTAATTAAGTATTTAAGGTGAATTAACGATAAAACTTAAGACATGTGCAGGGGGAATTTCCATAAAATAGTGTTAAAAAAAGATGAGCGACGAGTTTTATAATCGACAAGTGCGACAAAATTATATTAAAACGAGTCGCGAAGCGACGAGTCTTAACAATGTAGGGGAGAAGACCGGCGTAGCCGGGCTGAGGCCCCTAGTCAGTCAATATACGCAATTTTACAGTGTTTAGAAGAGATCGGCAGAACACCAACATAGCCAGCGGAGGTGTTGCTATCCTAATTGAAAACTCAATATATGCAAAACAACTTAACATAAACTCAGATATAGAAGCTATAGCTATCACAACAATACCACCAAATCTTCAGAAAATTACACTTTGCAATATTTACCTACCCCCAAATGTTAATTTTTCACAACACCAAATAGACCACTTAATGCAACAACTCCCTCCTCCAGTGCTGCTTCTGGGGGACTTCAACAGCTATAACAGCCTATGGGGATCGACTCACACTGATGCTGGAGGACGTAAAATTGAAACTATAATAAATGACCATCGAGTATTACTCAATGATAATTCCCACACACACTTTTGCTCACGCACAGGAACTTTCTCAAACATAGATCTATCCATCTGCGAAGCAAACTTAGCCGCTAGCTTGAATTGGGAAGTACTACCTCTATTATGGGGAGACGGACACTTCCCAATATTAATTACCCTACCAGCCAGCACGGATACTCCACCACGTACTCGCAAATGGAACCTCAAACAGGCTAACTGGGATAGTTTTCGCACCATAATAAACTCTACAATAACACCGAATGTCGACAACACCGATATAAATACAATAGTCTCAAATTTTACTGACCAAATCAAAAATGCTGCACTACAAGCGATAGGGTACAAAAAAGAAACAAATTTCAATAGGAATACTCCATGGTGGAACAAGGACTGCAGAGATGCTAATAAACAACTCAAACGTGCTCTCAACAAATATAAAAGAACCAGAGACCTGGACGACCTGATAAACTTGAAAAAACGGCGAGCCATAGCCAGAAGAATTATCATCAGAAGCAAAAAAGAAACATGGGAACACTACGTATCTTCTATAAGCCATACCACACCTGTTTCTCAAGTATGGGAAAAAATCAGAAAAATAAAGAGTAAAAAAACATACGGTGTCACAAAAACGATAATAAAAAACAACTCTTGTCACCTCAGGTAAAGAAATTGTGGAAGAAATAGCCAAAACATTTGAAAATAACTCAAGCACAGAAAACTATAGCCCGACTTTTAAAATACATAAAAACATCATAAAGAACATAAATTTTACCATAGAAGATAATGAAGACGAAATTAACCAACCTTTCACTAGAACAGAATTAAAATCAGCCATAGAAAAATTAAAAAATAATAAATGCCCAGGACCAGATAATATAGTATCAGAAATTATAAAACAATTACCTAGTAATGCAATAGATTATTTGCTCCAAATTTATAACAATATATGGCAAACAAATCAATATCCTGAACTGTGGCAACAAGTAACCACCTTCCCAATCTTGAAACCAAATAAAAATAAAACTAGCACCGACAGCTACCGCCCGATAGCAGCTTCAAATAATCTTAGCAAGATCTTACAAATTATGGTTAACAGAAGATTAGTATGGTTCTTAGAATCGAGATGCGTCCTAATTCCAACACAAGCCGGGTTCCGTCGAGGCTATTCCACCACAGACAACATCTTATGCTTATCCAACGACATATACAAAGCCTTCAAAAATCGTGATGACGTCATAGCCGTTTTTCTTGATATCACAAAAGCATACGACATGACATGGCATCGCCATATACTTGACACCATAAAAGAACAGGGCCTTAATGGAAACATCCTGCATTTCGTAAAAAATTTCATACAAGACCGAACGTTTCAAGTATATGCAAATGGACACACCTCAGAGGCAAGAGCCCAGGTAAATGGCGTACCGCAAGGAGAGATACTTAGCGTGACTTTATTCCTATTAGCTATCAACAGCATTACAGAATCCTTACCCCGAACCGTAAAGTCATACCTGTATGCAGATAACCTGGTGATACTATGTAGCGGAAAACAGCTGAAAACCATTAAGCATAACCTACAAGATTCCATTACTAAACTAGAACAATGGTCGAACAAAACAGGCTTTCAATTTTCCCCTAGCAAAACCAAAGCGATCCGGTTTTCAAAAAAACAATTCAATTTTGTCAACCCAAAATTATTCCTCTACAATAATCCTATAGAATATGTCAACCAAATTAAGTTTCTAGGAGTAATATTTGACAAAAAATTAACTTGGAGGGACCATGTCATATATTTAAAACAAGACTGCAACAAAAGATTAAACATATTAAAATCTCTAGGCCATTGTAAATGGGGAGCTCATCGAGACGTACTGATAAGAATTTATCAAGCACTTATCAGATCAAAATTAGATTATGGATGTATTGCGTTAATAAACGCAAAATACAGATTGACTAAACTACTGGAGCCTATTCAAAATGCTGCAATACGGATAGCAACGGGAGCCATGAGAACTAGTCCCATTAACAGCCTGCAATGCGAATCTAACCAGCCGCCACTTGAACACCGACGAATGCAACTATCACTAACATACCTTACAAATCTCGCAAGTAAACCCAAATTACCAGCCTTTCAAAGAGTACTCGAAAAGAATCAAAACGGGAAAGTAATGATTCAAATGACTACGCCACTTGCCGCAAAACTTGGCGAACACCTTCTAGACCTCGAAATTGGATTCACTAAGATATGGACAGACAATATAATAAAATATCCACCCTGGCTCCTTAAACAACCTGTTTTCAACCTATCCCTTACAAAATACAACAAATCTAATACCAACCCAATCCTATACAGAAATTCCTACAAATCCATAGTCGAGAAATACTCACCTTTCCATGCAGTATATACGGATGGATCAAAAGTAGAAAATAAGACTGGCGCAGGACTCGTGTTCAACGAAAATAAATCAAAATTTCACCTGCCCGATATCATGAGCATATTCTCTGCTGAAGCTTATTGTCTTCTAAATACAACAGAAGAAATAAAAAACAATAATGAAATCAGGGGCACATATATCATACACTGTGACTCGCTCAGTGTAATTCAATCCGTTCAACAAGAACGTACCGCCAATCCAGTGGTTACGAAAATCAAAGAGACGATACATGAAGCTATTCACGACGGCAAGAAACTCATCCTTATGTGGATACCTTCACATATAGGAATCGAAGGGAATGAACAAGCTGACCAACTAGCTAAAGAAGCCATAAGTGAAGAAATCATGGACATACCCATTCCAAGCTATGACCTAAAGAACTACATCCGAAAAAAAAATCGAAGAAAAGTGGAAAGTAGCATGGCAAAATAACCAAAATAACCACTTACAACAAATAAAAGATAGTGTAGGTAAATGGTCCTCCCGAACTAACAGAAGAGAGCAAGTGATATTAACAAGACTGAGACTTGGGCACACCATGTACACCCACGTACATATATTCCAAAAAACCGACCCTCTACAATGCAGTACATGTAACACTCGCCTAACCGTAGCACACATCCTTCTAGATTGTCAAGAGTACCAACTACAGAGAGCAAATAATTCCCTACCATCAACTTTAAAGGACCTGCTAGCCAATAACACCGATATAGAAGACAGAGTCATTCAATACCTTAAGGATATCAACATCAAATCAAAAATTTAACTTAAAATAATTCATTTGTACAAACATATGCATGTAAACCATTATGTAACCTGGTGGCCAATAGCCATAGTAGCTGAGGCAACCAATAATTATTTAAAAAAAAAAAAAAAAAGTTTATTGTAACCTGACATATCCAGTAAAGCCGGAGTATTTTTTTCTACTAAACGTTGCATAAAATGAATTATACTGTATATTTAGAATACCCTCTAACTGAAAATTTGCATGATCTCGGTCTGTCTACAGGAAGTGTGCAATACGTTCGCGACACGTAGACAGGAACGGCTCGCTAATTTGGATCCAGCTTTAGATTTTGCAAGACTCTACGCCAGGATCTTTGTGAATCTCTTGAGAATATTATATAGGATTGAATTAGACGAGTCACGTCCGTAAATTATAATATTAGATGAAAATGGGATTTGGACTAGTCAAAAAATAAAATAATATTTTAACGATTCGATTTATATTTTAAATCTTCATTAGATTTAGTCGTAGTCTAATGGCAAAATTATAATAAAAAATATTACTTTTTATTAATTTAGAAAATTGTAATATAAAATTATACCTACGTAATTTTTTCAGCTCTGATGTAGATTTAAAAAATAAATCAAAGATAAATCGAAATGTTATCGAAGTTAAAATATTGTTTTATTTTTTAACTAGTCCAAATCCCATAATATCCATCTAATATTATATAGAATAGTATATTTTTTGATAGCCTTGTCTACAAAAGTCGCCATCGTATCAACGTGCATTTTCCAGTTATCTATGTCTTAAATTTGCGATTTCACATACATATTCGGTTCTAAAAATTTATTGTACATTGGTGTGAACCGAAATAGTACAACAACAATTTTTGATCACATTATGTCTTCGGAAAATAACGCATTTTTTGTGTTATTTGGTTGATGATTTACAAAAGTTATAATTATGTAACAGACTAGACTAGAAGACGTATCACGGTCTAATGGTTAGCATGCTCGCTAGCTACCCAAAATTCTAGGGTTCAATCCCGGGCAGAGGAGACAATTTAATTTGTTTTTTTTTCCATTTTTATTTTCTTTAAATTATTTTGTCAAAATTCTAGTTATATTTTGGCAAATGTTGCATTTAATTTTTAAGAGCGTAAATTTAATAACCAGGTGGAATGTTGGAATTATATTTGCATTCTATGTGTCATGTATGAAACCAAAGGGGCGGAGCATATGACAACCAATGGAAGCCATAAGCGCAATTTTCAAAATCTTAATGAAACTTGCTATATAAAAAAATACTGCACATATTTAGAAACCTTAATAATAGTATTAGGTATTCGAATTAAAATTAACAAAAAAATATTTTAATATTTGTTTTAAAGCTCTTATTAACAGATAATAAATTATTTTAAAAATATCGTTCATTTTGCCGTGATTACTACAAAGCAAAATTTTTCCTACACACTTAGCATGCCGCCTTTATTTATTATATACCTGCGAATCCCTGAAATGTGTGAAAATTCACACTTCACATAAATTTTTTGTTGCTACTGCGCAAACGGTCAGCTTAAATTAACCAGACAGTAAGTTGTTACTTTCATCTTCTTCATCGTTCTTCTAATTATTTTTTTGTGCTTTCATGGAATATCAAAAACACCAGAACAGTTAATACAGCCTGTTTTAAAAAAGATTGCACGTTTAATTCATTTGTTACATTATACAAGCTTAAAATAGAAGTACAGTACAAAATTTATGTTATTTCCTGTACTGTTATTTTCGCCCATTGCCACCATGTCACTACTTCTGATATTTAGAAGATAGATAACCTATTTTCTAAATATCAGAAGTGAACATAACTTTCACTAGAAAAATTAGAAAATACTCTATTATATTTCTATATATTCTATAGGTATTTCAAGAAACTGATTCCAACATGATTTTGAGTATACCACTACGTAAATTTGCTGCAAAGAAGAAAATCTTGTTCAGAAAACATTATATAACCTAAAAAAGTTGCCGCAAAACTACAATATTCTTACAAGAATAATAAAAGTAAGTTTTTGTTTGCGTTAATTTGGGTTTCGAAAATCAATCTAGATTAGAATAAGGACGTTGCTTAGTTATCTGACGTTCAGTTATTTAGCGATTACGGTTAAAAATGTGCCAACAAAATATTCACGAAATTCATAACTTGTTAAGATTTTCATTCCATATCCATTTTTCTAGAGATCCTGAACTGAGGCAGAACTGAATAAAAGCTAGGAAGATAACCCCAAAATACACAGCTTAAACATTGGATCGTCTATCTGCAGAAATATTTGACAATACCTAGCAATTATATGAAGTTCAGCGATGAAACATTTGGCAGGAGCCTATTAAGATCAGTTTGATAGTATGGCCTAACCTTTTGAGAAAAGAAGTCGTGCCCAGGAAAACCGTGCTTATCCAAGAAAAAATATGTCTTTTCTTCAAAATAATAAAACCTGCGCCTATGCAACTGTCCTTTCTAAGGAAATCATAAAACAACCGTTGTATAGGTGATCCACGATATCAGAGGAATAACGTCACAAAGTTAGTAAAAACCTTAAAAATTAAATATTTCTAAACATCAAACATTCTCATTTGTAAGTTTTGTTGATATCATGTTTGATCAGTGGCGCAGCCAGGATTTTGTCTTGGGGAGGGCCGAACTAATTTTTTGTGGCCCCTGAAGCGTTAATGAAAAACACTTGAGCTTATTTAGGGGAAAATATATTTTAAAATGTAAAATATACTCTCTTCCCCTTTTCTTTTCATAAAAAAATTTCAAGAAACCCTTCAACGGGATATTTAAAGTTCCGTCACTGCTTATCATTTTGTATGAAAAATAGACCGCTATCAAATCAGTTCGACATCCCTGCTGTTGGCTATTGATGTTTATATCAAATAATAATTCCAATATTTGTTGATAAAAAAAAGTAATTGTTAATCCACTTAATCCACACATGCACTGGGAGCATGTATCCCCCCCCCCTGAATGCGCCACTGTTGTTTAGTACAACAAAAAATACCTAAGAAGATATTGATTTATCTACAAAATAAAACCAAATACCGAGTCAAAATAGAACGCGATTGTCTCCAAAACTACTCTTTCTATTATATTTCTACTATTTCTATTCTATTTCACGTTTGAGGTGTCATTTTAAAATTACATTCTGAAGGTTATAACGAAGCCAGATTTCCACTTTAACTTATCTGAATCGAGTAATTAGTTGTTTAAAATAATATAATGTGCAATTCGTAATCTTGAGAAATGGTCAGAAAAAACAGGTTTTAATTTCTCAACTTCTAAAACAAAAGCTATCATTTCATAAGAAGCCAGTATAATCAATATAACCCCATATTAAGAATTCAAAATAGTACGATAGAATATGTCGACTCACTTAAATTTCTGGGAGTGATCTTTGACAGAAAGCTTTCATGGAAACAACACCTGCTAAATCTAAAAAAGGAATGTTTGCAAAGAGTCAACTTGCTAAAATCTCTTGGGCATCATAAATGGGGTGCTCACCGTGAATCATTACTCAACATATACAAAGCAATTATCAGATCAAAGTTGGATTACGGATGCATAGTGTACGGAACTGCCAAGAAGAGTTTATTGAAAATTATTGAACCCATACAGAATTCTGCAATCAGAATAGCAACAAGAGCTTTTAGATCGAACCCTGCTAATAGCATTCTCTGTGAATCCTCCCAACTTCCCCTAGAATACCGAAGAAAACAATTGACCTTAGCCTACATTACAAATCTGGAAACAGATCCTAGTATACCAACATACAAAAATATTTTCTGCAATGTGAATGATCGTATAACAATCCGAAATAATAACTCTTTCCACGAAAACATCATAAGATACCTCTCAGAACTTAATATAACCTTCCCTAACATCAGTAAAAAACTATATAACAAAATACCTCCTTGGATCAGAAAACACCCTTGATACAATCTGATACTGACGTCATATAAAAAAGTGATACCAACCCGGAAGTGTTCAAAAATTTATATAATGAACAATTGAGCAAGTACGAAGATTTCTTTCATATTTTCACGGATGGATCCAAAATCGAAGATAAAACAGGCTGTGCAGTGTTAGCTAAAGAAGACATTTTTGAATTCCACCTCCCAAATATGGCTAGCGTGTTTACTGCAGAAGCGTATAGTATCTTACAAGCCAGTGAACTTATAAATGGAAGAAATCAGACCACAAGCAATTATATTATTCAAACCGATTCTCTGAGCACAATCCAATGTATCCAGCAGACGTACAACCGAAACCACGTGGTCCAACAAATTCAAAGTAACTTCCACTCAGCACTAGACAAAGGTAACCAAATCACTCTGTTATGGATCCTCTCACATGTGGTAATTATGGGTAATGAAAAAGTAGACCAGGCAGCGAAAAACGCAATCTCAAGACAAGTCATTGATACAACAATTATGCCATATAACTTTAAAAGATATAGGTAGAAGTAGGAAATAATTTCACTCAGATTTTTGGACAAGAAGCGTTTATTTTAACAAAACACAACGTTTCGCCAACAACATTGTTGGCGTCTTCAGGTGCTATAACAATAACATCATGATAGAAAACAATCTTATACAATCAATAACAAAATTTACCTATGTTAGTTAAACGTAGTCATAACAGACTGTACATCAATCATCTCCAAGGATGGTGAATTGCAGAATTCATTGACATTAATGTGTACTTGAAGAAAACAGACCATACGAAAACAGGAGTTAAATTTCAATTAAATATTGTAATATAATGATCAAAAATTAGAAACTATTATTTAAATTTTACAATTCAAAACGAGACTAAATAAACTATACAACTGTCCAATATTAACTTATTCATAAATACAATGATATCAAGTTTTATCGACGCATCAATATGACAGGCTGCGACACTATCTCCCCTGACTACCTGGTACGCACAAATCGACAGAGTTGACAGTGTCCCACCCTGTACAACATAATGCAACGATAACCCCCGAAATCATGAAATTTTCATGATTAAATTACTGACTAAATTTTCTACTCTTCCGTTGTGTAATTTACATTTAAAATATTATATTTTCTAATGTTTTAAATGTTTGCAACTGTCGTACTGACATAACTAGAAAAGTGAATGCGCACAGATGGGCTATTTAAACAAGTTCAATGAGTTTATTTACTATTTTATGGACGTATAAGGAAACGTTTGGATAATGAAATAGATCATCAATAGTAAATGCTTTTGTTGAGCAACGTTTTGAAAACTGTTCATAATACAAGTATTTACGAGCTGTAACTAAGATGTATTGCTTTTAATTTATCATTCAGTTGAACGTTTTATAACTCTATTAGTTGAGAACATTTTAAATGTTATTTAAAATGAGAGTTTAATAATATGTCGTTGAACAAAAAATTTAATGAAAAATGTCTTGATTATTGGATGTAATGAATAAATATTGATAATAACAAAAGCTACTTATGCAACATAAAACTATGTTGCATAAGTAGCTTTTGATGTAACAATTAAATCATTTGCTATGACTATATTGCAAGAATTAGTACATGACTTTTATATGGAATTTACATTGCCTAGAAAAACAGTATTTTTCTTATTTTCCCTGCGCTGCATAACCAACTAACAATCGGCCCGATTCTGTAAAAAGTTACTACGTTAGTTGCTACTGAGTAACGTTGCTACGAAATAATTTTTATAGTAACTTTCTTAGCAATCGCCAAACAATTGATATTCTCTAAGGGTGTACACAAGCAATGTTCTTATTACAAGTTATCTTTAGTAACGCTGCTGCAAAAAACCGTGAAGCTAGAAGCAGATTACGTTCTGCGCAGGCGAGGTATTCGCTTTTACTTGAGTTTGAAAACTATGTTGTGAGTTTCTGAGGTTAAACGAAAAATGTTTTATAAACGAAATCAGAAAAAGAATTGCGAACAGATGGAAATTATTTTGAATTACCTGGAAAATAACCAGGTCATGGTCGGTATTACGTGAGTTTAAAAAATAATTGACAGGAACGAGAGGTGGTGCTATGGTTATGTGTTATGTGCTTACTGTTTTCTATAGTCCAAATTTAAATGAATTGGGAGGAATACAGTGAAAGAAGTTCGGATAGCCATTGAACAGGCGCGCACATAAAACATTGAACTGGAAAGGGTCAATTTCGAAAAAATATCTGTAAAATAATACAAATGTATTGTTGTGTTTTTATGAAGAGAGGTGGGTTTATATATTAATTTAATTTTTATTAATAAAAAAGGGAATTTTTATTTTCAATCGCTTAGTTTTTATTAAATAAGTATATGTAGTTACTTTTATTACCGATTTTTAACAATTTACTTTAAATCTTCACTGTTATTTTAAATTATATAATTTCTTACATAATAGACTATACGTACAGCTAAAATATTCTGATCTAGAAAAACATTTTGACCCATAATTCAAAATAATTAAATAGTATTTTCCATTATTTTGTGGCACTTTTACAAAGGCCTGTATAGTGGATTATTTATTCTCACTTATCACTCTCCTCTCTTCTGTATCACGCATACGTTACCATGTCTACCTACATTAATATGAATATTGCAGAATTAACAAAAATACTGAGTGAGAAAGGCTTAATTGCTAATGGACTACGTAAAGCTTTTATTATAAAACTGCTTGAGATTTTAGATGATGGTAAATTGAAACTTAATTTCAATTATATAGATGTTGAGTATGATAGTAATATCTCTACATTAAAATCACATATAAATAAACTGGAAAATGAACTCTATGAGAAAACTATGCATTTAAATCGTACTATGGACGGATCGGAATCTCTAAAAATGCTAGCACTCGAATCGGAAGAAATACTTAATGAGAAAATAACAGAACAGTCAAGCATAATAGTTGAACTGGAAGCTCAATTATATAAAAGAGTACATTCTTCATGTAGCGACTGTGCGCAATATATAGCACAAATTTCTAAAATGAGTAAAACTGACCATCAAGTAAAGGATGCGAGTACACAAGCAGAACTCGATGCCGATAGGGACTCGATTAGAAACATCGCAATACCAATACTACCCACAGGTACTCTTTCTACAGTAATTAATTGTACATCCACAATCTCTACTGTTGCCACTCTTAAGGACATTGAAAATGACCGTACTGTAAGTATACCTGAAGATTCAATTGTGACTGACCACCAAAATCTTCGCACACCTCCTACACCACCTCACAACAGGATCTTAACTGACAACTTTCAGAAAAATAAACCGAAAGTGCTCCTAATGGCGGATAGTCATGGTAGAGACTTGTGCAGTATCCTTTCAAAGCTACTACATGGTTACTCAGTGCAAAGTATTATTAAACCGAATGCGACCATCGAAGAAATTGTTAAAGATATCAGTAGCTTAACTAAATCATTTTGTAAATCAGATTATGTTATTTTATTAGGAGGTACAAATAATGAACATAATATAAAATTCTCCTATAACACCTATAAGAGTACATGCACCAGTTTAGCACATACTAATATAATTTTATGTAGTATACCTTTTCGCTATGATCAGTTAGAATATTTAAATAATTCATATTTTAAAATGAATGATAAACTATATGGCCTCTATGAATTTTTTGAACATGTTTCACTTTTTGACACAAATTTTTATTTTGATGCACAGTTTCAATTCGAAAAAACTTCATTTAAAGTTTATAAGCAAAACATTATTGTGTAATAAAATTGCAAATATTATTGTAAAACTTAGCAATAAGAAAAATGTTAACATAATAAATAACGAGTCCGCAACTAGTCCCGATAATTTTTTAGACAAAGATCTGAACTGAATGTATTATTCTTAAACATTCAGTGTATTAGAAATAAACTTAATGACTTGGACTCTTTAATTATTGATGGTAACTATAACATGATCTGTATACAAGAGCACTGGCTGGACAAATGGGAATGCTCCGAGTTTAACTTATATAATTACACTACAATATCATTTTTTGCACGCGACAATAAAAAGGAACACGGCGGGATTATCTCACTAGTTCAAAAGAATCTCTTCAGTGGAGTTAAAAACATGGAATTCGTAAATAAACAGTCCGTTAAAACTCATTGTGAAATTAATGCCTTTCTGATAGCATATACAAACACAGTCATTATTAATACTTACAGATCACCCTCAGGTGACTTAAATATTTTTTTGGACATTTTTGAGAACGTTTTGACAACTATTCAACATAAACATCGTATTATTATTGGTGGTGACTTTAATGTTAAGTTTAACGTACATAATGATACCGAGACCATTACTCTCTGTGATTTTTTTAAATCTTTTAATTTTTACAAGACCGTTAACTTCGCAACTAGAGGTAAAAATACCCTAGATAATGTATTTATTAATTTCTACGATAGCAATGTAAAAACTCACAAAATTTTAATCCCATTCTCAGATCATGACGCAATTAATTTCAAACTGACTTTTCTACCTGCAGATAACAAATGCAAAACAAATAGTAAAGTAACCTTCCGCGCTTTAACTCAAGAAGGCAAGTTTACATTTTTTGAGGCATTAAACAGCTTATCGTGGGATTCCTTTTTATACGCTAATGAGGATGTAAATAATAATGTCGACTCATTTCTCAGCCTCATTATTAATAATTTTAACTCTTCTTTTCCCTTGAAAACAGTAAAAACAAATAAAACTAATCAATCTATTTACTGGTTTAATAATAACATAAAAACTATGAGAGACAGACTAAATGTCTTACAAGCTTATTATTTAAGTCACCCAAGCCAGGCTAGTAAAGATTTAAGAAATTCATACAGAGCGCTTTATAGAAATGCCATCAAAATCTCAAAAATTGATGCAAATAGTAGGTTCATAACATCTTCAAATAATATATCACAAGCCACTTGGAAAATCATAAACAATAATAGAAGAGCCAAACCTTCCTTACTTTGCTCCAAGTCAGCAGATGAAATAAATAACTTCTTTTGCTGCATAACTGCAATGTTGCTGTTTCTTTACATAATGATATTTCTCCAAATGATCTATGCCCTATTGAATTTCTCAGTAATAATATTAACATCAATAACACTGTCCCATTTTTTACTTTTAAAGAAATATCTGAAATAACAGTTAGAGACATAGTAAGCGATCTTAAGAATAGTAAAACCACTGATGCCTATGGCTTAAGTGTTGAGGCCATAAAATACGTCAAGACCATTTTGGTATCTCTGCTCACCAAACTTATTAACTCTTCCATAAAACATAGTAAATTTCCTGATTCCCTAAAACTTGCACGTGTACTCCCTATACACAAGAAGGGTAATGCAGATGATATTAACAACTTTCGCCCTATTTCCCTATTACCGGTTATTTCCAAAATTTTTGAGAAAATATTGAAAAATCAAATAATATTACATTTAGAGACGTACAAACTACTTTCAGCACAACAATATGGTTTCAGATCGAACAAATCTACCACTGATGCCATCTTAGAGTTTGTGAGTTATGTCACAAATTGCTATGAAAAGCGATTATACTGTTCAGGCAGCTTTCTCGACCTTACCAAAGCCTTTGATTGCGTTTCTCATGATACGTTATTAAAAAAACTACGCTTCTACAAATTTGATCCCGCGAGCACCAAACTTATAGGGTCTTATTTATCCAATAGAAGGCAGTTTGTATTTTCTAAAAATGAAACATCAAAGGTACAAGAAATAAAGTATGGAGTTCCACAAGGGTCCATTTTGGGCCCTATTTTATTTCTTGTATACGTTAATGATTTACCAAATATCAATAGCAATCTACAACCATTCTTTTTGCCGACGATACAACGGCCTTGCAATCCCATAGTTCCATAACGTCGCTCATACATGAAAGAAACTTTGCCTTATCTTCCTACTGTAATTGGTTTACAGCCAACAAATTAACGATGAATGATAACAAGACCCAACACCTCATTTTCTCTACTAAAAGCCTCCTTGAAAATAATAATCCAGAATCGGTGACCTTCCTAGGACTAAAGATTGACAGTAAGTTAACCTGGGACATCCATATAAATAACTTATGTAATAAAATATGCTCCTCAATTTATTGTTTAAAAAATCTAAAAATTTGCGTGACAGATTCCATTTTAAAAACTTACTATTTTGCCTGCCTTCAATCCCATTTTAGCTATGCCCTATTAGTATGGGGCCATTCATCGCATACAAGTCGGCTGTTTTCCTTACAACGTAGAGCTATCCGCATCATGAGTATGTTAGGATATAGATCGGATTGCAGGCTGAAATTTACGGAATTAAGTATATTAACACTACCTTGCCTGTATATCCTTCAATGTCTCCTATATATACATGGCAAAAGTAGCGATCTTCATCTTCAAAGTTCCATCCACCAATATGATACCAGAAATAAGAATGATTTTAGAACTGAATATAAACGTTTACAAAAATCTAGATATAGTTGTAATTACTACGCCATTAAATTTTATAATGTTCTGCCATCTCCATTAAGAAATGCGACCATTACTAAGTTTAAAAGTGTAATGAAAAATTATTTGTTAACTAAAGCCACTCCACTGATGAATTTCTATTAAATAATTTTAGTGATTTAATGGAATTTTACAACTCGTAAAGCATAAATACTTATTTGTCCTTGCCTTTAGCTGGAAATTTGTAAAATTACTTATTCTTCTATTTTTAATCTTAATTCTAATTAACATGTATTATTTTAATTATTTTATTTATTTTTTTTTTGTGTTATTTGAATTGTGTAATGAATTTTTAATTTTTTGACTTAATGTACTCTTATTATTATTATTATTATTTTTTTACTTGTGAAAACATTCTATTTTTTAACGTGTTATTTGTATTGTGCAATATATTTTAATTTTTTGACATAATGTATTCTTATTATTATTACTTTTTGACCTGTGTAAACATTCTTTGTAATGTAAGTAAGCACTAATAAAGATTATTATTATTATTATTATTATTATTATGATTATTCAATTCCTGGGGGGGGGGGTTCTGAACTCGTCGACCACCCCCTTGTGTACGCGCCTTCCATTGACAGTCGTAGATAATACATTTAAAAAAATATATTGTGCTGTTATACTATTATAAAACAAATGTAAATAAACAAAAAAAAAAAAAAAAATAGAAATTAAACTAGAGTCAAATAAAGAAGAAGAATTACAAATGATCGGTAATGTAATTGTCTATAGACTATGTTATAAAAGTATATCAAATAAACTTATTATCACAGCATATTGTTTATGATTTATATTTCCCTTATGAGCTATACAGAAAATAAAATAAAAATCCTTCTAAAATTATTGTTGCTCTTCATTGTCAAATGCTTGAAATAATTCATTATTAAACAGAAATATTGTGATTTTTCACGATTTTAACAAGTTATTTTGAAGTTACTAAGTGTAGCAACTGGTTTTTGTTAATTGTTATCCATAATAACTTTCTTAGCAACTAGAACTAAATTCATAGTAACGTTTTTCTTACAGAATACGGATTTCGTGAATGTTGCTAAAAAGTTACTGACCTTGTATTTAGCAACTTTTATTGTAACTTTTTCGTAGTAACTTACTTACAGAATTAGGCCGATTGTCTTATTAAAAGTTCTTCCAATATTATTTGAAAATATCTTAATAGGTTTGCATGGACTGGTGATGTTCTAAGACTACCGCGAACAACAAACGCACAGTCAAAATCGGGGACAATTTATACTGTAAATACTAAAAGGAATAATAAGCACTGGCATATTGCTATAACATGTCAGGGATTCTTAACGCAGATGATTATTATGTTTTTAATCTTATTATTTCAGTGTCAATTGAAATGTTTTAAAAGAAATGTGATTAACATTTAACATGCATAACATAACTGTGGCTATTAACGCCTATCACAGCTCATTTACTAATTTATTTCTAAACTAAAATAAAACACAAAAAAAAAGTGGCATAGATGAGCACAAATCTTTATATGTAAAAATCAATTTCTGTTTGTTTGTTTGTTTGTTTTTCTGTTCTTTATGCAAAGCCAAACAGATGGACCAATTTTCACCAAATTTAGTAGAGAGGGTAAAATAATCCGAAGAAGGTTTTAGTGAGGGTTCGTCCATGTCTCTCTAGGCTGCGTTATGGGGGGTAAACCATCAGTTTCGCACTCTCCGTGCAATTTGAATTAATTATATTGGCTAAATCTTAAGAGATATATTAACATAACGTAGACAAAAAATGTAGATCTTTACTAGATCAAAAAAAAAAGTCCGTGAGATCATATAACTATCATGCACCGATATCGTGTATTGGGCAATTTTTTGTTTTTAAACGTAACAGTTTTTGTATTATAAAGTTTGTGGGAGCATTACATCGGAGTTTTAGAGTGATGTATATCAATTATATTAGAATAATAAATTAGAGCATTTCACGCAGAATCAGAGCCGCAGTAAGGGGGGGGGGCGGAAAGGGCGACGGCCCTGGGCGCACTAAGGAAAAGGGCGCTGACGGGCTTGACTAAGGGACGCCGTTGCGAAGGCGAGGAGGACCTTTTTTTTGCTCATCACTTAGATTTTGGGAGGTGAGGACTTTTTCTTGCTCATCAATTGAATTTTGAGAGTTGAGAACCTTTTTTTATTTGCCAAGGGCGCCAAAATACGGCTCTGCCCCTAGCGCAAGTTTTACTTACTGCGGCTATGCGCAGAATCATAAAGTATTTTACACGCCGGCACCGGTCTGCGATTTGTTTTGCTGAGAAATGCTGCTGTAAAGTGTACGCATGTACAGAAATGTTGTAAGTTGTACATGTACGTATGTCACTATTTGGTGCGAAACTTGCCAATAGATGGCACTGCTGGAGAATTCTTTATTTTCCATCGCTTATTAGATAATTGCAAATTATATTATCGTTTTATGTATTTAACTTTAACGTTGAGAGCGTTATTTTATACTTTCTTGGATTTAAAGTAGCTAAATGCCGTAGCGAAGCATGGGTACACCAGTTCTATATTTAATGTATAAATGGGTACAGTAAATTCTGTTGGGAAGTTTAAATTTAAGCGCCAATATTTCGCGCTATAGGTTTTTGTTTATTGTGTTGTTGATAAAAAGATTGATAGATGTAAAAATTATTCGAAAGTGTCAAAAATATATATTTTACGTATTTATATATTTACTTCAATTCAATTCAATTCAATTCGTTTATTGAGCATAATAAATTTTACATTAATACACTTACAGAATATTTCTTAATAATAAATTCTACTAACTATAGTTATTAATATAACAATAAACAATAGTCCACCAAAAAGATGGATGGTTACACCACCTGTGAATCCGTAAGATTCAGTGCGATGGCAATATGTAATTATGTAATTAAAAAAAAAAAACTGTTTGCTCTGCAAGTTGGGTGCAGGTCTGCACATTTTTCAATATGCATGTGAAAGTGACTGAAAGTTAAGATTTTAAGAAATAGTATCAAAAATAATTACATGAGAAAAAAAAGAATAATATTTGTAGTTGTTATTTTATCATTTTAGTTACTTCTGATCGGTCTAAGGTAAATATCCATTTTTTTATTATCTTTTTATAATTCAAATTAGTGATGGTTATTTTTGAATCTGCGATATATTTTTGGAAAACATTATATATTCTATTACTGTATTTATGAAAAAATGTATTCAGTTTTGATTTTTTGTATTTACATTTTTACATTTCCCCTTGTTTGATACCTGTGATTAGTGATATTAAGTATTGTTGGTTTTTTTGTTATATATTTAGCTATGGCATTAATATAAACTTGATCTACAGTGAAAACTGAAACATCCCTAAAAATTAAACGAGACGAGTATGTTCGTGGCTTACATAACATAATTTTCAAAGTTTTCTTTTGTAAAATTTTTAATTTTTTTGTATATATTTCGACGGCGCCACCCCAGGCTAGTATACCATATTGAATTACCGATTGGATCAAACCAAAGTATATTGTTTTTAAATTTTTTATAGAGTAGATATCTCTAATTTTTTTAAATAAGTGTAAGCTTTTACGAATTTTACTGCATACCGCGTCAATATGGAAATTCCACCTTACATGATCGTCGAAAATGACTCCCAGGTAGTTCATCTGTTTTTTTCTTGTTATTTTAGTACTACATATACAATTTTTTGAACGGCAGTTAGAATCATGAATTGTTAAATTTTCAAAAATATTTTGTGTCTTATTGTCATATAATGTAAAAGTTAGAAAGTGTGATTTTTCCACATTTAAAAAGAGTTTATTTTCATGTAACCAGTTTGCTATTGTTTTCAAATCATAAGTGGCCGACGTTTCTATTTCAGTCCAACTGTTGGCTTTGTAAAAGAGTACCGTGTCATCTGCGTATGATAAAATTTGACAGTTTAAAGGAATTGTGAGTAAATCATTCAGGTAAATTATAAATAATAGCGGCCCCAAAATACTGCCCTGGAAAACACCACATGTAATGGAACTTTCTGTACTGTATGAATCAGATATTTTTGTTACTTGTCCTCTGTCTCGTAAATAGCTTTTTAATAGCTCAAGTGAGATTCCTCTCAGCCCGTACCTTTCCAATTTTTCTATGAGTAGATTATGATTAACGGTATCAAAGGCTTTGGCCAGATCCAGAAATATGGCCATTGATTTTTCAGAATTATCTAAACTACTGTAAATATTTTGTGTTAATTCGATTATTGCACCTTCAGTTGAGCTACCTGATCTGAAGCCGAATTGTTGTTCTGATAACAGATTGTGTTTTGCGAAAAACGATTGTATACGTTTAGCCAATAGTTTCTCAAAAACTTTACCTATATTATTAATAATAGAAATTGGTCTATAATTGTTACAATCGAATTTATTCCCTTTTTTAAAAATGGTTGTAATTACTGATTTTTTAAATGTTTTCGGGAAATATCCAACTGTGAAACATGCATTAAAAATATCACTAAGTACAGGGACAATTGAGTTTGCTAATACTTTGATAGTTTTTATTGTTATTTTGTCTGTTCCACAAGATTTGGTGTTATTTAAACTATATATTGTTTGCAATATTTCTGATTCGTCAGTTGGATTCATGAACATTGACTTTTTATTGATTATTATTTTTTTTGCAGTGGAATTCGACTGATTTACTTTAAATTTTTCACATAATTTTTTACCCACTTCAACAAAATATTTATTAAATTGTTCAGCAATTGCAAGAGGATCTGAGATTATTTGATTATTAACTTTTAGTTTGGATATTTTATCGGATGACTTATTTTCATTTACAGATTCATTAGCGATTCTCCACAAGGTCGCTGGCTTTGGATTATTATCAAGTTTTTTTGCGTAATAATTGTTTTTGGCTAATTTTATTAACCGAGGTATTTGTTTTTTGTAAGTTTCATAAACATTGGATACATCCACATTATCTGGATCTAGTTTATGTTGTTTGTAGAGGCGATCTCTTATATTTATTGATTTAATAAGGCCATCCGTAATCCAAGGGCTTCTTTTCCTGGTTCTACTAGTGATTTTCTTCAATTTAGTACAGGAGTCAACTAAAACGTTTATTTTTGAAATAACATTAGTCAAAGCCGAGTCTATACATACGTTTTTTGTGAGCTCTTTCCAACTGGTGGAGAGCCCCTTTTCTGCCAATGCATTGTAATCGATTAGTTTTAGTGTTTTTACGTATTTTTTATCCGGAAAACGGGCGCCTGTCTCTTCACATAGAATATTTAGGCTAATTGGGTAGTGATCAGTTATTTTAGATTTTAATATTGCAGATGAAAATGTATCTTTTTTGTTACTTCGAACAAAAAAATGATCTAAACAGGATTTTGATTTTTTTGTGACTCTGGTATAATCGTTAATAAATGATATGAATCCATATTCATTCATTAAATTGAGATATTCATGTGATATAATATTATCAGTTTTTCTACAGAGAATATCGATATTAATATCTCCCGTTAATATCTCATTGTTTGTGTTACAAAATTCCGACATATAGTCACTTTAATTACTACTGACTTTTATTTGCACTTTAATTACTGCCTGGAACTTCCTACAATTGTCCAATTTTCAAGTGGTTATGGGGCCCAGGCATCTATCCGGTGTAGTAAGTGAATAAAAGGGTCAGAAATTCGTTAATAATTTTTTGACTGCTGAACGCCAAGTATCTGATATTGGGATCAAGATGGCAGAAAGTGGAAACAACATGCAAAATGTTGTAAACGTAAATGTAGAGAACGTAGGTGAATATTTGACAACAATGAGGCTGAATTGTTTAGATGGTACGAATTATAATTCGTGGAAATTAAAGATAATGGAATGGGTCAACTGATGAGAGATGGGCTGTGGCATGTTATAGAAGATGAAGTGACACAATCTAAAACACTTCAATGGATTGTAGCAGATCGAAAAGCGTTTGGAACTCTCCTGTTAGCATTGTGTAATGACCAATTGGTGAATGTGACCGCCTGCAAGACCGCAAAGGAAATATGGACCACATTGAAAGATATGTATGAGAGAAAAACTTTCGCCACCAAATTACATCTGATGCGTAAGTTGTTTGGCATGCGGTATACTGGCGGACCGATGCGACAACATGTGGCTGCAGTACGCGAAGTGACTCAACAACTTAGTAACATAGGTCAAGTGGTTGAACCAGGGTACATTGTAGCAGTGCTCATGAATAGTTTGCCAGAGAGCTACCTTCCGATGGTGACTATGCTAGAAGGTCACAAGGAAGAAGAATTAACAGTAAATTACGTCACAGCGAAGCTTG
The DNA here is from genome assembly GCA_963971575.1 of Liopterus haemorrhoidalis. Taxonomy (NCBI): domain Eukaryota; kingdom Metazoa; phylum Arthropoda; class Insecta; order Coleoptera; family Dytiscidae; genus Liopterus; species Liopterus haemorrhoidalis. The sequence continues at coordinate 117,023,942 of OZ020611.1, forward strand.
AATATGAGTACGAGCGACGCCAACATGCTGGTAGTGATTGTCATGATAGCAGCAAGGCACTACAGACATCCCACAGCGGAGGTAGTACTTGGAATCAACGTCAACAAGGCAAGACTGGTAAACCGAAGAAAGAAAAAGAATGCTACTTCTGCGAGAAGAAGGGTCATTTCAAGTCAGAGTGCTGGGCCTAGAAGCGCTGGAAAGAGCAGCAGGGTGGTGGCAGCAGCGACAATCAGAAAGGGGCCAGCAAGTCTCGCAATCGTCAAGAGCGCAAAGATGAAAGCGGAGCCAGTGCACAAAGCGACATGTACGTATTCACAGCTTTCACTACTGAACATTATGTACATTTTGCAGGAAGTGGCCTCGGTGGTCGTTGGTGTGTTGACTCAGGTGCAACATGTCACATGACAAATAGAAGGGATGTGTTTGCAGAGTTGCGTCCTGTGGATATAAATATTCATCTCGCTGATGGTACTATTGTCAAAGCTAGAGGATCTGGTGAGGTGAAGCTATCATGTCACCTACCAGAGGACGGAGTACATATGATAACGGTCAAAGATACGTTGTACTCTCCCGACCTCGACGCGAGCCTAATCTCCGTGCCACGTGGCTTTCGGGTTGTATTCGACAAAAATGTCTGCACCATTGAGCGAGGGAAGAATATCATTGCTAGGGCAGTAATAACAAATAATATATACTGTCTGGAAGCAGAGAACAGGACGGAGAAGGCAAAGCGAGCCGTTGCAACAGCGAGTCTGCAAGAATGGCATCGCAGGCTTGATCATCGCGACGTCAAAGCAATTCGTCGAATGATAACTGAAGATCTGGTGAGTGGTATGATCATCAAAGGCAAGGGTGGTGACGTCGTGTGCGATCACTGTCAGCAAGTACTCCTTGGTATGGACGCGCACTGCAAGGGATACCGGATATGGAATCCGAAGACAGATCGTGTCACTGTGGCAAGATCGGTAAAAATAATCGAAAAGGAAATATAAACGGACAAGAAGAAGCTTAAAGAGAATATAAGCTACAATAAAATAACTGACTGGGACGATTTAGAACCAGAGTCAGAAGGGGCAACGCCACCAGAGTCAGTGTCTGTAGAACCTCTCCAAATTAACGAAATTGTGATTGGCGAAGAAAGAATTCATAATCAGACGGAACAACGTGTTTCAACCAGAACCACTAAAGGTATTCCTCCAGAGAGACTCAGTTACAGGGCCGAGTATTGAAGGAACAAAGAGCCGGCTGGCTGGAACGAGATGATGGAGCTGCCTAAACATGAACGCCGTAGGTGAATGGATGCAGTGAGAGAAGAACTGAAATCTCTAGCGGAACACGAGGTATGGGAACTTGCTTCTGTTCCGGCAGGAAAGGAAGCGATTAATGCGAAGTGGGTATTCAAGATGAAGACCGATGCAGAGGGGCATCCCATCACTTACAAAGCAAGGTTGGTAGCAAGAGGCTTCACTCAGAAATATGGAAGCGACTACGATGAGACTTTTGCTCCAGTTGTACGACATGACACTGTGCGAGTTTTCCTGGCGGTGGCAGCGACCCAGAAGTTGCACGTCAGGCACCTCGACGTCAAGTGTGCCTATCTAAATGGTGACTTGGAGGAAGAACTTTATCTCGAGCAACCTCAAGGTTTACAGAAGACAGGCCAAGAGGGAAAGGTGCTGAAACTAAAGAAGAGCCTCTATGGTCTTAAGCAGGCAGCTCGTGCATGGAATCGTACAGTTACAGAAGCATTCCAGCAACTAGGCTTTCAGCGTGGAAATGCTGACCAGTGCCTTTACACACGTCAAGAAAAAGAGGGGGTAAGATATGTACTCCTATATGTAGATGATATGCTTGATGTTGGAACCACACCAGAAGTAACCAAACGGGTTAATGATCAACTCCAGGGACATTTTCAGATGAAAGATCTGGGAGATGTGCATTTCTACCTTGGAGTGCAAATTGATCGAGATGAAGATGGGTCCTTTTTGTTGGGACAGTCTACAAAAATTAGACAATTACTTGAGGAGCAGGGCATGCAAGACGCAAGACCTGTGGCAACGCCCATGGAGACAGGTTTTCCGTCATCCACTTCCACCGAGAGCAAGGAGCTACCAAATAACAACATGTATAGAAAAGTATTGGGATCACTACTGTACTTAGCAACAGTAACGCGGCCGGATATTGCAGTTGCGGTCGGTTACCTGTGCAGGAGTGTAGAAAAACCAACCGAACGGGATTGGAATGCAGCTAAGCGCGTGATGCGTTATTTGAAGGCCACCCAGTCGAAACAGCTGCGTTTATCATCAAGTGGATCGATGATTATGAAATGCTACGTAGATGCCGATTGGGCCGGCGACCGGCGTGATCGAAAGTCAACGAGTGGACATGTTTTCGTTATTGGCCGTAAAGTCATTGCGTGGTCAAGCCATAAACAGAGCACCGTGGCTAAATGCCGTAGCGAAGCATGGGTACACCAGTTCTATATATAATGTATACATGGGTACAGTAAATTCTATATATATACATATATTTAAAAAAGTAGATATAAACCAGTTTCAAAAACGAAACAAATGTGTAAACTATGATAGAAGACTGTGAAAGAGTCGTGGTTATATTAAATAATAATATATTCAATTTTATGTATTTATCTATTTAGTTATAAAGATTCTTAAAAATTCAGACCATTTGTTAAAAGCCAAGTTTACGTTTAAATGCGTTTGATTTGATATCACACACAAATTTTGGCTGTACTATTCTGATTAACATTAATGGGCATTTTTGAATTTTCTGTCTGGATTTTTTCAAATGTTAAGCCCTATTTTTCTAATTTATAAAATGCGAGATAATTTTTTATCCACACTTTTAGCAAAAATCGAGAGTGATTGGTACTCCACAATAAATTATTTAAAAAAAAAAATAATTTTTTAAACAATATAAAAAATATTTTTGGAAATGAATCATCTTGTACTCTTTCGGTTGACATTAATGAGCATTACTAAGATTTTGTTTTTGTTTTTAGATTTTTTATCTTCTCTGAGTTAAAAAGAAAGAAACAAAACATTTAAAAAAAAAAATTAATAACTAGAATTTTTATTGTTTTTGTTGATTAATATTAATATTTTCCCGAAAATTACATATTTGTTTATATCACGAGATGTGCTATTTCTGTCCAATCGTTTGACTACAATATCTAAAGTACCGATATACATAAATCCATGAATGACGGTTAAAGGTTTATTGGTTCCAGGGCCGGCGGAAGCGGTCATTCAGGGCATGCGGTGCATGCGGACACCGCTGCGAGGGGGGCGCCGTCGTTAGGCATAAAAGGGCGCCAAATGTAAAAATAATTAGTGTAATGTAATTTTATATTAAAAACGTTTTTTTATGTCATTACTTTTATTAGAGATTTAAAAGATAAAGTAAGGACTTTTTTTTTGTCATCACTTGTAATTTAGTGGTCAGGACCGTTTTTGTTAAGTCATTACTTCTATATTAGAAAGAAGGACCTTTTTTTTTAGGTCACCACTAATATTTTAGAAGTAAAGACCTTGTTTTCAGGACATGACTTCATAACTTTATATTATATGTTAATTTAAGGGAGCCCAATTATAAAATTTTACCCAGGGCTCGAAAAAAGCTAGTAACGGCCCTGACTAGGGGCGCCAACGACCCTCGCGCCTGCCCTGATTGGTTCTACCTAAGAAACCTCAAATGGACCAGAAGACACTAACATTGCACACTTAGGTTCCTCTTGGTGACCTGCATAGATTCTATATTTAATGTTTTAACTTTGCATTTTTCCTGAACCAGGGGATAACTCAGCTAAGTTGCGGCTCCTTAAATTTTATTTTTACAGGGTTTTTGTTGGAATGGCTCTTTATTTCGGAAAGGTTCTCGAAACCTGGTCTACATCATATTTCTCATATTTTAAAATAGCTTAATGTAAAATTGGTAACCGGTATATGTCGCGTATAAGTTAAACCGCGAAATCCTTATACCGTCTGGTATCTCACAAATATCTGTTTGTCTGTTTACTTGCCTCTCTGTCTATATGTATTTCTATCTGTACAGTAGAATTTATACACAAATAAACCCGGCGATCCGAAATATAGCATGCAAATACAGCTTTTGGTAACATTGACTTAAAATATTCACTGCCTTGAAAAAGATACAATTTTGTTGTATCTAGAACCTCGTCAATGATAGGACATTGGAAAATGAAGCCAAAGTTTTATAGTGATAAGTACTGAGATTGCAGACTGCAGGTACTCATGCATGTCTTGCAACTTCTTCATGGGATCAGTGATGGTTAAGAGGCGAATAGTATATATCCACGGGATGTAGATTTAAACCCTCCATCTGGAGAAAATACAGTTTTATGCATAAATTAGGGGACTCTACAGTGTACGCCCTTAAGATTATTAAACGCCGGAAAAATCGAAAATATTTTATCATTTTAAAACAGATTTCATTTAATATAAAACATAATATGTTTGACCTAAAATTCTGTTTTACTATTTGTTTTGATACCTCCATTGAATTATATTTACAGTCGACTCATGACATGCGCAGGGGTTACATTTCCGGGGTTCTCTCGAATTTGAAATATCCGTGAATAACTCTAATCATAAAATTTAGTTTCGTCGGCATGTATATCGAACGTATAATTGGACAAATATGAGAAATATGTATTGTACGTGCTGTGCAGTGTACAAATACAATAGTGTACAGTGGTACTTGCCTTTTGGTTATGTGAGAAAAAGCTATTCTAATACATTTAACGTTGTACGTACAACGAATTTGACGTAGAGACTAGTAAACTAAAAAGTCTCTTAACTTTTCTCTATAATTAAATGTTTTTAAGTGAATTAGTATACATTCGGCAAGAAAAAGCAGTTAATGCATCTATTTTACTGTCTCAGACGTATTTATATTAAGTATTTCTACAGATTATGTAAACGTAATAGGCAATTACCAGTTACGTCATTGTATTTTTAAAAATTCGACTGTAGTTGACATTTTAAACTAAACAAGATATTTGATTTCAAACATTTTTTTTTTTATTTGGTAATCTATTTTTGTTATTTATATTTTATAATTTTAATCAATACGTATGTTAGGTATTTTTTCCATAATACATTTTACTTTATTGACAACAAATTTTAATTTAGTTTTGTTTTCTGTGATTAAATAAATTAATAATATTGAAGTATAATTTTGAACTTGTAATTTAATTTTGTAAATTTTGATTGAACCTGAACCTGAAATTAAAAAAAATATATGTTCTTAAACCTAAAAAATATTCTGTTACTGAACCTGCACCTGAAACTAAACCGATATGTTGAACCAGACTCCGAACTTTAATATAAATAAATTCAGCTTCAGGTTTCTGCATAGCATATATTCATATATAATATTTATTTTAAAACAAGGTTGAAATTGAAGTTTTATTCATTTTTTTTCCAATTATATTTGAAGCCGTTGTAAACGCCAAGCCCTACGCTGCATTTTGGTAAGCTAATTAACAATTTCGATACTGGCTGAATTGTTTATTTAATCGAAATAAGTTTCACCGTCCAATGAGATAGTATAATTATATGACGTCAAATTTGAAGCGATATTCCGAAATGTAACGAAATATTCCGAAGCTTACCGAAGTGCCACCAGCTATATCTAGACTAAAAACATTTTGGTATTTTTCAGCGGTTGGTATTTAATTTATCTGAATTTAATAAAATAACATATAGAAATGTCTAGGATTTCGTAGGCATAAACAAGAAACTCTAGATACTCCTATATGCTTTGACCAATATGAACAATATTTTGCAGATTTATTATATAAGAATCTACGAATATAATTATATATAGAAATGTATAGGATTTCGAAGGCATAAACAAGAAACTTTAGATACTCCTATATGCTTTGACCAATATGAACAATATTTTGCAGATTTATTTTCTACGAAACTGCGAATAAAATTACATATAGAAATGTCTAGGGTTTCGTAGGCATAAACAAGAAATTCTAGACACTCCTATATCCTATGATCGTTATGAAAAATATTTTGCAGATTTATTCTCTAAGAATCTACAAATATAATTATATATAGAAATGTATAGGGTTTCGTAGGCATAAACAAGAAACTCTAGATACTCCTATATTCTTCGACCGATATGAACAATATTTTGCAGATTTATTCTCTAAGAAACTGCGGATAAAATTACATATAGAAATATCTAGGGTTTTGTAGGCATAAACAAGAAACTCTAGATACTCCTATATGCTTTGACCGATATAAACAATATTTTGCAGATTTATTCTCTAAAAATCTACGAATATAATTACATATAGAAATGTCTAGGGATTCGTAGTCATAAACCAGTAACTCTAGACACTCCTATATGCTTAGACCGATATGAACAATATTTTGCAGATTTATTCTCTAAGAAACTGCAGATAAAAAACCATATAGAAATGTCTAGGGTCCGTAGGCATAAACAAGAAATTCTAGACACTCCTATATCCTTTGACTGATATGAACAATATTTTGCAGATTTATTCTCTAAGAATTTAGGGATAAAATAACATAGAGAAATACCTAGGGTTTCATAGGCATAAACGAGAAACTCTAAACACTCCTACATCCTTGGATCGATACGAACAATATTTTGCAGATTTATTCTCTAAGAATCTACGAATATAATTACATACAGAAATGCCTAGGGTTTCATAGGCATAAACAAGAAACTCTTATATCCTTTGACCGATGTGAATGATATTTTGCAGATTTATCCCCATATAATACTGACCTTATATTATATTTACAAGATTATTTAAACTGATTTGAGATATTTTTGAATACATTTTGGTAAAAATGGTAAATTAATGTAAAAATAAATTAAACGTTATAAATTACCTTTATTTACAAAAATATAAATTTAATGCATTGACTAAAACTCTGTATGTGCTGTGCACTTCATGAAGTAAGGCGTATGGGTAGAGAAAGAAGTCAGAGGCGTCGAGCAAGTTCCACATTAAGGTAATGATGTGTTTGCCAACATGGTTGGCAACAGGTGCACTAGTTTAATAATAATGAAACAAAGATTATAAACATTAATAAATTACGTAAAAATAAAAATCAAATAAATGTAAACTAAATACAATAATTACTAGGAATAAGAAATGATTTAGTCAGATAATGAAATAATCCTTTCTTGAATTTATATCGATTATATTTTTAAAAAAAAGCACGGATCGCGTTTGGATTTATGCGAGCGCATTATAAATAAATGAGAAAAGAAAATGTCATTAATTTAAAAAATAATTCTGACGATATTAATAATACAATTTTAATATTCATAATTAAAGAGAATAATTTATATATTTTTATTTTCCGCATATATTTTACTGTCATTTCTGTCAATTATAACTGGAATATATGATATAATTTACATTCTGACATTTTATATTAATAATAAAATCTATCACAGTAATAAATGATATAATAATACTTGAGAAAATAACATTAAACTTTTATAATTCATTTTATGTGTGTACACTGTAAATGATAAAACGCGAATAATATCACTTGCTGGATTTGTTGATATTACCTAAAGCTATTTTAATGACATAGATACGATTTTGTGAAATTATTATTTTATTATTACCTTTACCAAACTGACAAATAGTACGCTATTCACACCATAAATAGAATGAAAAATTCAAAATTTAATTCTGCTAGATAGTTAATTTTTTTGGCACACAGAACGATGGCTATTTGAGCATTTAATACTGCGTTTTATAAATTACCAGACACATATTACCTTTTCTTATTCCTGGAGAATAGGCACTCACCAACACTAATTCAGTAGTAAAAGTGCACTAAATTACTACTCCTATTTATAACGAGCATATGGGCTTAAAATCTATTCCCGTTTATTTTTAGGGATATTTAAAACTATGGTTCATTTGAAAATTAAAATATTGCTAGAAATATTTTCATAAACTTAAAATATTATGTGCTACAAAAGTCTTTTTATATTGTATTATTTTATATTATTATTTAAAATTCAAATAAACGACCATCTTCCTGCGTTTTTTAAGGATTTGGCATACGTTCGTAATACGTCTGACAGTAGTTTGCCGACATAAACGAGCATATACAAAATACGAGTAAAACGAGTCGACATAAGCGTGCAACCTGCAATAAACCATACATTTACATTTTACTTTGAAATGGAAGTTGATAATTATTATTATTAATTATATGCATTTAATTTATTTGATCCAAGTAGGAGTTCCACAGGGAAGTGTCCTAGGTCCTATCATGTATCTATTGTATACTGCTGACTTTTCACCATCGTCTGAAACTAAAGTTGTCACATTTGTAAATGTAAATGACACTGCCATTTTGGCTTCAAATGAAGATCCACAAACACATCTGGCAAAAATAGAAACATAGCTGTGTAAATGGAAATTCAAAACAAATGAGTCGATTCACATAACATGTACAGCACGTAAACAAACATGATCCCCCTAATATTATACAAAGTGATCTTAAAACCATTTTGGGCCTACGACCTAGAACTCTGGGAAACCACGAGTGAATCTAACATAGAAATAACACAACGATTTCAATCGAAAACATTAAGAGTTATGGTAAATGCCCCATGGTTCGTGAAAAACAATGTAATTGATAGATACATGAAATCAAATACCGCACAGCTAGAAATAAAAATCAGCTGTGGCCACCACAGGACCGACCGCCATCATAAAGTACTTGTATAAAATACATTCTAGCAGCAGAGTAGAAATAACTTGGCCTAATATTTTCTAACAGAGATATTATTTATCATGATCATGGAAACGTTACATATAAGTATGAAAAAATTGAGACTTTTCAAAAAATTTTCGTTTTATCAAAAAATGTCTCAAATAAAAGTTGTTATTTATTGCTTTTATAGCAACTTTTGTTGAATAAATTTTTTCGAAATATTTTTCTCTTGTGAAATATTCGCAAAAATCTTAAAATCGACACGAGTAAACTCCCATTTTTAGTCAACCGATTTTTACCAAAAGTTGTTCAACTAGTGCCATTGATTGCAGAAGCTTAAATATGAAGTTTCATAAAAATCCTTTTAGCCAAATTTGCTCTGCACGTGTACATAGACAGACACATGGACGGACAGACACATGGACGGACAGACACATGGACGGACAGACACATGGACGGACAGATGGACGGACAGACAGACCGACAGACATGCTAAAAATAGTCAAAACGTTATGAAGGGACCTCAGTTCGTGGAGATCCATCGAAATCTCGAAGTGTCAAAATCGATATGATCACAATACCTCCCTTATATATGTTGGCGGTCTGTAAAAAAGTGTAGTGAAAAATATATAAAGAGACTATCTGTACAACCGCTGTGCAGAGAATTTATTGGACAACAGTATGGTGCACCTATTGGCTGAAACGAGAGAATGCATTAGATCTGCCATACAGATTCATGTAACATTTAAAGAAATAGGATAGATAAAATAACTTTAAGTTAAAATAAATAATTAAGTTAATAGTAAGAAACATTATCACTGGATACTCTTCCTACATGTTACGGTATTGTATTTAGTTATAAAATTATGCTCATTGTAAACGACAGTGGCGACGGTGACTTATTAAATGCGAGGGTTCGAAGTACTAGGAGCACATTCCAGAGACAATGGGCTGTTACTTTTCACTGCTACGCTATTAAAAAATAAATAAAATTCTAATTTCTTTTCTGTGTATAACCAAAACCGCTGAAAAAATATGTTGATTACGAGGGATTACTCTGCTATTATTATTTAGTATGGCCTGATGCCACTGTCATAACCAAAAGATTACTTTTTACGGTAACCTTGATCATCGTCTTTACACGACCTCTAGAGCTCTCGCCCCATGTACCCAAATATTAATTCAGGTATACAGGTACTCATTGTAAAGAAGGTCGAAAAAGCTTAGTTTTTTTTTTTTGCCTTTACTGGGGATCGGTCTCACAATCCCACACTTTCAATGCGAGAGAGCAGATCACAAAGCTGCTTCAACCAGAATTATATACTTTTTAGGATGTTGCTGGTGGATGTGCATTGTAATATGTATAGATAGCAACTATAATGTGATGACATATACGAGTATGTGACAGATTGTAAATAGATTTTGTAATAAATGTTCAATTGTGCTTGGATTTGTGTTTTAATTGATATTATTACAAGCGCTAAAAAGCGTTTACATATTTATAATGAAAAATGCAAATAAATTATTATAATGTGACATTTATCATACGTCAAATAAATTTTTTCACCATTATTGCGCAACAAATAGTCATTCACCAATCAGAGTGAATAACTTATACTGCAACTTATCTGAAATCCCGTGGGCCAGATAAGATATACTGTTGTTTTTTTCGATGTTTATCCTATCCAAGCATTATTCGAGCATTGTAAAATTGATTTTTTGACTTTATACCTGAAGTTGCGTTGTCTGAGGTTTATCCATTGATTGTAAAAGCGGCCCTAAATATACATAAGTTTTATATGTACATTTATATAAATTTGAAAACTGAGACAGGGTTAGTGAAAACAAAATGATTGTAATAACTCGTCCACTCTTTAAAATCTTTTCCATCGCCGACGTTACATCTTTGCTGGTTTTACTTTTTACAGGTTCCACCCAGGCATACTTCGAGAAGACGTCTATGACGGTTAGAAGATATTTATAACCTTTATTCAGAGGTGCGTACGGTATCATTATGACAAGATCAGCTTGAAATAAATCATTCAAACCTTTGGTTACAACACGTCTGCGAGTGTAGTTTCTACGAGCCGGTTTGTGTAGTTCATTTACTATCTGTCTTTTACTCATCTTACTCTCTCTCACTCTGTTACATAATATATTTACATCTCTATTTATTTTCAATCACCACTACCACCACCACCATCTCTTTTACGTGCTTCTTTTTCTAAATATGGTGTAAGCATATCTTCTAATTTTTTGACAAGACGATCTTGTAATTCTTTTTGATCTTTTTTCAAAATTTTCTCTATGTTTTCATTCAAGTGATCTTTATCTTCTTTTAACTTTTGATTGATTTTTCTCAGTTCATTATCTATATACGTTTTCGTGGCTGTGAGTTCAGAACGAAAATAAGATTCGTCATTCGTAACAATATTATTTACATATTTTTGAACACTCTGTTCGATTTCTCGTTGTTTCTCATCTAATTTTCTAGAAAGTTTTACACTCATCTTTCCTATTCTCTCATTTAGATCTTCGAGTTTTCTTTTATGATATCCATGAACCTCTAGAACGTACGATTTTGTTACACAGTCATTATCATTCTTCGGATCACCAACGTTTGTTAATGCTCTACCCTCAAAATCAACGTCTCCGTTAAATGTCACTTTAAATTTAACACCTGATTTAATTCCCCTGCTTTTAGAAATCCGTCCAAATTTATCAATAGTCATAATGAAACTAACACATTATGTTCTTAAATCTGTGTATTTATTCAATTACACCAGCTTCTCGTAACTCTTCAATTATCGATAAAATCTCATTTTGATGCCCCGTGTGTCCCGATTCTTGTGAAGCGATCAACAGATAAAGTCTCTCGACTAATTCATTAACATCATCCCAATATACAAATTCCGGTTTCACATCAACATAATCTTTATAACTGAACCCTGTTTTGAAACCTGTGGTTGGTTTCTGATAATCTTTTACATATTTACGATACTTTTCAGTTCTAGAACCTTGTTTTTTCTTATCAATACTGTAATGTTGCTTAACAGCATTCGTCTTTTGAAGAATTTCATTGTATTGTATAATATCACTTTGTGTCACTTTAGTAGAATCTGGATTTTTAATGAAAAGTAACTCGTAAAGACCCGGTGTACCTTCATACCAATCACCTCTATCATCATCATAATTATCATCATCATCATCATCATCGTCACCAGCACTAGGTTTTATGAATAAATCGTTGTTATCTATTGATATTACTGAATCTCCAATTAACCATCGATTACCACTTAATCTTATACCTCTAGGTGATTTATCAATGGATTTATCATTCAAACCGTGTAAAAGCACATAAGGTCCAGCTATATTTCCGAAAGTTTCTAAAATGCTCTGTAATTTTTCAGTCCCCTCATCACTCATAAGTTCACCTGTCATCGCCTCCTCTACTGACATTTCAGGTTCAGCTACCAATTCATATTCACGTTGTCCTTGTTGTTCTTGTTCTTCTTCTTCTTGTTTAGAATCAGGTGTATCAGAACTTTGTTCTAATTTCCCAACATTATATGTTCCTTCATCAGTCTTAATCTTCTTAATATATTTTGCTTTTATTGGAGTAATATCTTCTAGTTTTCTCTTTTTAATTTTCTTTTTTAATTTTACTGGACTATGTATTTCATTTTCTTCCTCTTTAAAATCAACTTTTCCCGACTTTGCGGTCCGTTGAAGTAAAGTCTCTAACGGAGTAACGATAGGTTTAAAAGTTTCTCGCAGTGAATGTTCCGTTTCAGTTAGACCACGTTTCAAGTTGAGATACTTTTCTCTTACCGATTTACTTAACGCAATATTTTTTTTTAAATTTTCCTCTTCCATTATGACAGACAGAGAGACCTCTTGAGAATACTCGAGCTAACAATTGATATTTCGGTTGAAACAACGATTTAGAATACAAATAGATGTTCTCAAAGCTTAAACCTTTCGGGTGCGTTAACAAAGTTAACATGACGTTAGTTTTACCGCAGTTTGACGGACCGCATATGATACATCGTATGCTCTCAGGTAAGAGATATCCATGACGACGTTCACCTGTATGGATATCTTCATTTGCGTTTAGATTTATGACTTTCAGGGATCCACATTTAACAAACTGCATTTTAACAATGTTTCAGTCATAAACATACATATCGTTTTTATATAACTGTTCAGATCAAGTCTCCGAAACTCACATATAAATAATGGGTGTTTTTTTTAGAGGTATAGAACTTTAAATTGCAATAAAACAACGATGGATTATTCGATTGACATGAATTTTTTTTTATTCGAAAGATAATCTTGTGGCATTACATTTTAAATATGATTTCTGGCACATGACCGCCACGGCTGGCTCGGATGTATTCCAATCTGGACGTCCAATTTTCGATGACTTTTTCCAACATTTGTGGCCGTATATCGGCAATAACACGGCGAATGTTGTCTTCCAAATGGTCAAGCGTTTGTGGCTTATCCGCATAGACCAATGACTTTATATAGCCCCACAGAAAGTAGTCCAGCGGTGTTAAATCACAAGATCTTGGAGGCCAATTCACAGGTCCAAAACGTGAAATTAGGCGGTCACCAAACGTGTCTTTCAATAAATCGATTGCGGCACGAGCTGTGTGACATGTTGCGCCGTCTTGTTGGTATGATTTAATGTAATGCCACAAGATTATCTTTCGAATAAAAAAAAATTCATGTCAATCGAATAATCCATCGTTGTTTTATTGCAATTTAAAGTTCTATACCTCTAAAAAAAACACCCTATATAACTAATCCCGCACGATTCCGACACGGCTTTCGAGAAGGCACGGCTGACAGTCCAACGGTCAAGCCTCAAAACACCACATCTTTTTACATCAGTTCCAGTGAAAATCGGCTGGTTGCACTTTCAAGGTCAAAGTGTCACAAATATGACTTAGTTTAACTACTCTAATGCAACTGAAAAGATTTTATAGCCATTTACTCATTCCTGGGGGTCTAAATTAAAACATATCGTCGACTTACCTGTAAAGACTTCTAAGTCCGAGAAGCATAACTTTTCAGGAGAGGTAATAAACTTGCTACAATCATTATTTTAGAACTCTGTTGTAAGAAATTTTCATGAAATATCCGTAATACAATTTCAGTTGCATTGGGCAAAACATTTTATGATTATTTTATCATTTTTGTATTATTTTACGGAAATAATAAAACAAAAAAATCAAAACAGTTGAAAATCGGACTTAGAAGGTTTTACAAGTAATCTTATATAAAGATAATACGATAATTTCTTGTGATAAATTGCTATATTGAGTTAGAAACATGTAGATTTATTTACACCGTACAATAACAGTTATGAGAAAATTCATTATGCTAAGTATGTATATAATAAGTAATAAAATAATTTGCATTTAACCTTCTATCTCGTTTCAGTTCACATTTCTTAATGCATTAAATCTAACAATGAGATCATTTTCAGAAAATATTGCCTAAATAGGTTTATTACTAGCAGGAAATTCTGTAACTTTGGCATAAATGTTTTTGTTTTAACAAATTATTTCTTTTTTGAAATGTTTTTCAAGGTGATGCTGATTTTCTAATGGTTTAGACTAGGATTTACAACAGTTATTTTAATCATTTTATATATGCTTGAAAATACAAATGCAAATTGCAGCCAAAAGGTTGGAACTACATAGTTGAAATTTGACGTGCATATACAGTTCTCTGATCGAAAAAATACTGACATAGAGTATGGTCGCACAAATACGGTTATTTTCAATGTCGTAATATTTTTCACCCTTTATTTCAACAAACAAAATGACTCCTATTATTCTTTGAAATATAGACACAGTAAATTAAAAATTATATTTAAAAAAATGGGAAGACTCTCAATAGGTAGGTTAAATGACTCGTAATGCCGTTAAAAAACTCGCTAATGGAAGGATTAATAAACAAAAATGGTTTTCTATATTTTCATGATTTTGGTGCGATTACAGCAACATATATATCACACCTATGAAATTGTTCTTACCGCTCAGATAGGCTTCAATATGTGCAAGTCACTTACATATCTAATGCACGTATTAGAAACGTTAAGTCTGATCTGTTGTTAATTAACATAGGAGTACCGCACGGATCAGTATTCGGACCGGTGTTGTTCACGTTGTTTATTAACGACAATGTATTTTTCACAAGCAATTTGTTAACAATTATGTTGATGATACAACCGATATGATTACTGGAATAAGCTACATCCAAGTTCAAAGTCTGGCCAAAGATGTCCTAAATAAATTAAATCAGTGGTTTGCATTCAATAAAATATTATGCGAGAAATTTCAACGATGTTTTTATAGCACAAAAAAGAATCATTCGCTGCATTACTAGAATTAGGTTACCGTCATCATGAAAACACTATTTTATTTCACTAAAATTATTAACGTGCGTACGTAAATTATTAACCGAGTACATATATTTTAAAATCACTTTGTAATATACTAGGGTTACCATATCAGTTACTAGAAAAGAGGATACCTAAAATGATTATATAATGTTTATATAACTATACTATTTATCTTTGTGTGTACATTTATACTTTTATGAAGATTGTATCTATTTTAATAATGTTTTATTAACATTTGATACCTTTAAATATGTCATAAAAAGGTATAAAAATTACATGACATATTTAAAAAACTCGGCCGGAGGAAATTTAAGGCCTTAAAAAGAGGACATATGGTAACCCTAAATATACATAAAAATAAAAGTAATCTGGAACATAGTTCAACAAATCATGCGTACAACACGAGATATCATGAAGATTTTCGGACATCCCTACATAGAATTGGACAAACCAGAAATGCATATGATTCAGCAGGACTAAAGCCTGATTTATAATAGATATGTTATGGAACATAAGCATAAAAATTACACTACTTCCTTTGTTATGTTTATTACAAATAGATGTTTTGAAAGGTCAACCCATTGTTCCATTACGTATGCGCTATTCTATGGAGTTATTATAAACCAGACTTAAAACTTTACTATCTTTTGCCCAAATATAAAATTATGTCAACGACATGTAAGTTTAAAGTTGATATAAAATCATTTAAGGATGTACATAAACCGGAAAATAGTTGATAGATAGATTTCTATGATATTTTGTGTAAACTGTATTATATTTCTAATGTTGAACGTTGAAAACGTGTTCCATGTATATTGTACATTTTAACATTTTGTAAATTATGGACAAATAATTAAATTAAATTAAACTAATTTAATTAAATTAAAGTCCTGTGGAAGCGTGTAAAAACCTACAAAAGTGCGTGTAATTTCATGCTTCACGTTACATTTTCTTAACTTCTTCGCTGTTGTCTAATAATCGTATGGCATATGAGGATTCTAGGACACTAACCCTCGGGACACTAACCCCCAGGACATTAACCCCCATGTCAATAACCCCCGCACCATTAACCCCCTGGACAATAACCCCCGGGACACTAACCCCCGGGACACTAACCCCCGGGACATTAACCCCCCGTCAATAACCCCCGGGACATTAACCCCCCGTACATTGATTAATATTTTAAATGTTTATTTTTAATTAAAATTTGAACATTTGAAATTATTAATATAATATTTGAATAATTTTTACTTCCTCGTATGTATAGAGAATAGGGTACAGTGATGAGTCAGATTTTGAGCCTCCCCCCCCCCCCGATTTTGATGTTTTTCCACGTTTCACATACCTGGGAACCCGAAAAACATGTTTTTGGAAAAATGTCTGTCGGTTTTGAGTGTAATTGTTTCGCCAAGCCTAGGGCCTAAACTACTCGACGGATTTGATTGATCTGTCATTTAAAGTTTTTTTATGAATATCTAGATGTATTTTTTTAACTATACTAGGTCTTAAAGTTGATGTTCATATAGAGGTCATATGAAGACCAAACTAGAAAAATAAAATTTTCTCAAAAATGCCTGTCGCGTTTTTGTTAATTTTTTTTTGTGTGAATGTGGGTTAACTGAAGTAATAATATGTGCCCAATTATATTTCCAAAAAAATGTGGGGGTTCACAGTAGGACTTTTTTTTTATTGAAAAATGTGTAAAAAAACTTTATTTTGGGCCATACGTGCTATTTGAAAATTGTTTGTAATTTTTTAGTTACCATTTTCAAGTTATTTAGATTTTTTTGAAGTTTCTAGGTCATAAAAAATTCAATGGCAATTGATTTATATTTTTATTTAAAATTTGAAAATTTGAGATAGGTAGCTCGTTTCGCTCGGTTTCTTCTAACCAAACTCTTACTAACCTAACCTAACCTAAGATAGTGTTTTGACATTAAACTAGAAGATGGGTAGCTCTCTTCGCTCGGCTTCTTCTTACCAAACCTAACCTAACCTAAGATATTCCTAAGCCCTAGTATTTCTGTATGTACTTATATTCGTAGATTCTTAGAGATTAAATGTGCAAAATATTGTTGATATCAGTCAAAGGATATAGGAATGTCTATAGTTTCTTGTTTATGCCTACGAAATCCTAGAAATTTCTATATCTTTTTTTATTCGCAGTTTCTTAGAGAATAAAACTGCAAAATATTGTTGATATCAGTCAAAAGGATATATAAGTATCTAGAGTTTCTTGTTTATGCCTACGAAATCCTACACATTTCTATATGTAATTATATTCGTAGATTTTTAGAGAACAAATCTGCAAAATACTTGTTAATCAGGAGACCTGAATGGTCCCCAGTCAGCCAATCACGAGAACCTTAGGAAAAATGACGTCACAGTGTTACCCAGATCACTAACACACGCTAGCTTATTATATATGTACGATTACATTTGTTCAATTTTGTTCTAATTTCAAATGTTCCAATTTTAAATAAAAATAAACATTTAAAATATTAATCAATTGCTAGGGGGTTAATGGTCGGGGGTTATTGGTACGGGGGGTTAATGACCCGGGGGTTAGTGTCCCGGGGGTAAGTGTCCTGATACCATACTTTTGTTATAATTATTATTAATTTATATGCCAATTTTCTTTACAACATAAAATTTTGTCTGTTAAATATTAATGAAATAGGGGAGGGGATGGTAGCAACATTTGTTTAAAAACAGAAAGGAGTTGTTAATTTGCAAGTATTGAGAAGAACTGTTGTAATTGGTAATGTTTCTGACTTCCTGACATACGTATCTTAACACCTTATGTTATTACGTCCAAAGTCAGTCTCAAAAAGGTAGTGATTACGTGAAATACTACAATATTAATGGTGTAATAATATCATGTACAAGACACGAGTCGCAACTTGTAAATAATTATAATTAGAAGCCTGCGTATTATTAACTTTTGTCTTGTAAATGACTAACATCTTTCTGAATCATTGGATTTTTCTAAAATGTAAATATAAACTCACACCAGCGAACATACTAATATTACAAATCAAATTAGCTTTTAATTACACCTATAAATTAATGATGTTGATCTTAGAACCGTTCATTTTTAAATATTCCGTTCTTGTAACATTTTTACACACTTCACTGTTAATAACAATGATTGCCAGATAAGGAAATGCATAAGGACGTCATTAATATATTCACTTATTCATAGCATTCTAATATATTTCATAGCATAATCAATAGCAAATACATAAATTGACTGATGGAATTATATCTGCTTAAAATATTATATTTTTCTGTTAAGTGAAACAGATTCCTATTTAAATGATTGCACGTTTTTCCACATTCCTTAGATACTTGGTTTAAATTGTAAATTTTGTTATATCTTAATTAATTTTATTTGAAATTTGTGGTGCAGAAAGGTATGTGTTTTCTTAATTTAAACATTTCACCGATTCTTATTTTATTTCTACGAAAGAATAATTTTTGAAAGTAATAATTTAAAATCGATTGCATACGAATTTAAAAAGTTGAGCACCCAAATGACCACGGGTGATCATTTGTTCTCCTACTACAGGGATAATGTTCTCACCGTGGGCATTTTCATTCTTGACACGATATTACCAGGAGACACGATAGATATGCTGGGTGACCCAGCCAAGTGGCTCACCATTGCTTTCTCGTTTATTATTAAAGATAAAAATTCGATTGAATAGATAAAGTTCGGGTATTTTCAATGAGAAATATTAGAGAATAGTCAAAAAGAATATTAGTTACTTCGTTTTTGAGTTATTGTAATACATTGTAATAAAATAATAAAGTAACTCCTTAAAATGTGATTTTGGGATAATATTGAATACAATGTTTTAAATACAATCAGGTAAATAATATTTGTCGTTACTGGAGTTGTCTTTTTAAAAAGGATTTATTTTAATATTACAAGTTAAAATATTAGTAGTACATAGTTTTATGTCAAATACCAGATTGAATATAATACATAAAAATGGTCTTTTATAATCTTAACATATTTAGCATGGTCAGGGGTTTTAACATGACACTGTCTGGCGTGCTTCTCACAGAGTCATCATAATGCGGAAGTTAACTCCCCCGTTCTTAGAATGAAGCCTCTCCTGGAAGGTTGATAACGTTTGCTTCCTGGTGTTGTTGGCCTCTCTTGGAATTCCGCTGAACGATGTATCTTGTGGTGATGTAGGTCAGGATACTCAAGAGACAGAGATATAGAATTACTGTCCATATGTTAATATTTTTTGGATCGAAGAATTTTTGATCATCATCGATTGGCAGCATTGGGTTGGATTGTAGATCTTGTAATTTTAGCGTTTTCAGGTTGATGGAAAAATTTGATTTAGGATGATCTTGTACTGATAATCCTTGGCTATTGATTATCTTTGACTGTCCGTGACTGATGGTTTGGAACAGGAGTTCTTCGTTACGGAAAATAATTTTGCAGTTATCTTCTTTGATGAGATATATGCCCTGAAGAATTTTTATTTCTGCATGTTCTTTACATTTGATTTCTAACTTCTCCTTTTTAGGGAATACTGCCAAATATTGGTTAATTTCTGAGATGGTTGTCGTAGATTTGGAGTTTAGTGAACTGACAGTTGCTGGACTGGCCGTTGAGTAGGATTCCTTCTTCACATGGAGTCCGATGATTGGTTTTTAATAATTTCTGATTCGTGTATGGTAGGTACAGGTAATAAATGATATAGACTGAAAATTTCTTCAAAATTAATCGGGATGGTCAAAAGGTATATAATTTTGTTGTTATCAATTTTACAACTAACGTCGATTACTGATTCAAAATCTAAAATATTGTTTCGTGTTAATTCGAAAGGTTCATTTTTGTAATGACTTGAAATCTTTTGTAGTTCACGGAACAAGTCTTTGCTTGTTGCAATACTGGGATGCAAGGTTTTAATTTTGCAGAACGCAAGTGAAGTTTCCAAATTTTGTACCTCATTCAAGATTACATTGTAAAGTATAACAATTTGGTTCAATGTGTCTTTTATTGTAAGTAAGTCAAAATGATTTGTTTCGTCTTGTAAAATTTCCGAAAGTTGAGTTATTTTGGATTTAATCATTAAATTGTTGATTTGTATGTCTTGTATGGTCTCATTAAAGTTTCTTATAATTTGTCTGTTAATACTGTATTGCATGTTAAGTTGATTTTTAACGTGTTGTTCATTCTATTGTAAGTGTTTTAGAATTTTATCGTATTTTGCGCCATCGTCCGCGTCTAAGTTTCCTGTCAATGTTTTTAATATTGTCCCAAGTCCATTTACGAGTCCTCTTTTGTTCCTACTATGATTTTTAGTGCTACTATGTGTTCCTATATTAGCTATTTTATCATTTATGCTATCTCTTAGGTAATTAGTGATTCTAAAGTAATTTCCTAAGTTTCCAATAAAGTAGGTATTATTATCTATACTATTTCTAAGTTGCGGACACCTTTATTTTGGACGTTTGCCATTGCTGATAGTACTAGGCTAGAATAGAACAATATAATGAGTATTAGTATCAAAAAGATATAATGCTTCAAGAGTAATAAAAAATAAATTCGGACGTTTCGGAAACTGCTCAACAATCTGTTTCCGTCTTCAGCGATCACGAAAAGTGATAAACATTTCAGTTTTCTTCGAGTTTTTATACCGACTATTGTAAGAGTGGTAGCAGGTTATAGGTGCGTTGCTATTGGTTGGGTGGTTGGTCAAGGTATGGGTAGGGACGGGACTACCTTCTGAGGATTGACGACCGGATTAAGGTTGTTTGTCACATTATTGTGTGGTAATGAGTTGTTTGTTACCGGATTAGTGACTTGAGGATTAAAAGGATTGTTTTGAATAATGGAATGCCAGAGTTGAGGAAATTCTATGCTGGCTTGGCTGACAGCATCTCTAGTGTTTTCGATCAAAGCAGACTCTTTCAATTTTCTCTTGAACTTGTTTTTCTCATGCATTAAGGGTTTAGCATTTTTCCATTGGAAATGGTGTTCATTTTCCCAAGCATGTTCAGCCAGTTTGGAACTGTAAATTTCGCCCTGCTGAACTTTCTTCTTATGCTCGTTTACCCTAACATGTAGAGGTCTGCAAGTCTCGCCAATATATTGTTTCCGCACTGGCAGGGAATAGAGTAGACACAGTTTTTGTTTAGGACAGATTTGGGTTTTGTACACGATAGGATAGATCTTAAAGTCGAACTCGATTTGAAGGCTACTTGGATATTATGCTTCTTTAGTATCTTACCAATTTTCTCAGATACTCCTTTATAATAGGGCATAGAGACATATCTCACTTCGTCAGTTCTAGGTGCGTCATTTTTCTTATGATTAATAGCATCAGTAATAATTTTATGACTGTAGCCATTATCCTGTAAGGTGGAACGGATGTTCTTCAATTCAACTTTTAGAAGCCTTTTAGAAGAACAAATTACTTTGGCTCTATTAACTAGACTCTCTAGAGTGCAACAGCTCTCATAGTGCTATTATGGTGGAATGAGTTGAAATTAAGATGACCTGTGTGTGTTGGTTTTCTGTAGAGCGTGGTTGCTAGAACCCCCTTGCCATTTCTGATTATCAATACATCTAGAAAAGGCAGTTGATTGCTAACTTCCAGTTCAACAGTAAACTTAATGTTAGTGTGTACTGAATTTAGGTATTGATGGAATTCGTGGAGTTTATCTTTACCATGTGGCCATATGACAAAAGTATCATCGACGTATCTTAACCATTTATTCGGTTTGTACTTGGCTTCCTTTAAGGCTTTCGCTTCAAAATGTTCCATGTATATATTAGCAATAATAGTTGACAGTCCCATAGCCATGCCATCCTTTTGTTGGTAATAATCGGTTTCCAGTTGAAAATAGAAGTGTTAATAACTCCATAATGCAGTCAACTGAATGATGTGTTCGAGTAGATAACGTCTGATCACACTCTAGCTTTTCTCTAACAACTACTAGAGCTTCATCTACAGGCAAATTGTACCTGTTTGTCAAGTTCGATATTAAATGGGGATTCCGTTTCTAAATGTCCAGTAATGATTTCATACGGTCTTAATTTTGTTACGGAATGGATTGAATGGTTGTAAGCTAACAGTGCGTAGTTAACTTTAATTTCTATAGGTTCGTTTTCAGAAAGTGGTTGGTTATTGAGTAATCTGATATGTTCTATCAGTGTGGAGTGAAATCGTTCGATTACTCCGTTCGATTCCGGGTGTTGACTACTTATGAAATGTAGTTTAATTTTGTGGGTTTCCAAAAGTTCCGAAAAAATTGAATTTTTGAATTTTAGAGCATTGTCGGAAATGATTTGATTTGGTATACAATGGTGGGTAAAGTACTTACTCAAGTTATTAACGACTTTTATGCCTTGTCTTGAATTTAGACGGTATGCTATTTGGAAAACGAGTCTATTAATTGTGTATGTAATTTGCATGTAGTGTATAATGGTTTTGTGAGGATTTGTGTGATTGTTTAGGGGTTGTGTTCCAATTAGGTTTCGTTTTGTAACTATTTATGTATAGTAGAAAGTCGTTCGTGAGCATATTGAGCGCGTTATTGAGATCTGTTGAGTTCTTTGTGCGCATAAGGGAACTTAAGGGTTCTCTCAAACCTCTTAACATTCTGTTTATCGTTACATGTTATCGACAGTTCTGTGAATTTCGAAGACAGCATATTTTGAGGTATTTAAAGAAATATTTTATATTTTGCATCCCACACGAATTAGAAATTCATTATCCATCATAACATCTATAATTCATACCATCATAAACCCCGAATATTCTATTATCAAAAACTAACCTAAAACCTATACCGGCTAGCGCGAAATAGAAATACTCAGTAAAGCATGCGCGCGCATCGCGCAGGCCTCAAACTGACGTGACGAAAGTCAAGTCTTAGCATGGACACAAACCACTCAGTGACCGTGGACGCAAACCACACAGCGACCATGGACACAAACCACTCAACGAGCACAGACACAAACCAACTAAATAAAAAACAACTTACTTCAAATACCAATCAACCGACCTTCTCAGATAAAGTTAAACAAAATAAAAATAATCAAACAACCCAATGCCCATCGAAAGAACAAGCTGTTATTATTCCTAGCATTGAGGAAATCCCACTGATTGAATATATAAAAAAAATGGGCGAATTAGTCCAACCAAAAAATATAATATTCGCCTCAAAAATCTCAAATAACCGTATATGTCTCTATCTGTCCAGCAAAACTCTAGTTGACACATTAATAAACAACCGAACCATAATCGAAATAAACAACACCAGGCTTGAAGTAAGACGTTTGGTTACTCCAGTCAAACGAATCATCATATCTAATGTGAGCCCATCGATCCCTCACTCAATAATTGAACTCGCTATACAGCAGACAGGCTTAAAAATAGTTTCCCCCATTAACTACTTAAAAACAGGAATTCAAGAACAGGAATACAGTCATATACTAAGTTTTAGAAGACAGGTATTCATAGCCGACACAGGTAAAGTAAATATACCCGACACACTACTCATTAACCATGACCACACCGACTATAGAATCTTTTTATCCGACGATATACCAGTTTGTCTGAGATGCAAAAAACAGGGACATAGAACCAACCAATGTGACACGAACCCAACCAAACCGGAAGAGGGCACATCAAACCTGAACAGCCAGAACGAAATAACAAAGGAACAAATGAACCGAACAAGTCAAATACATGAGAGCAAATCATCACAAAACGAAAACCAGCCTACAAAAACACTTACAATACAACCAAAAATCTCCAACCAACCAGTCATACTAACACAAAAAGACCCCGAAGCAACGATTCCACAAAATACGACAACTCAGGCGGATACAACTGACGAAGAAATTAAACAAAGTTTAAAAAGAGCAAGATCATCGAGTCCTGGGGACCAACAGACAGTCGCCGAAGTAGAACAACACCTACAAAACGAAATTGCAAAAACCCCTGACAACTACATCCTGAAGTACGACCAATTTAAAGACTTTATAGATAACGCCTCAGGAGCAGTAGATCCTTTAACAATATCTCGAAACTATACATCTAACACAACCGGTCTACTCGAAATGATGGAAAAGCTATATTCGTTAAGTAGAAACAAAAAAGTCAGAGCTCGTTTTACAAGAATAAAAAACAAAATCACAACTCAACTGACTGAAGAGGAAGAAGAAGACGAATAATAAAAATGGATATAATTCAATGGAATAATAACGGGTATTTTGCACATTTAGGAGAACTCCAACAACTAATAAAAGAGACAGAGGCGAAAGTTATATGTCTGCAAGAAACACGACTTAAACCGTCGCATAAAATAAACTCAAAAAATTTTACCATCTTCAGAAAAGACAGAGAATCGGACCAAATTGCTAGCGGGGGTGTAGCTATCCTAATCAATAACAAAATTCAAGCAGATAAACTCACACTCCAAACCGACCTCGAAGCTGTGGCTATAACTGCATACATTCCAGAAATAACAACTATATGCTCTCTGTATCTACCACCAAACCAACCATTTCAAGAAAAAGACCTAGAAAAATTAGTACAACAACTTCCCAAACCATTTATATTAACAGGCGACTTTAACAGTCACAACTTTTTGTGGGGCTCACAAAACACGGATAGCAGAGGTAAAATTATTGAAAAATTAATTGAAAATAATGATAAATTAATACTGCACAACGACGGCTCACCCACACATTTATGCACCAGAACTGGGAACTTTTCGAACATAGACCTTACCTTTAGCGACAACAAACTAGCACCTTCCTTATCCTGGCAAGTCCTGCCATATTCATTCACCAATGGCCACTTTCCCATACACATATCCATCCCAACTGCATCCACCACGCATACCACCAACTCAAAAATAAATTGGAATACAAAAGGAGCAAACTGGGAGCTGTATAGAGCTAAAATACACCATAAATTAAACAATAACTTAAACAACTCCGTGGACGTAAACGTCAAAAATTTTACTAACTTATTAATAACAGCAGCTAAAGAAGCCATAGGGATTAAAGAACCGAAGGAAAATAAGAAACAAGTACCATGGTGGAACAGAGAATGCCATGTGGCAGTCAGAGATCACAAAAAAGCCCTAAATAAATTTAAAAAACACAAATCAACAGAAAACCTTATAGAACTAAAAAGGACTAGAGCCAAAGTAAGAAGATTAATAGTAAAAAGCAAAGAAGAATCATGGAGAAACTATACCAGCACAATAAGTGAGTCCACACCGATTAAAGACCTCTGGGACAAGATAAGAAAAATAAATGGGCAAAAAACTATCCACCAGATTACAGCACTATTCCAAAACAATAAAATTATATCAAGTCCTCAAGAAATAGCGAACACCTTAGCCACACAATTCAAAACCAACTCTAGCACCGATCAATATGAAGAAGAGTTTAAATTATATAAATCTAACATAGAAAAATCCTCAATAAACATAAAAGAACAAAACAACAACCCAATAAATCGTCCCATTATTAAAGAAGAGTTATCAGAAGTACTAAAACACCTAAAAACAACCAGCAGCCCAGGGCCAGACAATATAACATATGAATTCATAAGACAATTACCAGAAGAAGCATTACTCCATCTACTCGACATCTACAATCAAATCTGGACCCAAAATAAATTCCCCAAAAAATGGAAAGAAGTGACAGTTATCCCAATCCTAAAACCTAACAAACCCAAAACTGATCCTAACAGCTACCGCCCCATCTCACTTTCCAACTGTTTGAGTAAAGTGTTGCAAAAAATAGTCAACAACAGACTGATATGGTTCCTCGAAACAAACGACCTACTAAGCAAAACGCAAAGCGGTTTCAGACACGCAAGATCAACAATTGACCAACTAGTATGCCTGGAAAATGAAGCTCAGTACGCTTTCAGAAACAAGCAACATCTAATAGCGATCTTTTTTGACCTCACCAAAGCTTATGACATGACTTGGCGCCGTATCATCACAAGTTCCCTACAGGAACTAGGTATTGAGGGTAACACTCTACACTACATAACAAACTTCCTTACAAACAGGAAATTCAGAGTAAGAACAAATGGTTCTTTGTCCCAAGAAGAAAACCAAGAAAATGGCGTCCCTCAAGGCGAAATCCTGAGTGTGGTCCTGTTCTTGATAGCAATAAATAAACTAGTAGAGTATATACCAAACCCCATTAAAGTATCCCTGTTCGCTGATGACCTGGTTATATACACGCGAAACAAAAACTTAAAAACACTTAAACAAACCATAAAAACTGCGATAAAAAACCTAGAAGAATGGTCAAAACTAACAGGATTTCAGTTCTCGGCACAAAAAACTAAAGCCATGCACTTCACTAGATTACAAATCCCATTAATTAATTACAGGCTTAAGCTCAACAACCAGAATATAGAAATGGTAGACAATATGAAATTTTTAGGAGTAACAATAGACAAAAAACTAACATGGAGAACGCATATACTAGAACTTAAAAAAGAATGCCACAGTAGACTAAATCTTCTTAAAATTCTGGGACATACAAAATGGGGCGCCCACAGGGATACTCTAATAAAAATATATTTAGCTACAATACAATCAAAACTAAATTATGGATGTATAATGTACGGCAAAGCTAAGAACACACATTTAAAACTACTGGACACTATCCAAAATACAGCCATCAGGATAGCCACAGGAGCACTACGTACGAGCCCGACGAACAGCCTAGTCTGCGAAGCCGGAATACTACCACTACCCTACCGTAGAAAGAAACTTATCCTAGCCTACGTAACAAACCTTGCTAGAAATCCAAATAATCCCGCTCACGATTACATATTTAGAGGAACACAAACATTAAACAAAACTCCTATGCAAAAATACATCTCCAATTCCTTGACCGAACTTCAGTTAACCTTCCCAACTATAAGCAAAATTCACTTCGGTGGCATACCGCCCTGGACGATCTATCAACCAGAGTTTAACACAGAACTAACAAAATACCAGAAAAACACTACACCTCCCGAAATACTGAGAAACGACTTCAAACGTATAATCCATCAAACAGAAGACGCAATCCAGATTTATACTGACGGCTCAAGAACAGAAAACGGTACGGGGGCAGCTATGGTCAGTGGAGAAACCATAGAAAAATACCATCTACCAGACGAAACTACCATCTACTCGGCAGAACTCTACGCAATATACAAAGCGGCAGAGTACATCAAAAACCAAGGACAAACAAATAAAACCTATATCATCTCCACCGATTCCTTAAGCGCGATGCAAAGTCTTACACAAATTTTCCCTAAAAAAGAAGAACTAGTAAAAATAAAGGAATATCTACACGAAGCATACGTCAGCAAAAACATAAGATCCAAAATAATCTGGACGCCCTCACACATAGGAATCAAAGGAAATGAAACAGCCGATAGAGCCGCAAGAGAAGCCATTAATGTAGAAAAACTCCGCAACACCATAGACGCTAATGACTTTAAATGCCACATTGCAAAACAAACTACAAATAAATGGCAAGAAGACTGGGACAACACCATCAATAACAAATTAAGGAAGATAAAAAAAGATACAAAAAAATGGGAAGCAAAAAACGACAGGAAGGAACAAACCACCATCACCCGATTGAGAATAGGGCATACCCTCCTCACGCATCAACATATCTTCCAAAAACAACCGAAGCCAATATGTGATGTTTGCCAAGTCGACCTAACTGTAGAACACATACTGACAACATGCAGAAAATTCTCAAACGAACGCCAAACGTGCAATATCCCCGACAAAATAGAAGAAGCCCTAAGAAACAATAGAAACCAAATCAATGATGTTATCAAATTCCTGAAAGAAACCAATTTATATGACACAATCTAAATTACATGCCGTACCTAATATAATATACTTTTAATTCCTTCAAAATGTTACTATTACTTAAATACAAATGTTAAATATTACTTATATCATACTATATAACTGTATAAATTAATGTATACACCAATGTACCGGGTGCTAATGACCAAGAAGTCGAAGCACTCTATGTTTTGCAAATAAAAAAAAAAAAAAAACCTCTTAACAGAATTCTCAGAGCATAATTTCTGAAATAATCATTTAGTATAATTGAGTGTTCTTGGGAGCAATGTGTTGTAATATATGAGTTTGAAGGTTTAGGACCTTTTGAATCTTATTGTAGAAATCGAAAGGCGATTCGTTCGAGTTCTGTCTTAGTTCTGTTAGCTCTATGTTTAAGGTAAAACAGTCTCGTTTGTCAGAGTAACTTTATAACTGAGTAAATTTGTTATATTGCTCGATGCAATATTTATGGCGGCTTCACCCTTGGCTCTAGCAAGGATGCTTGACATAAGGTACTCATTTTGGAAGTCATTTACGTCTGTTGCATTATAAAATTTGTTCACTAATTTTTCGCACACCTCTAGAAATCTAGGTAGCATTTCGGTTTCACCCGAAAACTCCGGTATCATAGCCAGATACTTTTTTTTTAGTTCCGGTTGGCGTACGGTAATTATTGTGTTCGCCATTTTGCCTGTTTTTTATTATATTAGAAAAATTTATTTTAGGGATAATGTCGGAGTCTGAATCGGAATCAGAGCTTATAATATTATCCGATTCTGGTCTATTTAAAAATTCGTTAATTTATAAAGAGCCTCTAAAAGACATTAATACTCACAGCAACAGTGTTAGAATATGTGCCCTCCTGTCCATGGAAGTTGACTGCTTGACTGGATCTGCCTCGATGTTCTCTCGAAGACGTTGTCACTGCTTACAGTTCTTTGTTGCACACACGTTCACGTTCTGAATAACCGATATTCGTTCAGTCTACACAGAGTCCTGGTTTTGTTCGATTAACTAGCAAAACGTTGATACGCACCGATGTTAAATTCACTAACACGTCTAGTTATCCGACCCGACTGCGCCAATAATATTTGTCGTTACTGGAGTTGTCTTTTTAAAAAGGATTTATTTTAATATTACAAGTTAAAATATTATTAGTACATAGTTTTATGTCAAATACCAGAATGAATATAATACATAAAAATGGTCTTTTATAATCTTAACATATTTAGCATGGTCAGGGGTTTTAACATGACACTGTCTGGCGTGCTTCTCACAGAGTCATCGTAATACGGAAGGTAACTGGTATTTCATGTGTAAATATTTGCTCCGTGGTATTTGTATTTGCTATTTGTTAACTGAAAACATCAGTGTTTGATATGTTTTAGAAGTATTTCAAATATTTCCTACCATTTCAAACACTTTCCTAGGACATATAAATACCTTCGTAGTATTTTAAATATTGTCCTATTATTTCAAATCTTCCCTAGCATTTTAAATAATTTTCTAGTGTTTCAAATATTACCCTAGGTTTTGAAATCTTCCCTAGTATTTCAAATATTTTTGTATTATTAATAATAATAATAATAATATTTATTATGTGCTAAAAATATTACATTTTTTACAATCGTCAATTCGTTGATAACATTACTTTTACAAAATATGCAGGGAATGGAACTACCATGGAACCGACAGTACGAAGGAAATTTAGATTCTTAATTTTCACGAGTCATATAAATAAATATTTTAATGACTATCACTGTAAAGGAATAGTAATTAGTAGACATAAAGAAATTTATTCCACCCACGTGAAAACTTGAAAACGTGAAAAATAAAAATTAAAATGTGGCGAACCTTGGGCGATATTATTTCTTCTGAAAGAATAGAGGAGCTAGAAAACGGGATACGCCTTTAATGTTTTTAACTATATGATGTAAATGGGAACAACCTCACAATATGAATTAGTCCAGAAGACCGCATTTATAATTAAGGTCTTTGAAACTACAATCAAATAATTGAATACTTTATTTTGTTGTGAGCTTAAGTAAACACTATCCGCTGAGTTAAGATCTTAGTGTCCAATCGCCTTGTCGCAAAATCTTGAAATACTGTATCTTCTACTTCTGTTCTACAAGGTGTCTCAAAAGAAATTTTATATTTAGTGGATCGATTAAAAAAAAAAGTAAGCCGTATATAGAAAAAATGTTTATTAATTATTAAAATACACTTTTTGGGGATTTATTTCTTAAAAATAATATCGTCTAAATGTAGACCCTCGCATTCTCGGCACTCATTTAATCGAACAGTAAAATTACTTATGACGTCTCGGCAGGTGGACTCAGGGATGGCTGCCATTTCGTGACGGATATTTTCTTTCAAATGCGCCAGTGAAGTCGGTTTATTGGCGTAAACTTTAGATTTAAGATAACCCCATAGGAAAAAGTCCATAGGGGTTAAATCTGGACTGCGTGGGGGCCAATTTATGTCACCTCTCCGGGAGATCAATTTGCCTGAGAAAATTTCACGAACACGTGGCAGAGACATATTGGACGTGTGTGAAGTTGCTCCGTCCTGTTGGAACCATGTTCATTGGTTATAGCCAGGAAAGTTTTGCAGTTCAAGTACCAAGAAGTTGTCTAACATCTCCACATAACGCTCTGAATTCACTGTAACTGCACGCCCCCTTTCGTCTTTGAAAAAGTAAGGGCCGATAATTCCTCGCGCCGACATCGCAGCCCATACGGTCACTTTAGGCGAATGTAGGGGTTTCTGATGTTTGCGTTTCGGATTCGTTGCACTCCAGTAGCGGCAGTTCTGCTTATTTACGTGGCCATTAAGATGAAAATGAGCTTCATCCGAAAACAAAATGTTGGTAAACGTTGAAAATCGCTGAATCACCTGATTTACGAAATTAAGCCTCTGACTGGCATCTTGGGGCTTTAATTCTTGCACCAATTGAATTTTGTAGGGGTGCAGCTTTAGGTCTTTGTGCATAATGCGATGTAATGATGATCTATGCACATTTAAAGCACTTGCGCGCTTCCGAATTGAAAGGTTCGGGTCGTCACGAACAGACTGATTAACATTCTCCACGTTTTCTAACGTTCTTGATGATCTAGGTCGCCAGGATTTTGATTTATCCAGCGTTGTACCAGTCTCTTCAAACTTTTTAACCCAATGTCGAATGAGAGGAATGCTTTGCGCATCATTTAAGTGGCGAAAACCTCGAATACTGCAGAATTTTCTACGCGCTACAGTCGCCGAATCACCGTTTTTGTAAAACTCTCGCACGCATAACGCGCGGTCTGCTCCCGAGAAACGCTACATAGTGACTGAATTCCCAAGAGCCAGGCTACCGATTGACATAACCCCCGCGCCCCTCGGATACAATGCGTTCACGCAGTAAGCTAAATAAATATAAAATTTCTTTTGAGACACCTTGTATATATATAAAAGACAATGTCTCTCTGTCTGTCTGTTCGTATGTGCGCTTTTCACTCGAAAACTGCTGATCCTATTTAAATTCGGGTTTTTTTCTGCCTGTAGCTACATCATCGGGTCAGGTTTTCGTATGTATTTTGTTAAAATCGGTTTAGTAGTTCCAACATAATGAAATTTGTGTACGTGGGTAAATTAAAATCCATATTTTCCGTTCATATTTAACGCATTTTTTTGAAATTATCAGCGACAAAATAGGTTTCGTCAGCGACAAAGTTGGTACACGATTTGTTGGTAGCAAATTATGAATCACAGTGGATAACAAATTAGAACTTTATTTATATATTATATATTTTACCTGACACATTGATACTATATTTTTTTAAAATCATCATCATGACAACCGTATCCTGGTAACAACACCATATAAGATATTCTAACACCCTCACTTTATGTGGTGTTTATTTCAAAATTATTTACAAAGACCCATATTCTTTGAACAATTATAATGTTTATCACGAAACAAGGCTTTTGTTAGAGAATCAGCTACCATATTAATTGTAGATATTTGTTCTACAATTATTTGTCCCATGCTTATTCTTTCTCTAATAAAATGATGTTTCACATCTATGTGTTTAGTTCGTGCTTTATAAATTTTGCATTAACTAAGGTCTATTGCGCTTTTATTATCACAAAATATCCTAACTTCTTTATCAGTATTGGACATTGATTCTCGCAAACCAGTTAACCATATAGCCTCTTGAGTTGCTTGACTCATTGCCATATATTCAGCTTCTGTTGAAGATGTTGCAATTGTGGGCTGTTTTTTAGAATTCCAACTTACAGCACCTTCACTTAAAATGAAGACGTAACCTGTTGTAGAACATCTGTCCTCATGATCACCAGCCCAATCAGAATCGCTATACCCATGTAATTTCTTATCCGTTTTTTTTTATATTCAAGTTTCCAATTTTTTGTTCCTTTTAAGTACCGAAATATTCTTTTAACAGCACTCCAGCGAGCACGTGCAGGGTTATTATTGTATCTACTTAATGCCCCCACTGCAAAAGCAATGTCTTGTCTAGTACCTTGTGTAGCGTACATTATACTACTTATTGCTTCTTCATAAGGACAGTTTTTCATTTCTTCCTTTTCCTTTTTGCTGCTTGGCTGTAAATCTTTCGTCAGTACTTGGTTTGGATCGAACGGTGTAACTGCAGGGTTACAATTAGTCATATTAAAACGTGACAAAATATTTTCTATATATTTTTCCTGATCTATTGTTATTATTCTTTTCTCCTTGTTACATTTTATTCTCATTCTTAAACAATAATGAGCAGCTCCAAGATCTTTCATTTTAAATTTGTGCATCAGTTCAGTTTTTAGTTTTCTTGACTCTTTTTTATTATTAGAAAATATTAATAAATCATCTACATAAACTGCAATTATCAAAATATTTTTACCTACGTGTTTGTAGTAAATACATGGATCAAATTGTGATTGTTGTAGTTTTATATCTTTGAAAACTTTATCTAATTCATGATTCCAAGCTCTGCTGGATTGTTTTAAGCCGTAAATAGATTTTTAAGTACACGTACCTGTTTTGATATATTGTAATTCTCAAGTAATTCCATGTAAACTTTTTCTTTGAGTACTGGATGTAGAAACGCAGCAACAACATCCATTTGGTCAATATCCAAATCATTTTTCGCAGCTAAAGCTAGTAAAAATCTAATTGAACTGTAGCGTACTACTGGAGAAAATTTCTCTTCATAATCGATGCCATATTTCTGCGACCATCCTTTGGCTACTAGTCGAGCTTTATACCGTTCAATGTCACCATTGACATTATATTTTGTTTTGAATACCCATTTACATTTGATAAGTTTTCTTCCCTCAGGTAATTTAGTCCGTACCCATGTGCCATTATCAGAATGTGCCTTCATTTCTTCTTGCATCGCTATTTTCCATTCTTCAGCATCCGGTCGTTTAAGTGCTTCTTCAACTGTTTGAGGATCGCCATTTCCCGAAATCATTGCATTATATACAATAAAATCTGAGTTGAAGTAACGACTGTTAGGTTGACGTATTCACTTCTCCGTATTATTTCATTAGGATTTTCTTCATTTTCTTTTTCATTTCGAACCAAATTTTCCGCATCATCTTCGGAATCCCTTACTTCAACTGTTGTTTTATAAATATCAAACATTTAAATTCAAACAATGGTTGAATATCTTGAGAAGTATCGATGTTCTTATCGTTCCATGATTCTTGAACAGTTTTAGAAAAATTGTTAGTTTCAAAGAAAATAACGTCACGTACCTTTGTTAATTTCTTTGATTTCGGTATTCCTTCGTATTTTCACAGTATCCGACAAAAATGTATTCCTATGATTTTGAGTCCCATTTTGTTCTTCTATTTTTACCAATGTGTGCCATTACTTTGCATCTAAATACCTTTAAATGACTTAAGTCTGGCTTTTTACCTGTCCAAGCTTCCTCCGGTGTTTTTTAAAGCTTTTGTGGGTGACATTTTTTTAAAATAATTAGCTGTGTTAACATCTTCTGCCCAAAATGTACTTTCCAAACCACTATCCATAAGCATACTTCTAGCACATTCTGCAAGAGTCCTATTCAGTCGCTCGGCTACGCCATTTTGCTGTGGATAAGGAACAGTCGTCTGATGTCGAATGCCATATTTCTTGAGAAAACGGAGAAACTTGTCATTTACATATTCTGTTCGATTATCGGTCCGTAATGCTTTAATTCGTTTTCCTGTTTGGTCCTCCATCAAAGCTTTATATTCTTCAAATTTTTCAAACACCTGGTTTTTTGTTGTTAAAAAATAAACAGTTGACTTTCGTGTAAAATCGTCTGTAAAGGTCAAAAAAATTTTGCTCCTCCAATTGATTTGCAATTCATCGGCCCGCACCCATCCGAATGTATAACTTCCAGAAAATCTGTTGCACGTTTAAAACTTGCTTTTTTTCAAAGGAGGTCTATGTTGTTTTCCCTGCGCACAGGCAATACAAGGTTCACTTGATTTATTGTAAATTTGCATACCAGTAGCAAGACCATTCTCAAGTAATTTCATTGCATATCTGTTAAGATGGCAGTGTATGCAGGAGATTTTAATAGTCACCATACGGACTGGAAGTATGCAACATCTGACAACAATGGCCAAAAATTAATGAACTGGGCTGACTTCAACAATTTGTTCCTCGTTTTTGATGCAAAACAAAGGGGCACCTTTTACTCTGCAAGATGGAAACAAGAATATTGTCCAGATTTGTGTTTTGTTAGCCGGGACTATCTAAATAAACCAGTCCCAACAAATACAACAATACTTCCGGACTTCCCACGCAGCCAACATCGCCCGGCTGTATACGAAATCGGCATACAAATCCCACTGCTGAGAACAATGCCAAAGCCGCGATGGAATTTCTGTAAGGCAAACTGGGAAAAGTACGCAGAAAGCTTGGATGAAGCTATCAAAAATGTTCCTCCTCAGTACAACAAATATGAACATTTTAAGGAAATAGTCATAGATACTGCGAAAAGATGTATTCCTCGTGGATTTCGTAGACAATATGTCCCGGGCTGGAGCGAAGAAAGTACAAGATTATACGACTTATATCAAAACTCTAGGGATCCTCTAGTTGCAAATGATCTACTGGAAAGTTTAGATAATGCTCGAGCAAACAGTTGGA
Organism: Liopterus haemorrhoidalis; assembly: GCA_963971575.1. Lineage (NCBI taxonomy): Eukaryota > Metazoa > Arthropoda > Insecta > Coleoptera > Dytiscidae > Liopterus > Liopterus haemorrhoidalis. The sequence goes on from OZ020611.1 coordinate 117,059,160, forward strand.
AAACCCTCATGCACGAAACGAATTTTACTCATTCCAGTCGCAAAGCTTGGAACCTCCTCCGCAAGCTAGGAGGCAACACTCACAAGCCAACACCAAAAGCATCGGTCGATCCTAACAAGATAGCCAGTCGTCTCGTCTCTCTCTCTAAAGCTCCAGCAGATAAACAACATACGAGATGGGTACAACGTGAATTAAAGGAAGCATTAAAAAATCTAAATGCGAATAGTGAATTCTCGAACCCCTTTACAAGGGAAGAGATGGATATCGCAATCGCAAAAATAAAATGTAGGAAAGCCGCTGGTGAGGACAACATCTTCCCCGAATTCATTAAGTACTGCGGACCACAAACCAGAGAATGGCTGACTAAATTCTGTACGAACATTCTCAATACTGGCAAACTTCCTGTTTTATTCAAGAAAACCAAAATTATAGCTACACTAAAACCTGGTAAACCAGTTAACGAGGCTGAAAGCTATAGACCTATTCCGCTTCTTAGTGTTGTGTACAAACTCTTAGAAAGGTTGATCCACAGCAGAATTGCACCAGCAATAAATGAAATAGTTCCAGTAGAACAGGCCGCTTTTAGAACGGGAAGAAGCTGTGCGGACCAGGTGTTAGCTTTAACAACCTACATCGAATGTGGCTTTCAAAAAGGTTTAAAAACCTCGGCAGTATTCGTAGACCTGACCGCAGCCTATGACGGCGTATGGAGAAAAGGCCTGTTGTTCAAGTTCATAAGAGCAATACCCTGCATTAAATTATATAACTTGATAAGTAGCATGTTACGAGATAGGTTATTTAGAGTATGTCTAAATGGCCGTAATAGTAAAACCCGGCAGCTACATAACGGTCTCCCACAAGGTTCTGTACTGGCCCCACTACTTTTCAACCTCTATACCTCCGACATTCCGACCACACATGCCAGAAAGTTTATATATGCAGATGATATAGCTCTCGCAATACAACACCGAAATTTTGGGAGTGCCGAACACGATCTGTCTCAAGACCTGTCAATACTCCATTCATATTTCACAAAATGGAGATTATGTCCAAACCCTACCAAAACTGAGGTTGCATGTTTCCATCTGCACAATAGTAAAGCAAATACTACATTGTCAGTCAATTTTAATGGAACCATACTAGCCACAACCAATATCCGAAATATCTAGGTGTCACTCTTGATAGGTCTTTGACATTTAAAACTCATTTGGAAAAAACAGCTGCTAAACTTCAGACTAGAAACAGCATTATCCAGAAACTGGCGGGCACAACGTGGGGCGCGTCTGCGGATACGCTGAGGACGGCCAGTATGGCATTAGTATATTCGACAGCTGAATACTGTGCACCTATATGGCTAAACAGTAGACATGTAAAAAAAAGTGGATATACAACTAAACTCCACAATGAGAATGATAAGCGGGGTAGTTCGATCTACCCCCTTAGAATACTTACCAATACTAAGTCATATAGCTCCACCAAATTTACGCAGAAATCAGGCTCTACAAAAACTCCAACGTACTATAGACCAAACCACGGACCTTCCGATTCATGAAGATCTCTGCAACATACCCGCACCAAGGTTGAAATCGCGACGAGCGCCATATACGTCCATGAATAGATGTTTCGATCGCCAACAGTCGTGGAATGAAGAATGGCAGAATTTCAATACCAACCGAAATCCCATAAACTTAAACATCAACGACAAGCCACCTGGTTTCGAGCTTCCCCGGCAACTATGGACCAAATTGAATCGTATACGTACTGGCCATGGCAGATGCGCAAAACAGATGCATGATTGGGGATATGCAGAAAATCCGAGATGCGATTGTGGTGCAGAAATGCAGACAATAGATCATATCGTTTCAGAATATCCAATACATCGGTATGAAGGAAACCCCGACGACATAAACTTGTTAACGCCCTCAGCGATAGAGTGGTTAAAGAAAATGAAAATAAATTTATAATAATAGTTTATAAATTTATTTCCAATTTCCTTACATTGTGATCATTGTAATTTTATTGAAATGGAATTATTATTGTTACGTAAATTATGTAAATGTATTTGTTTCATACGAAATATATAATATATGTTAAGATGGCCTAAACGTCGGTGTCAAATATTTTGAGAGTTTGACAATTTTACAGTGCATGCTTGTATTGATGAGCTATTTAGCCGGTAGATTCCATCAATATTAGATGCAGTTCCCAATATGTACTCAGGTTCGACATTAATTATTTTATTTAATATTTTGCAGCCCTGATTACTAAATAAAACAGATTTTCCATTTTGAGTTATTTGATTGACTGACAGCAACTATTGCGTAACTATTTGATGAGAACTGATCTGACTTTGTTGCCATATTAACAAAGTTAGTTCTATCAGTTTTTCTGTTATCTTTTAAGGAATTCATATTTTTATTTGGTAAAGTAAAGTTTACCGATTTATGTTCATATTTATTGCAGTTATAGCATCTAGGAGAATTTGGTTTAAATTAATTTTCAAGATACTTTTTACTTGAAAATGCTGAATCTATAGAAACCTTTGTTTTTATCTGTTTAACATTTTATTGTAACAGAAGATTCTTCACAAATTTTGTAGTTGTACTTTGTGGTGATCCTTGTATACCTAAAATTAACGGAATATATTCTTCAGGTAACCCAGCTAAAATTATTTCTCGTATGGCAGCGTCTTCTATTGGCTTTCCGACATTTTTTAACTGTTCAGCAATAGACAGAACGTAATCTATATAACTCTGCATTGTAGAATGATCTTCAAATTTAATTTGTAGTAATTTTTTATACAATCCTACAAGCCTTACTGTTCCTGTATCTTCGTATGCCTTTTTCAAATTAAACCACGCCTCTCTAGCAGTAGTTGCTTTCCTTGTTTCCTTATCAGGTCCAGATTTTAAAGACATATTAATTTTTGCTAAAGTTCTTTTATCTAAATTGGCATCAATGATTTCACCTTCCGCTGGTTCTATGCTACACCATAGTCCTTCGTCCACCAAAAAAATTTTCAGCCAGAATTTCCAGTCGTTATAATTAGTTCCATCTAAATGCTTTGACTCAGGTAAACCACCAACAGCCTGAGTCGTTATTACGGTAGATGATTTTACTGGAGTCTTCTTTTCTAGCTCATTCATTAGTCTAAATACTTGTTCTTGAAGTAATTTTATTTCGGATTCGAACCAACCAGTGAACGTTAAGATTTATAATAAATCTCCGGAGTTCAGAATTTTTTTGGTTTTAAGTAATTGCGTCCAAAAAATAGCTAAAGGAGGCCCATAACCTGTTAGCAAATTATGAATCACAGTGGATAACAAATTAGAACTTTATTTATATATTATATATTTTGCATGACATATTGATACTATATTTTTTTAATCATCATCATGACAACCGTATCCTGTTAACAACACCATATAAGATATTCTAACATTTATGCACTAACCAAAATTGAAAGAACTTTTAAAATCTATTCAGTAGTTCTAAAAATATAATCATATTTGTGCGTGCGTGTAATACAAAATCCATATTTTCGATTTATATAACGAATTTTTTTGAAATTGTCAGTGAAAACATATTTTCTTCAGTAGCAAACTTGGTACATGATTTATACGCTAATCAAAACAGAAACAATTTTTAAAATTAGTTCACTAGTTCCAAATTTACAACAATTTTTAATGAGAAAGTAATCTTAGGTCAGTTTGAATCTCTGCCCTGTACTTATCTACTGACATGGTTGTAGATATGCAAGTTGCCATTCCTATCAGCCTGAATTTTCCTGACATTTCTGAAAATTTACAACATGATTTACGGCCTAATTTTGATTATGAATCAGATTCAGTTTCAGAAGAAATTACACATGACTTAAAATGTTCCAGAGAAAAATCTTACGAAAAATGTGAATATTGTATTATATGTTGGTATAATGTTTTGTATAATTTAACTTATATTCTTCAGTATGCAGAAATATTTGTATTGCTTACTGATACTGTTACTATTACGATACTATTACTGATACTGTATAACGACTTTATCATTGACAGAAGTGATCTGCGAACGAGCTTTTCTTGAACTGAAATACATTTTAAATAGATTAAGAAATACTCTCACACTGAGAAGGATCTTCTCAGCTCAGTTGACAATGATGAAGTTATTAGTGTTTTTCTTCATAATAAATAACAGAGCTTTTGTTGCACAGATGTTGTTTCTTAGACTATGCAAGACAAGACAAGAGTAAATTAAAAGCATATCTAGCAGTTTTCAGGATCATACGGAATAACAAATATTAATTAATAGATAGAAATCAGCTATAAATTTCATGTCTGTGTAGTATACAGCAATAAAGATCTTTTCTAAAATGACTAATCATAATATCTATAGGTTTGTGTCTTTTAATGAAAATTTGTGACAACAGATGAAAACAAAACAACGTTGCTTGAACGTCTACGTGAGTTCAATCAAATTTCATTTTAACAAAATAAGTGCATCGAACTCTACTAATTCAATCAATATGAAAGTCTCGTTATGCAACCACATAGATTTGACAAATTACTAAATAACTACGTAGTAATATCAAGACGTGTACGAACATTGGTGAAACTTATAGGCGTTAAAACCGAAATTAAGTTTTTTGACCTATTATCACGTCAATAAAATTATTTACTTTCCGGTTTGGTAAAAAATAATAAAGTCATTATGAATAAATGGATTAATAAACTGGCGCCCATATGCAAAGGAAGACGTAATAATTCTCGTAATCTCTCGTAAATAATTCTCAGTGACGTAATATCTATCGAAATTTTCACTACAGATTAATAGTGAAATGATGGTTGAATAGTTGTAGAGAAGAAATAGATTTGAGGTGCACAATTAACTGGTAAAGTTTGTGTCCTGTGTGTCGTCCCTGTCTTAGTGGAAGGTACGAATTAAAAACGCATACATTTATGTGAATATATTCAAATATAATACACAAAGATAAAACAACGGACTTACGTTCGTACGAGTAGTCAAATGCGTTATATCTAGGGTTTAAAAAAAGAACAAACAATAATGTACGAAAAAAAAAACACCATAACACGAGAAAGAAGTCGTATAACAAGTGCAGAAAAATCATACTTCTCCATGGTCTATTTCACTTACCAAAGCTTTGCTTTTTGACTCTGTTATCAAAAGAAACAAAAACAAGAAAACGGAAGAAATCATAAGTTACTGCCGTGAAGAAAAACATAATAAAATAACAATGTACTTATTCTGTAAATATTTGTATGTATTTGTATTGACCTGATTGAGCTAATATGATTGAAAGACTACTGACCAATAAAACAACAAAATAAAATAATTGGTGTGAAGGGTGAATTGTGAATTTTTACAAATTTGAGGGTTTTGTAGGTATTTATTAAGTGTAAGAAGCCAACATAATACTGGGTGTCTAGGAATATTTGTTTTATAATAACATCATCAAAATCAACAGTTTTTATTCATTATTTGAGTAGTAAGAGCTTCCATTGAATTAATTTAAACAAAATTTAAATAATTTGCCAAAAAATCCGTTTTTTTTTTCTGCATTTGCTTCGTATTCAAGTCTTCATTAGATTAATTAGAAATATATTGATAAATGGCTTCATTTTTTTTTTCAATTTCAGAAATTAGTATTTTTCAGAAAATTACGAATAGAATTAATGCATCGTATTTTGCACTTGTTCTCCTCTTAAAAACAAAATTCCTGTCTAGAAACACCAAGATCAGGTTATAGCAAGTAATAATACGTCCCATACTTATGTATGGCTCCGAAACATGGACCTTAACAAAACGAGATCGACAACACTATCCTTATTTCTATGTTATTTGCCATAATAACGATTATTAACGTACATTTTTTAAAATTAACCTGCAAAGTAATATTGTTCTGCAAAAATAATGACAGATTAAATTATAATGTATAAAATAAGAATTTTAGTACATAAATATTGACTTGTAGTTTTGCTTCCAAAATACAATTAAAAAAAGAAAAAAAACAACAACGTGATTAATTGAAATAAAAGGAAACCAAAACCAGGCGGCAGCGCGGAACCTTATTTTGTGACGTAGTTACTAATATGGTTTATTCAAAATACAGCCGTACGCCACCTCTCCATACAAGCACAAAATGCACAAAAATAAAATATTATTTAATATTATTTTTGTAAAGTTTCTTTTGTAATATTAATTATAAAATAATAAATTTATTAAGCTATATCCAATTCGTATTTTCCTTCTTGTAACTAGTTACCATTTATTTGAATAACTCAAAGAAAATATTTTGTAATCATAAGAAATTCAAAATATTAATTAATTTTTACAATCTGGATTATTTTCATTATCATTGTCATCAATTATTTTTTCAAATAATACATCTTTAAAATACCTATATTACGATATTGTGAAGCACGGCACAGGCATAAGTGATTTTTGTTGGTTTCATAGAATTACAATTTTAGATTCGGCGTCTCAACAAAAACGAAAATTACTCTTTAATACTCCATTTACTTTTTTTCTACACTGTTTCTTGAACATGTGTCTGATAACTTAAAAGGTTAATTATATCACGAAGATCATGATAGATCATTCTCAACTCTTCTCTAAAGAATTCTCTTTCAGGAGTAGTATAAAGTTTATATTTTGTCTTATAATAATTAATATTCTTATCATCTTTCATTTTATTCAATTTCTCTTAGGCCCGGTTTTTCCACCTTCAGATAAAGTTCCAGGTAACTATCTGACAGATAAGGTTAATTGTAACTTCATCTGCTGAGCAAATGTCATCCCTTCTTTCTATACAAATGTATCTATCGGATAGTTATCTAACGGATAATGAGACTGACGTATTGGATTCACTGACTGGTATTGACATTTATTCAGCAGATGAAGTTACAAATAACCTTATCTGTCAGATAGTTACCTGGAACTTAAACTGAAGGTGGAAAGACCGGGCCTTAGTAACATAACATTTACTAAAATAGAATCCGCCATTTTTACAAACTTTGGCATTAACTTTTAAAGTCACTCTTTTGGTAGGCGGTTATTGTAGCATGTTTACTTGCAATTTCAGCGCTGAGATTTTAGCACAGATATGCATAGTGCATAGCTGTGTTGAACTTGTGTCAAAAAAAAAAAAAATTATAATAACGTCAGTTTTGGACGTTAAAATTTTAATGTCTTGCTTTGAGAATAAATCCGACATAATAAATAAGACACTAAAATTAGTCAATAGATCCTTTTTAATTGCAATTTGAAAGGATTTTACAAAAAGTATTTAATTTTGGGTTCTTTCGCCATTCGGAATCAGGAAAAAACCAGTATGTATACTTATAACAACAATTGCAAAATATTTACTATGTAAGTTATTACAAATATGCAAATTAAAATAATACAAAAACGAATATTCACTAACAAAAAATTAAATAAAAATGTAACTAGAACAGTTAAATAAAAGCATTTCTCTTCTATAAATTTCAAGCTATTACAACACAATCCACTGAACTTAGAGATCATGGAAATTACTGGTAAAAATTCCTTTCACGTAATATTTACAAATTTCACTCAGAGATCAATATCTCTCAATAATAACATATTTATAATCTATATTTGTGTGACATTTGCAGCATTAGTCACAGTGTGAAATTAAATAAAGTAATGACAGCAAATTTCATGCACATTCTAATGACTGATAATATTAAAACAAGGTTACAGGTAGGTAGTATAATTTCTTCACAGGAATCTGTTACATGACAGAAATTCTTATTCCGGTTTTGGAGTGTAAGGAGCATAAAATATGTATTAATGGACAGCAAAAATTATTTATTGTTAAAGTGTTACAGCTTTGTATATTCTAAGTTGGTATTCTAATTTATAGGGTCGTACTCACCTAGTGACAACATAATTTTGTGCAACAGCTTTGAGATAATAAGTAACTCTTTATTTAAGCCGGGTAGGTTCAGTTACATGAATTCGTTATTCAAAACTGCGTAATTACTAGCGACCAGACAAATATATGCTATGATCAATTATAAATCTAATTATTCAGTATCCATGAGCGTACTTTTTAAAATAAGATTCATGCTAGATGTAAATCAAATAGATTCTTCTTTTAAGTTGAAAAAGTACATTCATTGACACTGAATAAAAAGATTTTTAATTGGTCAGTGCAAATACTTTTCCTGTCTCTAGTAATTCTAGTAATTACTAAAGACAGAGCAGATGTTACATACAGGGTGACAATTTTTACCCCGGAACATAGTAGAATAACATTGAAATCAACATTTTTTGCGATTGCTGCTCTCCATATTAACTTAGTAGCTCTGTAATGGTATCAATTAGGGGTTGTAAAAAAAACGGAAAATTTCAAAAACCGGTTTTCGGTTTTTTATAAAGTGGAAAACCGGATAACTGTTATTTTTTTAAATTATAACTACCTTGAGTATTACTGTAAATATACAATAAAACCTATCTTAAATATACTGGAGCTGTAAACCAAGGAAAATGAACAAAAATATACCAAACAAAATTTCGCAGAATTATTTTTTTATTTAAGAATATGGAACAAAGAGAACAATAAATATAACGTAAATATAATTATTGTACGTAGAACTTGTACTAATATAATCATTTATAAATCTTGTTTTTTAATAAAATAATATTTAAGAAAAACTAATGAGTTCAACAGGTCAAATTTCACGGATGAACGTAATTTTGTACAGAAATTACCGGCGATCGAAAAGACTATCTCGCTGTCTGTTGATGTAGGTTGCATCGATGCCAGGGCATTGAATAAGTTTTTGGCCGTTGTCGATTTTGTCTTAGTGCCACTAAATATTTTTAATTCTTTTTGGAAGGGTGACGCAAAATTGTCTTCGTTAGCACATTTATTTAAATCTTGCAACACTTTAAATATTGATTGCTGCAATTGATTCACTAAAGATGCCGATCCGGATGTTATTGGTTCGATTTCACTGTCGTGCATATCCGCTTCGATAGTCAATGGTGGATCACCAAATAATCTTTCAGCCAACGTCGTTGCCTAGGACAACATCGGTGCTTTAGGCGAATATGGAAGTTCCATCAAGACCGTTTGTGGAAAAGTTTCACTTTGTAAGAATTTATACAATGTTGTTAATTCTTTATTCCGCCTTTCTGAAATTCTTGTTTTTCAAAAAATTGTAACTTTTTTCCCCAAATCAGTACTGTTTTGTTTCATTTGAGTAAATAAAAAGTACTCCTTCCGCAGTGAGTAAAGTTGGAGTTGCTTTGCCCAGTTCTTTTACTGCCAATTCTGTCGGCTTTCATATTTTAATTAAATTTACCAGAATATCACGTCCTATTTCTTCCAATGCGTTTTTTATGCAAACATTAAGTTGCACTAATCTCTCCATCATAGGTATGAGGGAGTTCCATCTGGTTCTACAGTCTAATATAAGTGAAAATCTTTTATCCTCTTTCCTCTTCAACATATCGTTGCAATATGTCGTTTCTTACTACCGATTTTCTGAAAAATCTGACAATCTTTCCAAAGTTTTGCAGTTTCTCATTAATGTTTGCATCTTCTGCTAAATTGTATTCAGTATTACCGAAAATATTATCTATATTTAATAATTTTTTTCTTATGCCCGTTGATAGATATGAAGTACTTAACATTATTAATAGATTAAATAATAGCAAAGCATCTGATGTCTACTATTGCAATGCAAAACTCTTGAAAGAATGTAGTCTAGTTATTGTTGAACCTCTGGTGCACATTATTAATAAATCCTTTTTAACTGGCATTTATCCAGATCAATTAAAATATTCGAAGGTGATTCCCATATTTAAAAAAGGAGAAAGAGATAATCCATCTAATTATCGACCAATATCACTGGTTTCGATTTTTTCAAAAATATTTGAAATTGCAATTAAAGATAGAATTGTTAAATATTTAGAAAAATATAATTTACTATCCACTTCCCAATTTGGTTACTGCCAATACTTTTATGTTTGCGGATGACAGTACTTTTTTAAATAAAAATATGGACTACACGAGAATTCCAGACCTTATGGAATCGTCTCTAAACCAGGCTTTGAATTGGTTTGCATCAAACAATTTGAGCCTGAACATAGAGAAGACTAATGAAATGGTTTTTAGTCTCAACAGAAATTTTTCAGAGAATCTTTTACCATATGCTAACAATAATGCTAAATTTCTAGGTTTTTATTTGGATTCCCAGTTAATCTGGAAGATACACATAAATAATCTCGAAAATAAAATAAACACCGCCTTGTTTATGTTAAGAAAAGTGGTAAATCACATATCACTTAGAGCAGCTAAAACGGTATACTTCGCGCGCGTTCATAGCCTAATATCATATGGCATCATATTATGGGGTAATTCGGTAAATTGGAAAAGGATTTTTATTCTACAAAAAAAAGCCCTTAGAATAATTACGAACAGTGCTTGGAGGGATTCGTGTAGACTTATTTAGATTATTTAGATCCAGCAAAATCCTTACTCTCCCATGCCTGTACATACTAGAAGCGCTCACATTGGTCAGAGAAGGCATTGGCGAGATGGCCATATGTGGCAATGGTCATGAATATAACACTAGAGGTCGCCATAATATACTTAAGCCCCGTCTTAAGTATAAAAAATCTTTATGTTTCTGTAAAAATGTAGGTATAGACATATTTAACAAATTACCATTAGAAGTAAGGAACTACAGTGTGCGTAAGTTCAGGTCTACCATGAGAGCTTACCTCCTCGATAATGCGTTCTATAGTCTACAAGAATATATGAACCATAATTTAGATGATGTATTATAGTTTGTATTTATATTTATGTTTTGTAATATGTATTATACTGTACGAATAGTATATATTGTTTTTTTTTTTTTTTTTTTGACTGACTGGAATTATGTTCAATTTTTTGTATCTAATATTTCAATAAATCTATTCTATTCTATTCTATATTATGATTGCCAGCAAAATAATTAAACTGATTTTCAGTTTCCTCATCAGCAAACTCAGAATCTGAAATTTCATCGACTACATTATCTTTTTTGTAAAAAGTAGTACGCATCGCATGAACCCGGTATGGCAACAAGGCTTAATTTATAACTATCTTTCTGCGCATGTAATGTTACATTTAAATCACTTTTACCATTACAGCTAGTCCATTCATCTACTGTTATTGAGAAACGCGTACCAGATTCAGCCATTTTTGTGAACTTATCCTTAAATTCTATTTTTTTTTTTCTCTCTCTTTAGCAAAATCATCGATTAATTTTTTAATTGTTTTTACCCTCCTAGGCATTTCATAGCCACGTTTTGTAATAAACTCTCTAATAACGCTTGAATGTATCATATCATGAATCTAAAACCCGTCATACGCTGCACATTTGGCCAATAATTCTCCCATGGATCCTCTTTTAATGAAATTAAACATACTTGAAGTTGTTTTTGCTTTTTTCTCTGGAGGTTCTTCGTTTTTTTTTCAACCTCCAACAAGCAGCAAAATGTGAAAAGCGCTGGAAGTTTTGCGGCGTGGTGTGCAGAAGAGGTCACCTGGTTTTCAGATGCATTACGAGTATGAAATTTTTATTAATAATTTAGTCCGCGAACATCAGAAACAAACAACGCTGGATGAGTTTTTTTTTTTTAATTTGAATTTCTTTTTGTTAATAAATACATATGTGTATGCAGAATAAGTACATATACATACATATATTTTCAAATTTAAATGAAATAATTTTATGTTTATTTTAGATTTTTTAGTTAATTGCATAATTTATTTACTGTTATTTTACATATATATTTTAACATTTTGGAATATAACTAAAATAATTATTTGCGTATCAAACACAATAAAAATATGGAGTATAAGGGTGCAAATAATTAGTATTTTTAGCACTCTAGTACAATTATTTAAATAACTGCATGTGGTACGAGAACCGGTACGACAAAATTGATGCTGAAGAACGTGTATCAATTTGCTATGTTGAAAAGATATCGTACCTGGAAAAGATATCGTATCTTTCAATAATTGAAAACAGTGGCATAACTATGGGCCGCTGCACAGTATCTTCGATTGTATTTTTTTTGACCTCTTAATCTTTTGGATTTCTTGTTTATGTTTTTATTCACTTTGTAGGTGTGGTAGGGTATCCTTTTTTGTAACTTTATCTCTTAAGTCTCCTTTTTTTTTTGATCGCTTGTCCTGTTGCGTTTCCTTTTTTTTTTATTCTTGAAAATTCTAATAGGGGGTCCTAAGTAAATTTTTAGGGGATCCAACAGATGACATTACGCTACTGTTTACAAATATTGCTTTCTACGTTTTCCCAAGCCGAAAATATTAAAATCAATATGTTTATTAAATTTATTATTTATTATTAATGATCAATTACGCCCTAGAAAAGCGAAGTCCAATCTTTTCCCATAATGGGGTCTATTGATGTTCGTTCGATTGGGCTACGAGCTGGCTACTGTAAATGATAAATTCCCACTTAAGCGAGATATTCTTTCAGAATTCGCGCTACATTTAGACGTGTATTATCTTTCATTATAGTAAAATTATTACCAATATTTGGAACACAAGGTATATATAACGTGATCTTCTAAACAATTCTTGGTGACAGTTTCTGCAGTAAGAGCATCATATTGAACTAACCATTTCACTACGAGACATTAGGCGTTTAGTCAATCTACAAAATTACTCAAATTGATCTGGTGACGTCAACAGATTAGTCGGATTGCTCAGATTTTATTAACGCTTTTCGTAAGGAATTTAAGTCTGAAGTTAAGTAGTGATGCCTGGTGTCGGTAGCGCTAAATGCAACTGTCACATTTATGTCGTTATTTACAAGTGTTACTGCGTATTGTTTTATAAATATGAGCTATCACAAACAGCACGTATTTCCTCCATTTTGTTAGGTTACGTTTACTGATGTTTACCAAATGTTTACATCACTTTCTATCTGACTGCAAGATTCAACTTACCCGCGCTAACCCCCACCACCAATTAACCCTAGCAATCCGGCTAGATCATCAGATTGTTTTGAAATGCTCGGATTGCTCCAGCGGATTAATCGGATTGACTAAAAATAAGCTAATGTGTACGCTCCGACTGACTTTACGAACGGATCGGGAGCACTCGGATCGCTCGGATTAATCTGACTGACTAAACGTAAACGCCTATTATTTCAAATTACGTGATCGTTGTACAGCAAGTTTGAAGGCCGTCTGATACATAAGGCATTCGTTTTTTGGCATTAGTGTATGCACACGCTTCACGTACTTAGTGCATATCACATATTTTTTTATAACGCCATGATTTCCTTCTTCTATTGAGATTTTATGTTGGAGATTCCATGTGCATTTTCCCAAAAATAGATTATTCCATTCTTTTACTATATTATTAAATCATTTCTTTCAGCAGTTGCATTCATAATGATTATTTTTATAAATAACAGTTAGATGTTGCCTGCGTACAAACTCCGCCAGAAAATAAAAGGTTTCAAACATTGACGTTTCTCACTAGTTGATCTATCAGATTGAAAACGCACGGATATGCTTCTCGAAGCGAAAATGTTAAAACAAGCTCGGTACAAGTATGCGTTTAGATTATTTCCCAAACCAAAACGTTATGCCACCGAATGGACTTTGTGGCGACATGCGGCTTGTCAAAACCCTCTTTCCTTTTCCAAAATCCTTTAATTCTTCACAAGCATTCGCGCCCTTCTGGATATCTTAAACTAATCCGCAACCGTGTATGTGAACAGTTGCGTCCAGCCAGTCTAAACGCTGGCGAGCAAACCACAGTCTTTCAACTTGATGATTTGCGAACAAATACGGTTAATTTGCAGGCTGCAGGCTGCATGTCTTTCAGATACAAGCCCTTGTTCCCTCAATCTTCTTTGGACAGTACATAGTGAAATATTCACATTTCTGTCTTTTACGAGATGAAGTGTGAACAAAGTTGAGAGCAAACTGGGATTATGTAGCACAGCTAGAGTATGGGACGGAGTCGTCTTGATCGACTGTGGTTCGTAGACGACCTAGGTCAGGTTTCCATGTGCACCAGCTTAACGACACAAGTCGTACAGCGTCTTCGGTTTGATTTTTAATTTTATCAAACAAAATAAAAAGTGTTTTAAATGAGTTGTTAACAATTGTTTATTTAATATGTGATATCATATAGTCTTCATTCAAGCAGGCATTATTTATTGTTAAAGCTTGTTTGCTTGTTTGTAAAGCATCAACAAATTTTATTTACATATGTATGTATGTCATATATGTGTAATCTCCCGATAATTATAATTTCCAGGTAAAATGATTAAATAATTTTTTATCATCTTACATTAGTGTCACAATCGTACGACTGTCCCATTTTATTTATTTATTTATTATTATTTATTTTTTTTTTTTTTCAGCGAGTATAATACATATATAAACAATAAACGGGAATATGCGCTGAGCTTAGGAGTCACTTTTGATATTGAATTGGTGATATCAATACCAATATCAATTTTGTTTATATAATTACTTTCTGATAACAGTGACTGAATTACCAAATACAAAAGTTAATATTTTTCTCCTCATTGCATGTAGAAAATTACAGCCTGGCTAATGCTGAGGCGGGTCGTGGGTTTGCAAATCTAATAACGTATATATCAACATAAACTGACGTGTAATTTGCCACTAATTTTTATAATTATCTCATAAATATAATAAGATTCCTGTTCTAACATCAAGTATAATTAAATTACGTTTTCAAATGTTGTAAATTTGTTTATTATATATAATGAGAATTAAGGTCAATTCAAATATATGTATGTCATAATTTAAGTTGAGAGAATTAGTAGATCTGGCCTAGAAATTTAAATTATTTTATGCAGTATTCTGTTATAATATGCTCATAAAAAGTATATGTCTTAGACCATAAAATTAGAATCATCATAAAATGTAAACAAATATCAAACAATTAAAAATTTAAAAAAAATTTGTTATTGCTGTATTTAAAATGAAATATCTATCTATAGTCCGTTCAAAGGTGAGTATGCAGTACAGGATATATGGAGTAGTTCTTTTTCATACTCTTTAATGGGTTTACACAATGACGCTATCCTTTTCTTGCTTGTCGACGTTGCTAGCTCTAAAACGCGCTGATCTGAGAAGATGCGGTATTCTACAAATGGTCATTTGTTTTTGTTGATTGTTATTTTGATTTTTATAAGAGTTGATTTTTGTAAATCATAGGTGTTTTTCATATTATTATAATTGAAACATTTGACACTTTTAAAACATTTGGCAACACCGCTTCCATTTGCCATAAGAGCAATAATGCATTCTCACCTTTGACCGGACTATATTTGTCTATCTATTCTATATAAAAATGTGAACTACAGGAGAATTTTAGACCTTACGGAAACGTCCTAAACCAGACTTTGGATTGGTTTGCATCTAACAATCTGAGCCTGAACATAGAAAAGACCAATGAAATGGTTTTTAGTCTCAACAGAAAATTTTCAGAGAATATTTTACAATATGCTAACAATAATGTTAAACTTCTAGGTTTTTAGTTGAATTTCCAGTTAACCTGGAAGTTAACCAGAAAAGTTGTGAATCACGTGCCACTTAGTGCGGTTAAAACTGTACACTTCGCGCTCGTTCTTAGCCGAGTGTTGTATGGCATCATATTAAGGGGAAATTCAGTAAACTGGAAAAGGATTTTTATTCTACAAAAAAAAAAGTCATTAGAATAATTACGAATAATGCTTAGGGGTATTCGTGTAGACCGTTATTTAGATCCAGCAACATCCTTACTCTCCCGTGTCTGTACATTCTGGAAGAGCTCACATTAATTAGAG
The DNA here is from genome assembly GCA_963971575.1 of Liopterus haemorrhoidalis. Taxonomy (NCBI): domain Eukaryota; kingdom Metazoa; phylum Arthropoda; class Insecta; order Coleoptera; family Dytiscidae; genus Liopterus; species Liopterus haemorrhoidalis. The sequence continues at coordinate 117,075,038 of OZ020611.1, forward strand.
AGAGCATTGGAGTGATGCATTGGAGAGATGCATAATATACTTGATAGAACGCTTTATAACGTTTATGATAATATCAATTAAAACACAAAAATCCAAGCACATATAAGCATTTATTACTACGTCTATTTACAATCTGTCACATATATATCATTATGTTCTGGTTACTATCGTAACATATTACAAAGGAGGTCCAAGAACTAGTTTTGATCCTAACATACTTAACCCCCGTCTTAAGTATAAAAAGTCTTCATGTGCGTAAGTTCAAATCTACCATGAGAGCTTACCTCCTTGATAATGCTATCTATAGTATACAAGAATATCTGAACCATAATTTTGATGGTGTATTCTAGTTTTTTGTATTTATATTATGTATAGTAATATTATATTACACTAATATTATATACTAGGGGCCTCAGCCCGGCTATGCCGGGCTTCTCCCCCTACGTTGACAAAACTCGTCGCTTCGCGACTAGTTTTAATATTATATGGCATTTTGCCGCACTTGTCGATTATAAAACTCGTTTTTTGCCTGTCACGTGGTTATCGAAGTGACACACCTAGGGCGCGCCCGCGGTACATCCACGAAACGTCAGCAAAAATTATTATTATTATTATCATTAGCCTATAACAAACAGGAAGTTCTGAGCAATTTAACGTTGAAATAATTTTTCAAATTGGAGGCATCCCGGTGAGAGTGTCGTGACACCCCGGTTGAGAAACACTGATATAGCCAATAACACTCGGCAAGTTTTAACTATACATACAATGTTCAAAGGATTATCCAAATCGGTTAATTAATTTACGTTTGTACCATTTAAACGTAACAATAATATTTTATTTCACTATAAAGAATACATGGATTCTGAATAAAATAGAGAAAAATTAATAAAATTGTTAAATATTATTGCATAGCATTCACATTAATTATGTCACTTGGAAATTTAGAAAAACTTTTGAGTAACACTTATAGATGTGAAATTTGCAGATTTTCGTTGTAATAATATATTCGTTGTAGTAATATTTTACGTTATTAAATTTAGTATTTTGTTTAACTTTTTTTTTTTTTTTTATTTAATTTTGTTTGGTTTTGACTGCTGAGGTCATTAACCAGGTTACAAAGTCAGTTATTACTACTATTATATTACATTATTATATTATTATTATTTATAAAATTGTAAATTATATCTAATATTCGTTCCGTTGGTTTGAAGAGTAACAGCAGAAGTTTAGTCGGAACATTTTCTTCTATAAGGCTGGAGATAAACTTTACTCTAGCTGTATTGTATACAGAACAATTGAAAATTAGATGGTCTGGATCTTCTATCGAGTTGTTGTCACATCTGCAGGTAGGGGATGACGTCATGTTTAAACGATGAAGATGTGATTTTGTTTTGGTATGATTGCAGCGAAGTCGGGTAATTAAACTAATAAATTTTCTTTTTTGGTTCGAGGTGAACCAAGGTTTTGTTGGAAGTTCGGGTTGCAGGCTCCCATAGTATACGCCTTTTTCCTTAATCGAGACCTTGTATTCCTCTCTCGTTTAACTATTTAAAAAGGTATTTATAATTTTAAATTTTTTTGTAAATATATTATAGTCGTTTTTAATTTATATAATCACTAAAATTTCACCTATACTTGTTATAATTCAGTAATACGAAGGAATTGCCTCCTAATACTTTTATAATTTTTAATTTTTTTTGAAATGTCTTAAAATTAACATTTTTACTTCAAAAAAAAAAAAAAAAACAGCGGAAGACCTGCATGATGATAATAGAAAACACTTTCATCCTATAGTAATCACTTATATGAAGAAATAATATATTAAAATGACATCTGGGTATTTTATACTTCAAGATTTAACACAATTAAAATTACGCGATTACTAAATATCGAATATTATTCTGTCTTATCTATCCTCCTAAAACATTGTACTTTATACTTTCGTTAATATAGTTAGTAAAATAGTTAATAACATACAGTTTCCAGAATTAAAAACACAAAACTGCTTAACAGATCTATCCTCACCCTGAAAACTTATTTGAACGTATTCTACAGATAGGTTTAACATTTAAAACGTTCGAACGATCCTTAAAATATATTTTGATAACTCAAAACTGATTCTTACTTTCTTAATTCTTACTTTTTTTCCCGTTTAATAGCATTTTTAACTGAAGGCAATTTTATGGTCAGCAAAAAATTTCAAAATTTATGAAAATGTGTTAAAACTTTAAAAAACTGCATTATCTTTATCAACTCTTATGTATTTTTTACACATTTCATCAATTTTAATAAAATACCTTCAACTGTAGTTTTTCAATTCAGTTTTGGTCTGAAATCGTCTCCTAAATAGTAGAAATATGAATAAACATCTTTTATCGTCTGGTACAACGTATCCGTGCTGAGCAATGGTGACGATCAACGCCACGGTTTCGAAAAAAAAAGCATGATTTTTATCAATAAAAATTAGTCAGTACTCCCTGTCGAAATAAAATTAAGCCTAAGCACTAAAAAAATATCAGCCGGATAAGACGGCGGTTCATTTTCTTCTCTCCGCGTTACCGGAAAAATGAAGATAAACCAGAAGTTGAATAGAACCTACATACCAACACTTGTACAATATAATAGTAGATTGTTATAATTTCTTTTTTTTTTACTGGAATTATGTACATATGTATTCAAGGTTTCAATAAATTTTAATATTAATCTACATAAAAGATAACTTCTCCGTCTGTCTGTCCGTATGTACGCTTTTCACCCGAGAACTGGTGCTCCGATTTTCATGCGGTTTTTTCTATCTGTAACTACATCATCTGGCCAGGATATCAGCTGTGTTTTATTAAAGTCAGTGTAATGATAAATGTGCGCGTGTGCGTTTTCATATTGTACGCATTTTATTAAAATTTTTGTTCCTTAATCTACGTCTTAAGAACTTTCTTTTGATAGTACAAAATATATTTTTAAAAATAATTACTTTATCGACGACTTATAAATTTGATATTTTTCGAAAAACAAATCTGATCTAAAAATCCTGTTGAAATATTACGGTTCCCATCAATGTATAATATTCAGAATTTTTTCAAATTTTTAGATCAACCATTCTGGAAAATAGGGTGGGGGACAAAAGTTTATCCACATATTTTTTGGTAAGAAATCCATAAAAAAAATTATTTATAAAAAATTAAAATTTTCTACTACTAAATTCCCTACTCAAAATTTTTAAAATAAATTTATTTTTTCGTTGGATATATGTTTTCTCCGCGTTTTGTACTTTTTTTTAACTATTAATAGTTTTCCTATATGTGGGTCAAAGATTTGCATATGCATGCTAAATTTCAAGTTTTTTGGTCCAGCCGTTTGGTCACAATTTCTACCGTAGAAACTAACAGGCAGATAGACACAGGAGTAGCGTTACAAGAGTTTTTTGGTCATACCTACAAAACCCTAAAAATAATAATTAACAATATTAATTTTTAACTTGCTATTATTTACTTCATTGTTATTATGCGTAGCATGCACTTCATATCGCACTACATTCATTTGATTTTAATAAAATTTTAATTACCTGTACGAGGGTTGCCTTTTATATTTCGGGATTTGAGATCAAAAACAATTATTTATCAACAAATGTGGCTTTATTGTTTTTCAGAATATTCTCCATGAAGATCAATACACTTTTGCATGCGTTAGAACCAATTTTCGAAGCTTTTTCCACTGCGATTGTTAAATAATTAATAATGAAAATAGTAAAATGTGATTAAACTGTACAGACGTGTATATAGTGCTCCAGTATTTTGCATCTAAAAAATTGGTATTTTTTTAAATATATTTATTTAAAATAACATCAAGTTGTAGTGTTCAGTGAGGAGAGTATAACAGTGGCGAAGAAAGTGAAGGACTGACCCTCTGCTCAGAACAATTTTGAAAAATTGTGAAAATAAAAACGTTAATTTTTATTAAAAATACCGTTAAACTAAAAGATCTAATTGTATAAATAGATTCTTTGACCGTATTAAATGGTTTGGATAAGTATTAATTTTTTGGGGTGTCGGTCTAATAAAACTACGTTCTTTCTTGTCAAATAGTTAAAACATATTTTATTTGCTTACTAGTTTCGATTCTCTCTGAATCATTTTCAACGCCTAAAAGAAATTGAATTACAAAATTATTACATCGATTTTTTTTATACAGAAACAATGTTTAAAAAAAAATTATATATAAAATAAACTTACTTGCAAATATAAAAAGTATATAAAAATTGTTAATAAAATGTTAAAAAAATAAATAGATAAATAGTTAAAAAAATAAAATCAATAGTTAAAATACAACATTGAATATGTTTCAATTTAACGGACATTTTTTAATCTTCCTACTTGTTTAGACCGTTAAGTGTACATGTCGACTAAATGAATATTAATATTTTTAAAAAATATAATGAATTTCCAAATGAAGTCAGTTACAAGATCAATAGATGGCGTTATTAATTGTTTTTTATTAAATTATAATATATTTTACTTAAATTTTCTATGTCAGTTCTCGCATTTATGTTATTTTTATCTTTTTTTATATAAATCATTTCTAGTAGCAGTCGTTTTGTTAATTTTTTTTCGGTGTTTAGAATTTTAGCATTGGGAAAATCAAATTCATGTTTTAAATTATTAGCATGTTCTACTATTGAATTATTACTTCTATTACTGTCTATTTTATTTTTGATAATATTATTTTCGTGTTCTTTTAGTCTGGTTTTTAAATATCTTTTACTCTGACCAACATATTTAGCTTCACAATTTTTACACGGTATACAATATATAATATTAGATTTTAATTCTTTTTTATCCCTGTCTTTTAATTGACTATGTAAATTATTTATGGTTTTAAAGTTTTTCATTACTATATTAATATCATTGTTCGTTAATATTTGTTTTAGTTGTTCAGATAGGTTAGGTATATATGGAATTGAGAAATGAATTTTTGTTAAGTTTTCTGTGTAATTTTTATTTAATGAGTTATAGTCTATTTCACGATAAGTTGAAGTGACTATCTACTTATGGTCCTAAACACAGTGGGTGGTAATTACAAATAACTCTAATCCCTTGTTTGTACCCATAAACTTGCCAGAGATGTATCAGGTATAAATTACATTACACCATGTAATGACACAATTGTAACAAGAAATAAACATAAGATATCATCAAAATAAACTTTTTTTTTTTATAAGTACAATTAATTTATAGAACTTATAATTAAATTTAAAACATTACAATTAGTATTTAAAACATTACAATAAAATAAATTTTAAATTAAATAATGTTTAAGATAAAAAAAATATCTTACAAGTCCAAATCATTCTCTGAATCAGTCTCTAAATTAATGATTATAGTACGTTCTATTTGAATATAACTGTCCTCAGTTTTAATAACATGATTTACACAATTTTTCCAACAATCTACAGGGATATTTTCCACTTCTTTTTTTATAAGTTCTATCACAATGCCGTTTAAAGTGGGAGAAACATTATTCCGTTTTATTCTCGCCTTTAACTGACTCCACATTTGTTCAATAGGATTGAATATACAATAATACGGAGGTAGTCGTAAAACTGTGTGTCCTTTGCATTGAGCAATATTATCGCAAACATATTCTTTAGAAAAACTATAACTTTTTAATAATTTAATTAAACAATTTTTTTTATAACTTTCTTCAAAGTAAATATCATTTTTATATAAAAAGTCTTGGATTTCCTTCTGACTGTTTGCACTATTCGGTAATTTATTTAGTTGCCGACTATGGTAACTTGCATTGTCCATAACAATAACACTGTTAGCCGGTATATTCGGGAGTAATTTATTTTCGAACATTTCCGCCGTGGTATCGTCATGGTAGTTGAGTCTAGAATCTTTGATATTTTTCGCAGAAAGCAAGAGTGCATTCGGTATCCATCCAGTTTCAGAACCTGCATGAAGTATCGTAATACGTTTACCTTTATTAAACGGTGCTCTTGTTTGACATTTATTTGACGTATCCACCCAACCTTTTGAGTTTGTTTCATGTGTGTCGTACCAAGTTTCATCTAAATAAATTATTGACCTTTTATCTTCTCTATATTTTTTAATGATTTTTAAATAATTTTGTCTCAAAAGTTTTAATCGCTCTGACTCCATAAGGAACTGCTTTTTATTTAAAGTTTTAAATTGAAACCCTATACTTTTAAGGGCACGCCATAAGGTCACCTTTGAACAATTAATTTCACACTGGTCTTGGATTAATCTTTTGAGCAATATGTCCAATGTTGGCACATTTTGTTCGGTGTACATTTGGTAAATTTTTTGCCGTATTACATCTTTCTGGAAACCATCCAAACATTTTGATATGCCAGAATCCTTTTGTTTTCTTCTCTTATCAATGGATTTATTTACAATATTCCATACTGTTGTCATCGCTACTTTCGTTGCCTTGCTTGTCTCTTCTAATGCCGCTTGTTTGTTTTTGCGGTTCCTTAAATATAAATACACATTGGCCACAATTTCTTTAGCTTCTACAGGTAAATATATACAAGTTTTTTCCCGATTTTTTTTTTTTATTGTATCTTGCACATAATCATCATCTTCTATCATGGTCACATAGTCATCTGCTTCATTTGCTTGCACAGAAGTTAATTGTTCGTTCCAAGGACGCCACATTTTTCTAACACGTACTGAACTATTTAACACAAACCCTAAGTTATCTGATAGAAAATTCAAAGGGAAGTGAAGATATTTAAAACATCTGCAATTTATACCTGATACATCACTGACTAGTTTATGGGTGCAAACAAGGGATTAGTGTTATTTGTAATTACCACCCACTATGTTTAGGACCATAAGTAGATAGTCACTTCAACTTATTGTGAAATAGACTATACTATCATATAAAATTCTATGTAAAATGCGTTTAGGGTAATTATGTTGGGTTAGAATAAGTTTAATATTGTTTTTAATTTTTTTGTGAAAATCTGGATGACTTAAATTTAAAGCTCTATGTTTTAGGTTTATTGCTGAATTTATTTTTTGGTTTAAAGGGTGTTTAGAATGAAAGTTTAAATATCTATCTGATTTACCAGGTTTTTTGTACCACTCTGTAATTAATTTACCGTTAGGTTTTCTAATAAGTTTAATGTCTAAAAATGGTAAAGTGTTTTTTTTTTTCTATTTCCATAGTACATTTTATATGTTCATTAAAGGAGTTAAAATTGTTTAAAGTTTCGTTAGTTTTATCTTTCGGTATGGCTAAAAATAAATCGTCGACAATTATTTTAATAATTATCGGTTTAAATGGTAGTTTAGTTATAATTTTGTTTAATAAATTATTTAATACTATTTTTGCTAAAACAGGTGATAACGGATTACCCATTGCTAACCCAAATATCTGTTTAAAATATTTATTATCGTATGAAAAATAACTGGCATCAAAAAGAAATTCAATTATTTCCAAAAAATCTTCAATACTCGTATTAGTGTATGGATCTATTTCTAAACATTTTTCAGAAATTATTTCTTTCACTAGACATATCGGAATATTAGTAAATAAGGATACAACGTCTAATGAAACTAATATATAATTGTCAGCTAAGTTAGGTAAATTATCAATAATATTTTAAAAAACAAATGAATCTTTTTTTATTTTTTTTTATTTGATATTAAAGTGCTTCGACTGCAATGGTCATTAGCACTAGTATATTATTACAAAAAATTTACATAATATTATTCATGTTCTTACAACTTATACATTGTTTAAGTTAGATACATATATACATATACTTATAAACATATACACACCCACAAACACACACACACAAAGTTACAGTGAGTGCGCGCGCGTGCGTTTGGTCCAATTTTATATAGAGTTATATTTTGTTGAAAATGTCTATGTCTTTGAGATATTGTATTGTGTTTGTAATTGTATTGCTGGTGTTCCCTAATGCGTCCTGTATTTGGTGTGGTACATTATGTTTTTGTCCCTGTGCTGTGTATTTTGTGCACTGTGTGATAACGTGTTCTATTGTGATCTGTGTATTGCAGGTGTCGCATATGGGTGGGTCCTCGTGTCTTAAAAATTAATCTTTAACATCATAATTATTGTTGGTGTCTGAAAAATTGTTTAAAATAGGTACTATAAATTTAGCTAGTTTATATGATGGAGAATTTATATTGTTGACTATAGGGAAAATTATTTTTATGAGTTTTAATTAAACCATACATTTTGGGAATAGTAGAATTCTTTTTAACTAATGAATTATATGTTTTTTTATCTATGGTGTTTTGGTTAAATAATTTTTTTATAATTTTATTATTCTTAGACCGTTAAGTGTACATGTCGACTAAATGAATATTAATATTTTTAAAAAATGTAATGAATTTCCAAATGAAGTCAGTTACAAGATCAATACATGGCGTTATTAATTGTTTTTTATTAAATTATAATATATTTTACTTCAATTTTCTATGTCAGTTTTCGCATTTATGTTGTTTTTATCTTTTTTACATATATATACTAATTTAAATAATTGCCTCATAAAGGATCAAATTTTTATAAATGAAGATTGGCTTATCAATTTGACAGACATAAATTTACCTTTACAAATAAAAAATACATTAAGCTTAAACCCAAAATTTAGTTTACCCATAAAAAAATCAGAAATTCCATTACCTAAATTATTAGTAGACTTTGAATTTGTGATTCATAATAGTTATAAAGAAGAAGATGAAAGAGATATATTGCGTAATAGATGCACTAATATAATAACTAATTTTATCAATAGACCTCAAAATTTTAATACCTTTGATAAAGATATGTTACACTCATATAATGAAACTAAATTATTTTTAAAAAATAACAAAGAAATTTTAGGCACTAAATCAGACAAAACTAATGTAACAGTTATAATCAATATCGAAGATTACAAAGAAAAAATGGCTAAATTACTTGAAGACAAGAAATACTATAAGTAGATAAACTGGGGGGATTCCCGCTCAAGATGCCTACAAGAGCCTGAACTTCTTTCATCCGCGTTATCGCATAGACTTTTATCGTCATATTGACGCTAGCTGACCACGCATTAATTAGTTTATACAAACGTTACACACACACACACACACACAATAACAATCTCAAAAAATGTTTTTTCTTATCACCCTCTATCGTGTATATGATAAACAAACTTTTTTTTATCAGACATGACACTCACGTGTGTCAGCATAAAAAAATTAGTAACACATTCCTTTACGATAGATGAAAAAAACTTAAAAAATGCGCTGTCATCGAATATTATAAATTTGTTTGCGTATCCAGCGGCGGAGATGTTTTATTCTACCCCAGTGGCGGTGTTGTTTTTTTCTTTTTGATGTAGATATAGTTAAAAAAAATATCTTTTTATAAATTATTGCAGAAAACCGTTAAAAAACCTTTTTTCGGGGAATATGCGTCTCTTAATATTATCATATAAACATAAGAAGTTGTTTTTTTCTCAGTCAGTTGAATGTGTGCATCGCTAGTTTAACATTACTCCGTTTTTGAATTTTTATCAAGATGAATTTAGAACCAGAATTACCTAGGAATTGTGTCTCAATAGGCAATGGAGTGTTAGCTCAAGTTGAACTGAAAAATTCACTCGAGCCGAAAACGTATCAATTGTTGAAGGAGTATCATTTAATTGATCCTCGTGAAGAAAAAGTGCAATTAAAAGTTGATGTGGAGGGGGAGACGGTGAAATGGCATATACCGGATGAATGCTTCAACCATGGGGGTGAAAGGATACATGTGTATTTCAAGATTAATCTGTTCTCTACGAACACCTGTTGTCTAAGAATCACTGCTCAATCTAAATCAAATAAGGAGAACTCTGTGAAATTTGTTATTCATCCAGGGTTTCAATCGTTGTTTTCCTGGGGGGAGAGTGGTGGAGATTTTGTGTTGGTCAATCCTAAATCGTTAGTTTCTTCAATAATATCTGAATGTCTTAATGGTGTAGTGAAACTGAAATTAACAACTTATAAAGGAAGCGTGTATGGGGTTGATGGGGTGAGTAAACCGTATCAAATAGTTTGCGATGGGATATGCACTGATGGAAGTACCAATCATAAATCTGTAAATTTCGCTACATATGGTGATTCATCTCAAAAGTTTGTAAAAACTCATTTTATTGAGGATAGAAAAACTTGTATTGACACACAGTTTCATTTTATAATAGCGTAGAAGGTGGAGGGGGGTGAGATATAACTTAATAAGAATCGTTCAAAATCTATGCTGTTCAGTATTAAATTAGCTGTTCAAAAGCAGATTAGCAGAAAAACAAAAAAAAAAAATTCACAAAAATGTATTATTACGCAAACCTTTATCATGACTATGACGCTTATAAACTTGGGGGTGTTGATTTGGTGCCGCGATTGGATGCATGTGGTTTTTTCTACTTAACAGATAAACAAAATAATCAAGTTATACGTCCTGTATTTATGAAGAACCCGTCCGGTAGTGATTTTTTATCCATCTCGTTAGCATCGGAAAGACATTGTCACCCACCGCAAGCAATTGTTAAATTTATCATTAATCACAAAGAAAGTCAACTAATTCGAATCTATATGTGTTCTAAACATAAACTGGAACGAATTGTTTTTCTCGCTGGTTATGAAACTGAATCATGGCAATGGTGTGAAACATATAAAAATTTTCCGGAACACGATAATCACGAAGAGATTTGTTTCAAAATTGAAAATTTAAATTTTATATACTGGAGTGATGGTGATGATGCTGATGATGATGATGATAAAGATGATGATGTTGATAATTATTCTCTATAATATTCTTAGAATGTAACACATTATGTATGTACACGAATTAATGTAGAATATTCAATAAAAAATGTAAATAAATGTAATATTTTTTAGTTTATGTTAAACCTCTGTTTTTCCCTTCAATCCTTTTTTTAACCTAAAACAGTGTTTAAGGAGGCTGATGAGTGAAAAAGAATAAAAAAACTAATTATTATCATAAAGTATTTTTTATTTAAAAACACAAAATACAAAAAAAAAACAAAGTAAGTATTTATTTTATATATTTTAATACATTATCTAGATTTTCTTTACTATTACATCAGTTAATAAAACTAAATTAACATAAACATATTCGGGGTATATATTCAGAACATTTGCTGTTTCATTTTTTTCATGATGCGGGTAAAAATGAATATGATCTTTTTCCTTTAGGTTATGGTTAGGACATAGCAATATTGTGAAATCCACCATAGCATTTATTTTCAAGTTAGTACTGTATATAATTTGAATCAGTTTAGCATCAAACGGCATTATGTATGAGTCGTTAATGATATTATTTATAGCAGCGACTTCATAGACGTGCCCATTTAATTTCAACCATAAGTTTGTAACTACATAGTTTTGAAGTTTTAAATTATATATCTTCTTTTCAAATATTTCTGATAAATTTAAAAGTTTTTCTACACAAACGGTCACCATACTAGGTAAATCATGTATGATTTTACTTATTTGCTTGTTTATATTATCTATTGAATGAAGGTTTAAATTAACTTTATCAGTAAAGGTCTTTAAAGCCTCATCCACATATTTTTTCGTACAGGCATCTTTTTCATCTTGGGGGTTTGCTACATTCTTCAAATGTTTTAATGTAATATCAAAATCCCCTTCTTTCGTTCGTTTTATCCCCGCATAAGGTGTTGTTGTTGGCCTAAATGAATTATTGAATTTCGAGTATAGTACATCGGAATACTGTCCAAACTTACTGACACTCATTTTGCAATTGATAAATATAGTAAGATTCATTTGTATTTATATGCACACCTACGCTTAATCTAGTATTAAGGAATAACAAAAATTTACTAGAACGGCGCTGTTTCAATAATTCTTTTATATTCTACATATTTTCTCAACGCATATCTTGCTGGGATAATTAATGTAACTAGAATTAGGATGAATATTTCCCCGTAAACATATGCTAGTAAATTTGTATTGTTTCGCATGTCTATACTGCTGAAAATTAATATCCAGTTATGTTCGTTCGGTGAGTAATAGCTTCCATTATGGAAAAAGTAACGAATTTTAAATTTAACATATTTTGCGTCTAATATATTTGTTTCAGAAATATTTGTGAAACAGTAATTTTTATCCATATCCATAACTACCCATCTTTCAGGGTATGAGTCATTCATTTCCTCATTGTGGTCTATTGTAATTGCACACTTTGTCACACCTCCATCTGGTATATTTATGTATAATTTAGAATGTAATATTGCAGTTAACAAAATGAATGTAGTTGAATACATTTTTTTACACTTTTTGAATATACGTATGTTTCACGTAAGAAGTTTGCAGTATGAATAAAATATTTATAACAATCGTTTATGTTTTATATGATTTTTTAAATTTAATTTTTGCATTTGCGCTGTAATTAAATTTAAATTTTCACGTTGTTTAATATTATGTTTTAACTGTTTAATGTTATAATTTAACTGTCGCATTAATAAACAAATGTTACACTTAAATTTTCGTCTACGTGATACCATTACACCCTTAAGAAACTTTATTTTTAGATTCGAAGAACTGTTCATTCTATTTTTAATACTTTTAGACATATTTTTTTAATAATTATCTTTTGTTCTTATTAGAAGAAAGTCTAACGTGCGACTGACTATATGAAAAACAATGTGAGGTTTCTTATAAAAACAATTTAATATATTATAATAGTTTTTTATTTATTAATACATTAATCAAGATCAAGTTTTTATAGATATACATACTATTATTAAGTAATAATAAATGATACAAAATTATGAATAAATACATAAGTACATACATGAACATTTTTATCATATATAAGAGGTAGAAAAAATCAAACATTACATATTAATTAAAGGAAAAAACAATATCAACACAAGACCCCTTTTTACCCTTCGACTCCAGAAATGCTTCACCCTTCTTAGCCTTATCATCAGCTTCTTTTAGTTTTTCAGCAGATATATTATTAATAAATCTAGCTCCCAAATAAATTCCGTATTCTTCCAACTCAACATATATTCTTTTACCAAATCGTGTATCCTGTATTCCCATTGATAAAATTTTCAACTCTACCCCAATTGGGATTGACTCTAATCCACAAATTGGTTTAAATACAGAGATTTTGTTAAAAGTCGCACTTAAAGAACTCATTGCTGTTGTTGTTAAAGTTGTTTTTTGTTAAAGTTGTTGTTGATGTTGATGTTGTTGATGTTGTTGCTGCTGTTCTGTTGTTAAAGACTGAATAAAATGATCTTTATACATTTTATTTATACAAAAAATTATCAGCCTGGGGATTTACACACAAAGGCGTTCATGGAGGCGTTGTCGGTAGAGTTCAAAAGAATAGATAATGAATGATGATGACACCGCAATTTTTAAGAATTTTTTCTTATCTCTGATGGTGTTGCTAAACTTGCATTTTGACAGCTGCACGCAGTTTAATTTTCTAAGAATGTAATATATGATGAAACCGCAAATTTCTAAGAAGTTTTTTATTATCTGTAATGGTTATACTATATGAGATTTATTGATCCAACAATTGAATGATTCATCAAAACCCAACCATTTAACATAAATTTTCGACCCTCTTGTTTTAATTATTTTTTCTATTAAATAAGTATTATGAAAAGAAGTTTTCTGCAACTCTGGTTCATAAAAACCCCCCTCAATAGGAATATTTTGCATATCTTTAAGTTTATACGTGACTGGATCAGTCCATTGAATTTTATCTATAATGAATACTTCAGTTGTCCAATTTGGTTCATAACCTTTAGCAAATATATTTTTATATTTACTTATACGAACAAAATCACCTTCATTAAATTTCGCTTTAGCAGTCATTTTCAATTTATTGTATTTAGTTTGCAGTAAGTATGTTTCATCAGTGCGTTTAACATCACTAGGTTTCATATCTATCGTTCTATGGATTTTGTTATTATACTTTTTTATTAATATAGGTAATTTTTTCACCCAATTATGAGAACCTTGATAATTAAACTGTCGCCAAACATACCCTTTCAATGTTCTATTAAATCTTTCGCAAATAGAAGCTTTAAGATGGGTATATGTGGAGTAATGATTTATATTATGCTTATGCATAAGGTTTTTAAAATGGGTATTATAAAATTCCTTCCCATTATCTGTTTGTATATTTTTAGGTATTCGACGATCACGTTTAAAAATCTTTTCAAGAGCTTTTGTAACATTTTCACCTGATTTTGATTTCACCGCCACACCCCATGCAAATTTTGAGAACACATCTATGACCGTCAGTAAATATTTATAACCATCATTTTCTTTAGCGTAAGGAATCATTTCCACTAAATCACATTGCCAAAGGTCGTCAAACCCTTTTTGAATTACGTTTCTTCGGGTATAATTTTTGCGAGCGGGTTTATGTAATTCGTCAACAAGCTTCTTTTTTAACATCGTTTTTTACTATTACTGTTTTCGTTTGATTAATCTTATTTTATTTATTTTTTTAGTTCTTTCATAACTTTTTTTTAATTAAACACATCTGATGCCTGTTAACTAACTAAATACAAAAATATATAACCATCGCTATATATAAGAAAAAAATCCTAGGAGTTATATATAATTTTCATGTAAGATATTTAAAATTTTATAAACATTTGTTGTGCTACAAATTTTTTGAGAACCATTGTGGTAAAAGGAACATTTCTTATTATTTTTAATTTTCTTTAAAGATGGAGTTTCATCTAAGTTTATTATATTCGCATTAACAATGTTTAAAGATGATAAAAACTGTGCTTTCTGATCACCTTTAACATAAATCTGTGTTGCTTTGCTCAGTAGATCAGGTAAAATGTCATTAATAAATTTTCTATAATCCACGAATCCATCTGACCACCTTAAACCGTGATAATGCTGATATAACCATCTAGCTTGTTGTTTATATTCTTGGTTCAAATAATGCCAAGAAAATGGTGGTTTCAAAATAAAATGTTCTACATTTTCACTATCATATTCTAATATAGTTATTTCTTTTAAAATAAATTCACAAATATGAAATCCCTGCACGTCTAAGATAACTTTCATACTTATAGTACACACACGTAATTGCGAGGATGACGGTTTAATTTCAACTGACTTGATTTTTTTTTGGTCTTTCAATTTTATTAGCTTCAATTAGTTCTTCTTGAATTGACAGTATTTCATTGTCCAAATTTGAATTTCCTGCCATTTTCGCCGAATGTAATAACATTAAACGTTCCACAAGTTCATTTACATCGTTCCAGTGTCGGAAGTCATATTTTACATTATTTTCGTAGGTCATGTGTGTTGGAATGGAGGGTGGATTTTGATATTTTACTTTTTTATTTCTGCGTACAGCACCTCGATGTGAGGGAGAAGGTGGAGAGTGAATCTGCGGTACTTTTAAATTTGGTTTACTTCTTATCAATGATTTATAGCTAAATCCGGATGTAGAGCGACTTTCTAACGCAGGTTTGATAATTTCTTTAAATTTTTTACTAGAATTACCTTTGCGACGTGAATTTGACAAATTATCTATCCTATGAGCATTTGTATTTATGAGTATATCAATGTACGTTTTTAAATCTTGTTCAGTACATAAATTTTCATCAGGATGCATTTTAAATAATAATTCATACAGCCCCACAGTTCCTTCGTACCATTTATTTTTTATATTAATATCATTATGATTAATTGTAATTGGAGAATCACCCATCATCCATATATCATCTACTTTGCGAACTCCGAATGCATTATCTTTATCTTTTCTATTTGCAAGCATATAGAATTTTAAATATTTTACAGCGATATCACCCACTAAACTCCCCATTTCATTTTCTCCTTCTGACATCTCAAGTGAGTTACGAACTTCTCTTTCATATTCATATGTATCTTTAGATGCTTTGTTGACAGTACCAGGCTTTTCCTCTTTGACATCTGCATCCGCAGTCGTTAATGATGGTGATTTATCAACAAATTTTTTCAACTGTCTAGTGATAGGTGTAAATGTCTTCTCAAACCGCCGTTCAACAGATGCATCGCGTTTTTTTTAAGATTTAAATTTTTCACGAATGGCGTTAGTTACATCAATTATACGTTGAAGGGTCTCAGGGCTTTCTTGTTCCATGTTTTAATGACAGCACAATTTTTTTAATCTGTTTTTACTTGTTCGACTTATTCAATATATATGATGGAATAATTATACCTGAGCTCATATTTATAGTTTTTTCTTCATAATCTCCCTCTATCTCTGAAAATCTAATAGATGTATCAGCCAAAAAGTGATCAAGTACCCGCTACCCCCCACTCCTACCCCTACACAAAAATCTTTAAAAAAATGAGGTTATGAGTACCTACGTTGTTTTTAAACAACAAATCTTTTTATATATCTCATGCATTTAATCTACATTTTAAAAACTTTCCCAAGTACGCTCCTGAAGTCTGATATTAAAACTCACGCTTAATTCAACGATAGAAATTCATGAAAACCTCTACGATAGCGGCCGTTATATATATATCTATCCTTATCAATAACACAGAAACCATATTTCTCCCCCCAACAGTTTGAACAAAATTCTTTAAATTGTTCGAAGCTCATATCTGTATTAACATGATTGTTATATATATGCGCGAGATTAGCATAATCTTGTTTAAAGATTATAAGTAGATTCGCATTATCTCGAATATTTTGCTTTTGCACCTGAGCGTAAGTTTGAACTACATAAAAACAGTCAATATATCGATGTCTTGAATAAGAAAAATATTCACTCATTATTTTTTGTTTAACTGACACTATATCATCAAAAATCATTACTGAATTGGGTATCGCTTTAGCTGGTTTAATGATATTATCATTTTCTGTATACGGGAAGAACTTCATTCCTTTGATATGAGATAAGCATTTTTCTATAAATTTATACTTCGGTTGATTGAGCGATTTAGAATAAATATATATGTTTTTGTATTTCACCCCATTCCGATCGCATAATAAACTTACAAGCACGTTTGTTTTACCGCAATTAGATGGGCCGCAAATTATACATCGGAGTATGTTCGGTAATAGTTCGCTATGACGTTTTACCGTATTTTTTGCGATTTCATCAGGAGAATCAAAATTTTTAACATTTAAAATATGTTTTTGGCGTGTAAAGCGCATTTTCAGTTAATGTAAATGATATCTCATAAAACACATTATAGTAAATGATGTATATAAGGTAGTGGCGTGTTATTTATACACTCAGTTTTAGTGAACTTTCCTATTTTTTTCACATGACAAGAGTGAGAAAATGGTATATAAGGCGGTAAAAGTGATGTTTATAGTTCATTCATACAATATACTTTGATGATTACATATCAAGGTGAGGGATTAATTAATTCGGTGATAAATTCCCTACCTGTCGAGCTACATTTGCCTGGTTACCAGTTTTGTGGACCTGGTACAAAATTAAAAAAGCGTTTAGCGCGAGGTGATACGGGCATTAATGCTTTAGACGTTGCCTGCCGACAACATGATATTTTGTACGGTCAAGATACCAGTCTAACAGCTAGACATAGAGCGGATAAAGTTTTGCAGGAGAAAGCTTGGAAAAGGGTTAAAGCAAAGGACGCATCTTTCGGAGAAAAGGCTGCCGCTTGGACTGTAACAAATTTGATGAAAGCCAAAACCAAGTTCGGTATGGGGCTTAAGAGAAAAATAAGAAAAAAACGACGCACTCGCACATTGAAAACAGGTGGATTTTTACCTATCTTAACGACGGCTGCGCCATTCATACTCAAAGCCCTTGCAGCTGGAGCTCTCAGCGGTGCCGCGGCTCTCGGTACAAAAAAAGCTTTAGGCGGAGGGTTATATTTGCGACCATATAAGGGTGGGGGTAAAAAATTAAAGAAGAAAAAAAAAACAACAAAAAAAAAACAAAACGTTAAAATTACCAAACCGAGCTTTAACCAATCATGATATATACGCTCACGCGAAAAGATTATCTAATTTTCGCGGTGTGTTTATGCGCGACACTTTACCCAAGAAACCTAGAATAAACGAATGCGCTGTAGTAAATTTGGATGAAGCTGCAGGGGATGGCACTCACTGGGTTGCTTATAAAAAAATAGGTAATTCTGTTAATTATTATGACAGTTTTGGGCAATTACCTCCCCCCATTGAATTAATAAATTATTTTGGTGAAAATGTTAGAATAAGGTATAATTATAACCGTGATCAAAATGTTGATTCGTTTAAATGCGGTCATCTATGTTTAAAATTTCTCTATAAATAACAATAACATATCTTCCTATAAGACATTCTATTTTAGGTCTTTAATAAGTGAATATGTCGTATACATTTATACTCCGAGGTAACACGAGTATTTTAAGCTATGATTTCACCACAACCCTTTATTTAGATGACGGTCCATACGCTATAGGTTTGATAAGTTTTCAGACTTATAATTCGATACCCAACGTTGATGAAAGTAACAATAAATTTCATTATGATAATGGTGAAATTATAACCATACCTGAAGGTTCTTATGAAATTGCCGATATCAATAATTATCTACGATTAGCGTTAGGTGATCCGAATGTAGAAGATATATTTCATTCAGATACACAGTTTGATAATAAAACAAAACACACATTTAACTTACGCGGTAACACAAACACATCGAAATGTGAATTGTTAAGTTCTAGCGAAATAGATTTTACACATAGCGATAGTATTGGTAGTATGCTAGGTTTTTCAAAGAGAATTTTATCTCCCAATAAAGTTCATACGGCTGATGATATTGTAAATATAATTACGGTTGATACTATACAGATCGACTGTAATATCGTGACAGATTCATATATAGATAATAAATTATCACATACATTACACGAGTTTTATCCGGGGGTTCCGCCTGGGTATAAATTGGTGGAAGTACCTCAAAATATCATTTACTTGCCGATCGCTGTCAGAGAAATACGTAATATAACGCTAACTATTCGTGATCAATCAAATAGACTAGTGAACTTTAGAGGTGAAAACATTTCAGTTAAATTACATTTAAAAAAAATATAAAAAATGGGTATACTTTTCCCTCATTATACACCCCCCACGAATGTTGAGATGTTTCAAAAGGCGCTTGATCGACAATCGCCATCGCGGCCTATAAAAAGGGTAATCAAACAACAAACTTGTGTTAATAGTCAATTGTCATCACCTCGATTAACACCTGCGAACAGAGCTTTTCTTGAATCGTTAAATTACAAAGTAATAGAAAAATAATGGCTTCCGTATTAGACGTAAAACGTGAGATCTTATTCGACAACAGTATTAAACGCGTTGAATGGCATAATTATGAGCCGTTTTCGTCGACAAGGTATGAATCCAGTGATGTAATTAGACTTTGCATAAATCAGCAAGACCTTTATACGACTCCTTATGACAGTTATATTGTTATTGAAGGAAAGTTTAGTAATCCTGATAATTCTATAATAACCGAGGAAGTAAAATTAGCTAATAATGGTTTCGCATTCCTATTTGATGAGATAAGATACGAACTATTCGGTACAGAAATTGATAAAAATAGAAACGTGGGGGTCACAAGCACCATAAAAGGATATATTTCAATCGGATCTGATGAGAAATCTGTTTACGATACCGCTGGATGGAATAATTCAAAAATTATAAATTCAACCACGGGGGAATTTATAGTATCAATTCCTCTAAAATTATTGTTAGGTTTCGCTGAAGATTACAATAAAGTGATTATAAATGCTAAGCAGGAAATCATTCTTGTTCGAGCTAGAAACGATAACAATGTGTACATTAATGCAACTGAATTAAAAGTAAATATATTTAAAGTTCAATGGCGTATCAAACATGTATATCCTAGCGATGAAGAGAAATTGAATTTACTGAATATTCTTAATAATAATCAACTATTACCTATTGCATTTAGAGGTTGGGATCTATGTGAGTACCCCGTATTACCGATTTCTTCTAAACAAGTTTGGCCCATTAAATCAGCAAATTCGCTCGAGACACCTAGATATATTATTTTAGCGTTTCAAACTGATATCAAGGGAAAAACTGAAAAAGATTCAAGCAAATTTAATCATTGTAAACTTACCGACGTAAAACTTCATTTAAATTCTGAACATTTCCCCTATGATAAATTAAATATAAATTTCGATAAAAACCAGTATACTGCACTATACGAAATGTACACAGATTTTCAAAAATCTTATTATGGAAAAAACAATAGTTGTCCTCTACTAAATTGGGAGGCGTTTAAAGATACGCCTTTGGTGGTTATTAATTGCTCGAAACAAAGTGAGAAAGTTAAAACCGGTGTTGATATTCGTTTAGAATTTGAAACATCGGAAAATTTCCCCAATCTAACCACTGCCTATTGCTTAATGTTACACGATAAAATTATTGAATATTCCCCATTAACAAATGTTGTTAACACATAAAAATAAGGTTATATAAGGGAGTTTTGAAGAAAAAATTGTTTTGAAGAATATTCATATGCATAATGCATATTAAATGTAAAGCATTTTTTAAACAACTTATAAATATCTTGTCTGTTCTTTTTAAAAACATATTATAATTTATAAGAAATATTCTTGTAAAAATTTAAATCTTAAAAAATAAAATGTATACATATGATTGAAAAAATGTGTTTTTTATTTTTTATCACTCCAACACCAACATAAACATTTTTTACTATCGTACGAGTATGTTTATAAGATTCTTCCTACACTATTAAGATAATCCCCCTTAACGCATTGTAAGCATTAATACTGCATGCGTTTTGTAAACATCTTCCTGCGGGGGGATAACCGTAAACTTCAGTTATATATACCGAGTGTTAGATGATATTTAGTTCAATTATTATCAACTAGTTTTCAGTGAAAAATATTATTAAAAATTTTTTTTTAAAAAATGAACCAACAAGAACTTAATAATGCGGCAATTATTGAAATTAGTGATAGTGAAAGTGTAAGTGACAATGATAGTTGGAGTGAAAATGAAAATGTTGAAGAAAATGACTTGGATGATGGCGAAATTTATGATGAGGGGTATGAGTCGGACCATCAGCACTGGTACAATAGCAGCATAATTCGGTACGGTAATTCTAATGAAAACAGTGTATGTTTTATTTACACTTACAGAGAGGTAAATTTTGTTGGAATTTACCAACGATTTTGCGCGCTGTGCTTCCAGTCAGTTTTGGAAGAGGGGTACGTTTTCGCTACGACATACAGCAGGCATACGACGATGAACCCTGCGACATGTAAGAAAAAAAGCAATATATGAAGTTATAAATAATTATATGTAAAAATATATTATTTCTAGCGGATGAAGCAAGCCTAGCTAGCTTACGTTGCGATGTTTGCAGGGATTCCTTGGTGTTGGCAATCCCCACAGCCGTATGCCCCCGTTGCGTGATTACCGAGTGAGTATTAAATTATTGTTTTAACCTTTTTTGAGGGTTTTAAATTATTTTTTATATTCTATTTTTACAGAGATGATCAATACGTCACTCGGCAGGAGTAGCTTGCTGGTCTCCCCCTTCAATTCCCGCCCATCATCGCCGCCCCCTCCACTACATATATAATTTTGTATATTTATAATATTCTTTTTATTTTATTATTTAAAAAAAATATGATTAAAAAAATATAATTTTTTAAATGTGTTTTTTATTTTTTATAATTTGTATATGCGTAATGCCCAGTAGAAGCAAACATCTCGATCGTTTTTTTGAAAGCTGAGACTAGGGATCCGTCTAGTCATTACCACTACCCCAACCCACTTTTAATATTTATTAATATATTCGAAGTAATAAAAACATATTTTTAATTTTTTATGATTTTTTATATTAGAAAAAATAAAAATATATACATATACACATTTTTTATATTATAAAAATAACATATTAAAAACATATTAAAATATACATATACACATTTTTATATATTATAAAATAAAATATTACATATTACAAAATAAAATATATGAATATATTTACAAATTTTTATTTTTACAATTGTTCCTTCTTATACCCCCAGGGTAAAGTATCAGTGTACGGGAAATTTATAATTCTTTTATCATCGCATGGGTTTAACGCTATTTTTCTTTGTTTGATTGTATAAACATCATGTTCTTTTGAAGTGATAGTGCACTGACGCTTGGTAAGTATTAATTGATTAAATAAACATGTGTAGTAATCATCAAAACTTATTGTTTTTAAAACACCTTCTGTTACACCCTTTGCTCTCTTTCCTACGTACTCATCTAACATCTTATAGGCGTACATTTTGGATCTCAACCCCGCAAACTCTACCATCACATTTCCAGCGTTTTCATCCTTCATCAACCCAATTTCTTTCCCATTAACTCTAGGCATATTGAAAATATTATTTTTTGCATAATCACATGTATCGAACTGATAAAGTTGTGCCTTCATCGATTGGTAAATATCAATATGCTTAAATTCATACAATAAGCTATCTGTGTCTGTATATAAAAGTTTAGCGTTTTCACTAAATTTTTTTTTAATATAATTGTAATGAAAATCATAAACCAAAATTTTCGATAAGTCTAATATTGCAAAACCCACATAAATAGGTTTATTCAATACAATTAATTTCTTAGACATTTCTATAAGGATAAAATCGTCATCCAATATTTCACAAGAATGAAAATTAACTTGTGAAATATAATTTTTAGCCCCATAACGCCCTTCCCACTTATTTACTAATTTGACATCTTTCCGCTTTCTCACATTTTCCATCATTTTACCAAATACAGCATTATTCATTAACTTATAAAAAATTTTCTTAAAGCTGTTATCTGATTTTTTTCTTAATTCAGTATTCAAGTCTATATATTTCCGGAGCCAGGGTTTTTGTTTAAATTTTAAAATTCTATGAATGTGAGATAATTTCATGCCTAAATTCAAACACTGTTTTAAATTTTCATAATGTATTATGTAATTTCTTTTATTATATAAATTTTGAATAAGTTTTGATTGTTTTGAGATCGGCGGTATGAAATGTTCAGGGCATAACGGTAAATCTCTATGTAGGTGATGCAATGTCACAGGATAGTCCAGATCCACCTCAAAAATATATCCAATATGTGAGTCACTCGATAAGTTCATTATATCGATATTATAAAATTCTGATTCTGACACCCATTCGAATTGAGCGTAAGGCAAAGCCATTCTCATAGCGGCCCCATATAAATTATTAATATCAAAATACATTAGATATGAATCAGATGCATTGGGGTTATATAATTCTCCCATATATTTATTATTAGCTTTACCGTATCTATTTACACAAACAGAAACCCCCCCACGAATACCTCGTTCCATCATCATAACCTTATCGATATCGGTTAGAAGCTCCAATTCAATTTCTGTTAATTTTAAGGCTGCATCGAATGCTAAGCCGGGGGCTGTGAAATAATGTGCCGCATCTAGTTTGTAAGTGTCTAAACAATTTTCGCGAAAATTTTCAAAAACGTCTGCTAACAACAATACATCAGTTTTCAAGTATAAATTTGCATATTCACCTAATGTTTTTATATTAAATGTCCCCCAAACTTTTTGCGCATGTTCATAATCGTTTTGAGTGATATGGTCATTTTTTATTGAACTATAAAATGCTTCTATAGACGGTAATTGTTCATCTTTTAATTTTTCCCAAGAGTCCACATATTCATACGGATATACCCCCTTTCTCGTTAATAATTTAAATTCCTTTTCAGAAGTACAATGGCGTCTAGTTATGCATTTCTCAGAATCTTTCAAATAAGACGCTAATTTATCTAAACTACTAGCCATGAAACGGAAGGAATCGATAAATCTGAATTGAATTGCTGTATTTTGCACGCGTTTAGTAAATGAAATATACCGTTCTTTGTTGATTGGTAACAGTGAAACTGCCCCAGGTATTCTCGTTGCTAAATTTTTTATTACAAAATGCGCGTCGTAACAAGTTAAGTTATGGAATACCACTGAAATAACGTGTGTATTTTTATAACGCAAATTGCAAGAAGCGTGAGCCCCCCCCCGAAAGCGCCCACTTAAATGACAGTGATCACGGACCATTCTAAAACCTTCTTCTTCTTCTTTAAAGTTCTCACCGCATATGTGACACACTGTAGTGTTCCTAAAATCTAATTCTTCATCCACGGTAAGTTGCATCGGTACAACATTTTTCATAATACCGTCCACTTTAATGGCGATTTTGTGTAGTTGATCAACAAACCAATCGATGCAATCATCACCGAAATACATTTGAAAGTATGATAGTTCATCATCATATGAGCATTTGAAATAGTATGCTATACTAAACGCTTTATGTTTCTGAACATATTGCGTGTTCACGTTTTGTTTTGCATTTAGTTTTTCAAGAATTGATTCTATATCCGCGTATATTATAAACGGGGATTTCTCTTTATACTTATAATTCTTAAATTTCAAAATATTTACACCTTCTTTAGGTAATTGTATTCGTGCCTTATTGTGAGTGAAACAAATCAGTGAATGCTTATTTAAGGTTTCTTCAGTTTTAAAGTGATTAAGACACCGGTCGCATAAATATGTAGCATTTTTAGACTTTGACATCTGTGAATTTAATAATCTGCTTAAATTTTTGATCCACATAAAATGGTAATTTTCTGGTTCTCGTATACACTTAGCGATAATTTCGTTGTTTTGTTGATCATCGTAGTTTATCACGTTTTCTTCATTATACCCCTCGATTAATTTATGGACCATTAAAAGATGTATGGTTTTACTATATTTTTTGGTTGATAAAAGAACTGGAACAACTTCATGTTTTGCTTTTTTGCTCACCCCAGCTCGCTCTAACGTATACACATTGATGCATAATTTATTTTGTTCTTCAAATTTTGATATATCTTTCAGTTTTACCGGAAATTCTATCCCTTCAAATTTCAAGGTTTGCCAGAATTCAGTGTAAGACGATGGGCGGTCTGAATTCGAATGAGCTGGATAAAGCGCGGATAAAACTGCATATTTGAAACAATATTCATCATAATTTTTCACATTTATAATAGCTTTTTTCAACTTTATATCTGTCGGCAACTCCACATATCCTGTTGATCTTATCGGCGAATAATTATTAATGTTTACTTTTAAATGAAGGATTTCCCTGAGAGAGAACCCAGAATCCTTCTGTTGAAAATTACCTAGGGCGCTTAATATAATGTTTGTAACATTTTCGTCATACCATAAATTAATATCCGTGCTTGCATCTATTACCTTATTAGCTGTATTAAAACTTTTGATGTCACAGGTTTCAGTCGAAGGTAATATGAATTCACAGCTTAATATCACGTTGACTTTTAAAATAGATGATTTTAATGCCAGCTTGATTTTATTTACGAATAATAATTTAGCATTATCAAAAAATGTTCGAGGTTCTTTGAACCCTTTTTTATTTATTATTATTCCGGTTCTTATTCTATTTTTAAATACAGACTTCACATCTTGCCATATTAAACCCCCATATCTTTTTCTCCCCCTTATCGATATACCGCAACCGATTTTATCTCCATTATTTTTTATTATCTGTTTATATGTTATCAACAACGCTAAATTCGCTTCTAACTTAGATAAATTTTTTATATCTTCTTTAGCATTAACGTACTGCGATATTAAATTAATAGATTTATTAATACGTTTAATCCAAGTGTTTACTTCATCCGAGGATTTAATAAACGTTAGAACACTTTTAATTTTTTTAATTAATTCGTCGCTATAAGAAGCAACTGTAGCCTC
This sequence comes from Liopterus haemorrhoidalis, assembly GCA_963971575.1. Lineage (NCBI taxonomy): Eukaryota > Metazoa > Arthropoda > Insecta > Coleoptera > Dytiscidae > Liopterus > Liopterus haemorrhoidalis. The sequence continues at coordinate 117,100,887 of OZ020611.1, forward strand.
AGTCATAGTTTTTATGTCTTAGAATTGAAAATAGTAAAAAATTCTAAGTCCGAGCCTGTGAAGTTTACAATTCTTAGGCTTGCGTAACAAGCTTTGGTTAAGATTACCGGCGGTCGACCTCGTCTCAGGAGTCTGTTCTGAGAGCTCGCATTAGGCTAAGTTTGTAAAAAGGCGCTGTTTCACGGCATACCTTGTACACATGGCTTATAATTCATTTATCTTGTATGCAAACGGACGTATTCAGATATTTTTTTAAAGCATATTTCACTTTAGAATTTCAAATATAATAACTTAATTAATGTTTTTTTACATTGGTTATTTATTAAAATTATTTTTATAACTAATTTGTGTTTTTTACATTACATAACTTAAAATAATGTTTTTTTTACATTATAAAACTTAAAAACAAAACTAATTACGGATTCCAAAAGAAATCTACTCGATCAATAAGACTTTTTTAATCGGACGTAATTTTTGTTCTTCTTCTTCTTCTCTCTTGGTTCATCATATATATTCACAATTTAAACAGACTGTTGGATCGGTATATGTAGCAAAATAACCATCACAACGTTCACAGCGATTGAATATTCTATCTATATCATAAGTAAATAGTAGACATCTGTGGTATTCGGTACAACAAGAACTGAAATCTATGCGACTTTTACTACCACATTCAATTAGATCTTCTTTGCAGATTTTACACACATACACGTTTTCACCGTTTATATTTTGATACCAACAATATCTTACAAACCAACAGAACTTTGTTGATTTACTGCACTCGCGAGAGAGATGTTGAATACTTCTAGCTAATGTCGGACGGCGATGCAGAATATTATTCAATAGTACAGGCATAACTGCTCTGTCAATAAGAAAGATTTACAATCGACTGCATAGCAAAAGTACACCAACTCGCTTTTTTTATCGCGCGTCTCTTAGCGACATGCTGTGTAGGTTGGGGGGGTTAGTTAAGCACAGCGGTGCCCCCCCTGGATCGAGGGCGACCCCCCACCCCGTGTGTGTGTGTGTGTGTGTGTGTGTGTGTGTGTGTGTGTGTGTGTGTGTGTGTGTGTGTGTGTGTGTGTGTGTGTGTGTGTGTGTGTGTGTGTGTGTGTGTGTGTGTGTGTGTGTGTGTGTGTGTGTGTGTGTGTGTGTGTGTGTGTGTGTGTGTGTGTGTGTGTGTGTGTGTGTGTGTGTGTGTGTGTGTGTGTGTGTGTGTGTGTGTGTGTGTGTGTGTGTGTGTGTGTGTGTGTGTGTGTGTGTGTGTGTGTGTGTGTGTGTGTGTGTGTGTGTGTGTGTGTGTGTGTGTGTGTGTGTGTGTGTGTGTGTGTGTGTGTGTGTGTGTGTGTGTGTGTGTGTGTGTGTGTGTGTGTGTGTGTGTGTGTGTGTGTGTGTGTGTGTGTGTGTGTGTGTGTGTGTGTGTGTGTGTGTGTGTGTGTGTGTGTGTGTGTGTGTGTGTGTGTGTGTGTGTGTGTGTGTGTGTGTGTGTGTGTGTGTGTGTGTGTGTGTGTGTGTGTGTGTGTGTGTGTGTGTGTGTGTGTGTGTGTGTGTGTGTGTGTGTGTGTGTGTGTGTGTGTGTGTGTGTGTGTGTGTGTGTGTGTGTGTGTGTGTGTGTGTGTGTGTGTGTGTGTGTGTGTGTGTGTGTGTGTGTGTGTGTGTGTGTGTGTGTGTGATTGCAACGTACACTTGTGTGAATCCCCTGATTTTTATGCGTAGGTGTACGGTATGTGTAACGTTTGTATAAACTAATTAGTGCGTGGTCAGCTAGCGTCAATATGACGATAAAAGTCTATGCGATAACGCGGATGAAAGAAGTTCAGGCTCTTGTAGGCATCTTGAGCGGGAATCCCCCCAGTTTATCTACTACTATATTCCCATAAACACTGATATAACTACAAAAATGCAAAACAAGAATAATAAAATTATAAAAAAATTATTTAACCAAAACACCATAGACAAAAAAACATATAATTCATTAGTTACAAACAATTCTACTATTCCCAAAATGTACGGTTTAATTAAAACTCATAAAAATAATTTTCTCGTTAGACCTATAGTCAGCAATATAAATTCTCCATCATATAAATTAGCTAAATTTATAGTACCTATTTTAAACAATTTTTCAGGCACCAACAATAATTATGATGTTAAAGATTCATTTGTTTTTAAAAATATTATTGATAATTTACCTAACTTACGTGACAATTATATATTAGTTTCATTAGACGTTGTATCCTTATTTACTAATATTCCGATATGTCTAGTGAAAGAAATAATTTCTGAAAAATGGTTAGAAATAGAGCCATACACTAATATGAGTATTGAAGATTTTTTGGAAATAATTGAATTTCTTTTTGATGCCAGTTATTTTTCATGCGATAATAAATATTTTAAACAGATATTTGGGTTAGCAATGGGTAATCCGTTATCACCTGTTTTAGCAAAACAGGTATTAAATAATTTATTAGACAAAATTATAACTAAACTACCATTTAAACCGATAATTATTAAAAAAATTTGTCGACGATTTACTTTTAGCCATACCGAAAGATAAAACTAACGAAACTTTAAACAATTTTAACTCCTTTAATGAACATATAAAATGTACTATGGAAATAGAAAAAAACAACACTTTACCATTTTTAGACATTAAACTTATTAGAAAACCTAAAGGTAAATTAATTACAGAGTGGTACAAAAAAACCGGTAAATCTTTCATTCTAAACACCCTTTAAACCAAAAAATAAATTCAGCAATAAACTTAAAACATAGAGCTTTAAATTTAAGTCATCCAGATTTTCACAAAAAAATTAAAAACAATATTACACTTATTCTAACCCAACATAATTACCCTAAACGCATTATACATAGAATTTTATATAATAGTAACTCATTAAATAAAAATAACACAGAAAACTTAACAAAAATCCATTTCTCAATTCCATATATACCTAACCTATCTGAACAACTAAAACAAATATTAAAGAACAATGATATTAATATAGCAATGAAAAACTTTAAAACCATAAATAATTAAAATAGTCAATTAAAAGACAGGGATAAAAAAGAATTAAAATCTAATATTATATATTGTATACCGTGTAAAAATTGTGAAGCTAAATATGTTGGTCAGAGTAAAGATATTTAAAAACCAGACTAAAAGAACACGAAAATAATATTATCAAAAATAAAATAGACAGTAATAGAAGTAATAATTCAATAGTAGAACATGCTAATAATTTAAAATAATGAATTTGATTTTCCCAATGCTAAAATTCTAAACACCGAAAAAAAATTAACAAAACGACTGCTACTAGAAATGATTTATATAAAAAAAAATAAAAACAACATAAATGCGAAAACTGACATAGAAAATTTAAGTAAAATATACAGACGATTCCGCTTAATTGGGCCACCGCTTAATTAGGGCAGCCGCTTATTTGGGCCAAATCTCAAAGAACAGAAACCAAACCAACAGTAAATTTACATGTTTAATTGGGACAACATTCCGCTTAATTGGGACCGTAAATTTAAGATCACAGTACATATTATGCTACACATATTCTCAACCAGGAGGCAAAAAAATGTTTGGCCGTGTTACTGCGTTATTTTATGCAGGAAGGAAATGAAGGGAGCCCGACATCCGCACTGAATACCTGTGCTGGTTTTGTAGAAGTGAAATGTTACAAATCAAAAGACATACTACACTTTTGCATTGAATTAAATTGTATGTACCTATTTATTATTTTATTTTGGAATTTATTATTATTTTTTCTTAAAAGTTTATATTTTTTGGTTACATGTAATTTATAGTTTTGTCCAAGAGTTTATAAAATAAAATTATTGAAAGAAAAATATGCAATGTTTAATTTTATGTGAAATTCGCTTAATTGGGGCAGCCGATTAATTGGGCCAAAACGCCTAAGTCCCGATGTGTCCCAATTAAGCGGAATCGACTGTATTACAATTTAATAAAAAACAATTAATAACACCATCTATTGATCTTCTAACTAACTTCATTTGGAAATTCATTATATTTTTAAAAAATATTAATATTCATTTAGTCGACATGTACACTTAACGGTCTAAACAAGTAGGAAGATTAAAAAATGTCCGTTAAATTGAAACATATTCAATGTTGTATTTTAACTATTGATTTTATTTTTTTAACTATTTATCTATTTATTTTTTTAACATTTTATTAACAATTTTTATATACTTTTTATATTTGCAAGTAAGTTTATTTTATATATAATTTTTTTTTAAACATTGTGTCTGTAAAAAAAAAACCGATATAATAATTTTGTAATTCAATTTCTTTTAGGCTTTGAAAATGATTCAGAGAGAATCGAAACTAGTAAGTAAATAAAATATGTTTTAACTATTTGACAAGAAAAGAACGTAGTTTTATTAGACCGATACCCTAAAAAAATAATACTTATCTAAACGATCTAACTTGTGCAAAATTATTCCTGTTCGTTATCTTGTTAGCTGACTGTGTTAAACCAAATAATACCCCCATTTCTGTTTTCAAACATCTCCTTCATAGCAAACGTAATAACAATCGTAAAATGTCATTTTGCCAAGTTTGCTCGAAGAAGATCAACCGTCATGGCGATAAATTTGTTCAGGTTCCTGTAAAGGTGTCTTCCACATAGCTTGTGTGAAGGTGTCTGTAGTCCAGTACACGGACATGAAAGTATCAAACGATATTCTTGACTGGAAGTGTACTGGATGTAAGACTGCGCAGAGAGAAGCAGGAGATGTAGTTAAAGATCTTTCACTAGCTGACATTGGCATCACATTAAGGTCCATGTTGGCTGGAAATATAAGACTGCGCGAAACAGTGAGCGAGACGAACAAGAAGATTGCAGAGCAGACGGCCAGGATTGATACTCTATTAACGAGACTGCAAAATGTTGAAGAAGAAAATAAAAAATTGAAGGATGAAAATGAAGAATTGAAGGGTAAGCTTGACGACCAAGAGCAGTATAGCAGGCGCAACTGCGTAGAGGTACATGGTGTACCCGTATCTCCAGGCCAAAATACCATGGCAGAGGTTATTAAAATTAGCCGTGCCATGAGAATGCAAATTCGACCAGACATGATCGACAACTGCCATCGACTTGGGCGCAATAATCCGGCATCTCCCACGACCAGAGAAATTATAATAAAGTTCATACGGAACTTTGATAAAAGCAACTTCCTCAGGTACCGGAAAGTTAAAAGGAACCTTAGTACCAAGGAAATCGGTTACCAAGGCGTGCCCAGCAACGTCTATGTAAACGAGAACTTAACACAGCGCCGTCGGTCCCTACTAGCAGCTGCCCGGAAACGGACAACGTGTAATGTTATGTGTGGTTGGACCCGGAATGGAAGAATCTACGTGCGAGAAAAAGATCCCCGGCAGTGAACGTAAACAGTGTAATCGAAAACAGGTGTAAAGAAAAGGCAATGAGTGTGTTACAGTCAAGTGCCACTGAATAAACAAATGTCTTTGTATTACCAGAATGTACGCGGACTGCGAAACAAAACATATCAGCTCTATCCTAACATCCTTGCTTCTAATTATGACCTAATTACTTTTATTGAAACATGGCTACACGAAAGTATATATAACAGATAATTAGATACGTCTGTCATCGTTCAGATCGGCAAGACGGAAGGAGGGGCGGAGGTGTTTTGTTAGCAGTCCATTCACGTTGAAAATCTATAAACCTAACGAAACATGTAACCTGTCTCGAGTATGTACTGATCAAACTGTATGACGATAAAACGACAATGTTTATATCATGTGTTTATTTACCACCAAAATCAACAGCTGATCAGAACAGACTTTATTTTGACATCTTAAACTCTTGCTTAGATATTACTGCAAATAACATTATAATAATTGGGGACTTCAATGTTGTTATTTTCAATGATATTAATCAATGCGACAGCGCGGCAGCGGAAGTTTCCAATAATATCAGTTTTTATGGTTTTCGAAATTCGAATAACATATGTAATGCATATATTAATAACATAATAACATAATATTGCAAGTGTGAGTGTAGAAAAAAACTATGATCCATTGTTATTTGAAGACAAATATCACCCAGCACTTACTATACTCAATAAATACATTTGCTTTATGGTCAAACGACAGTCTGAAACTGACAAAGCATATAATTTTAAAAGGGCTGATTTCTTGAAATTATTTAATGAACTCATTCAAGTTAATTGGGATTTTCTGAAAGATTATAATGTCGTCAACCATGCCTTGGACGAATTTTATAATGTTCTTGACAAATGTGTACCGATCGTTCGGTCACGGTTTGGTACTTATTAAACTGATTAAACTGATTAACTGATTAAACAGAAAAAATATTTCCATAAAAAAATAAATCCGGAGATGTGGACTACCATAGGAACAAGTTCTCTGAATGTAGAAGAACATTAAAAACTTTGTTAAAGAAAGAATATTGGAACTATATTGAACAAATTGAGGAAAACATCCAAAAAAAAATTGGGAATTTGCTAAGAGCAAAAAAAATCCGATCTTCTTTCTTGTTTAATTACTGAAGACAATGTTGTTGTTGATGATACTCTACAGATTGCGAATACTTTTGCTTCAGTTTTCAGTGATGACATTGATGACGTGAACAATGTTGGAGAAGAGACGTACAACATCGATTTTCTCAACATTAAATCAAGGATGTAGAGTAGTCCATAAGAAAATTAAAACCCAAAAAATCTTGTGGTCCAGACAATCTACCGCCTTACATAATTAAAGGGTGTAAAGATATTCTGGCATATCACACTTCATATTTTATTTCAAAAATAAATTAATACACATACTTTCCCTACCAGCTTAAAGTTGAATTAAGTTCATCGATGCACTGTTGTTGGGTTAATCGACGTCGATAATCGCTCGAAAATGTTTAACTCCATTCCCAAATTCCGAAGATTCACAATTTAATTCAATTTTTAGCCGAGATGATTTTTACTGCAAACAACACAAATATCGCTCGTACGTCAAAACGTTCTGAGTACGTATACCGTCAAAAATGTCAAACTTTACGATAGGAGCGTCAGTTGCCAGATGGCAGCAATAGTTTAGCGCAACCCTCGTATCACAAATAATTCAGTATTTAAGAAAAAAAAAAAAAAAAATGTAGAGTGTAAAAAAAAACATACCAGCAGTCGTCCAAAGTATCAGCGTTGAGCGACATACGGTCCGATAAGCATGTAAAGTAAGGTCTCACTCGGCCGCTAACTATAAATGGTAGGGATACATCAGAGCATCAGTTCTAGGTATTTGTTTTAATTCTAAGGTAATAGATGAATTTTACAAATATTATAGAAAAGAAGTTACATTTAAATAACTTTTTATATTAATAGATTTTTGTTTTCTTAGTAAATTTTGAATTATATTTAAAAAAAAAATGTTGCATTCAGCCACGTCTTCGAAATTCTTATCTTCTAGATTAAACCTCCCTTCATTAAGTGGAAAATTATAAATCATGGAATGATTATAATTATAAATTATGGAAAGTCCGAAATTTTATGTTGTAAACAATGATTCCAGGCAACTGTAATAAATCTGTTGATGCTAGTTTGTTTACAATTAATGGAATTAAATTCATTCAAAAAGTCATTAATATTATTATAAGAAGTATTAAAAATGGCGAAAATAATTTACAAAAATGTTTAAAGTTATTGCATAAAAGTAAAAAAAAAATAAAATAAAAGAAAACTGAATCAAGAACAATTAAATAATTTTCCAGTTTAGTAAAATGTAGGTATAATATAGCGCATACCTGTTCAAAAATTTACAGCACGCCAATGATTTTCAATACGTTAAATAAAAAATATATATATATATTTACACCCGTGACTAAAAACAAATTGACTGTTCTCCAACACATGTCCTCGAATTGATTTTAGTGTAAAAACTAGATCGTAAAAATACTTCCTGATTGTGCAAAAGTATGTTTTAAATACTGTTTCACTATATTAATCCTGGGGCAATATTTGACATGCACTAAACCATTACATGACCGATTATGGTTCAATGCGTTTTCGAAATTTCTAAAATAAAAAACTAGCTACGTGATTCATAATTAAGACAATGCAAATGCTATAATTTATCTTTATTAAATGTAGCTGTAAAGCCGAAAATAAAAACAAATGAATGAATAAACATTTTAATAATTTTACAACTGGCATTATACGTATAATAATTTTATTATAAATATCTAGAACAATGGCTGGAAATGTTTTGAAAATATCCGACTTATTATTGAAATCAACTGTTAAATTTAAGAATAATGAATGATATAGATCGTACAACTGATTTTTTTCTACTTTTTCATTCACAAACATTTATAAAATATAAGTTATGTATAATTTTTTGTATCTTGGCACAGCCGTGAACGAGAACTGAGACTACTCCGCAAAAATAAAGAAGAGAATAGGTGCCGATGCTTTTCAAAAAATGAGGCCAATACCCCGCAGTCACAATTTGAGCCTGAACATTAAGATCCGCTTTCTTAAGGCATACGTATTCCCTGTGTTTTTATCAACAGATTCTTTTGCAGAATTTTTCGCATTAGTTGGTCTAACCATATTCCCAATAAACAGCTTTGGCAATTTACAGCACAAGAACCTATCCACTTGCAATTGCAGGCAATAAATTTTATTTGGATTTGTCATACCCTCCAGTAGGCAGTGAACGATATCTTCAGAATAGCACAAGAGTGGAAGAATAGAACCCTCAGGGAAGCCGTCATAGAGGTCGCCCTGTATCCACGTGGAGGAGAACGATACATAAAGAACAGTGTCTACCTGGCGCCAGGTGAAGAGGCTTGCTCTTCACAGAACTCGATGGTGTGAGTTTGTAAAGGATATATGCTCCAGCGAAGATATGTACTATACAATATATATATATATATATATATATATATATATAAGGAGAAATAATAGTTCTTATTTACTCGTCAAATGTTATTATTACTCGTCAAATGTTATTAAAAATATTATTACAAAATAATAATTTTACGAGACGTTTCGACTGGGACATCCAGTCATCTTCAGTCTAAAGTTAAAAAACCAAAACTAATTAAAAACTTCTAAACATATCATGTCGCACTTCTACGTACACATAGTGGTCTAGCTGCTAAAATATGTTTAGAAGTTTTTAATTAGTTTTGGTTTTTTAACTTTAGACTGAAGATGACTCGATGTCCCAGTCGAAACGTCTCGTAAAATTATTATTTTGTAATAATATTTTTAATAAAATTTGACGAGTAAATAAGAACTATTATTTCTCCTCATATCATTTTTCGTCAAGAACCATATTTCTATTATATATATATATATATATATATATATATATATATATATATTCTCATATTCTCTGGGTAACTATACGGAATGGAGGCATGGTCTTCTACTGAGGCTAGATCCTGAAGAATTTAGGATTTTGAGATGTGGTCCTATTGTAGGAAAGTAAGAATAAATTGGGTCGACAGAGTCTCAAATGCCGAAGTGCATAGGAGGGTGCAAAAAGAAGTTAAAATCTTAAAGAACGTCAAGATTAGGAAGCTGGAGTACCTGGGACACAATATGAGGAACCCAATTAAATATCACCTCCTCCAGCTTGTTATACAGAGGAAAATCAAGGCTAGTAGAGGGCCAGGTAGAAAAGGAACTTCGTGAGTCAAAAACTTACGACAATGGTACGGGACGGGTTTATTTCGTGCTGCCGTCAATAAAATTATTGTAGGTGGAATGATCGCCACCATTCGGTAGGCCTATAGGACACCAAGACTCTAAGAAGAAGTATAACTTTTTCAATGTCGGATTTAATCTCGTTCAGGCTGTACGAGAGTGGTTATTAAATAACAAGGATGATGCTATAACTTAATTTTATTAAAGAATACGTATGTATCAACTCATTTTCTCTTCAATATAGTTCTGTCTTGTATCTAAATTATTGTCTCACTTATTGTTAAACGTTTCGAAAATAATTCAGATTTTGTGCGGAACTGTGCAGTGAGAAGAAAAAAAAACAAAAAAATCGACACTTTAAAAATTAAACTCGTCATTTCCTTTGTATTTCTACCTCTAAAATATATAAAATGGAACGTCTGTCCGTTCGTCTGTCTATCAGTAAGTTACTTTAAAAATCTAGAATTACTGATTTTAATGCGGTTTTAGTGATCGTATTGGAAATTTATCTGAAAAGATTAGCTACCTACATATTATCACGGTATGACACCAGAATTCTGAGCAATTAAGAAATATGTTAAAATAAGTCGGAAGAAATTTGTACCGCACACATTAAAATTATCAAAAACATATGTGACAGACTTTTAAGGTATAATATTACTACAAACCAGTGGCGAAGGGAAACCTCCGCTAGACTTGACCTCCCATAAAAAAAAATAAATAAAAAAAAAAATTTAATTTAAAAAAAAAAAATAAAAATATTTAGATAAATCTTCAAAAATACATCAAATTAGGTTCTATACAAATTTTTGTCCAAGGCTTGGTTTACTAGTTACGAATTAATTATCATGACCATGGAAACTTTACATATAAGTATGAAAAAATTGAGACTTTTTGAGACAAAAATTTTTCGAAATTTTTCGTTTTATCAAAAAACGTCTCAAATAAAAGTTATTAGTAATTACATTTATAGTAACTTTTGTTCCATAAATTTTTTCTAAATATTTTTCTGTTGCTAAATATTCGCAAAAATCTAAAAATCGACACGAGTAAACTCCCATTTCTAGTCAACCGATCTTCATAAAAAACAATAGGGTTCTTCCCATTTAATAGGAGAATTTTTTTGTACCAGAACGAATTCTCTAAGTTGAACCGTTCTTGAGTTATCGTGTATACACACACACACACACACACACACACACACACACACACACACACACACACACACACACACACACACACACACACACACACACACACACACACACACACACACACACACACACACACACACACACACACACACACACACACACACACACACACACACACACACACACACACACACACACACACACACACACACACACACACACACACACACACACACACACACACACACACACACACACACACACACACACACACACACACACACACACACACACACACACACACACACACACACACACACACACACACACACACACACACACACACACACACACACACACACACACACACACACACACACACACACACACACACACACACACACACACACACACACACACACACACACACACACACACACACACACACACACACACACACACACACACACACACACACACACACACACACACACACACACACACACACACACACACACACACACACACACACACACACACACACACACACACACACACACACACACACACACACACACACACACACACGGACGGACGGCACTTCGAAAATAGGTTTTTTTGATTCTCTGGACCATGAAACGTGGTCATCAGTCAAAATCTCGACATCGAAAATTTTCGCGATTACAATACTTGCCCCTTATATATTAAGGTCGGGCAAGTAAAAACTCCGCAAAGCATAATTTCCATATAAGATCAAGATAACTCACAATTATCATTTACATGATTTAATTTTCGACGAAAATTAGTAATCACGAGGAGAACATAATAATAAATAAGTTAATCTGGCGTGTGTATACACGCAGCGCTGGCCAGTTTGATAGATGTATGTATCAGTGAAGGTAGTTATCAGGGAGGTTCCTTAATTACTGCTTCTAATTCTCGCAAACGTGGTGTAAGAAACTGTCACAATCCTGACAGGTTGATGTAGCGGGAAGAAAGTGTGCATACTAAGAATCCCAATTATTCCCTCTGATTTGTCATTTAATTTTAAAACACTTTTATTTCCTATAAGAGTGTCTTTTTCAATGACAATTAATAAAGCACAACAGTGAGATTCATTACATGACAGTTAAATGCCTTTCCATCCAAAATAGTAGTATATAGCAGTTCTGACAAAATAATATAGACTACTACTCACTAAATGCGATTATAATGGTGGCCGAAAATTATACTTCCGAAAATGGTTAAAATATTCTCTGATATTTTAACCAGTTACCAGGACAACATTGTAATGTGTTGATAGTTCCTTTATATGTGCCAATGAAATTGACTTCCAGTGCTACCCTACAAAATAATGTATATATGTTTATAAATCAAAGTCGAAAAACTCACTAATTGGGTGGGCCTATGTAAAGATTAAATTCTAGTGAGATAGAGTATGTCCATTCATGCCATCAATTGTACTGATTACGGTCGTTATTAATTTTCTTTCTTTAGGTTTATTTTAAATTTTTAATAGGGTAAGTATGTCAAAATTATATTTTTAAAAACTACACCTATGAAAACGTATTAAGTCAAGTTCAGGGGCTAATTACGTCCGTTCCCTAGTAATTATGAATTACTTATTATTTCTTAAATTAAAGTTTATTTAAAAGTTTACTTCAATTAATTATGCAAAATAATGTTTCACACCTTGTTTCGACTTCGATTCAGACTAGTGTTGAATAATAATTCATCGAATCTCTTCTTTTTGTATACAACTAGGTAGTAGTGGAAGTCAGTATTATTAGCACATATTGAGGAACTATCAACACATTACAATGTTGTCCTGATAACTAGTAAAAATATCACAGAATATTTTAACCATTTTCGAAAGAATAGTTTTCGGCCACCATTAGAATCGTATGTGGTGAGTAATAGTCTATATTATTTTGTCAGAACTGCTATATACTACTGTTTTGGATATGTAAAGAATACATGTAATTATTTTTTTCGAGTAAAATACAATTTTATATGCAGCAAATCTTAAAATTAACTCAATTTTCGAAATTTACGATTTCTATATACCCAAAATTGATATACAACTAAACAAATTTAATTTAAATAGCAAAATTCAATTTTCGAATGATATTTCGAAAGCGGCTTCATTTGAGATAAGGTGCTGCGGACAAACCTAGGCAAATAGCTGCATTCTATATATGCATGGGGCATCTTACTTAAATGTCATAATTTACAGCCGTTCCGGCCAGATATCTCAGGTTTTTTATATCATTTCGGGCAAAACCCGAATAATAACAAGTCATATGCCTTTTTTTTATTTCATTTTTGTAATTTACAGAGTAGATTTGGCGAGAGTGATATAAAAAGTATCAAAATTATACGTTGAGACATTTTTGAGACAAAAGTTGAGACAAAAGAACACATTTCGGCCGCTATCTTAATTTCAAAATTTATTGATAACAGATTCGTAATCTACGATAGTAAATTAATAGAAAACGAGTCATATCATACGAAATTCGTTAGCCATTTCGGAAATCACTTTTTTGCGTCAGATAACGAATTATGGACGGTATCTAGTAAACTAAGTGACGGATATTCGCGTACGATGCGGTAAATTGTAGCTAAAGGTTCCTTTTGCAAATATGTATTTAGCAATTTCACTCTATCATAAAATTTAGTTATCGTTATCGTGGCGCGCTATTTTCGCCGCTATTTTTAATCTGCCTCGATTCACAAATTGGTTTTGCGGGTCAAAATGATTTAATTTTTTTAAGGAACACGTGTGCCAAATGGCATACCATTATCATCAAGTGTCAACTTAAATTAATATGGTGCGTAGGCACTAGACTATTATTATACACAAACGAACTAATTTATATATTAGTACAGATTAATTTTGATACAATTTTGTAATTTTATTTTTAAGTACACATACAGTGGAACTCCAATATTCGTCCACACTAATATTAGTCTTTTTGATATTCGTCCTGTTTTTTGTTGAAATTTTTGTTTCATATTCGTCCGAAAAGTCAATATTCGTCCCACTTCCCGTCACCGACGTGGCCCCCGAGTCAGCTGATCGTCTGTTGACTGGCTTAGTCCCGAGCAGTGATTAAAGTGTGCGCATTAACTCTCTTAATCATACTTTGCGTTTAATACTTTATTTTGTTTTTAATATTTACGAGTTTTTACAGTTAATTTTTTAATACTGTAATTAGTATTGTAAGTCTCTATGGGCCGTAAAAAGGCAGATGAGGGACAAGCAGATGATGGGCCGGTTCCAAGGAATGGCTGTCCACTTGGGCAAAAATGCAGGTTTTCACCGATAAATGGCAACCAAACATCGCTGTAGTTAATGAGCGTATTCATTCATTTGATGACGATGTATTTGGGCACTTGTGGATAATTTAAAAAAAAACGAGCACAACAAACAACATTGGATAACTTCTTTAAAAAAACGAGTGCTGGTGAATCGTCTGGAAATGCTATTGAATCATCAGGACATCAATCACCAGAACTGACAATCACCTGATGTCATAATGGAAGGTGACTCTCCTTCCAAACAATAGCCTAACTCCTCTAAAATATTATAAACTCTTAACAACACATTGTTTTTTTAATCCAAAAGGTAAATTTCTTTCTAAAATTTTATTTCTGTATGTATTTATCTAATTAGAATGTATTTGCAATGATTTCCGAGATTGATTTTCGAGGTTTTTTTTTTGTTTAAGAATAGATAGGCAAAATTTGAGGCTGAAGACGGATTAAACTATTTTTAGTTTAATTCTTACGAGAAGCATTCTTTTGATATTCGTCCTTTTTAATATTCCTCCTACCCTCAGGAACGGATTAATGACGAATATTGGAATTCCACTATACTTGTATATTTGTTCTATATCTATTTATGTACATGAGCAATATATATATTTTTTTATATTAAATATTTAAGTATTTTTTTTTTTTTATTTAAATATTTTTTTCTATGTTTCCTCATATTCGATTTTTTTGCATTTACCGTTTTGTTCAAAGGGTCCTTTCAAAAACGTTAGATACGAACTTATTTCATATCTCATTTTAACCTCTAGATTCGAACCTAGACTAGAGATACGAACCATGATGCTTTTCTTTTCGACTACAGCCTCTTTTACATGATACTTTTTTAACTTTTTTCTCTAGTACTTTAGTCCGTTTAATGCAGTACAGTGAAAATAGAGTCGTTCTTTGTCATACTCTCTAATGGATTCTCTCAATGACGCTATCCTTTTCTTTCTTGGCGATGTTGTCGGATGTAAAATGCGATTACCTGTGAAAACACGGTATTCATAAAATGTTTTATTATTCTTGAACCGTGTTACTTGCCGATCACCATTTCGTAGTGGTTAGTGTAACGATGTACTGGTTTCTAGATCATGAGGGCTCGGGTTCGAATCCCGGTTATGGCATGGATTTTTCAAAAATAAATGCATCTCCTGGATAATGGCTTTAGTAGCTAAGTCAAAAAAAAAAAAAAAAACGTGTTACTTGATTTTTGTACGTAAGACGAGTCTCTGATATTTCTTCATTTTTTTATTTTCAATGAATTAACAACAAAAAATCATAAAATTGTACACTTTTACAGTATTTGGCAACACCGCTCCCATTTGCCATAAGAACAATACTACATTCCAACGTTTGAACGGACTATAGAACCAGGATGAGTACTGCACCAGCATATATGTTAGCACGTTTATGGTGAAAATAAATCGAAAACTCCTGAAACAAACAAAAAATTGATTTTTTTGGAAGATGATAGATGATTCATAGCAATCATGTAAAACCAAAAATTTCATAAAATTAATATATAATGGTGTACAAAATGCACATTTATAGTGTAGAAAATGCACATTTATAGTGTAGAAAATGCACATTTATCGTGTAGAAAATGCACTTCTCCATTTCTTTGTATTTTCTTAATTTATTTAGGTCCATTCTTTCCACATTCAGATAAACCTCTAGGTAACATATATCTGACAGATAAGGTTATTTGATACTTTCTGTGCTGAATAACTGTCATCCCGTCTTTCAATACAAATTTATCTATCGGATTTATCTAGCGGATAATGACACTGACGTATTGAATTCACGGATTGGTATTGACATTTACTCAGCAGATAAATTCCAGAATAACCTTATCTGTCAGATAAATACCTAGAGGTTTACCTGAAAGTGTAAGGACCGGGCCTTAATCTTTATTTTTATTTTTTTAAATTTTTGAATCATGGAACGAATTCATTGATTTCTCATAAGATAAAATAGAAAATTGGGTTTCGAGCTACGTAGATTTCAAGATACGAATGGCTGTCACGAACAAACTAAGTTCGTAAGTCGAGGTGTCACTGTATATGACTTATATGATCTATGGAACCATATTTTCTGTAAATTATTTTCATTTTCAAGTAAAAATTATTTAATTAACACATAATTTCTCTCCAAAATTCATTGTTGACAGTTGTAACAATACAGTATAACATTCAGATCTTTATCTTTTAAATACCTAGCAATAACAAACCCATGTTGATAGTTATAATTCTTTTGTGCATTATTTCAAGACGGAAGCAAAAATATTTTTAATTGTTACGTATACATAAATGGCTGAATTTGTTGTGTCTCACGCATATTTTATAGAATTTTGAAGCACTTTCATAATTGTGACAGTTATATAACTAAGATCGACCTACAGTATATTCGACTCAACTTAATGTAGCTTACATGAGTTACTCAGCCAGTGGAAAATTAGGAAATATCTGATAAAATCTGGAATTATTTTGTAAGAATGTTTTCTTTTTTAAGAAACTTATGGGTCTATTCTGTAAAAACATGTTTACAGTACTGTATCACTATAGCGCTGTAGTGAGTTTAGCACTGTAAAGTGCCAAGTTACGGCGGCTCTGTAAATATTGAGCATTAGCTATTCTGTAACACATTCTGTAATTTCGGTCGATTTAAACTTTGCTTACATTGTAGCTAACTTCACTATGTTTATTTTTAACCTCAAAATTTAAAGTATTGATCAATGTCATCGATCGGTAAGTGTATATATAATTTGTATATACACATATACTCATGTTTTTTACGTTAGTAATTTTTATTAATTATTGTTATAATTTGTTTATAAAAATAAAAGTTTCTCTTTGCATCTTATGTATCTCTATTCCATATAAACATATTTTTTACATCAAATTATGCAATGGACTGCTGAACATATAAATTCCTAATCTGCTTTCCAAAATCATATCTTGAATAACTGTTAAAAAAAGTTTTAAATAAGTTTTTGAAAATTTTAAATACTTTTCAAATATTTTACCATTTGGTACAGGATCTTCATTATTTTCAGGTTCAGGATCTTCATTATTTACAGGTTCAAGCTCATCATCATCAATGTCAGCATAGTTAGGTATTCTTGCTTTTGTTGCTATATTATGCAAAACTTACTCTTCTTTCACTCCACGTTTTTCTTCCCTCGTAGTGGGGAACTTTATATGAATTGGCATTAGATGTGTTGTTATCAGATAACAAATTTCTATTATCGATCTACTAACCATAGAGTGGCTCATAGAAGTGAAATTGTGAGCCCCTGTAGTAGCCTGATAGGATCCATTACTTAAAAAATACAATGTTTCTAAAACCTGTATATAAAAATATATAAATGGTAACATGTATGCATGAAAACTATATAATCTTAATTCATTGATTGTGTTTATTACTAAATTTTTATGCAATCTAAATAACTTCATAAAATGATTTTCAGGGATAGAAAATGGATTTTCTCTATCCCTTATCAATCTTTTTTTGACTCGTATATAATTTCTAAAAAAAAAGTTTATGTGTGGTTGTAACGTGATATTTTAAGCATAATTACCTGTTATGATCCTCTTGTTGTAGTTGCATTAGAAATAGGACGAAATTTGGATCATTAATTTTTTTTTAGGTGACACGAACAATACCACTTGACTTCTATACAGTACTGTAACTGACTTACGGCCAGAAAAATATCGCCATAACTTTACAGAGATATTTTACATCGGTGTAGAGTTTACAGAGCAACGCGTGTCAATACAGAATAGCACTTTCCTTACAGCGCTGTATTTTGCAAGGTTATAGCGCTTACAGCGGTAGAAAACTCATACAGAATAGACCCATTAACGTACTTCAATCTGGAATTATAGAGATATAATATTCAGAGGCAACATAAGTAAAAGAAAATATTTTGGAAGTTTACCAATATGTAATACTTCCCGTAATATCTGATTAGGCTTTGAGATCTAATTGTGAGCATTTAAGCATTTGTGAGTTTCTCCTAAAATATTAAGTTATAATAGAGTTCTTAAAGGTTTGAATGGCCTTGAAACGTGAACTTAACGAAGCGAAATCTAGCTTTGCTTCCATCCATTTTAATAGGAAAACGGTAAATCGAAAATTGATCATGTCCGAGCACTGTAGTCCAAGTCGAATATCACACAGGGAATGCCATCGCAATATTACGGGAGTGCAACAAGGAATGTCATTAGATCCATAACTCGTTAACTATAAGTGATTAAACAGCAAATTTTACAAATCCTCGGGCCTAATTTTCTCTCAAACTTAGAATAATAATAATAAGATAAGATAATAATAATAAACTTTATTGACCTAGATACATATACATGTTTTAAGTCAGTCAACAAAAAAAATTAAGATAAAATACAAAAAAATAAAGATAAAAATTGTCACATTTTAAAATTATAATTAAGAAACTCCTCTGTGGAATAAAACACATTGTCCACAAAGAATTACTTTAAAAAGGATTTGAATTTATTATATTCCAAATTTCTAAGGTTCGCAGGAAATTTGTTCATAAATTTCACAGCAAAATAATTTGTACTATTCCTAGATTTGACTAACCTCAGAAAGTTGGGATATATGTTAGTCTTGTTTCTTGTGTTTTAGCTATGTATATCGGCATAAGTTTGATTTTCTCTCTCCTTTTTGTGGAGGTATAGTAGACAATGGTACATATATATTGAAGGTACAGTCATTATTTTTAATATGTTAAATTGACTTCTACAGTCGGACCTGTAGGGTGTAGACGTTAGAAGTCTTATTGCACGCCTTTGCAGAGAAAACACTCTTGAGGCTGCTGAAGAATGGCCCCATGCTAAGATGGCGTACGAAATTTGAGAATGGAATAACGCATAGTACATTGTCATTAAAACATCTTTTGAAACAGTATTCATCAAATTCCTCAGGAGGAACATGGTTGAGCACAGTCTACCACTCAAAACTTTAACATGGTGATTCCACGTCAAACCGGGATCAACATGCACTCCGAGAAACTTAACATGATCCTGGTTAACATGGTCATTTTTTCTTAATGTTATTAGAATTTCTTGGGTTTTGCCGAGGTTGAGAGAGAGTTGGTTCTTATCAAACCAGTCTTTTGCTTTTTTTAAGGCCGTTTGGCTTTTAGAAATGGCGTTCTCTAAATTCACTGCTTTTGTTACCATAGTGGTGTCGTCTGCATACAAAATACTCCCAGTATTTTCAATATAAGTTGGGAAGTCATTGATATATATTAGGAACAATAAAGGACCAAGGATGGAACCTTGCGGGACACCTGTATCAACAGTTAAGAGATCGGATTGATGGTTCCGGAGAGCGACGACCTGTTTTCTGTCTTTAAGGTATGATTTCAAAAGATCGCAACTGTTCTTATCAAACCCATAGTATTCTAGTTTTTTTTATAAGAATCTGGTGAGATGCGCAGTCAAATGCTTTAGACAAGTCTAATAGGGTTGCCAAGCAGAACTCACCAGATTCAAAGCCCTCAGATATCTCATTTATGAAAGCTAGAATGTCATCCGTTGTGGATTTGTTAGCTCTGAAGCCAAACTGCATATTATGAAATAATTGATTATTTTCAAAATGCGATGTTATCTGTTTAAATATTATTTTTTCGAAGACTTTGGATAGTATGGGCAGTAGGGATATCGGATGGTAGTTACCTGGATCATTGCTATCTCCTTTCTTGTGAATTGGTAAGACAGTTGCGATCTTGAGTTTATCGGGGAATTTATTTGACAAGAGACAACAGTTTATTATTTTGGTAAATGGGGCGATAATGGTGTCTTTAACAGATTTTAAAATGTTTGTGTTGATTCCAAAGTAGTCCTTCGTCTGATTTTTAGACCGTCAATCGCATCTATAACCGTGATGCAGGATACGTAGGAGAAGGAAAAGCTTGACATGATGTTGGACGGGGGCATTATGTCTGTGGGAATTGCGTTGGAAGGAGTTAATGTGCTGATTAGGTTATTTGCTGTATTGACAAAGTAATTCTTAAAATCGCTTACTGTGAGAGATGAAGTTAGTAGGGCTGAGCGGTATTGGGGCCTGTTAGAGTTAATTATTTGCCAGGTAGTTTTAGAAACATTTTTAGAACTTTGTATTAAAGCGGAACTTGTATATATTTTTACGTTTTTGATTTCCTGTCTGTTTTGGTTTCTAAAAGTGTTTCGACGGGAAAGGGACTCTTTGGATGGATGATTTTTATATTCTCTATCAAGCTGGGCAAGTTTTTGTCTCATTAGTTTAATGTTATCGTTAAACCAAGAAGCTTTTCTTAATTTTGTTGTGCGCGGTCTTTTCAGGGGAAAGCTGGTAGTGAATGCCATTAAAAATATTTTGAAGAAAATATCAAAAGATTTTTCTCCATTATTTATATTATTCAGGAATGACCAGTCTTCATTTTCGAGGATTTCGTACATAATGCGTTTGCCATTCTCACTTATGGGTCTAATAAGGTGATTAGGGGTTTCTTCTGGAAGAACTTCAAGGCAAGTAAAAAAGAAGTTGATTCCATCATGATCTGATAAAAGAGTGTTTTCTTTGCAAGCTTGTGTAGTTTGGGGATCATAGTGCTGCTCCCTGTAAAACACATTGTCTAGCCGATTATTGCCACGTGTATTGAAGCTAACACAAGACACAAGACCAAAAGATTCTAGTAAATCGGTTACTTGAGTTGCCTGGAGTGTGTTTTTATTAAATTGTACATTAAAGTCTCCACAGAGGATAACATTTTTAGTGATTTTAAGTGACAGCAATATATGGTTCATGATATCCATAAATATTATAAAATCACCTGACGGTGGACGATACAAATTTACTACGACAATATCTATATTTGTAATTGAAATGGCAGATAATTCACAATGAGATTCGACGCCTAATTTGTCGATGGAGGGTAATGGGACGAAGTCGAGATCTTCTATTAGTATAGTCATCACTCCTCCTCCTCTTTTTTCTTCCCTGGCAAAATAGTTGGCGACCACATAGTTATGAACGGAGAATTCTTCAATTTCAATTTTTGTAAGCCAGTGTTCGGTTATACATACTATGTTGAACTTTTCTATTTGTAGGAGTGCATCTAATTCATTAATTTTATTTCTAACTGATTGGGTATTGATGCAGAGGAGATTAAATTTTCTGTTTTTTGTCATTGGTCCTGATGATTAA
This sequence comes from Liopterus haemorrhoidalis, assembly GCA_963971575.1. NCBI lineage: Eukaryota > Metazoa > Arthropoda > Insecta > Coleoptera > Dytiscidae > Liopterus > Liopterus haemorrhoidalis. Next base: position 117,122,285 of record OZ020611.1, read on the forward strand.
TAGAAACTGTTTCTGAGGGGGTTATTGCCGAGGGAGATGTTGATAAGCAAATTGGTGAAAGGATACTTGCTGGTGAGACTGATGTTGACGAAGTTGGACTACGGATTGTTGGGGTTGTAGGAACTGGGCTATTTTGGTGATGTTTCGTAATTACGGTGGTTTTAATATATTCTAATAATTTACTTTTTCCTCTGTTGTTTAGATGCAAGCCATGGCAAGTGTAGTCTTGTTTTGATAATATTTTATTTGTATCGATAATATCTGCAGTTCCTTTTAGTGTCGAAATAAGATTAATATTATTCTGTAGAATTATACTGTTGATTTTTATTTTATTCATCCAAAATGGGGTTAAAATAGCTATTAAGTTGGTATGGCTTAGATTTTGTCGGGGTATATTTAAGAAAACTTTGTCAAGTACTTTGTTTTTTAATGCATTATTTGTGCCAGCCAAAACGAAAACAAAGTCAGTCTTTGTGAAATGTTTACTTAATTTGTAAGCATCATCTACTGTATTTTCGAAGGTAGCATTAGGTTTCATGATGCACAGTGTTTCGTAGTCTTTTTTATTAAAAATATTTGTCATCATCTCACCGCATTGCCTGCCTTGACTATCCGCCAACATGAGAATTTTAGGTCTACTTGTGGAGCTATTAGTAGTAGAGTCATTTGTAGAGGAAGTTTTATTGCTGATTCTGTGTTCTGACTCTTTCTTATATGTTACTACAGAACTTCTTAATTCGTCGATTTTGTTTCTTAAAGTTTGCATTTCAGAATTTAGGTCCGTAATTTCAATATTTTTGAGCTGGAGAGATTTCTGAATCAGACTAATTTCTATTTCTAATATTTCGCAGTTTTTGCAAGTGAGCGGTTGAGATTTTAATGAATTTAGTTCGCTTTCTAAGGAGTTTATCAATTCGTCCTGCTTAGATATTTTATTATTCAGCGCCTCTTCTGCATCCAGGGCGAGTGCTTCGAAGCTAACGGAACTGCGTTTCATACGGTTGATGAGTATATCTTTATTCTGCAATTCCTCCATCAACTCACTAATTTTTTCTTTTAATAGAATATTCTCGTCCGTAACAGTATCATCGGACAATACTATCTTTATGTTTCCGTTTTCAATATACTGTATTAGGCTTGCTAGGAAGGATTTTCTCAAATTTTGTGTGAGGACACCTCTAGCAAAAAGTTTCTGTTGCAGAACTTCCAGTTTTAAATTATAAATCACAGGAATATTTCTCGACATAGTTAGAAATTAATTAACTTTTGTAAATACAATAAGTGTGCATATGGGTTTAAAAAGTAAAAATAGGATAGGTCAGTGAAGGGTTGTCATACGTTCTAAAGTTCTAAATTAAAATTTATGTCAAGAAGTAAATTTAAAATTTATAAAATTAAATTGTAATAAATAAATAAAAGAATAAATTTAAAAAAATTATTTAAAAAATTAATAAATAAAAATAGAATTAATAATAAAATATAAAAATTAAAAAATAAAATAAAACATACATAAGCGGAATTGAACCACCAACCTCTCAATTACAAGATAGTTGCGTTACCACCTGGACTATCTGGACAGACTTATGAAATGATTTACAAGCATTTATCATTAATACACGGTGAGACACGAAAGTTGTGATGAAATGAAATACTACACTTTAAAAAACTATTGAAAATTGATTTTAATAACACTTTTTTTAAAAATAATAATAAATAAGTAAATATAAAACGGAGTAAAAAAACGATAAAAATATAATTTAAATTTAATAAAATAAAATAAAATAACAGAGGATTAAAGCAATGAAAACTTTGCCTTTTTTTCTACAAATTTCATCCTCGACAACCTAATACGTTGACAAATAAAATCATAGAAAATATAAACGACAAACGTTCACTTCGTAAGCTTTTAACTGCAAACGTGTGGAGCTCTGAATGTAGGTATTCTACCGTTATCCCTTATCAAAGCCAATCTCCACAATACAGTAGCAAGTGGTGCTACCAATGCATACAGAACCTATATCATAACTTTTGGACGAAATATTAATGTTACGTACAACAGTAGGTTTTTAATTAAAAATTAAGAAAATTCAGAGAAAAAGAGAGAGAGAACGAAAGAAATCATAAACGTATGTAATGTTTAAATTAATTTAATTTTGGAAGTGCTGCAACACTGAATGAGTGACAGACATTTAAAAAATATTGGATTCAACATGTTATAAAGCTATAAAAAACTTTTTAAATTACACAGTTTCATTTAGAAATGCACTAAAAAGTAAAAAATTTAGATTTTCACATAATCACAACTAAGCCATGCGACGAAAAATAAAAAGATCGTGAGCCACCCATAAAAGATTAAATTGAACCATAATCCTCCAAAATATTTTCTATATGTATTCTATCTCATCATATAAAACCCAAGTAACTGTCATGATAAAAAATCATCGGTTCACTTTTTAGTTTAGTTCAAGTTTATAAACACCACTAAACAATTTTCTTGTTTCCTCTTAAATATAAATGTTTATTGCGCACATATATATATATATATATATATATATATATATATATATATATATATATATATATATATATATATATATATATATATATATAAGTTACCTTCGGTATTATGATGACTCTGTGAGAAGCACGCCAGACAGTGTCATGTTAAAACCCCTGACCTTGCTAAATATGTTAAGATTATAAAAGACCATTTTTATGTATTATATTCATTCTGGTATTTGACATAAAACTATGTACTTCTGATATTTTAAATTGTAATATTAAAATAAATCCTTTTTAAAAAGACAACTCCAGTAACGACAAATATTATTGGCGCAGTCGGGTAGGATAACTAGACGTGTTAGTGAATATAACATCGGTGCGTATCAACGTTTTGCTAGTTAATCGAACAAAATCACGGACTCTGTGTAGACTGAACGAATATCGGTTATTCATAACGTGAACGTGTGTGCAAAGAACTGTAAGCAGTGACAACGTCTTCGAGAGAACATCGAGGCAGATCCAGTCAAGCAGTCAACTTCCATGGACAGGAGGGCACACATTCCAACACTGTTGCTGTGAGTATTAATGTCTTTTAGAGGCTCTTTATTAATTAACGAATTTTTAAATAGACCAGAATCGGATAATAGTATAAGCTCTGATTCAGATTCAGATTCCGACATTATCCCAAAAATTAATTTTTCTAACCCTTCTAATATAATAAAAACAGACAAAATGCCGAACTCAACAATTCCGATCACCGTACGCCCAATAGAACTCAAAAAAGAGTATCTGGCTATGATACCGGAGTTTTCAGGTGAAACGGAAATGCTACCTAGATTTCTAGAGGTGTGCGAAAAATTAGTTAACAAATTTTATAATGCAACAGACGTAAATGACTTCCAAAATGAGTACCTTATGTCAAGCATCCTTGCTAGAGTCAAGGGTGAAGCCGCCATAAATATTGCATCGAGCAATATAACAAATTGGTCGGACTTAAAGACAGCATTACTAAACGGTTACTCTGACAAACGAGACTGTTTTACATTAAATATAGAGCTAACAGAACTAAGACAGAACTCGAACGAATCGCCTTTCGATTTCTATAATAAGATTCAAAAGGTCCTAAACCTTCAAATCTCATATATTACAACACATTGCTCCCAAGAACACTCAATTATACTAAATGATTATTTCAGAAATTATGCTCTGAGAATTCTGTTAAGAGGTTTGAGAGAACCCTTAGGTTCCCTTATGCGCACAAAGAACCCAACAGATCTCAATAATGCGCTCAATATGCTCACGAACGACTTTCAACTAGACATAAATAGTTACAAAACGAAACCTAATTGGAACACAACCCCTAAACAATCACACAAATCCTCACAAAACTATCATACACTACATGCAAATTACATGCACAATTCACCACTACTCAGACAACCCCCACAAAGGGCAAACTCTCAAAATTTTAAACCCAACAATTCATTTAATTTTCAAAATTCCAGTCCGAACACGTTCAACAGTAATAGATTTAACTCAAATGCTAAATCTTCCAATTCTAATCAAACCACAAACGTTTTTAGGCCAGGCACTAAAACAAATTTCTCAAAACCTACCCCAATGAGTATTACGACGCGTAATACTTTAGCTAGTCGAAATACTTCAGCTAATCGCGCTTATAAACCAAGTAACAATTTTCCAAGATTTCCACAACAAAATCAAAATTTTATAAGTGAAGAATTATATAATATGGAAGAACAAACATTCCAAAATTCAGATTCTGAAACTGAACCTAACATTGAATACGAAAATTATGAGGACGATACTGAATACCCTGAAGAGGTTGACCAAAATCATTTTTTAGAAATGACAGCCTCGGAACCAACTTTGAACTATTAAATTTAACAAATAACGAAAGCCAATTGCCACATGTTATTTTCCCTGAAAATAATTTGAAAATCCTTTTAGACACTGGAAGCACAAAATCATTTGTCAATCCAATTATTGCACAAAAACATTTCAAAAAATTTATCGTTAAAGACCCTTTCCAAATATCTACGGCACACGGAACATCAGTAGAACATTTTAGTACCCTTATGCCGTGTCCGAAAACATTCAAAATTAAAGAACAATTTTTAAAATTCCATATTTTCCACTTCCATGATAATTTCGACTGTTTATTAGGATTAGACAACCTAAAACTTTTAAATGCAACAATTGACTTTGATCAAAATTTGTTAATTACCCCCCATTGTAAAATAAAAATTAACTATGGAAAAACACCTCAAGATTCAATACCAAACACTCACAATTACATAATACAACCTAACACAGAACATGTTATTACAGTTCCAATTAAAAATATTAAAAACGGAGAAATTGTCATACCTCATACTAATCTTGAAAAATTAGAAATTTTAGAATGCGTCACTAACGTGAAAAATCATCAAGCACTCTGTACCATTTCAAATAATACGGATAATGAGATCCCAGTCAAAATAACACCTATTGTCGCAGAAAAATTCTCAGATTTTGAAAATAAACAATTTTCTCAAAAAATTAACTCAAATTTCAATTTTATTAATTTAGACAAAGTTAAATTCGATCCCGCTAAAGCTAGAACATCTCATATGAATTCGGAAGAAAAGATCGCCATTACCAAACTTTTAAAAGAATATTCCGATATTTTTCATTTTGATGAACAGCCTTTAACTTTTACAAATAGAGTCAAACACAGTATCAAAACTAAAGATGAGGTACCGATTTACACAAAATCGTATAGATACCCCCATGTTCACAAAAAAGAAGTCCAGACACAAATCGATAAAATGTTACAACAAAATATAATTAGACCATCGCAGTCACCCTGGTCCTCACCGATTTGGGTTGTACCAAAGAAATTAGACGCTTCTGGTAGGCAGAAGTGGCGAATAGTTATCGATTATAGAAAGTTGAACGAAAAAACAATTGAAGACCGTTACCCGTTACCCAACATCACGGATTTACTAGATAAATTAGGTCGGTGCCAGTACTTTTCGACGATAGATTTAGCCTCTGGATTTCACCAGATCGAACTCGACCCCCAAAGTATTCCCAAAACAGGATTTTCTACGGAAAATGGACACTATGAATTCCTCCGGATGCCATTTGGCTTAAGAAACGCGCCCTCTACTTTCCAACGCGTTATGGATGATATGTTAAGGGGCATCGTAGGAAAATATTGTTTAGTTTATCTAGACGATATTATAATATTCAGTACGAGTTTGCAAGAACATATGGATAGACTACGCGAAGTATTCGAAAGACTTAGGAAAGCTAATTTCAAAATTCAAATTGACAAATCCGAATTTCTTAAACATGAAGTAGCTTATCTTGGCCATATAGTCACTCCCGATGGCGTGAAACCCAATCCGGATAAGATCCACGCAATCCAAAATTTCCCCATTCCTAAGTCAACAAAGGAAATAAAACAATTTTTAGGCTTACTGGGATACTATAGAAAATTTATCCCTGACTTTGCAAAGTTAACAAAACCCATGACAAATTATTTAAAGAAAGGCTCTAAAATCGATATCAATAACCCAGAATACTTAAAATGTTTTAGCATCTGCAAAAACATGTTGATTAATGAACCGATTTTAAAATACCCCGATTTTACAAAAACGTTCAATTTAACCACTGACGCGAGTGAAATTGCAATCGGTGCGGTCCTCTCGCAAGGAAAAGTCGGAGAAGATTTGCCAGTAGCTTACGCAAGTCGCACCCTTAACGATTCTGAGAGAAAGTATTCCCCAATAGAACGAGAAACCCTAGCAATCGTTTGGGCAGTAAAATATTTTAGACCGTACTTATTTGGGCGAAAATTCAAAATTTATTCAGACCATCAACCATTACAATGGCTTTTTAATATCAAAGAACCGAACTCTAAATTAGTCAGGTGGAGACTCAAACTCCAAGAATATGATTACGAGATATTTTACAAAAAAGGTAGTCTAAACAAAAACGCAGACGCCCTCTCGAGAGTCGAAGTTCACATGAACGAAACGATAGAAAGAGATGACGGTATATTCGGTTACATGAAAAATTTTAATGCAAAATTTCAAAATCCCGATCAATCAGATAATTCATCAATGATAGTAGAAATTGAAGACTCGGAAGAAACCATATCTTGCGGAGAAGATGATAATCAGACCATTCATTCCAACTATGAAGGTAATACGCTAATAGGAATACCCATGGTTGATTGCCCCGTAAATATTGGCAAAAACCAAATAATTATCTCTGAAGTTAACTTTAACCCAGCTAAAATCGCACTAGTTAGATTATTTGACAAAAAACAAAGATTTCTAGTTCAGTTCTCTCAACATAATTTTGAACAAGAAGTAATTGATTTTATAAGACAATATGTAGTTCCCAAAGTAAGATATCACTTATATTTCGAAAACCCTATTTACGAAAAACTCTCCAAGGTCCTCCAAATTTATTTCAAAAATTCAGAGATCGATTTTATTAAATGTTCAAAAAAAATTAATAGATGTTACCGAAGATGATGAAATTCTAAATGTTATTAAAAACTACCATGAAGGTAAAACTAACCACCGCGGGTTAGACGAGACGGAAAATAGACTAAAAGCACTATACTATTGGCCAAATCAACGAAAATCCGTGCAAACATTTATTAACAGTTGCGAAATCTGTCAGCTAACGAAGTATGATAGAAAACCCCTTAAAGTCGAATTTAATATCACACCCACCGCCGTTAGACCTTTCCAGATCCTTCACATAGACACAATAACTTTAGAAAACTCAAAATTCTTAACTATAATAGACTCGTTTTCCAAATATGCTCAAGCATATCGTCTAAATTCAGGACAAGGCATAGAAGTCGTTAATAACTTGATTAAGTACTTTACCCACCATTGTATACCAAATCAAATCATTTCCGACAATGGTCTAGAATTCAAAAATTCAATCTTTTCGGAACTTTTGGAAACCCACAAAATTAAACTACATTTCATAAGTAGTCAACACCCGGAATCGAATGGAGTAATCGAACGATTTCACTCCACACTGATAGAACATATCAGATTACTCAATAACCAACCACTTTTTGAAAACGAACCCATAGAAATTAAAGTTAACTACGCACTGTTAGCTTACAACCATTCAATCCATTCCATAACAAAATTAAGACCGTATGAAATTATTACCGGACATTTAGAAACCGAATCCCCATTTAATATCGAACTTGACAAACAATTAGTCAATAACTATATCTCGAACCACAAAGAAAAAATTAAACTTCTTTACGGCACTCTAAATCAAAAACTACAAGATAAGAAAGAAAAAGTAATCACTAATTTAAATAAAAATCGCGAACCAATCCCAACAATCCCGGAAAAAGTATTCATCAAAAATAAACAGAAACAAAATAAAACCAAGAACAAATATAAAGCGGAAACTATTAAAAGTGTGAACCCTAATTTGAAAACCGCCAAAATTGTAACCCAACACCATAACACTGCGGAAAACATTCACATATCAAATATTAAAAGACCGCCGCAAAAAACTTACAGTTTTAAAAATATTTCAGGCTCTGCAGCTTCGGGCTCGGGACAGAAATAAAAGACATTTCAAAAAACATAGGAATACTTCCTATAAACTTAGGACAAGCAAGACTTCAAAAAACAGAACACACCCTGATCCATTACTTTGACTTACAGACGATATACGTAGAATTCGACAAATTGAATGACAACTTAGAAATAATTAGAAATAGTATAGATAATAATACCTACTTTATTGGAAACTTAGGAAATTACTTTAGAATCACTAGTTACCTAAGAGATAGCATAAATGATAAAATAGATAATATAGGAATACATAGTAACACTAAAAATCATAGTAGGAACAAAAGAGGACTCGTAAATGGACTTGGGACAATATTAAAAACATTGACAGGAAACTTAGACGCGGACGATGGCGCAAAATACGATAAAATTCTAAAACACTTACAAGAGAATGAACAACACGTTAAAAATCAACTTAACATGCAATACAGTATTAACAGACAAATTATAAGAAACTTTAATGAGACCATACAAGACATACAAATCAACAATTTAATGATTAAATCCAAAATAACTCAACTTTCGGAAATTTTACAAGACGAAACAAATCATTTTGACTTACTGACAACAAAAGACACATTGAACCAAATTGTTATACTTTACAATGTAATCTTGAATGAGGTACAAAATTTGGAAACTTCACTTGCGTTCTGCAAAATTAAAACCTTGCATCCCAGTATTGTAACAAGCAAAGACTTGTTCCTTGAACTACAAAAGATTTCAAGTCATTACAAAAATGAACTACCTTTCGAATTAACACGAAACAATATTTTAGATTTTGAATCAGTAATCGACGTTAGTTGTAAAATTGATAACAACAAAATTATATACCTTCTAACCATCCCGATCAATTATGAAGAGATTTTCAGTCTATATCATTTATTACCTGTACCTACCATACACGAATCAGAAATTATTACTATTATACCTGATGTAAAATATTTTCTAAAATCAAAAAATGATTTAATGCCTCTAAGCGATATTTGTACAAAAAGCAAGGTGTACCAATGTCCAATCAAACTAAAAACCAATCATCGGTCTCCATGCGAAGAAGGAATCCTACTCAACGGCCAGTCCAACAACTGTCAGTTCACTAAACTTCAAGTCAACGACAACCATCTCAAAATCATATCAGAAATCAACCAATATTTGGCAGTATTCCCTAAAAAGGAGAAGTTAGAAATCAAATGTAAAGAAGATGCAGAAATAAAAATTCTTCAGGGCATATATCTCATCAAAGAAGATAACTGCAAAATTATTTTCCGTAACGAAGAACTCCTGTTCCAAACCATCAGTCACGGACAGCCAAAGATAATCAATAGCCAAGGATTATCAATACAAGATCATCCTAAATCAAATTTTTCCATCAACCTGAAAACGCTAAAATTACAAGATCTACAATCCAATCCAATGCTGCCAATCGATGATGATCAAAAATTCTTCGATCCAAAAAATATTAACATATGGACAGTAATTCTATATCTCTGTCTCTTGAGTATCCTGACCTACATCACTACAAGATATATCGTTCAGCGGAATTCCAAGAGAGGCCAACAACACCAGGAAGCAAACGTTATCAACCTTCCAGGAGAGGCTTCATTCTAAGAACGGGGGAGTTACCTTCGGTATTATGATGACTCTGTGAGAAGCACGCCAGACAGTGTCATGTTAAAACCCCTGACCTTGCTAAATATGTTAAGATTATAAAAGACCATTTTTATGTATTATATTCATTCTGGTATTTGACATAAAACTATGTACTTCTGATATTTTAAATTGTAATATTAAAATAAATCCTTTTTAAAAAGACAACTCCAGTAACGACAAATATTATTTATATATATATATATATATATATATATATATATATATATTTCCCGTTACATTTGACCGGCCACATAGATATCTGTAAGTTCACTAGCGGGACGCAATTGACAAAATCTGTGATAAAAATGATGTAAATAAAAGTCCCATAAATACATGTAACATTATGAACGAGTTTACTCATTTATTCACCTGTTTTAACAACAATTTTAAACATGTGTGAGCTGTGGAAATTGTCGTCGAGGGCCGCATACTGCTTATAGATTGTAGTCTGCCGACCTTTGGTATATAGCAATAAACTATACAATCGTACAAACCGTGCAATCAGAAGTACTATACATGTATCGTTAGCCGGCTGATTCCATATGTATTATAAATAATCGGCAGCCGATTAAGTGGTATCGGCCGATTAATTGGTATCAGCTGATTAGAAGAGGCCGATTTATCGGTAATCGGCCAATTTGACTATCGGTGCAATCCTAATTATCTTTGTACATAATTCCGTAGTGTCATTGAAATTGTGCGAACTACTGAACCTATTTTGATGAATGTTGGTTTTAATGAAAGAGGTGGATTCCAAAATGTCGACAAAAATAAAATGATTTCAGAAGAACAATAACTAAAGGTTAATTAATATAAATTAATTTGGAGCGGGGTAGTAGGGGCATGAGCGGTAGCCAACGGTGTTCAACATCAGTAGTGGAACAACAACCCATTGCTACTAAAAATATACATGTATTAATAGTAATCTATAAAATTAATACACGTTTTATAAAAAATATTTTTGATTTAGTTTTTTTGCCTTTAAAAAGGCAGATTTTGCCAGTAGTGCCAATAACAAGTAAAGTTCAAAAAACTCCCTTTGCATACTTCATTTGACACAAATATGCGTGCTAATGCTGATGAACGAGCTTTTTCCAATTGGTTCCTTCTATTGGGAAATGGAACTCTTTAATCTAAATAGGGTCACAATATTTTTGAGATTCCCAGAAAATTGATGTGTAAATAAAATGCTTGAACATATTTTCGGAAGTTTGTTTAACGAACACTGCTGAGAATCACGGATCAAAATATACCAGAGAAAACCGGTTATTGAACATATTTAAATGTTGTATTGTTTAGTTGCACAATAATTTTGAAGTGACGTTCCGGTTCGTGAAATTTTTCATTTCGAGCCCTGTTTGGGAACTAAATAAACAAGTTGTAAATTTGATTGCAGTTTATACAAAGAATACTGCAGTGTCGACTCGGTCATTTCTGATGAGTCAGTGGAAAAATTAATCATAACTTTGGAGTACCTTAACTCTACTACGCCATCCGGAATGCCACCACAAAAACTCACTTTGACATTTGGCGTTGTCGTCATATTGTCGATGAGAAATATGAACTCGAATTCAGGCTTAGTAAATGGAAAAAAATGCGTAAAGCTAGAAGTCACAACGAGTGAAAAGGAAATATTGTTCTCATGCCAAAATATGCCAGTCTCAAAGACCAGGATATAGTTTTCGCCAAGAGTTGCTTTTGCTATGACAACCAATAAAGCCCAAGGACAAACTTTCCAAAATTTTAAGATATATCTGCTGAAGCCATTATTCACTCACAGGATTTTACAGGGTTGATTATTACATCTATATTGAGGCTGTTGCCCCAACCAGCCTCTAGTAATATAATATATTATTATAGTTACATATTTTCAAAGTTATCGTGAACCGGTTAAACTATGTTACGAACAGGTTAGTGAGAATCATTGATAGTTATAGGCTATTCCAAACGTTTAAGCGGAACTAATTAGAATTTGCATTTTTGTAAGTTTTTATGAGCTGTCCTTTTAAAGTTTGAAGAGGGCTTTTGCTAAACAAAATTATCAAAAGCCTCACTTAAATGGTAAAAGCTACTAGAATTCAAAATCTAGTTCCGCTTAAACCAAAGAAATTTATTTTAATTTTTATTTGTGTATAGGATGTTGTTCTATGTTTGCTTCTGGATCTTGAAATAATGTACAAGTATAACATGAAAATAAAAACACTTAAAAAAGAACAACATAATACGGGCACACAATAAGCGATAATCTGCAGGTTTGTGTTCGCCTGATAATTATTTCGAAATTTATCGAATTTGCAAAACCCTACTTACAATATTTATCTCACTAACTGGATAACTGGATAGCGATAGCTGGATCTTTATGCGAACTCGTCTCAAGTACGGCTGTAAGTCTTGAAATGTCACAATTTGTCATCACTTACTAAATACTTACAAAAACCTTAAAATGTGTGAAAATTCACACTTCACATCAATTTTTTATGAGTTTTTATATTTATTTATAATAATTTATTAAGATTTTTAATATTTATTTCATTTTAATAAAATAGATGGGTAAGGAACATAGAGATTATACTTGTTTTACTTGGGATATAGTTATTTTAATAACTTGTTTAATACTGACTTTATCCATTATTGTTTTCTGGTTTACTAAAATAAAATAGACTGCCTATGTGGTAGGCTAAAAAAATACAGGTGTTCCTTCTATGATATATTTTTTTGAAATTATTTGTTTATTTGATTTTCAATTGTTTTGCTAATTTAATATCTTTATTTGTAGAGCAAAATACTTCATCTTTCCTAATTTAAGCTACTTCCAGTGCTGTAGCTAAGACCTCGCAGACCCCGTACGAGAAGAGGGAGTGCGAGAAATTAAGAGGCCCGTAGAACGTATTTGTATTACATTGCGTCTCTGAACACCATCTTTTTATTAATATTTGCGGTTTGTGGTTTGGTCAATAATTTATAATTTTTCAGCAAAATTTTGCTCCTAGTCCATCATTAGTTACGGTGTATTAGTTTGTGGAGAGAGGGTCCGAAATTTTATAATAAAGATATTAGCAATGCTTAAACAGAACCCAAAAATATCCTGTACAGTTGAAATACGATTATACTAAAATTTCACCTCCGAATATAATACATCTATAGATAGGTAGAGACACCTGTAAATCTAATTGTAAACTAAATAATCCGGTTGATATTGAACTGCCTCGTTAATTGAAATGCAACAGAGCACACACTCGGTCTGCCATGCTCTGAAATCATACATTTGAATGTCACGATTGATACACGTGGCCAGTAATTCAGACCAAGCTGTCAATAATCTTTGCTAGATCACTCACATTCTATAGACAACATTATTTACATCAATGGTGGTTAGTGGCGGCTCGTGGAAGATTATTACGTGAAGGCTGAAAAAAATTATAATAAAAAAATAAGTAGAAGTTGAAAAACTGCATTTTTATTGTCATATCACATCTATTTAAACATATTTATCATCATTACATCATAAAGGCTCCACTTAATTGCGTTCTGATATCAACTGTTCCCAACATTCCAAGATTGCACACACTTCTTAAATGCTCTGCACATTTCTCATGTTTTTATCCATGCCGTATCTGTTCCAAACAAAAGGTATGTAAAACAAAAAAAAGCATTCTTGTTTGGACAACCTATTAGCCAATTACGCTTCATATAAATGCCGGAATTAAATTTTCGGTGATAATTATTTTAACGACTTTGTGACACTTGACAAATATTTAAATTTGGAGTTAACCGTCCCAAAGATTTAATTTAAATTTTTTCTTGAAACTCCAGTCGTGCGAAATTGATATTTTGCAAATACATCACTGAATATTTTGCTTCGTTCATTTTTTTAAAGGTGTAATTAAAATTAAATATAATCTTTAACTACAAAAATAATTATCTTACCCTTAAAAATTTGTTAGACGTAATAAGACGCAATTATAAATAAAATACGTAGTGCGATAAACATATCACAAAAACATATATCACGCGTTACCCCCACCTATTCAATACACTCACTGTGCGCTTTGACTCGGCCTGCACTGACTGCAGTCCTGTGTTCGCATTCGCACCGACTCATACAATACACACATAGAGAGCACATATCGAGGCACCTACAATGCAAAAAAAATATGCTATTAACGAAAAAAATATGTTTTTGTAAAATAATTGTATAGTAATGTAATAGCTATAATAATTTTAAAATGTTTTTATATTGGTGGGAGGGCTGCAGCCCTGCAGCCTTTATGGGCGAGCTGCCACTGGTGGCGGTACTTGAATTGTGTGACCTTACTTTAGCAACTACATTTAAACTTATAAAAATTATATGTATCTAGTGGCGAAACTTCAGATTTTGTCCCTCCCTCACAAAAACTCCTTCATGTCCGCTAGTGGGTTTGTTAAGAGAGACCAAGCGACCGAAACAAATAAAAAGTCATTTGGACGATCGATGCGCCTTTAAATGGCCTGGTACCACCGCGATTTTGGGCGTAGCGGGGCCATAGTTACGCCACTGTACAGTGACACTGCTACCAAGGGACTATCTATTGACATATAAGGGGTACTTGATAATTCTGGGACTTTGAAATCAAAGAATTTTCTTTTATCAAAATACAATTTATTTTTCAACAGTCTCCTTTTAGCTCGATACATTTTCCCAACGATATTCCAACCTCTTTAAGCCTTCCAAAAAGTAAGATTTCTCAAACTTTGCAAAATAGGCTTGTGTTTCAGCGTTGATCTCCTCGTTTCGATGCTAATCTTTTTCCAGCGAGCAATTTCGTCTTGTTTCGAAAGAGAAAAAAGTCGCAGGGGGCCAAATCTGGAGAATAGGATGGATGAGAGAGCTGTTCGTAGCGCAATTCGTAGAGTTGATACATTGTCATGGAGGAATAGAACTTTTCGCTAAATGGGACCACTTCATCAATTCAGCGTGTAATCGATCCATTAAAGTGGTATAATATTGTCTTGTGATCGTTTTATCCTCTTTCCTGATAGTCGATGAGGATTATGTCTTGCGAATTGCACAAAATCATGGTTATGACCTTTTCGGTAGAGGGAACCCTTTTTGACTTCTTCTGAGCAGGTTCGCGAGGAGAAATCCACTGTTATGACTACTTTAATTTTTGGTGTAGTACATGTTTTATGAACAGTTATGAAACACCGCAAAAACTCACTTGGATTGCGCTTGAAACATTGCTTCGTCATGCGATTCCGTTTTTTGATCCACTGTGAGCAGACGCTGTACTGAACTTGCCTATTACTTTTTCATGCCCAAACATTCGTGCAGGGCATGAAACACACGATTGTTTGAGGTGTTGTTTTTAGGTGGCCACGCCGTTAGGGGTTTTATGGGTAAGCCGCTAAAATACACGAGATAGATAAGAATCTATCTCGTGTATTTTCATTTGGCAATTATTCAACACGATATCATGAATTTTATTGACCATCTCTACAGTTGTAACCTCAATCTGACATCTCGGATGCTTAGCGTCAATCGTGCTCATACGATGACAAAGAAATTCAGTGAACTATTTGTGAACCATTCCATCCGACGGTGCAGAGTTCCCATAATACTTTTTTAGCGTTGCTTCAGTTTCCTTAATGGTTTTTCTGCGCAAAAGCTTTTAACTGCAAACGTGTGCAGCTCTGAAAGAAAGAATTCTACCGTTATCCCCTCTCTATGCCAATCTCCACAATACTTTAACATTTTGTTCTCGTTTCAGTTTCAGATTTTAAATGGAGCAATTTAAAATATTCGTTTAAATATTTACTGGAAAAATAATAATTTATTTCTTAACGTTGACAAATGTCATTATATTACTTTTACACGGAAAGTCAATCCTATAACCTACTTGTATCGTCTTAAGTCGCATTATTTAACCTTTGTTGATCATATTAGAGACCTTGCTATAATTTTCGATTGTAAATTGAATTTTCATGAACCTTTAATCATTTCTAAATCTTACAAAATGCTAGGATTTATAATGCGATGGTGTAAGCATTTTAAGAAACCTGTAACCATCCTGAGGGATATGATTCTCTTGTGGGTTCCAATTTGAATTATGGCTCTGTTATCTGAAATCCCAATTATCAGAATTATATTAGTAGACTCGAAAGTGTTCAAAAAAGACTGTGTAAATATTTGTATTACAAGTTCCACACTAACGGTCCTTTTTCATACACGTATGACAATGTGCGCCTGCATTATAAATTACCTTCTCTTGAAATAAAACGGAATATTAATGACATTCTTATTGTTCACCGTATTGTTAATGATTATTTCGACTGTCCTTATCTGATACAATTACTTAGATTCAATGTTCCCCAAAATTATACAAGAAACGTGTTACGATTTTACCATGTAAGAACATGTAATACAATCTGAGGCTATATTCCCCTATATTTTGGGCTTGTCCCGTTAAGCGCCCTTTCAATAAATAAATAAATAAATAAATAAATAAATAAATAAATAAATAAATAAATAAATAAATAAATAAATAAATAAATAAATAAATAAATAAATAAATAAATAAATAAATAAATAAATAAATAAATAAATAAATAAATAAATAAATAAATAAATAAATAAATAAATAAATAAATAAATAAATAAATAAATAAATAAATAAATAAATAAATAAATAAATAAATAAATAAATAAATAAAATTGTGCAAATTTTTGTCCCATACCCTGTAACCCAAACTAAAAATCTGAAAAAATTTTAAGTAATGTACATTTGTTTGAACCGGAATAGTACAACAGGATTTTTTGATCAGATTATGTTTTCGGAAAATAACGCAGTTTTTTGTGTTTTTTGCTTGACCATGTAAAATATTTAATAACTTATCTAACAAAGTAAATCAGCATGCTTTCATGGTGTAATGGTTTGCATTCTCGCATCCTAATTTGCAAACTAGGGTTCGGTCTCGAGACAATTTTATTTTTTCTGTTTTTTTTTGCATTTTTATTTTGTTTAAATTATTTTCTCAAAATTCTAGTTATATTTGGGCAAATGTTGCATTTAATTTTTAAAAGCGTAAATTTAATAACCAGTGGAAATTGCTGAAATTGACTACACGAAATCACAGGGGCGGAGGGGCATTATGACTTAAAACATCCAATGCAAACCATAGACGCAATATTCAAAATCTTAATGAACCTTGCTATATATAAAAAAAAAAAAATACTGCACATATTTAGAAACCTAAATAATGGTATTAGGGATTCGAATAAAATGAACAAAAAAAAAATTTTAACATAAAATTTGTCTTGGCATCCCAAATAATCATCATTCACTTACTAAATACATGCGAAACCCTGAAATATGTGAAAATTCACACTTCACATCAATTTTTTTTTAGTGCGGCCCCTTTAGTCACATCATTTGCGCAAACTGTTCCTCTTCAAAAAAAAGTTTACCCACCGCTGTACTAGACAGATAAAAATTCGGCACAAAATTTGTTGCATAGATTGTTACTAATTTTATTTCAGATTGTTAGTTTTGTATAATCTCTGGGGTTATACGTAACAACTAGCCTCTGATCCTAACTACTCTCTTGACTGCCAGAAAGTTTGACCGATCTTACCGATATCCTTATAATTTCAGACTAATATGTAAAAACAAACCTATCAGTTGAAATTTTTTGTTGTTTAATTCTAAGGGTAATGTTTGGTTACTAAAATATCTTTTTACGTATACTGCCCATATACAGCCCATGAGCTTCATCGGATTAATTTTAGTTCAAGTTATTCAATTATGTGATCCCTTTGCACAAAAAGACACTGGATTCAACAAGATGAATGAAAATATGACATTATTATTCAGTTAGATAAACGAATAAGCATTTATCATACAAATGTTTCGCAATTCATGTCAAATTTACTTAAACCAAAGTCTCATTAGTCATTTGTGAACAAACATGAGATATTGTTTGATTGTAGATAAGAATGATCTAGATAGAAATAAAATGTCTTATTGTGAAAAGACCTGAGTTAGGCAAGAATAATGCAATCATATCTGACATTTCGGAAGTGAATAAACTTATGGCAAAAAAGGTCATTATCTACTTCTGTGACTGAGCGGTAAGTTACGAGACGACGAAGAAGCGATGAAGTGCTAGCAATATCTAGCTTTCCAACTTTGATGAATTATCTTTCCAAAGAGGAAGCTCTAAGTAAGTTAGGCTACCACGGGGTACTCAGCCGCCTTTCTTCAACTCCCGAAAGACAATTCATAGTCTTATCAATAATATAATAATTAAAATGATTGTAGTATTAAAGCATATTTTAGAAAAAGATGTGTTCAATAATTCCGACAGTCGCTTGACAGTATTACAAAATTATACAATCATTATAGTATAATTTTGTATAATTTTGGTTTGAAAAAGTATTGTAGCGCAAGTGAAATGTTTGTGACGAATACAGTTAATTCATGTATGGCTGTACTAAGGAAATATGTTCATAGTTTGCGGGAAAGACTGTGGGCGACGTGCAACGAGCTTGTACAGTGCTGTTTAGCTAGCGATAAGAATTTTCTTACGCACTGGGCACTACAACTCATTCATTAACTTTTTATGAATGAGCGGTCTCTCCTACAAGTTGTGACCATATTTCCAATATATTTAATACGAACTCAAACATGTTTGTTTTATTTGTAATTTTTTGTTAACTGTTCTCTGTTAACTGTATATTCTGTTTTCTGTTTCCGTTATGTATTTTGTGATTTTTTTTTTGTAAATATGTGTTTTATTTTGGCTCTTGAGCTGTTCAATAAATATATATTATTATTATATATTATTATTATCATTTTTGGTTCTACAACCATTACTGAGTCTTGGTCTTTTCAAGGATTCTTTCTTTATTTTTCCCATTGATGCTTGTGATATTCTAACAGTTGTTAATTCTATGAAAGGTAACCCTTCCTGTGGTTTCGATGGGATTAATTCGTTACGAATTAAAATCATAAGAGAATTCATATGTTTGCCTCTTGCTTTGCCTTTACGGATTGATTAAGATAAAATCTTGAAATAAGTTTTTCGATATTTGCATGGGTAATCTTTGTAAGCAAAAAGTAAGTCGATATCTTATTGGTCCTAAGAGATATTAAGGAATCCTTGAAATAACACCTCTTTTCTCCTTTTAGGGGTGAAATTTAAAAAAAAAACTGACAAAACCACTTTGAAATATTTTAAAAAGACACCTATGTGCCAAAAAGTAATGTTGCAACTAAACGAACACAGCAAAAACGACGGGATGTATAATTCACCCCGATTGTAGAGTTACCCCTTTAAGTATTGATCAGGACAAAATCCTGAAATAAATTTTTCGGCCTTTTCATGGGTAGTATTTGTAAGCAAAAACCAAGTCGGTAT
This sequence comes from Liopterus haemorrhoidalis, assembly GCA_963971575.1. Classification (NCBI taxonomy): domain Eukaryota; kingdom Metazoa; phylum Arthropoda; class Insecta; order Coleoptera; family Dytiscidae; genus Liopterus; species Liopterus haemorrhoidalis. The sequence goes on from OZ020611.1 coordinate 117,141,460, forward strand.
CTTATTGATCCTAGAAGATATTAAGGAATCCTTGAAATCACAATTCACCCCATTTCATCCTTTAGGGATGAAATTTTAAAGAACTGTCAAAAACATTTCGAAATATCTTATAACGACACCTATGTGCCAAAAATGAATGTTAAAACTCGACAAACACAGGAAATACGACGGAATATATAATTCACCCAAATTGTAGGTTCACCCCTTTAGGGGTTGATTAAGATAAAATTCTGAAATATTTTTTTCGGAATTTGCGTGGATAGTCTTTGTAAGCAAAAAGCAAGTCGATATATTGGTCCTAAGAGGTATAAAGGAATCCTTGAAATCACAATTCACCCCTTTTCACCCTTTAGGGGTGAAATTTTAAAAAACTGTCAAAACCATTTCGAGATATTTTAAAAAGACACCTATGAGCCAAAAAGTAATGTTGCAACTAAACGAACACAGGAAATACGACGGGATATTCAGCCCGATTGTAAATCCACCCCTTTAGAGGTTGATTAGGACAAAAACCTGAAATATGTTTTTCGGTATTTGTATGGGTAATCTTTGTAAGCAAAAAGCAAGTCGATATCTTATTGGTTCAAAGAGATATTAAGGAATCCTTGAGATCATAATCCACCCCTTTACACCTTATAGGGGTGAAATTTTAAAGAACTCTCAAAACCATTTCGAGATATTTTAAAAAGACAACTATGTGCCATAAAGTAATGTTGCAACTAAACGAACACAGGGAATATGACGGGGTGTATAATTCACCCCGATTGTAGATCCACCTTTTTAGGAGTTGATTAGGACAAAATCCTGAAATAAGTTTTTCGGTATTTGCATGGGCAAATTTTGTAAGCAGAAAGTGGGTCAATATCTTTTTGGCCATAAGAGATTTAAGGAATCCTTGAAGTCGCAATTCATCCCTTTTCACCTTTTACGGGTGAAATTTTAAAAAACTATCCAAACCTTTACGAAATATTTTAAAAAGACACCTATGTGCCAAAAAGTAAAGTTGCAACTAAACGAATACGGGAAATACGACGGGATATTCACCCCGATTGTAAATCCACCCCTTTAGGGGTTGATTAGGACAAAAACCTGAAATATGTTTTTCGGTATTTGTATGGGTAATCTTTGTAAGCAAAAAGCACGTCGATATCTTATTGGTTCTAAGAGATATTAAGGAATACTTGAAATCATAATTCACCCCGTTTCACCCTATAGGGGTGAAATTTTAAAAAACTACCAAAATATTTTCGAGATATTTTAAAAATACTCCTATGTGCTAAAAAGTAATGTTGCAACTAAACGAACAAAGGAAATACGACGGAATGTATAACTCACCCCGATTGTAGATCCACCCCTTTAGGGGTTGATTAGGACATAATCCTGAAATTGGTGATTCGGTATTTGTATGGGTAATCTTTGTAAGAAAAAGCAAGTCGATATCTTGTTGGTTCTAAGAGATATTAAGGAATCCTTGAAATCATAATTCACCCCTTTTCACCTTTTAGGGGTGAAATTTTAAAGAACTGTTAAAACCATTTCGAGATATTTAAAAAAAAACACCTATGTGCCATAAAGTAATGTTGCAACTAAACGAACACAGGAAATACGACGGGATGTATAATTCACTCCGATTGTAGATCCACCCCTTTAAGGGTTGATTAGGACAAAATCCTGAAATAAGTTTTTCGCTATTTGTATGGGTAATCTTTGTAAGCAAAAAGTGAGTCAATATCTTATTGGCCGTAAGAGATATAAAGAATTCTTGAAATCACAATTCACTTTTCACCCTTTAGGGGTGAAATTTTAAAAAACTATCAAAACCTTTTCGAGATATTTTAAAAAGAGACCTATGTGCTAAAAAGTAATGTTGTAACTAAACGAACACAGGAAATACGACGGAATGTATAACTTACCCCGATTGTATATCCACCCCTTCAGGGGTTGATTAGGACAAATTCCTGAAATAGGTTTTTCGGTAATTGTAAGGATAATCTTTGCAAGCAAACAGTAAGTCGATATCTTATTGGTCCTATGAGATATTAATGAAGCCTTGAAATCACAATTCACCCCTTTTCAACCCTTAGGGGTGACATTTTAAAAAAATGTCAAATCCATTTCGAGATATTTTAAAAAGACACCTATCTGCCAAAAAGTAATGTTGAAACTAAACGAACACAGGAATTACAACGGGATGTATAATCCACCCCGATTGTAGGTTCACCCCTTTAGGGGTTGATTAGGGCAAAATCCCGAAAAAACTTTTTCGGCATTTGTATGGGTAATACTTGTAAGCAAAAACTAAGTCGATATCCCACCGGCCCTAAGAGATATTAAGGAATTCGTGAAATCACATTTCACCGCTTGTCATCCCTTAGGAGTGAACTTCTCATCCTCCAAAAGCAGTACTTAAATAATCCCAATAAACAATCCTACACAGAGAGAAATGCGTTTAAAGCTAGATATAGAATGGCAATTAAACATGCTAAACTTACGGCTAATTCTAATTTTATCAAAAATTCAAACAATATTCCGAAAGCAACTTGGCAAATTATAAATAAAAATCGGTTAAAAAATACATGGACCAATTGCGCTTCAATACTTACTGCAAACAAAATTAATTCTTTTTTTGTAGATATTGCAAGCAATATAATTAATTCTTTACCCACTACTGACATTTCTCCTTTATCTTTTTTTCAACCAAATCTTATTCTTTCAAATAATCTTTTCACATTCGAAACTGTTTCTTTCAATACTGTAAGAGATATAATTAACTCCTTGAACAATAGCAACTGTAAAGATGCACACGGTTTAAGTATGAATGTTGTGAAACAGGTTAAAAATATTATAATATATCCCTTAACAAGAGTAATAAATACATGTATATTATCCAATTCTTTCCCCGACTCTCTAAAACTGGCATCAGTTATTCCGTTACATAAAAAAGGTGAACTGAATGATCCGAATAATTACCGTCTTATATCATTGCTCCCTGTCGTCTCTAAAGTGTTTGAAAAAATTCTTTTTAACCAGATAATGTCTTATTTCGAATCCAATAATCTCTTTAGTGAGTCACATTTTGGTTTTAGAAAAAATAGATCCACCACACAAGCTATTTTGGAATTTATTCTCGAAATATCACCATGACATATATGTATATATAATTATAGTTATCCATGATATGTATTTTTAATGTTTTAATATCTGACGAACATCACTAAACAGACAGTTGTAAATAAGAGTAAAATAAAATAAATATATTATTTTGTCAGTACTAAAGCTTCATTATTAAAATATAATATCACTCGTACATGACAAGGCGCAGCCGAATTAAAATATTGTTAAAGAAAAAACTTACGTGCATTGTATAACGTAAATAAAGTACAATGGGCAAAATTAGTATAATGGGTGAAACACGAGGAATCAGTCCATTAAATATGGAAGGCAATTTGGCTGAAAACTGGAAAGCTTGAAAAATGCGTTTCCAAAACTATTTGTTGGCGACTGAAATAATCAAGAAAAGTGAAGAAACACAATGTGCTCAACTTCTTCATTATATAGGCGAAGAAGGATTTAATATTTATATAACGTTTGTCTTTGAAGAAGAAGAGAAGAATAAAATTGGTAAACTTCTCGCAAAATTTGATGCACATTTTAATCCAAAAACAAATATTGAATTTGAGAGACACAAGATTTTCACAAGAAAGCAGCAAAGTGGAGAAACAATCGACCAGTATGTTACGGTTCTCAAAACTCTGGCTTCATCATGCGAATTTTCAACATTAAAAAATAGCCTTATAAGAAGCATATTAATATGTGGAGTCTTAAGTGATGAGATGCGACAGCGTTTATTGGAGTCTGATGTAGCTGACCTGGAGGAAGCTGTAAAATTATGCAGATCCATTGAAACGTCGAAGGAAATTTCAACTGCGGTGGCAAATGGTTATGGTACCAGTCGCAGCAAGGAAGAGATTTTTCAAGTAGCACGTAGAACTGGTTCGAGTAAATTGTCGACTGAGAAGAAACAACAACCAACATTCCAGGTAAAAGATGGCCGAAGAAATTGTTTTAAATGTGGTAAAATACACCCTAAATTTAAATGTCCCGCTTATAATAAAGAATGCCAAAAATGTCATATCAAAGGACATTTTGCAAATTGTTGTAAAAGCAAAATTAATTATATATCTAATTCAGATAAAGTTGATAAATACGCTTTTATTGGCAGTATAGAAAATAAAAAATTGAATACTTATAATTGGTATATTAAAATGATTTTGCAAGAAAACTACGAAACTGCTTTTAGAATTGATTCGGGTGCTGAAGCTAATTTAATTTCCTACCGAATATTTAAAAATTTAAAAGAAATTAAATTAAAAAACCCAAAAATTAATTTAACGACTTATACGAATCAGAAAATTGAAATAATTGGTGAAGTTGTAGTAGATGTTTCATATAAACATATCCAAAAACAAGGTAAATTTTATGTATCAAACAAATTCACCATCTCTGATAGGTTTAAATACGTCACTAGATTTTAATTTAATAAAAAGGATCAACACTGTAAATAATGATGTAGATGTTTTTAAAAAATATAATGACCTATTTGAAGGTATAGGTTGTCTTGCAAATGCATACCATATTAATTTAAAAGAAAATGCAAGCCCACAAGTAGCTGCAACGCGCAACGTTCCTTTATCCTTGCTTGATAAACTGAGACATACTCTTAATGAGATGGAGAGTTTTAAAATTATTAAAAAAGTTGATGAACCAACGGAATGGGTTAATCCAACAGTGCTAGTTAGAAAACCAGACGGTAGTTTACGCATATGTTTAGATCCAACTGAACTAAATAAGGCAATAAAACGTGAGTACTTTCAATTACCCACATTTGAAGATATAACTTCAAAATTGTCAGGTGCTCGATATTTTATCCATTTGGATGCTAGTCAAGGATTCTATCATATTCCTTTAGACGAGAAAAGCTCCAAACTTTGTACCTTCAGTACAAAATTTGGGAGATATAGTTTTTTACGTGTTCCTTTCGGAGTTAATTTTGCACCGGAAGTGTTTCATAAGACATTTAAAAAAATCTTTGATGTTGAGGGAGTAGACATTGTGACGGTTGGGGAATTTATGTACTGGCCATTTTATTCGTCTTGCCCTACGTTGTGTTTTTAGGATTATTAAGTCGATTCGTTCTTGGAGCGGGAAGCTATGTCTACAAAGAAACGCCGGGACACATTCAAATCAAATAGTTTATTAATGGTCTAGTCATTCAGAAAATAGTACAAACGTGTTTATAATGCGTCTGATTGTGATGGCTGTAAGGTAAATTTAGATTAACACATTTATAGTGATAACGTAAATTTCTACTCCAATATTACTATCAAATCTATATTTCCAAACTAAGCATGCGGTTCATATCATGCCATATCATTGTTAAGCTCACTAGTGCTGTCTAGGATCTTATACCTAGTAATTTGCAATCACTAACGTGTTGCTGTATCACCTAACCGCTGCTGAATGCGCATAACGGTGTCTTGGGTGAAATTCGACGGACGGGTCTGCTACCTGCCAATACAGTTTTGTTGGGTCTGTCAACCCTTCGGTGTGTGTGTGGGTTTCTACGGTTGTGAATCGTAGAGAACCGGTCAAGCGTCGCGGGCTCCTACGGTTGTGAGGCGCCGGGCCCCGGATAAACCCAATAATTCCAAAGTGTCTGAGAACAGGCGTCGCTAATTCAGCGAGCGATGTTCCAACCTCGAATCCACAGAGAAATCACTTGAGTTAACGGGTTAAACACGGGCGTCGCGGATACGCGAAACGTACGGGCCGCGCACCCAATAATTCCAAAGTGTCTGAGAACAGGCGTCGCTAATCCAGCGAGCGATGTTCCAACCTCGAATCCACAGAGAAATTACTTGAGTTAACGGGTTAAACACGGGCGTCGCGGATACGCGAAACATACGGGCCGCTCACCCAATAATTCCAAAGTGTCTGAGAACATGCGTCGCTAATCCAGCGAGCGATGTTCCAACCTCGAATCCACAGAGAAATTACTTGAGTTAACGGGTTAAACACGGGCGTCGCGGATACGCGAAACATACGGGCCGCTCACCCAATAATTCCGAAGTGTCTGAGAACAGGCGTCGCTAATCCAGCGAGTGATGTTCCAACCTCGAATCCACAGAGAAATTACTTGAGTTAACGGGTTAAACACGGGCGTCGCGGATACGCGAAACATACGGGCCGCTCACCCAATAATTCCAAAGTGTCTGAGAACAGGCGTCGCTAATCCAGCGAGCGATGTTCCAACCTCGAATCCACAGAGAAATTACTTGAGTTAACGGGTTACGCGAAAGAAGTCAAGATTTTACCTACCAGCAGTTAGTATCTAAAACCAACTGCCCCCCCGTTCTCAAACTTCAAGATTATATACCTCAAATCTAGACAAAGAACTTGTCTTCTCTCTCTCTCCAATTTTCATAAAAACTTGTACATAATCCAGATCCCAGGCATGGTTAATAATTTCTTTCAATACAGACCTATTAATGACTATTTGACACATTTGGGTTGTAACTCTCACAAGAAATGGTTTCTTAGAATTTTATGTTAAACATTAGACATATTAAAAATAAATACTAATAAATATATCAATCAGTGAACAGATGTAAAATGTCACCCTTGCGGTCAATATTTTATAACGCCTACTTATCTAGTTTTTGTGATTATCCCTTTTGAGAAATCCGAGACCCCTGAAATACCGCACATCTGGTCGTAGGTACTAGCGGTAACTAGAGGTATAAGAAACACACTTAAGATAAATATTAATTGTTGAGTTAACGTGAAGTTTAGGATAAGGTAAGCTTAAAGAGATTCTTTACTTCACAAATTATTTTATTTTCACTATACGTACATTTCGGCTACGAAGTAGCCATCTTCAGTAGTTGAATAAAACTAAGATAATCTGTTTCTTTTAAGACTTGGAATGCGTAATAAATGATAAAAATGAAAACTAAAAAAATTAAATGGGGTACCAGTGACTGTACCATCACAACATTTATATAGACGACGTAATAGTTTGGGGTCGTACTTTAAATGAACATAATCAAAGATTGAAAAAGGTCTTAGAATTAGCGCGTAAACATAATATTAGGTTTAATAAATCTAAATGTTAGCGGGTGGCCAAAAAATTTGAATAATTGGGAATTAAAATCATTTTATCAAATAAGAAGTAGTTTAAGAGAATATAATAATTTAATTTACAAAAATAATAAGCTAATTATACCAAAATCACAAATAATTAGTATTTTAAAAAGACTTCATTATAGCCATCAAGGCATTCAAAGAACATTAGCGCTAGCACGGGAAAGTTTGTTTTGGTTAGGAATGTCGCGAGACATTCATTACATTAGCCGATGTACAATATGTAAAAGGTACATGAGTTCGCTCCAACGTGAACCATTATTGTTGCGATCAGTACCAGATGGACCCTGGCAAGTAGTAGGCTGTGATCTTTTCACATATCAAAATAAAAATTATTTGTTACTTGTAGATTACTATTCTAAATATCCTGAATTACATTTTTTGAGTAGAGATACCTATTCTACAAGTGTAATAAATAAATTAAAAGCCGACTTTGCTCGCCATGGTATACCTAAAATATTATATTCAGATGGTGGTCCACAGTTCACTTCACGTCAATTTAAAATATTTGCAGACGAATGGAAATTTAAACACATTATTTCTAGTCCATACCATAGACAGTCTAATGGTATGATTGAACGTACGGTACAAACAGTTAAGAATATTATAAAGAAATCTTGTGATGACTGTAAAGATGTTTATTTAGCGTTGTTAGATTATCGCAATACCCCTAAAAAAGATTTAGGCTCACCATCTCAATTATTGATGTCTCGTAGGCTAAATGGAATTTTACTTGTTTGTAATAAATTCCTATTACCTAATGTAATTAATGTAAAAAATACAAAAAGAAAATTACTAAAGCAGCAAAATAATTATAAATCTTATTATGATAGAGGCACGAAACCGTTACCCACAGTCCAAATTGGAAATAAAATAAAATTTCAAAATAATAATAAATGGGAGGATGGGGTAGTGGTGGACAGGCCAGGAATACCAAGGGCTTATAAAATTGAAACTAAAAATAGTTCTGAATTAATAAGAAATAGAAAATTTATTGACGTAATTCCTGATGAATCAGAGGATAATCATCAGGATAGTCCAGTTACGGATAAAGATAAAGTTCAGAATCATAACAGACCTGATGAAAATCTCTCTGAAACCTATTTAGAAAATTCTTTTATTTTTACTGAGCCCACTAGAACACGTAGTGGAAGATTTGCAAAGGTTCCAGACAGATATCAAGCAGGGAAATATAAGTAAAATAAAATAATTATATAATACTCTTTGGTATTTAAAAAAAAAATTATGTAAATTGTATTTGTTACATATTTAGTTTAAAAAAAAAGGAGATATCATATATGTTACTATTATTATAGCCACCCATGACATATAGGTATGTATATATAATTATAGTTATCCATTATATGTATTTTTAATGTTTTAACATCTGACGAACATCACTTAACAGACAGTTGTAAATAAGAGTAAAATAAAATAAATATATTATTTTGTCAGTACTAAAGCTTCATTATTAAAATATAATATCACTCGTACATGACAGACACTGCCTTTTATATATATACTAGCTGGAAACCCGTGCTTCGCTACGGTATATTGATGGTCTTATTGGCGTAAAATCCATTTTTAGGACAAAATCCTGAAATTAGTTTTTCGATATTTATATGGGTAATATTTGTAAGCAAAAAGCAAGTCGATATCTTATTGGTTCAAAGAGATATTAAGGAATCCTTGAAATCGTAATCCACCCCTTTTCACCTTATAGGGGTGAAATTTTAAAAAACTGTCAAAACTATTTCGAGATATTTTAAAAAGACACCTATGTGCTAAAAAGTAATGTTGCAACTAAACGAACACAGGAATTACGGCGGGATGTATAATTCACTCCGATTGTTGGTCCACCCCTTTAAGTGTTGATTAGGACAAAATGCTGAAATAAGTTTTTCGGTATTTTTATGGGTTATATTTGTAAGGAAAAAGCAAGTCGATATCTTATTGGTCCTAACCCCTTTTCACCCTTTAGAGGTGAAATTTCAAAAAACTGTCAATACGAGATATTTTAAAAAGACACCTATGTGCTAAAAAGTAATGTTGCAACTAAACGAACACAGGAATTACGACGGGATGTATAATTCACCCCGATTGTAGATCCACCCCTTTAGGGGTTGATTAGGACAAAATCCTGAAATAAGTTTTTCAGTATTTGTATGGGTAATCTTTATAAGCAAAAAGCGAGTCGATATTTTATTGGCCCTAAAGGACATTAAAAAATCTTTGAAATCACAATTCACCCCTTTTCACCCTTCAGGGGTGAAATTTAAGAAAAACTGTCAAAACCATTTCGAGATATTTTAAAAAGACACCTATGTGCTAAAAACTAATGTTGCAACTAAACGAACACAGGAAATACGAGGAGATGTATAATTCACCCCGATTGTAGATCCACCCCTTTAGGGGTTGATTAGGACAAATTCCGGAAATAAGTTTTCTGGTATTTGTATGGATAATCTTTGCAAGCAAACAGTTAGTCGATATCTTATTGGTCCTAAGAGATATTAAGGAATCCTTGAAATCACAATTCACCCCTTTACAACCCTTAGGGGTGGAATTTTAAAAAACTGTCAAACCCATTTCGAGATATTTTAAAAAGACACCTATGTCCCAAAAAGTAATGTTGCAACTAAACGAACACAGGAATTACGACGGGATGTATAATTCACCCCGATTGAAGATCCACCCCTTTAGGGGTTGATTAGGACAAAATCATGAAATTAGTTTTTCGGTATTTGTATGGGTAATCTTTGTAAGCAAAAAGCAAGTCGATATCTTATTGGTCCTAAGAGATAATAAGGAATCCTTAAATTCACAATTCACCCCTTTTCACACTTTAGGGGTGAAATTTCAAAGGACTGTCAATACCATTTCGAGATATTTTAAAAAGACACCTATTTGCCAGAAAGTAATGTTGCAACTAAACGAACAGGAAATACAACGGGATGTATAATCCACCCTGATTGTAGGTTCCCCCCTTTAGGGGTTGATTAGGGCAAAATCCTGAAATTTGTTTTGTGGCATTTATATGGGTAATCTTTGTAAGTAAAAACTAAGTCGATATCCCATCGGCCCTAAAAGATATTAAAGAATCCATGAAATCACATTTCACCCCTTTTCACCCCTTTAGGGTTGAATTTCGAAAAATCTCTTCTTAGTGGGTGCTTACGTCATAAAGGGAATATACTGTCCAAATTTCAAGTTTCTAGACCAAAGGGTTTGGGCTGGGCGGTGATGAGTGAGTCAGTCAGGACATTGCCTTTTATATATATACTAGCTGAAAACCCGTGCTTCGCTACGGTATATTGATGGTCTCATTGGCATAAAATCCGCAGTTTGTTTTTAAACTTGTGTATGGGTAACCTTTGTAACAAAAAATCTAGTCGATATCTCATCTGTCCTAAGAGATATTGAGGAACCCGTGAAAAAACATTTTACTCCTTTTCACCAGATAGGGGTCGAACTTGAAAAAATCCTTTCTTAGTGGGTTCTTACTTCATACTGAAAAATGTACTCTCCGAATTTTTTATTTTTAACAAAAAAATACTAATTTACCCTTTAGGAGTGAAAGAAAACTGTCAAACTGTGAAAACATATATGCCAAAATGGAATGTTATAACTCAACAACCGCTGGAAATACAAAGGGTTCTATAATTCACCCCGAATGTAGATTCACCCCTTTAGGGGTTGATTAAGGTAAAATCCTGAAATCAAAAGCAAAAACCAAGTCTATATCTTATTGATCCTAGAAGATATTAAGGCGTCCTTGAAATCACAATTCCCTCTTTTCACTGATATTAAAAAAAATGTCAAAATCATTTCGAGATATTAAAAAAAAAAAAAACACCTATGTGCCAAAAAGTAATGTTGCAACTAAACGAACACAAGAAATGCGACGGGATGTATAATTCATCCCGATTGTTGATCCACCCCTAAAGGGGTTGATTAGGACAAAATCAAAAAATTGGTTTTTCGGCATTTGCAAGGGTAGTTTTTGTAAGCAAAAACCAAGTCGATGTTGTATTAATGTTAAAAAATATTAAACAATCCTTGAAATCACATTTCACCCCTTTTCGCCCTTTTGGGGTTAAATTTAAAAAAGTTGTCAAAACCATTTCGAGATATTTTAAAAAGACGCCTATGTGCCAAAAATAAACCTTATATCTCAATAAACATATTGATGTATAATTCACCCCGATTGTAGATCCATCCTTTAGGGGTTGATTAGAAGATATTGAGGCTAGAAGATATTAAGGCGTCCTTGACATCACAATTCCCTCTTTTCACCCTTTAGGGGTTATATTTGTTAAAGGTAAAAAACTGTTAAAACCATTTCGAGACATTTTAAAAAGACACCTATGTGCCGAAAAGAAACGTTATAACTCAACAAACACAGGAGATACGACGCGATGTATAATCTACCCCGTTTGTAGAATCACCCCTTTAGGGGTTGATTAGGACGAAATTCTGAAATAAGTTTTTCGGCATTTGTATGGATAATTTTTGTAAGCAAACACCAAGTCGATATCTTATTGGTCCTAAAAGAATTAAGGAATTACTGAAATTACATTTCACCCCTTTTCACCCTTAAGGAGTGAAATTAAAAAAAAATGTCAAAATCATTTCGAGATATTAAAAAAAAAACACCTATGTGCCAAAAAGTAATGTTGCAACTAAACGAACACAAGAAATATGGCGGGATGTATAATTCACCCCGATTGTAGATCCACCCCTTAAGGGGTTGATTAGGACAAAATCAAAAAATTGGTTTTTCGGCATTTGCTAGGGTAGTTTTTGTAAGCAAAAACCAAGTCGATATCTTATTAGTGTTAAAAAATATTAAACAATCCTTGAAATCACATTTCACCCCTTTTCACCCTTTAGGGGTTAAATTTAAAAAAGTTGTCATAACCATTTCGAGATATTTTAAAAAGACGCCTATGTGCCAAAAAGTACCCTTATATCTCAATAAACACAGGGAATACGACGGGATGTATAATTCACCCCGATTGTAGAGCCATCCTTTAGGGGTTGATTAGGACAAAATCCTGAAATATATTTTTCGGTATTTGTATGGGTAATCTTTGTCAGCAAAAAGCAAGGCAATATCTTATTGGCCCTAAGAGATTTAAGGAATCCTTGAAATCACAATTCACCCCTTTTCACCCTTTAGAGGTGAAATTTTAAAAAAACTATCAAAATCTTTTCGAGATATTTTAAAAAGACACCTATGTGCTTAAAAGTAATGTTGCAACTAAATGTACACAGGAAATACGACGAAATGTATAACTCACCCCGATTGTAGATCCACCCCTTTAGGGGTTGATTAGGACAAATTCCTGAAATACGTTTTTCGGTAATTGTATGGATAATCTTTGCAAGCAAACAGTAAGTCCATATCTTATTGGTCCTAAGAGATATTAAGGAATCCTGGAAATCACAATTCACCCCTTTTCAACCCTTAGGGGTGAAATTTTAAAAAACTACAAACCCATTTCGAGATATTTTAAAAAGACACCTATGTGCCAAAAAGTAATGCTGCAACTAATAAACACAGGAAATACGACGGGATGTATAATTCACCCCGATTGTAGATGCACCCCTTTAGGAGTTGATTAGGACAAAAACCTGAAATATGTTTTTCGTTATTTGTATGGGTAATCGTTGTAAGCAAAAAGCAAGTAGATATCTTATTGGTTCTAAGAGATATTAAGGAATACTTGAAATCATAATTCACCCCTTTTTACCCTATAGGGGTGAAATTTTAAAAAACTACCAAAATATTTTCGAGATATTTTAAAAATACTCCTATGTGCTAAAAAGTAATGTTGCAACTAAACGTACACAGGAAATACGACGAAATGTATAACTCATCCCGATTGTAGATCCACCCCTTTAGGGGTTGATTAGGACAAATTCCTGAAATACGTTTTTCGGTAATTGTATGGATAATCTTTGCAAGCAAACAGTAAGTCCATATCTTATTGGTCCTAAGAGATATTAAGGAATCCTTGAAATCACAATTCACCCCTTTTCAACCCTTCGGGGTGAAATTTTAAAAAACTGTCAAACCCATTTCGAGATATTTTAAAAAGACACCTATGTGCCAAAAAGTAATGCTGCAACTAATGAACACAGGAAATACGACGGGATGTATAATTCACCCCGATTGTAGATGCACCCCTTTAGGAGTTGAGTAGGACAAAAACCTGAAATATGTTTTTCGGTATTTGTATGGGTAATCTTTGTAAGCAAAAAGCACGTCGATATCTTATTGGTTCTAAGAGATATTAAGGAATACTTGAAATCATAATTCACTCCGTTTCACCCTATAGGGGTGAAATTTTAAAAAACTACCAAAATATTTTCGAGATATTTTAAAAATACTCCTATGTGCTAAAAAGTAATGTTGCAACTAAACGAACAAAGGAAATACGACGGAATGTATAACTCACCCCGATTGTAGATCCACCCCTTTAGGGGTTGATTAGGACAAAATCCTGAAATTGGTGATTCGGTATTTGTATGGGTAATCTTTGTAAGCAAAAAGCAAGTCGATATCTTATTGGTCCTAAGAGATATTAAAGAATCCTTAAAATCACAATTCACCCCTTTTCACCCTTTAGGGGTGAAATTTCAAAAAACTGTGAATACCATTTCGAGATATTTTAAAAAGACACCTATGTGCCAAAAAGTAATCTTGCAACTAAACGAACACAGGAAATACAACGGGATGTATAATCCACCCCGATTGTAGGTTCACCCCTTTAGGGGTTGATTAGGGCAAAATCCCGAAATCAGTTTTTCGGCATTTGTATGGGTAATACTTGTAAGCAAAAACTAAGTCGATATCCCATCGGCCCTAAGAGATATTAAGGAATTCGTGAAATCAAATTTCACCCCTTTTCATCCCTTAGGAGTGGATTTTCGAAAAATCTCTTCTTAGTGGGTGCTTACGTCATGGAGGGAATATACTCTCCAAATTTCAAGTTTCTAGGGCCAGGGGTTCGGGCTGGGCGGTGATGAGTGAGTCAATCAGTCAGTCAGTCAGGACACTGCCTTTTATATATATAGATATAAGATATGTTAGCTCATAAATTAGATATAATACCATATACTTGTTGATTTATTTCAAAAATTAATTTTAAAAAAAATATATAAAATTGTTTAAAAAATTGCCGTTGTACTTTAAATCAGAAAATAAATTATGATCAGATTGAATACTTACTAGATAAACTTTTCGTAAAACAATGAGTTTCAACCAAACATTTGACATGAGAATTATTTACTTAATAAATAAAATATAATTGTATTCAGGGCCGGCCCGATGGGTGAGACGGCGAGGCAATCGCCTCAGGCGCCGGATTTATCAAGGCGCCAAAAAGAATCTTTTTTAGTGAGCCAAAATAGTCGTGATTATCAAATTTGCCAAAAAATTGCTCCTCTTTTTTGTTATAATTTCCATTCTTCTTCTTTTACCTAAATAAAAGCTCGTTTGGAAAATATTGTGTGTATTTATTAAATTATCCCCGTTTAAAAACCGTCAGGTTTAACAGACGGACCCTGTATAATAATATAGGATTGATGAAAAAAGGTAGAGGTTTTTACGAGACAAGATAGTGGCTTGAGGGGAGATGGGTCAGAAAATGGGTGTGGAAAAAAAAGGAGGGGGGATAAAATCAAAAGGCGCAATTTTTCTATCTTGCCTCAGGCGCCAAAAATGATCGGCCCTGATTGTATTGTACAAAAAATTCCATAATATTGTTAATTATCTAATTATAAGTATATTAACTGTTATTGTGTTTTGTGTAATTTTAAGATAATAATTTTTAACATAATTTTTAAACAATTTAAAGTTTAGAAATACCAATTTGTAAAAACAAAAAGAATAAAATCAAATTTAACGGTGGAAGAGTTGTGTAAGCTCATAAATTAGATATAATATACTTGTTGATTTAATTCTTAGCTTAGTCAATCTGTTATTGTAGCAAAAATTAAACCATTTGTTTATTTACTTAAAAGGCACGTTTGCTTTTTAAGCTAACATACCATTCTACTCTCAGTTAATAAAAATATGTTAGATGTTAAGTTGCTTTCGACTGTTAAACACAGTCTTTTGTAACCTGCTTGATTTTAAATAAATTTATTAAATAGTCTTTCAATTTGACTTATTTAATTTATATATATATAGATAGATATCTTTTTGATTTTGTACAAAATATGTGAATAAGAAGAGGAAACAAGAAATTTCATTTTGTGGGACTCTTATTTATGTTATAGAATTGCACTATATTATATTGACCTTTAATTAATAAAATAGAATATATAATGATATATTAATATATTATATACAAAGTTTTATCAGTTTCACAATAATTAATCAGTATAAGACTATACGAAAACACATGATAATTTACTGTCAGATTCACAACCATTACTAAAAAACATTCGTTGCTAGATGACGGTAAATATTCAAATTTTAGATCTAGCGTGTTACAGTCTCCCCCTCTGGTTCGTGGAAGCGTCCCGCGACTGAACCAGTAAATTTGCGGAAGTCTTCCTTGGTCTCCCTCTTTTCTTTTTCTTAATGACCGGGATAATTGGGTCAATTCTACCGACATATGGTACTATCTCCGAAGTGTGCACTTTTGTTAATACATGACCAGGTTTATCTGGGTCTTCAATTTCGAAAGTTGTAAGTGTCACAGCCCGCAGGATTTTATATGGGCCGTCGCGTTTTGGCATCAACTTGGAAGTAATCCCTCTACTTGCAGAACTTAGTTGATGCGTTTTTAACAATACCCGAGTACCAGGTTCGTAAGTTGGGGCTGGACGATGGGTCTGATGGGCGTATTTCTTTTGTCGGTCTTGTTCGTGTTCAAATGATTTTTAGCTTCAATAAGGTTTTGACTTAACCTTTTTAGGTAAATCATTGGCGTCATCATTGGTACGAAATTGTCTATTTCAACAATAGGGGTGAGATTTTCGTGTACATCGAATGTAGTCCGCATTTCTCTTCCGAACATTAAATGTGCAGCGGAATGCTTTGTACTGTGACAGGTACCAGAATTCATTGCGAATCTTATTGCAGGGATCTTTGTATACCATTTAGTATGATCGTTACCCACAGCGATGGCAAGCTGGGGCTTGAGATCTCTATTCTTCCGCTCTATTCTGTTTGCTTCTGGGTGATATGTAGCGATTAACGATTGTAGAATTTCTAAAATATATGTCATCTGCTGCATTACCTCACTAACGAACTGTGGTCCATTGTCGCTTATTATTCTGCGTGGCAAACCATAACGCATGAAAATTGATGTAGCCTGTTGCATGGCAAATAATTCAACCCTTCTCGTGCAATAATCTTCAACTACTAATATCCAACGATTATGATTTTTTGCGTCTGGAAGCGGTCCAAAGAAATCTACACAAAGTATCTCAAATCGAATAGCGTACGGTGGTGTCCGGAGCAATCAAGTTGGTTTTTGGTTAATTGATTTGTATCTTTGACATTCAATACAATTTCTTACGTAGTTGGTGATATATCTACGAAGTCCAAGCCAATAGTAACGGCGAACAATGCGTTGAATGGTTCTCTCAACACCGTTGTGGCCTGAGGTTGGTGCATCATGGAACTCTTTTAAGATAAGAATTCTTCGACTGACAGGGATAACGAGCTGTACTTCCTCGAGATCCTGGTCAAGGTCGTAGTGATAGAGAACACCATTTGACATCAGATATCCTCGTTCACACTAACGATCGGCATCGTTATTGGGCATATCTGATTTAAAAGCATCAATGATTTTCTTAAGGTCTGGATCATTTAATTGCTCATGTCTAACCTCGTCTGCGGAGCGTCTTGGAAGATCAGCGGTTACGAGATTAATGTTCCCTTCTGGGTTATAATCAGATAACTTTGGCGGACGAGACAAGGTGTCCGCAACAACATTTATTTTTCCAGGAGTATATTGGATATCTAGATCATATGCCTGGATTTGTATCGCCCACCTGGCAAGTCGTCCAGTGGGTGTTTTTATAGCCAACGGAGAGGTTGGTGGTCGGTAGCGAAAGTCACTTTGGCACATTCAACATTCGAAATTTCTGCAATGACCACACAATCGCAAGTGCTTCCTTCTCGGTGGTAGTATAATTTCGTTCAGCCGAGGTTATAAGTCGACTGGCGTATTCAACAGGTCGTTCGTTTTCGGCGTTGCCTTAAGTTAGCACTGCACCTAGCGCGTAATCGCTGACATCAGTTCTGAGAGTATACGGTTGACCTTGCTCAGCTTCTCTTAAAATTGGAGCTGTGGTTAGTAACTGCATAAGTTTCTCGTAGGCTATTTGTTGTTCCTGTTCCCATTTCCATGCAGCAGTTTTCTTAGTTAGCCTCGATAATGGTTCCACAACGCGTCTGTACCAAGAACATGTTTGAAACACGGATATAAGTTCTTTCACATTACGCGGCACTGGTCTCTCGATTAGTGCTTTAATTTTATCGGGATCAATTTCTATACCATTAGGCGTTATAATATGTCCTAGGTATTTAACACAATCTTTGAAAAATTTACACTTTGAACGTTTAGCGCGTATACCAAACAGGTTAAGTCTCATAAACACGTCTGATAAGTCTTTTATATGATTATCGAAACTGTCTGATAGCACAATTATATCGTCCAAGTAAGCGAATAATATCGTATCTGATAGTCCTGCACGAAATCTGTCCATAAATCTTTGAAACGTAGCAGGGGCATTAACCGGAACGTTCCAAATGGCGTAATAAATGCAATCTTATCACGATCACACTCGTGCACAGGTATTTTCCAATAACCAGTTCTTGAGTCAATAGTAGACATGTAAGAAGTACGTTTTGCCTCGTGGAGCAGGTCGTCTATACGCGGCATTGGGTACTGATCACTACGCGTTACGCTGTTTAAACGGCGGTAATCTATACATACACGAACCGTATCATCGCTTTTGTTCACTAACACTACTGGAGCAGCCCATGGTGAGTCACACTCTTCTATAATGTTGCTTTCCAGCATCTTTTCAATTTCTGTTTGAAGTAGCTGATTCTTTTCGCCAGACATACGATAAGGCGGTACTGAGATGGGTACTTGATCTGGAGCAATATAATACAGTGCTCGATGATCTTAGTTGGCTCTCCCCCTACTTCAAAAACAGCTTGACTTTCTTTTAAAAGTTTGTTTAGTATGATTCTCTGCTCGGGTGTTAAATTGTTACCTTCGTTGTCACGTATCTCAGTATTATCTACAGTTGTGAGAGCTACTTGCTCTGACAATGCCATATCTGGATTGATGACTTGATTATCTTTCAATATAAATGAATAAATTTCACCCGGTGAATCTCGAAAATACCACGACTCATCTGCTAAGTCTAGTATTATTCCTAACGCATATAATACATCAGTACCTAGCAAGGTAAAATTGTCATTGTCACCTGGTAACACTATCATTTTACTGATAACGGATCTTCCTTTAATGGTAATTGGTACAATTGCTGTTTGCACCATTACTTCTTTTGAAAATCCATCAGCCAAAGTCATGACTAGGTTAGAAGCTTCAAATTTGCACCTATTTTGCAACAATTTAAACAAGTTCCTACCCATGATGCTACGAGTTGCTCCTGAATCGGCAATAGCTGTACCCACAAATTCAAAAATTCTGACTGGGACAAAAGGTCGCTCTAGCATAACGGTTTCATCGGTAACCGTGTAAAAGCTAGTGGCATGGACACTTGCTTTGTCAGATTTGCATTTAGGACAATTAGCACGTATCACACCTGGATAATTGCATCCGTAGCAGCTGATACCAGACTTCGATGATCCTGCAATGCTTGTTTCATTAACGAAGCTGACATCGTTTTGTCGGTTCCTTTTATTTTGTAGGGTTCTGCAGTCATCTACAGTGTGACCTACGTTTCTGCAGTAATTGAATTTTATTTTCTTTTTAGGTTTTCCCTCCTCATTGACGAGCGGAGATTCTTTTTTAATATTCATACACGACTTGTCTTCAAAAGATTACTCGACAGTACGTGCCAGTCTTAAAAAAATCAGTGACTGTACTTACTGAATCTCTCGGAACATGTTTTCTGATGCGCCGATGGATAAGTTCATATACCATGTCCATCTGAACCTTTTCCGTCAAGATATCGGGAATTTCTCGACATTTACTGATGAAGCAATCAGTTGGCATATCAGCTGTTTGTTCAAGTTTAAATAGGTCTCGGTAAACTTGAAATGGAGCTCTTTTCCTTCCGTATGCGATTTTGAGAGCATTTATGGCTTCATTCCATGTCTCAGTTGTCGCACGAGTTCCTAGCCACCATGTAGCAGCATCACCTGTTAATAGCATTGGCAAGCCTCTTAAAGCGTTCGCATCAGAAACATCAGCGTATTCTTTAAAAACTTCAATAGCATATATAAATGCATCGACATCGCTCTCCCTTGCTCCATCAAACCGAGAAGTACATTTCACAAAATTTCCATTTTGTTGTGGTAATGTCGGCGAAGGAGTTCGTTCAAGGACCGGTCGATTATTTATCTACTGAAGCAGCGTCTGAAATTGTTCTTTTGAAAGCACAACGTTCGTCATCTTTGGAGGTCTACCGCGTGTGTTACGTTTCGAAGAATCAGTAAAACTCATATATAGTTCAAGAAACTTATGTGCGTAAAACTAACAGTTCAAAATTGGTCGAGACGGCACGACAATATTCATGGGCACGATAGGACAGTACACGCTCGCGACAAATAATATTTAATTTGAACACGCAATGAGCAATGAATTACAATGTCCAGCACTTCACGAACGCCTTTCCATAAAAATAGTCTCAACAGTTACTGTAATATAGTCAAAATCACAACACTGTAAAACTTCAATAATTATTCGGGCCCTACGTTGGGCGCCAGTTATAGAATTGCACTATATTATATTGCCTTTTAATTAATAAAATAGAATATATAATGATATATTAATACATTATATACAAAGTTTTATCAGTTTCACAATAATTAATCAGTATAAGACTATACAAAATACACGATAATTTATTGTCAGATTCACAACTATTACTACAAAACAATCGTTGCTAGGAGACGGTAGATATTCAAATTTTAGATCTAGCGTGTTACAATGTTAAATTTTTGTTTCAGCGAATAGAATTGTTGGGATCTGGTGTTATATGTTCTTGTTGTTTCTGTGATAACGTCATTTATGAGTTACACTTCGCGCATTGTGGAGTCGTTTTCTAAGGACTACTGTTTACCAAATTACTTACTTAACGAAAACAGTTTGATAGGAAGAAAATTACGAAGAAAAAGTAAGGGAATGTAGCATGCCAGCTGAGGATCCTCCAAGTTTAGAAGAAATTAGGCAGGTGATAAAAAATCTGAAATCCAGCAAATGTCCTGGAAGCGACGAAGTAACAGCAGAAATGTTTAGATATGGAGGAGACGAACTAAACGAACAAGTGCATTAACTTCTAAGTGAAAATTGGAAACAAGAACAAATGCCAAAGGATTGAACAGAAGCAGTTTTACACCCGATATTTGGAAAGGGGGTTAAGAAGAAATGTGATAACTATACAGGTATAGTCCTACCAAATGTTGCTAATAAAATATTGTCAATTTGTATTAAAAATAAACTAACTGAAAGGATGGAGAGAACAGTAGGAGAGTACCAATGCGGGTTTAGGAGAGGACGAGCACTTATTAGATGGACCAAATATTCACACTAAGAAAAATCCAGGCGGAAAGCTATGAGAAACAACAGCCAACAAATGTTATACTTATGAATTTTAGAAAAGTATATGATACAGTTAGAAGATCTGAGGTATTCAAGACATTTAAGCAATTAGGAGTAAGCCATAAGCTAGTAAACTTAGTAAAAATGACCTTACAGTACGCAGAAAACTGAGCCAAATTGAACATGAAATTATCTAGTAAGTTTGAGGTGAAGTTAGGGCTGAGACAAGGTGATCCACTTTCGACAATTCTATTTAACTTTGTGCTAGAAAAGACTATAAGAGATGCCCAAATGAATAGATCATGATTATTTTACCACAAAATGCATCAGTGTTTAGCATTTGCTGATGATATTGTTGTTTTAACAAGAAGTGAAAAAACAATGAGAGAAATAGTCCAACGATTAGAACTTTCAGCAAAAAGTAGGGGTCTCCAGATGAATGAATCCAAAAGAAAATATATGACATGGACTGAGCAAGAATTTGCTAGAGGTAGAAGTTTAACGATACAAACTAACGAAGGAAAAATTTGTAATTTTGATGAGGTGGATAGATTTACTTATTTGGGAACTGTTATTACGAGAAAACCGGAAGTAAAAGAAGAAATACAAGCAAGATTATTAGCAGGGAATCGATGTTTACAAGGACTAAATGGACTACTAAGGAATATAAGTATATCAAGAAGGTTGAAGTTAAGGCTATTGTAAACAAAAGCAACGTCTCGCATATTTCGTTATAATATATAGAGACATTCTCCTGCTAAATAAATATACAATAATATGTGTTTATACACTTGACTGTAGATATATATCTGAGTAAGAATGTAATTCGTCATAGCTTAGAATCCCCACTACTAATTTCACGTGCAAGCTTCACACTCATAACATATTTGTTGAACTGTACTTCTGTGTACACTACTTCAATCTTGTCAGTAATATTTAGTCTGTTCTTTGCGGTCCAGAACAAGAGTGCTTCTTTAGTATTAGTAACAAGTTGATATAAAAAATACATCGTTTCTCAGTATCCTTTGTAGTAACACTTTTGGAATAGGTATATCTACCTTAAATTTGGTTAGTTAAAAATGTTTGACTTATCAACGAATATTGAAAACTTATGTTTATTCTAAATTATACAAATAATAAAATTTCTGTATTTAATTACACATATTGTTGTATAAGTGATCGTATCGGCATGAATTGTAATGGTAACTCGTGTAATTATTACAAATTGTTACTGTGACTTGATTGTTATCTATAAGTAATATTTGCATCTTTATGCGTTGCCCAGGGATATGATAATTTTTATTTTTTATAATTTATTTTATAATTGAATTGTTGACTGCCATTTTATTAATAACTTAATAATAGATAAATTAAAAATGGTTAGTTAATAATATGCCTCAAAATAAAAGAATATATTGTAGTATCCTAATTCAAATGAAATAAAACAGTTTTGAGTTTAAAACAGCTTTTTGACAGTACATCTGAATTATGTAGTAAATTGATTGCTCAAATACTGAAAACATTTTATTGTTGAACTATCCTTATATCGTTCCATCACTCCTAGTTAAAGCTATAAATGCTTCCATCGAACTCTTTGGCTGAAAGTCTTTTTAGTTATTGACACTACAACTTATTTTCTTTTTTAATTTCATCTCTGATGGTTCTTCGCCAATTAAATTTCGGGCTATCGACTTTGCGCTTCCACCGTGGATTCCATTCAGTGATGTGTTGGGCCACATATACGCCAGATTCGTGGATACAGATACCGATACGCATTACTTGTGTCTTGATCCGCGGATACGGATAGGGATAAGGATCGTGCATTCAAGTAAAAAAACGACTCACATTGAACCGAGAGTATGATCAGTCGCGCGGTTCCTTCAAACAAAAACATGTCAACAAACACACAATTTAGTTGAGTTCAAAATTACGCACTTATTGTCTTTGATTAAATTAATTTTACTTTAATATTTAATGTAGATATGGTTCGTAAACCCCCGAGGATTCACGAAGGTGTCCTAGGGGGTTCACATTAAACATTCTGTAATGGCGCCAGTTCACGCCATTTGGAAATCTTCATTTTTACTAAGTTACATGGTTCTATCTCTTCTTAATATATGGCTAACCCAATTCCACTTATGTCTTCTGATTTTCTGGTCTATGTTTGGTTGCAGTGTGTGAACAGCTGTTGGTTACGGATCTTCTCCGTCCATCTTATTTTCAGGATCCTGCTCATGCGTTTGTTGACAAATACTTATTGTTTGGAGATTATAAGCTGGGTTACTTTCCATGTCTCATATTCGGTTAACATTACGGATTTCACGTTGGTTGTGAATCTATATAGTTTTGTGCTCTTGGTAACAAGGTGCGATCTTCAAACTGTGTTAAGCATGTCGAACGCCTGTCTTGCTTTTTGGATGCGGTGTTCTGCATCAATGGAGGCACCACCATCTGCTGAAACCATGCTACCAAGATAGTAGAATTCTGCCACGTTCGCAATATCTTCCTCATAGATCCTTAGTATACAGCGATTATTGCATTGATTAATACATCTGAAAAGGATATAATGTATTATTTTGAAAATAATCTGACAAATTGATTATTACATCTTTAGAAACAAAGAACAAATATTAGAATATGTAGACATAATTATGATAGTTAGCACCTCTTATTGATATATAGACCGCTAAAAGACAAATCCAGTGAAGTAGGACTACAAATGAACCTGGATAAAATAAAATACCTGTAAATATCTAGTTAACATCCCCGAGCTATAAATTGGACCAATAGATGAGTTATCTAGAAAGTATTACAAAAAGTAAATAACGTTTTATCTATAGAAACGGGAACCAGAATTTTTGCAGTAAACAAAGCATATTACTTACTCTCCACTCATTTCCATTCTCGCATTAATACACTAGTACGGCAATAAATGAATATATGATCCTATTCAAGAAAATAGAATATGGAGAATCCGGAGTAATAATGAGATAAGAAGGTTCTATGAGAGCTATAATGGGTTTATTAAGTGCGCTAGAATACGCAGGTTGAGGCACAATAACAACAGTTTTCAACAGTATGCCAAGCACCGCAAAGCCGAGCGAAACACCTCGAACAAGGTAATTGTATAGTGTATACAAAAATCTCAAGGAACTAGAAGCTAATAACTGGTGTATACTAGCTCCAAAACGTACAGTCTGGAGGACTGAGGAAACAAAAATCTTGTAAGGGTTGTAAAAGGCAATGACGAGACTTCAGACAAGAATCAGACAAAATTGCAACGAGAGCATGCTTTTGTAATCCTCAAGATAAAAAAAGAGGCGGGCCCGGGAGAAGGCAATATATATATATAGAGAGAGAGAGAGAGAGAGAGAGAGAGAGAGAGAAATAAGGAATTAATATGGAAAAAGTTAGAACAAATGGTGCCGTACTTTGCTTCACTTTAGTCTGTTGCAATTGTAGTTCATTGTACCTTTTCAGCTTGCTTTAACACATTCCTTATGTGATAATGAGCTCGATATTGCGACATTTCCTCAATAAATGCACACTACGCATTCTCAATTACCAATTACAAATAATGCAATACAATTGTAAATATGTATAAATATTGTATTAAATTAGAAATAAATCAGTCTTAGTTGAATCTCGGTCTTCTCACTATCCTTCGGGATACAACATTTCTGGTGGCAGCGATTATTTTGTCCTTTGTTAAACATTTGAAACAGTTTGTAAAAAAAACTTAGTGCAACAATTTTTGAATTACCACGACTACTGAAGTCGGCGTACGTTATCGAGAAGATATCAGAAGAGATCAAACTACTGCACTCCTTCCTGTAAGTACTCATCCTTCCTTTACATTAACCGTTGTCTTAGATGAGCGATAAGAAAACAATTATCAAAAACTACAAAGGACCAACAACAAGATCCAAAAGTGTATCAGAGACCCAGGAAGTAAAAGAAATGGCGTACTTAAAAGTAAACGAAATTTTCAACATCATACCGGAATACGATGGTACAGCAAATAGATTGTCTGAATTCATAAATGCCTGCGAGACTGCACTAACAATGATAGATTCTTTGAGTAAACCTATACTTTTTAATTTAATAAAGTTAAAGTTAAAGGAAAGGGCGTACAGCTTAACACAGTACAAAGATATTAAAAATTTCGAGGAATTAAAAATAACTCTCAAGGAGTTCTGTACTGACAAAAAGTCAATTGTCCAATTGCAAAGTGAACTGAATTCATGCAGACAATTGAATAGCGAAGAGGTCCTACAATACGCCAACAGAATTGAAGGGATTTTACATAGTTTAGTCTTATCTTCATGTGAAGGGCAGTCCGCAGAAGCATCAAAATCGTTAATTGAATTTAATAAGAAGCAAGCACTTCATTTATTTGTAGAAGGTTTAGGAAGTCCAGTGAAAATGTATACGAAAGCACGTAATTGCCAAACCTTAGAAGAAGCCATAGAAGTAGCCAGGACCTAGGAGACATTAAGTGAAATAAATAGGCAGAAAACGGAAAGATAAATTAACGTGTTTCAACTGTTCAAAGCCCGGTTACAAGGCATCAGAGTCGCTTGAAAAAGGTAACGTTTCCTGCAAAAATTAATTACATTGTTTGCAGATACTGTAAATATCGAGGACATGATATCTCGGAATGTAGGAAACGATTAACCAATAGCCGAAGACACGAAGAAGAGAAAGTTAGAGATGGTCAAAATTCGGGAAACGCCAACGGGTCGTCGGCAGCTTACAGCCAGCCGGAAACAGCCCACAACATGATAATGGCTGTAACAAGAACGGAGAAAACAAATTCATATTAATTCAACTGGATTCCACAAATCAAAAGATGACCAAATTATTAATAGATAATGGAGCTGATATAAGTATGCTGAAATTTTCCAGACTCAAGGACGTGTCTATAATTTATCAAGGAAACACGTTAAAAGGTATTACTAATTCTTACGTTAAAACCTTAGGTATCAATCGTGTACAAATTTAAACAAGACACAGCTCCATAATACACGATTTCCATATTGTTGACGACAATATACCGCTAGAATCTGATGGAATACTAGAAAGAGATTTTTATGTCAAACATAAGGCAATCATAGATTATAAAATGAAAAAAATTCAATTTGGCAATGTTGCATGGGATTTTTACAGCAAAGCAGAACGTATCACATTACCAGCTAGGAGCGAGGTAATTGTCTGCGCCAAAGTTCAAGTCAGCGGTAAAGAAGGAATTTCCGAAGCGCAGCAAATTAAAGACGGAGTCTTTTTAAGCCATTTTTTTGACTAGGTCAGTAAAATCAAAATGTCCTGTCAGCATAGTTAACATGAATGAAACAGATGTTACTATCAACATACCTCAGGTGCAACTTGAGCCAGTTCATAGTATTATAGGCATTGCAAAGATAAGTCAAGAAAATGTGACTTATGACATATCAAGAAAATCCAGATTAAAGGAAATGATAAAATCTGATCACTTGAACGAGGAAGAAAGGGAAATGGCTTTTCAATTGTGTGAAAATTTTAATGATATGTTTACTCTTCCAGGCGACAAATTATCAGAAACTTCGGCCGTTTCACATAAAATAAACACGAAGCCTAATTCAAATCCAATATGTTAAGCCTTGCAGGTTAGCTGAAAAACACAAGGGGGAAATCAACAAACAAATCGAGGAAATACTAGAAAATAATTTAATTGAACCAAGCAAGAGTCCATGGAACGCTCCTCTACTAGTCGTATCTAAGAAGGAAGATGCATCGGGTAAAGTCAAATGGAGAATTGTTGTTGATTTCAAGAAACTAAATGACGTCACTATTGGAGATAACCACTGCCCAATATCGCATAACCACTGCCCAATATAACGGAAATATTGGACCAGCTGGGCAAAAGTCAATATTTTAGTGTAATAGATCTGAAAAGTGCATTTTATCAGATACCTATGGCTCCAGAAGACAAAGAAAAAACAGCATTCAGCACTTAATTAGGTCATTACGAGTTCACCAGAATAGCGATGGGACTTAAAGGTGCACCCGCAACCCTGCAAAGATTGATAAATACAGTATTAAGTGGACTGCAAGGTTTAAAAATGTTTGTTTATTTGGATGACGTAGTCGTATATTCCACTAATCTAAAAATACATCTCAAATTACAGCCTGATAAATGTGAGTTTTTAAGAAAAGAGGTTACATATCTAGGACATGTCATCACTGAGCAAGGAATTAAGCCAGATCCCAAGAAAGTGGAAGCAGTAGCAAATTTTCCAACACCCAGAAATTAAAAGGATGTGAAAAGTTTCCTAGGTCTAGCAGGATACTATCGAAGATTCATCAAAAATTTTAGTAAGATATCATCACCATTAACTAAACTTTTAAAAGATAGTATAAAGTTTGAATGATCTCAGAAGCAGGAAGAATCCTTCTGCGAACTAAAACATGTTTTAACAAATTATCCTGTATTACAGTTTCCAGATTTTTCTAAACCATTTATACTAACAACAGATGTCAGTAACACAGCGATATGTGCAATTTTATCACAAGGAGAACTAAACCAGGATCATCCAGTCGCATATGTCAGCCGAAAACTAAACAAGGCAGAACTAAATTACTCAACAATAGAAAGAAAGCTATTGGCGATAGTATGGGCTGTCAAACATTTTAGGCCATACCTGTATGGAGTGAAATTTACTGTGATTTCGGACTACAAACCCTATGATGTTCAATGTTAAGGATCCAAGTTCGAGATTGATGCGCTGGAGAATTACCCTTGAAGAATACGAATTTGAAATTAAATACCGCCCTGGGAAATCCAATCAAAATGCAGATGCGCTGAGCCGGATATACGTAAGCAATAAATTATAAGAAAAATCTAGTTATGATTCCAGTACTAATCAAGTGAAGGACCAGAACGATAAAAGAATCTACACGGAGAGGGACAAACGGAAGATACTATACGAATATCACGATGCTCCGCTGGGAGGACATCAAGAAATAAATCGGACATATGAACGCCTCAAGCAAGCCCACAATTGGATAGGGATGAAAAAATATGTTAATGACTATATTCGAAAATGTGAAACATGTCAAAAGAACAAGTTATTAAGTCCACAAACAAGGATACCTCTGACTGTTACCACTACAGCACAAAAACCATTCGTAAAATGTGCTCTAGATATAGTAGGCCCCTTGCCGACAACAGGATCAGGAAACAAATACGTTCTTACTTTTCAAGACGAACTCTCAAAATTTTGAGAAGACATTCCGTTAGAGAACCAGGAAGCAGAGACTCTAGCAAGAGCGTTCGTTAAACACATCATTTGCAAGCGTGGTATTCCTGACATAGTATTGACAGATCAAGGTACAAATTTTCTGAGTGAGTTATTTAAAAATGTATGTAAACTACTTAGGATTAAGAAAATCCAATCTACTGCATATCACCCGCAGACTAATTGATTTTTAGAGAGATATCATAGGACATTAGCTGAATATTTAAGACACTTTATAGATGAGGATCAATTAAATTGGGACGAATGGATATCTTACGCTATTTTCACATACAATACCACATCACATACAGCCACAGGGTTTACACCATTTGAAGTTCTATATGGATATAAACCATCTTTACCAACATCTTTTAAGAATCAACCCAGCGTACAGTATTCATATAACGACTACGGCTTAGAGCTGAAATCAAGACTACAAACAACACACCGTTTAGGGAGAGAAAAACTGCTCTTATCCAAGGAAAAAGCCAAGGAAATCTATGACCGAACATGCAAGGAAAAATAATTCAAAATCGGGGACTCGGTACTCCTGCATGATGAAACAGTAAGAAGAGGCAGATCGAAAAAATTGTCACCGTCATGGATAGGTTCTTACAAAATCTTGTCAAAAGATAGTTATGCTAATTATAGTATCAAAAAGGGAAAACATTCGCTGAAAATTCAATTGCGATACTAACAACCTTGGTAGCACTCAGCATCGCCGAGGAACCATTTTCCATAAACTATTTTGATCAGGAACCTGGAATATATTTTGAGCATGTTGGAAACATGCATCTCACTGTTGATAATTGGAATTTAGCCACATACTTGGAACTGAAGGAATATGATATACGGTTTGACCAAATCACGAAGTACTTCAAGAGCACAGCCAAAATATGCGATCACAGGCTTATGATAGATTCCTATGAATGCAAGAATTTTGTCAATATAGCAAATAATTCACTGAGCCTCACTACGTCACGAAAGGATATTTTCAAGCAGCTATTAGGCCATGAGAACTCACGAAAAAAGAGGGGTTTATTAAATTTTGTTGGCAGCGTATCTAAAACTCTATTCGGTACAAAGGATCAAGACGATGCTGAATATTATGACGACAAAATCGAAGAAATGCAGCAAAATGAACAACAACTGAATCACATCGTAAACGAACAGGTTTCAATAGTCCAATCAACCATTCAGTCAATAAATCACACCATTGGAAGACTTTAAGTAAATGAAAATATTCTATTTGATAATACTAAAACTATAAAAAGGTATTTGGACAATAATATCAACAGAATGAGAGTCAATATCAGTCATGTTGAACTTCTAGCCAAATTGGATGAACAATTCTCAGTTTTAATTCTTATTATGGACCAGTACCAGCTCGAGATTTACACTTTGGTAGACATAATTTTGAACGCTCAAAAGGGTATCATCCATCCACTTATTATCACTCCAACGAGTGTCATCACACATCTCCGGTCTATCATTCCATCCCTACCCGCAGGATTGTCATTTCCTGCTGCTCTAAAGGAGGAATATGCATATCAGTTGCTCAGGATCGTAAAATTAAGTATATGCTACACCAAGGGAAAGATTATCTGCGTTATTTCCGTACCACTCCAACAATCAGAAGAATTTACACTTTTCTCTCTTATTCCAATGCCTGTGTCCAACAATACCTCGCAGTTTATATATATCGTACCATCTTTTGATATTTTAGCACTCGATAGGACACATCAAAAATACATCCCGATGAAAGGCCCTCTACTGTCGAACTGCAATGTTATCTACAAGAAAAAATACTTGTATAACCAGATACTACCAGTGTTGGAAGTCCACCGCAAAAACAATTGCGAGATTCAATTGTTCCAGTCCAATACGGCCATCCCGAAGGACTGCCGCATCCGATATGTGGAGTTAGCGGCTCCAGTATTCATCCCCCTCAAGGAATCCAACACATGACTATTTTCATCACCGTCCAGGGAAACCATCACCACCACATACAAGACTCAAGGCACCACACGGTCATACGACGAAAGGATATCCAGAAGTGGCAATATAACTATATCCCGCAATTGCCGAGCCTATTCCAAAACTTACGTCCTAACTCCCAGAGATGTCATGAACTTCACAGTTTCTTTAAATTTTATTCCTACCTATAATTTAACCGAACACTTGTCCAATTTTTCTTACGTTTTTCCTAAAATATCCTACCTAACCCAGAAGAACATACTACAGCCACTTGTTCACAATCACGAGGATCTATCCAAGATTGGAGAACGCCTGGAGGATTTGAAGAAGAAGGTCGAAGACAACGACATCCTACTCACCCACCACCAAGTCATGAAGAAGAACACATCATGCACCAATTGGGCACTAGGTGCCACGGCGCTAATGATTATTCTTATATTATTGTCCAGGTTATAGAGCGCATGCCGCACTATTACGTGCCCCACAGCCAGCCGTTCAGTCGGACCACAGCCACCTAGTCATGGGAGGAAGTAGCCCAAATGTATCAAGGCCGGCAGTTCAACAAAGCGAGGCCCCCCCATCGCCCAGAGTTCCCACATTTAAATTCCCCTAAATTTTAATTTTAATTTTAATTTTTGAAGATTTGTGGACGAATCTTTCATTATGGGGGGAAATGTTGCAATTGTAGTTCATTGTACCTTTTCAGCTTGCTTTAGCACATTCCTTATGTGACAATGAGCTCAATATTGCGACATTTCCTCAATAAATGCACACTACGCATTCTCAATTACCAATTACAAATAATGCAACTCATACAATTGTAAATATGTATAAATATTGTATTATATTAGATATAAATCAGTCTTAGTTGAATCTGGGTCTTCTCACTATCCTTCGGGATACAAGACGGTACAGGAACTTTTATATACTTACACATATAATTAGGTTATAACAATATTGCAACAGAATTTCTCAAGAGTTTAAGAAACTTAGGTTAACTCATTGTTTTCTAAAATTATTAATTTTTTAGTAACCGGTTCGTTATAATTTATTTTATATTTTCACGAAAAAAAAAAACATTATAAACATTCTTTTACAACTCATCTTGCATACTTAACTCACATATTTTCATATTACAACATCCTGTTTTATAATAAACCATTCAACTGCAAGAAAATGAAACTCTTTCAAGAACGATTTCACATTGAAACTGTAACTGACATTAAAGTCAACATTTAGGATAATTTACACACTAACCTTAAAAAATTATTGTGAAATTAGCAAGGATGATGAGTTGAAGATTTATCCTAAAAAATGGTTTGTTATTTTCACATGCGCTGTTGAGTAACTAAATTAAGTAATGGGTTCTGTACAATGACATTGGAGTTTAAGATTTTCAACTATTTAGATCAGTACGTAAGTATGAAGACTTAGGTAATTTAATGTATTAAAAAAATATATAGATGTCTGTTAAAAATAGCCTTGCCGATGGTGTTTTTTGAAACTTTCTTAAAAATCTCATTTTTAGTTTACTGATTAGCAAAAATTAAATTAATTATTCTGCTTTTCCTACTTCTTCTTCCGCAGACTGCAGTTATCCACTGCTAGATATAGTCTCCCGCGTCTTTTTTATGCCATTGATTCCAGGCAATGCTCTTTATATCGTCAATCTAGCGTTTCGGAGGTCTACTCAAGCTTCTTTTGTTAAGCCGCGAGCCATGGACTATTTTATTTGTCCACCTAGTTGAGTCCTACATGCTACGTGTTCTGGCCAGCTCCATTTCAGATTCGTAATGTGGTGTATTATTTCCGTAATTGTGCTGTGTCCTAGAATTTCTGATTTCTGATTTTGTTTCACAAACTTACACCAAACATGACACGCTGTATTGCCCTTTGTGTTGTTCTTAGTCTGTTAGCATTTTGGATTATTAACGCCATCGTTTCCAATCCGTAAGTAGCAATAGGCAGGATGCACGAAACGTAAATTTTGGCTTTCAATGTCTCAAAGGTGATCTTAATGTTTCATAAAGGGAGTTCAGCTCAGTCTTATTCGTCGAAATATATCATTTGTTTGGTTATTTTTCTCGGACGTAATAAGATGGCTTAGGTATACGTATTCGTTTACGATTCTAATGGCTTATATTCAACACTGATCTGTCGAATCTGCTCACTTACCTTCGCGAAACGAAGGTAATTCAATTATACTCCATCCACGTATATACCCTTTTCACTCAAATCTAGATTTTTGAAGATCACTTCCGTATCGGAGGCAATAGTTTTGGAGATATTATGTCACCTTAGTTTACACTTTTTACCGACCGCCAACATATATATATATATATAAGGGAGGTATTGTGATCATACCGATTTTGACATTTCGAGATTTCGATGGATCTCCACAAATTGAGGTCCTTATATAACGTTTTGACTATTTTTTAGCACGATGTCTGTCGGTTTGTCTGTCGGTCTGTCTGTCGGTCTGTCTGTCTGCCTGTCTGTCTGTCGGTCTGTCTGTTGGTCCGTGTACACGGGCAGAGCAAATTCGGCTAAAAGGATTTTTATGAAACTTTATATTTAAGCTTTTGACATCAATGGCACGAGTTGAATTTTTGGTAAAAATCGGTTAACTATAAATGGGAGTTTACTAGTGTCGGTTATAAGATATTTGCGAATATTTCACGATAGAGGAATATTTCGAAAAAAATTATTTAAAAAGTTGCTATAAAAGTAATAACTCACATCTTTTATTTGAGACATTTTTTGATAAAACAGCATAAATTAAACAAGTACTTTGTGATGGCGGTCGGTCCTGGGGTGACCACAGCTGATTTTTTTTATCAGGGATCATTTCTTCATACATATATATTTGCATTCATAAACATACATATTATTTTCCATTCATAAAACACTTATTTAGCATTAGTCTAACGGCTTCTAGTAGGCTGTCTCGTCTTAATTTTAACAATTCACAGGAAATTCTCCATCCACCTGGCAATCGTCTGTTTTTCATTTGGTATAGTGCTACTTTTAGTTCTTCGATATTAATATCTGGTATCTCCACCGAGTCTACGTTAGTCATAATAGTAGGACTGTTGGTAATACTAGGTGTTGGTATCGTCTAGGTCAGGGGTTCTTAAACTTATGTCAGTGGTTTCCAACCTGTGGGGTGCGCCACAAGTCACGCCTTCGGCGTTCGGTAACGAGCTGTTTTGAAGACGAAGTATCGATCACGTGATTGAAAAGGACCTAAGAACAGCGATATCGACAATAATACTACGGTTTGAGAAAATGTGTACTGAAAAACAAGCCCAACCATCACATAATTAAAATATAATCATGTATTCTAGTTTTTGTATTTTTGTAAGATTTGTTTTTCTTCCATTTAAAATTATTATTACTTATAATAAATATTTGATGTACATTTATACATAATATGGTATATTATCTTGTAGCCCATTAAATAAATTACAAAATCAGGTGTGTATTTGTGAAATTAGATTGTTACGAAAATTGAAGGGAGCCCAACAATTTTTTCATAAAAAAGGGGGGGCGAAGGTACAGAAAGTTTGGAAACCATTGACTTATGTAGTCCGAGGACCCCCTCTTGAATAACTTTTTTTTTCGGACCCCATCCCAACCCTAGGCATTTTACGTCGTTCTTGAGACTTAATTTCTGGCTCAATAATCTCATAGGCACTACGTTATAATAATAAATATTGGTAAAAATGTATCGCTGTTTATTTTAATAAATGGTCTTATAAAGATGGCATTTATAAAGATGAACATTTTTATTAGTATATAGAATAAAAAACATAAAATGTATAAAAATAGTAGTAAACAGAATTAAAAAAGTTACAAATTATAATACGTTAAACTCATACAAACATTTCTTAGTCAAATATTGGTGAAAATAAAACATATTATAATATTTTTTCTGTAAATAATTTGCAGTTGAATAATAATTATTGTTGAGTTATGTCAATAACTAGTTAGGTAACAACAAATACAAAAAGTCTTGCCCATATAGGATTTTTATTAAATTAGTTATTTGAATAAAAGCAAAAAGTTGGGGGATTTAAAGTTAATGTCAAAATTGTTTGCGGACCCCCGGTAATGGCTACGCGGGCCCCAGTGCTGGTCTAGGTATATATTTAGTTTAATGAATGGGTAGTTAAATTAAATTTTACTACCAAACTTAGGTCTAATATCGTGTTTTTCCCAAGTAGAATAGAGCAGTGGTTCTTAACGTTTTGGTAATTGCGGACCCCTAAATATCCTGAATATTTTCGTGATCCTCGTAGTTTGTAGGGACATAATATTATTAAGATTTATTTTGAATAGAATTAAGATTTACTTTGTTTGAATATTTCCCATTGTGAAAAATCCCTTTTCAATTGGATAAGAAATTTATATAATGAATAATAATAATCATTATTATTGGCGCGACAGCCCAAGATAAACTTAGGCCGCTTGTTTCCAGGTTGAAATTCACGTGGTCAGCGTAACATTTCTACCGGCCCTATTACCCCTATACAAATATCTAGTACTACAGACATTTTATGGCATCAAATTTAAACTTTTTAAAAATAAAAACTAATTTTAAGCAATTTTTTAATCTTGTATTTTTGCCCCAAAATGCACAGAACAGCTAATTTCCGCAATTATTTAAAATCTCATATTAAAATGCTATGTTCCGTGTTTCGTTACACACACGGTATACATAAAATTATATTATTATAAAATTATATAATACTTTATCTTTTAATTGCTGTTTAAGATGTTGCAATGTAGAGAAAGAGCGTAGAAATGAGTGAAGCTTGCATGTTAGTTACATTACATTCTTACATTGGCAACTAAATTCGCCATGTTTGATGTCATAGTTATTGTGAATGAACTTTAAATACACGCGCGTACACACATATTCATATTCTATTAGAAACTTTCTGACAACGTTTATCGCGGGATCCATTTTGAGTCTGATCAAAGACGGTAGCGGAAATCCTGCATCCTGTAGTTTTTAAAACGCGATGTCCTGCGGCAGCTGAACAGTTCGAGT
The DNA here is from genome assembly GCA_963971575.1 of Liopterus haemorrhoidalis. Lineage (NCBI taxonomy): Eukaryota > Metazoa > Arthropoda > Insecta > Coleoptera > Dytiscidae > Liopterus > Liopterus haemorrhoidalis. The sequence goes on from OZ020611.1 coordinate 117,176,742, forward strand.
AGATATTTTTTTTCTGATATTTTTATTTATTTTATTATTATTATTTTTTTTTTCGCTCAATTCCGGAGATTTTGTATTTTTCTAGTTCTGAATTGAGACATAATAATTATGTCTATTTAATAGCTGAAAACATATAAAAAACAAAGCCATAACACAGTAAAACAAAAAATTTAATAATTTGCAAAAAAGTATAGTAAAAAAAATACGAAGGGGCGCATAAAATTTGACAAAATTATTCCTGAATTAAATTTAGTTGTGTAAAGGTGATAATTATAAAAACTGTGTCACTAACAATATTAATTCTGACACAAACACTGTCACAATGCCTTGAACCCCAGAAATTTGTTTACTTTCAATATCTTTCAAAACCTTGATACGATTTTTACAAAAGAAACAAATGACTCACGCCTAACGCCCTCTACGATACAGTGCAGACATTTAGTTTTTCTCACGACAACAATTAAATTTACGCAAATGTTATACTTTATGCAATAACAGTTATTATATTTTTATTTCAATCTTGATTATTATTGTTCTTGTTGGTGATAATTTCTATAGATTGATTGAAAAAGTTGATTGTGTATGGTAATATACTTTTTCCATATATTTTTTAGAGAACTATCACTGGATCATTAAGTTTAAAAGTAACTGTAAATGGTTACAATGTATGATTTATTAATTGTTCTTTGCTTTTTTAAGTATTCTTTATTCCGCCTAACCTGATTATGAAATATATCCGCAAAGAGAATAAAAAATTCAATGTTTTAGCATAATTAATTTTATAATATATTTTTATGTTCTATTTTGTAATCGATCGGAATTAATTAGGTATAATATCTATGATGTAAAGTATTCTAAGACGTACTCTTACGGGATTAGTGGCGAAAGGGATGCATCCTCCTTCTGAACATAAGCATATATATATATATATATATATATATATAATTTTTTAATGGAGTTTCAAATGAAAGCTCTTGAACCGGAGAACTTACCTTCTCTACGCCTATATATATATAATAATAATAATAATAATTTTATTTCACTTTCACATACATATACAATACATTACAATTGAATATACAATATTATGTCACATACATATATGAATAGTAGTCACAGAGAAATAGTAAGAATATAAAAAATGAACATAAAATAAGATCTGTTAATTGATAAAATCATTGACATCGTAGATAGATTTTTCAATAAGGTGGTGCTTTACTTGATTCTTAAATTTATTTAAATTAGTAATGTTTTTTATAACGTCAGGAAGTGCATTATAAAATTTACAACAATTGTAATAAGCTCCTTTCTGGTAGCTCGAAGTAGTGTAGATAGCAGGTAAAAGTTTTTGTTTATTTCGCGTACTGTATGAATGAGACATGGGTGAAAATAAATGCTTGTTTTTATGTGTAAAAACGCACAAAGATAATATATATTCTGATGGCATGGTAAGTATTTCTAAGGATTTAAATGAATTTTTACAAGAGTCTCAAATACGTTTCCAGTCACTGGATTTTCCCCAGTTTATAATGTTAAATTTTAAATAAGAATGGAAGCAAGAAAAATAGAGACTTCTTAATACTGTTTTGCTGCATTGAGTTTTAATAAATCTAAGGGCATGTAGGCAGGAGCTAAATCTTTGACCAAGATTTTCGATATGAGCAGTCCACTTCATATTCTCATCTAGTGATGGAAATAATATGGCTATTGTAGGTAAGGGATTCTGGGATGTCAATTTTGTTCTGGATTGATTTGAAAATGACACATGCGGTTTTATTGACATTTAATGTTAGTTTATTTTTAGTTGACCATGTGTCAATTTCAAACATGACATTCAAAGGAGGTATTTAGATCGGATGGGTTACATTTAACGAGGAAGTTGTTATCATCAGCAAAAGATGTTAAAGTTAAATTGTGGATATTTCTAAAGTGATTTGGAAGGTCATTTGAGTAAATGAGGGATAAAGTGGGACCAAGAAAGCTTCCCTGGGGAACTCCTAGATCTAATGATTTATTTTTAGAACACCAATTGTTCTTTCGGGTGTCCACTCGAGTATATTGAGATCTATCAGTTAGGTATGAGTTGAACCAGTTCAGAGATTGACCTCGTATGCCGTATCGTTCCATTTTAGCCAGAAGAATTTTGTGGTCGACACAATCAAATGCTTTACTTAAATCCACAAAAATTCCCAGAGCCAAGTTTCCACGATCTATCGAGTTGAGAATATCTGTTGTAAAATTGAAAAGAGCAGTGTCCACAGATTTGTTTTTTAAGAATCCATGTTGAGTAGGCGAAAGTAAATTGAAAGTAGAAAGGAAAGATAACAGTTGTTTATTGACAATTAATTCTATGATTTTGGAAAACGAAGAAATTAAACTGATAGGTCTGTAATTATTAAAGTTGTTCTTATCGCCCTTTTTGAAAATTGGTTTAACTAATGTATGTTTCAGTTCATTGGGAAATGTAGCTTGGCCAAAAGATAAATTAATTATATGAGTCAGAGGAATTATAAAATGGTCTTTACAAAGTTTTGTTAGACGGTTCGAAAAATTATCGTGCGCCGAGGAATGAGAGTTTTTTAAGCTCGATATAGCGTCCAATACGTCAAACTCTGATACCAGCGCTAGGAATAATATATATATATATATATATATAGTAGTAAAAGTTATTGGGAGTAGCGGTGGAGGAAAGTAAACACAATATTTACTCCTCCCAACCCTCTTTCCTTCATAATAATTTAAAAAATCTAGCTGACCAATTTGTTACAAAAAATGCATACCCCAGAAATCTAATCCAGAGACTGATGTTCAACACCAACACATCCTCACACATAAATAACTCTGGGGAAATTGAACAACAAAATAGCAAGTACTTCTCAATACCTTATATTCAGGAGATCACACCCATCTTAAAAATGTTACTTAAAGACCAAAACATCATACTTGCTGAAAAATCTGTAACGACCATCCGGCAGCTATTCTCTCCTATAAAAAATAAAGAAAAAACCAAAAACAAGCGGAACGTGGTTTATAAGATAGAATGCCAATGTACCTTACCTTACGTGGGTCAAACATCGCAGCGTTTAGGCAATAGAATAACACAGCACAAGTCGGATTTAAAATGTAAGCCTAATTACTGTGCGTTAAGTAAACACCTATTCACTACATCCCATGTACCAATATATGAGAATACGGAAATATTGGCTACTGAATCTAACACGTACAAAAGAACATTTTTGGAAATGTGTTTCATTAACCAATTTGACAAAAATCTTAACGCAAAAACAGACATCCAGGGCTTAAACGCTATTTATCAACATATATTACATATCTCCAGAAAAAATATAGGTTAATAAATGTTTACAAATAAACCACGGACACCTGTAAAAAGTAAGGACCTGCATTATCGACTACAATATCAATAAGATCTACGGTATTGATAGCGATCTACATTTACATGAAGCGATCGCGCCTAAACCTTGAACAGAAGACTAAGAAGAGACACGTTTGATTATTTGCCCAACCAATAAAACTCTCTTTTTTATTATTTACTTTTTATTTTTTATGATCTGTACCAACGAATTTTTGTGATTTTATGCTGTGATATTTATTTTAATGTTTAATTTTATTTTCTTTTTTTTAAATATAATTTTATGAGTTTAACCAAGTTATACATCAGAGACTCTTAGATTTTACTGTAAGTTGCACAATTCTGTATCATACATTGTATTAATTTAAATAAAATTTTCAGCCCTTGAAAAAGGTCTAAAAATTTAGACCGAAATATCGGGTATGAGTAAATATTGAGTTTACTTTTCTCCACCGCTACTCCCAGTAACTTTTACTACTATAATATTGGAACGGAATATTAGAAATATATATATATATATATATATATATATATATATATATATAATTTTTTAATGGGGTTTCAAATGAAAGCTCTTGAACCGGAGAACTTACCTTCTCTACGCCTATCTATGTGTTGGGATCCTATTATTATTATTTATTTATTATTACTAGGCGGTATTATGGAACCTGCATTTAATATGGAACCCCTTAGGATCTTGAGAATGATAGGGTGCATTCTACGGAATCAGTCGGAAGTAGACCACTGAATGGTCCAACTACTTGCGTTTCCTACAATTTGCCCTAAAAATTAAAGGTGTCCTTGAATTTTTCTTATTTTATATAATGGGTGCCGTCACCTTAAAAGATTGACAACCCTTCCATTATGATTTAATAATATGGCATATGCCTTTTTTTATTTCATTTTTGTAATTTACAGTCCGAATTGGTCGAGAACGATATAAAAAGTGTCCAAATAATACGAATTTGAAACTTTACACATTTCGGTCACTATCTTAATTTCGGCGCTCCTTAAAGAAAAATTCCGCACATATTCTTGTAGCCCTTAAGGATATGCCCTACAGATTTAGGAAGAATTGAAAATGAAAATGAAAAGAATTGAAATGTTAATATACGGAGATTTGCAGTGATAGAGTATTTCATCATGTTTCGAATTCGAGAAAAAAATCTATCAAAATTTTAAATTTTCGCCAATTTCAAAATTTATTGATAACAGATTCGTAATCTACGATATTAAATTAATAGAAAACGAGACATATCATACAAAATTCGTTAGCCATTTCGGAAATCACTTTTTTGCGTCTGATAATGCATTATGGACGGTATCTCGTTAACTAAGAGACAGATATTCGCGTACGATGCGGCAAATTGTAACTGAAGGTCCATTCTACAAATATGTATTTAGCTATTTTGCTCTATCATAAAATTTAGTTATCGTTATCGTACTTGGCGCGCTTTTCTCGCCGCCATCTTGAATCTGCCTCGATTCACAAATAGGTACTGTGGGTCAAAATGATTTCATTTTTATAAAGAACACGTTTACCAAATGGCATTCAATTATCATCAAGTGCAGTATCAACGTAAAATATGGGCGTAGGCACTAAACTATAAGGGAGCACATGAAAGAGAAAACTAATTCAAATTTTCGCTATTCAGCTTGTTTAGGAATGTCATGGAAACCATGTCCCAAAATAAGGTCTTCAAAAAAACGCATTTACAAGTTCAATTTATATATATATATAGCTGATAACTGTTAGCAGAATACTTTGTAATAGTCGCAATTCTCTTTCTAATTTTCCTCGTTATTATCTGAATTGGCATGCGATAGTAAATAATGAATAACTGAACAAAGCACTTATTGCTGTACAAAGTGCAATTGTTACTGTGATTATGGACGGTAATATGTATGCAGTCTTTTCTTTTCGCATGTTATCAACGTAATGTTGTCAGTCAACTAACCACTCTATATACTGTACTTGAGATACAATAAATCACTTACATTTTCTATTATAAACCAGGTAATAAAGTTTATTTACGAAATGAAAAGTTGAATATCTAATTTACGCTGTTCTTTCATGTATGAACTAAAAATAATAAACTATTATTTGTTCAAAAATATATGAATTTTTAATAGAAATGCAAGCAACTGGTGGCCAAATTATTGTACTAAATACTGCAGTACAGTTTGAACTTATTACGTATATGTTAATGTTGAATTTTTGTTACAATGTCGACAGTTGTGTAAAAGTATAAAACCAGAACAAATTATAGTGTTTTTGGCTGTCATTCAAGAAAGGACAAATATAGACAGATGGAAAGTTAATATTAAGTCCAAATTTTCGCGAGATGATTCTGTTTTACATTTCGATACATGTATAGCTCTTAAAAATTCAAAAATGTCGCAAACATTTAGTCCCATTTTAATAAAATAAAGACGTATTGTGTTTAAATTAACCTGTTCGCTACCTGCAAATTGAAAGCTATCGTCTGTTTCTTTAATTTAAGCGGAACGAGATTTTGAAAACTAGTAGCTTTAACAAACTTGTTTAGCAAAAGCCCACTTCAACTGTTAAAAAGTGAGCTCGTGACAACATACGAAAAAAAAAGAAATTAATTTAGTTCCACTTAAACATTTGGAATAGCCTATCAGTATTACTGTCGTCATCATATTTCCTTCGATCACAGTGTCGCCACCAATAAAGTTTTATTGTGAAATGAGGAACATGTGGCGTGTCTAATGTTTTTGGCTAATTTTAGCAAGACATTTTCTGCTCAGATAGTAATGAGATAACGTGCTCCAGGAAATCTTTCCTTAATTTAATATTAGTATAACGGTAAACTTGCAGAGATGAAAATAGTATATTAAGGACATATTTGATAAGGCAAACATCAGCATTGGAGGATATAGGGCCAGATTGTAACAAATTGTTAGAATCATTAGACCAGTGGGTAGAGTTTTTAATGATTCTGTATAATAAATTCATATGACGTTCACGGAGCAAGGGCGCCACTGACTTGTAAGACGCCTAAAAAATATATATATACTAGGTTATTACCCGTCAACAATGACGGATTTATAATATAAAAATTTCAATAGTTTGTATGTGTATTTGGTTTTATTTTTTAACGTATCCTAATTTCGTTGCCAGTCTGCGAATCATGGGACAGGATATCACCAGTTAGCTAATCACGGGAGAGGGCGTCACCTGTCAGCCAATCAAGAAACAGGGTGTCCCCAGTTAGCCAATCACGAGAACTTTAGAAAAATTGACGTCATAATGACACTACCGACACTACATACAGACACTTGCTAATTATATAGTTAGATTATTTATTCATTAACTTTTTAAGATGAGAAAACGATTCATTTTTACTTAGTACGTTACATTTATATTGTTAAAACTAAAAATAATTTGAGACGTTAATTTATGCCTACGAACCCTAGACATTTCTATATCTAATTATATTCGTAGATACTTAGAGAATTAATCTGTAAAATATTGTTCATATCGGTTAAAGGAAACATGAGTATCTACAGTCTCTTGGTTATGCCTACGAAACTCTAGACATTTATTTATGTAATTATATTCGTAGATTCTTAGAGAATAAATGTGCAAAATATAGTTCATATCGGTCAAAGGAAACAGGAGTATCTAGAGTCTCTTTTTTATGGGTACAAAACCCTAGACATTTATGTATGTAATTATATTTGAAGATTCTTAGAGAATAAATCTGCAAAATATTGTTTATATCGGTCAAAGGAAACAGGAGTATCTAGAGTTTCTTGTTTATGCCTACGAAACTCTAGACATTTATACATATAATTATATTCGTAGATTCTTAGAAAATAATCTTAGAAAATCTTAGAAAAAAATACTGTTCATATCGGTCAAAGGATATAGGAGTACCCTAGGGTTTCTTGTTTATGCCCACGAAACCCTATACATTTTTATAGGTTATTTTATCCGCAGATTTTTAAATAATAAATCTGTAAAATATTTTTCATATCGATCAAAGAATATAGAAGTGTCTACAGTTTCTTATTTATGCCTACGAAACTCTAGATATTTCTATACGATGTTTTATCCTCAGATTTTTAGAGAATAAATTTGCAAAATGTTTTTCATATCGATCAGAGAATATAGGAGTGTCTAGAGTTTCTAATTTATATCTACGAAACCCTAGATATTTCTGTATGTTATTTTATCCGCAGATTCTTAGAGAATAAATCTGCAAAATATTGTTCATATCGGTCAAAGGATATAGGAGTCTCTTTTTTATGCCTACGAAACCCTAGACATTTATGTATTATGTAATTATATTTGTAGATTCTTAGAGAATATATCTGCAAAATATTGTTCATATTGGTCAAAGGATATATATGTCAAACACAAAATTGAAAACCATAAAATAGCATCTTCCATCAAAACTTTTGAAAATCTCGACTCTGAAGATCATGTAGAAATTCTTTGGCTAACACTCAATATTTCTCAAGTTAATTTTAACATAGGTGTTTTTTATAGACCGTCATCTAAAGATCCAGTTACTAACATCTGTAAAATTCTTCAATCAGCTATGAACACCAATAATGTTTTAATATTTGGCGACTTTAACCTTCCTGAAATATCTTGGCCAATTATGGAAATTCCGAACAGCGATAGCCCAGCAAGTCAGTTTTTAAACACCATGATTAACTACGGATTTCACAATCATGTTCACAAACCCACTCGTTTTCGTGACGGTCAAAAACCATCAACCTTGGACCTTATACTAACCAACGATGACAATCTCATCAGCGACATACAGTATCTCTCTCCAATCGGGAAAAGTGACCACGCAGTTCTGCTTACAACCTCCCAAATTATTGTTCAACGCAACAATCTAAAGCTAGCAAAAAAAATCAATTATTGGAAGTTAGATTATAATAAAGTCAACGAAATACTGGCCAGCAAGCTTGAAAAATCCATCGACAAATATTTTATAGAAGTCTCATGGCATAAGTTTAAAGAAACCATTAGCAGTTCTGTCGATAATTTGCGAATTTCACAGTGAAAAACAAAAAATGGAAAGCTCCGTGGATGAACAATGAAATAAAATCATTGATTAAAAAGAAGCAAAAGTCCTGGAATTTATACAAAAAAGACGCAACGTTAAATAATTATAAGATATATAGAAAAATTAATAATGATGTCACCAAAAAAATAAGAATTGCTAAAGGTTCTTATGAGGATGAACTTATAAACAACGGCCAAAAAGCATTTTATGGGTACATTAGAAACAAATTGAGTACAAAAATCGCAACACCTACTATAATAAAAAACAATAATAACATCTTAGTAAATGACCAAAAGGAAATAGCAAATATCTTCGCTGAGCACTTCTTCTCTTCTTTCAGCAAAGGTGTAAACGATCCAATCCCCGTTGTTAGCATACCAAGAGTACAAAATTCCATTGATGAAACAGATTTCACGACTGATGAAATAGAAGAAATTTTGGCGAAACTAAACGAGGAATCTTCTCCTGGGCCTGATCAAATACCCCCAATTTTATTGAAAAGATGTGCACCCATTATTGCGCCCATGGTTTTAGATTTAATGGAAACGTCTTTTAAAACTGGATTATTGCCCAACGATTGGAAATCAGCACAAAATAAGCCGATCTACAAAAAAGGAGACAAAACAGTAAATAACTTTAGGCCGATAAGTCTAAAAAGTGTTACAGTCCATCTATTTAAGCCTGGCAGATGACCTTGGGTGCGCAGTAGCAATCACTAGAAATTGGAGTGGGGACGTCAGTTGACTTCAGACTGTCTTGCTGCAAGCATCAGTGAAAGTACATTCGGATGAAAAAGTATAATGGAATTTAAGACGAAATTATGCGGGCGCATAAACCATAGTCAGTGTAAGGAGATTATTAGTAATGTGATTGACTTTATGACTAAGTAAGCTGCAGCAGGGAACGTGATTAAACCTTTGAAGAATATTTTGGATCGAGTTTCAGCGTGCACAGGCGTTTCTGTTAATTAATATTTTGATGAAAACTTGTGTCTCGTACTGTACAGTCCAAGCGCTCTTTCTTTCCGAATGCGTTCTTCCTCTGCGCGAAACTGATTTCCCACACGCCAGTACTAAATATATTTGCTGTACTTGTAAATGCATGGAACGGATTATAGTAAATAAACTGCTACCCTTCTTACTGAGTAACAAAGTTATAACTGAACACCAACATGGCTTTGTGCCGGGTCGATCGGTACTTACCAATTTGCTTACCAATATTAATTCATGGACGCAAAGCATCGATCAAAACAAACCAGTTGACGTTATATACTTAGATTATGCTAAAGCGTTCGATACCGTACCTCACAATAAACTCCTGTCGAAGCTTGAACACTTTAGTATACGAGGACATCTACTTAGATGGATACAAGCTTTTCTTCTTGGCCGGACCTTTTCAGTCAAAATTGGTGAGTCAGAATCTACTTCGTTTAAAATGCTCAGTGGTGTTCCGCAAGGCAGTGTACTTGGTCCAGTTTTATTTATAACTTACATCGTAGACTTGCTACATACCGTATCTTCTCTAAAAAGTCTGTATGCAGACGATGCGAAAATATTTAACAACCCATTAACGGATCACAGAACACTACAAAATGATCTGAACATCATTTCAACCTGGACAAAATAATGGGGCATAAAATTAAATACAAAAAAATGTACTGTTTTACACGTGGGGAAAAACAACCCCAAACATGTCTATGCTATGAATGACGAACATCTAACGTCAGTTAGTTCACAGCATGATCTTGGCGTCACAGTTACAACTGACTTAAAATGGGAAACGCACATAATTAACACTGTTAAAAAGGCCAATACTCTAATTTATTTAATCAAGAGGAGCTTCCAACATCTTACACCGAAGAATTTTTCTATAATATACAAAACTTATGTGCGACCCATATTAGAGTTTGCCTTTATAATTTGGTCTCCCTATCTCATAAAAGACATTGAAATCCTAGAGAATGTCCAACGCAGATTCACAAAATCTGTCCAAGGTCTTGAAAATAAGACTTATGATGAGCGACTGCGAGTTCTAAATCTGCCTCGTTTATCAGAAAGAAGAATCAGAGGAGATTTGATCGAGACTTATAAAATTCTAAGTGGACATTATAACTGTGAAGCTATTTCCAGCATCTTAATCAGAAATACTAACTCTAGATTGAGAGGTCACAGCGCCAAACTGAAGAAAGATAAATTTCGTCTGCTAATCAGGCAAAACTTTTTCTCAAATCGAGTAGTTGACAGGTGGAATAACCTTTCCGTGTCAGCTATTGAATCAAGAAATATAAACTCATTTAAGAACAAAATTGACACAGAGCTTATATTTATAATATACGTGATGTTCGCGTTGTTAACGCGGAGTGAATTACGTGATGGACTTTTTATGGACTGTCGCAGATGGACTGTTTCAGTGAAATTGTTTTAAATTGTTAAGAACTGTTATTTGTGCTTTAAATTTCATATATGTAGTTTTTCTGTAATGTAATATTAGTTTATTTTTTTCTTTTTTTTTCTTACTATTGTAATGTATAATTATCACACGTGTATACATTTATATATTCGGGAGTATAACCAGCTATGTTAGCTGCCTTCTCTTAAAACTGTAAATAATAAATAATAATAATATAGCAGTGTCTAGAGTTTCTTGTTTATGCCTACGAAACCCTAGACATTTCTGTAAATAATTATATTTGTAGATTCTAAGAAAATAAATCTGCAAAATATTATTCATATTGGTCGAAGGATATAGCAGTGTATATAGTTTCTTGTTTATGCCTACGAAACCCTAGACATTTCTATATGTTATTTTATTCGCAGTTTTTTAGAGAATAAATCTGCAAAATATTGTTGATATCAGTCAAATGATATAGGAGTATCTAGAGTTTCTTGTTTATGCCTACGAAATCCTACAAATTTCTATATGTAATTATTTTCCTAGATTCTTAGAAAATAAATCTGCAAAATACATGTCAATCAAGTCAAACTGGGAACACCCTGTTTCCCAGTTAGCCAATCACGAGAACCTTAGGAAAAATGACGTTACAGTGTTACAAAATCACTAACACACGGTAGCTAATTATATATGTACGATATGGCACGACCTAGATTTTTTTTAGTGAAATTAATGAAATCCATTCAATTGTAATCTATACTAACATAATAAAAAAATTTGTCTCTTGAGAAATTATCGCATTAATTTGAAAAATTCATTCACTGGGTAAAAGCCTATAGTTTCTGAAGTATTATGTGCTTTGTTTCATAACTCTAAGATAAAAATGGAAAGAGAAATCATAAATAATATGATGTAAGTCAGAAATAAGAGCAGCCAAAAATTCACAAAATGGCTTACCTTGGCTAAACTATAAGAGATATAGTAAAACTCTATTTTTTTTTTTTTAATTAACACAGAACAGGACTAAATGCCCCAATTACACTGTGTCTTACAAACATCCATGCCCTGACCGGGATTCGAACCCGGGACCTCTACGCTTCCAAGGCCGACAATTATCTATCTTGGTAATTTGTCAAAAAAAAGCTGTTATTACGCTACGAAGATCGATTGAAATTGGACAAATTAGACCTGCATATTCTACCGTTCTAAGCTCAGCATATTGACTGTTTGGTAATAAGTTGCGTTGTCCGCTTTAATGACTCGTATACCTACACTGTATATATGAAACACATGTTCGAAATGCACCATGCGAAACAACCCAATTAGCTACAGCACTTAGAAAGATTTTTATATTGCTGACAATACTTTTGTGTTACGACGCACAACTTGCATCTACACACTGTTTTTTTTTTTTTTACCTGCCCTCGGTCTTTAATTATTGTTTTACTGTGGACTGGGCCCCTGATTTTAGGTAGTGTACATATTTTGCAAGACAAAGTTCAAATCCTTGAGAGTAGATGTATAATTGTTTTTTTTTTCGTCTTATTTTATCGTATTCAATTGCATTATTTTATTAATTTATTAAATTTATGACTTATTTAATTTTTTTTTATATTTCGACTTGAGAGATTGTCGATTGATAATCAGCGTTAGGTAATTCATTATTGTGTTTTATTGTATTTTATGCATTCTATTTCACATTACTTTATTAATTTATATAATTTTTGAATATTTAAAAAATATGTATTTGGAATTGATAGGTTGTAAAATAATAATCAGCATTTTCTTCTTTTTCATGACGTTTTCCCATTACAGGTTTGCAGTTCTCAAGTGTATCTCTTTTAGCTAACTTTCTTTCTTTATCCTTTCAATATGTCCATACCATGATAGAGCCCTACTATCCAATCGTTTTGTAATTGTTGAGATAATGGTTGGTTTATATACGGAACAAGAATAAGGAATAGGAAATAAGAATAGTACACAAGAATAAAAAATATTAAACCGTTATTATAGGACATAACATTTCGTCGCTGCGCCTGCGTACTTGCGTTGGCCTGTGTTTAACGTTTGTCACTTGACAGGTTCTGATTCATAAAACCTTTTAAAAAATTTCGTTTATTACCGTTAAAAACATTCTATTGTTGTTTACAACTCTCTGATCACAACTGAAAAACATCTGTTGACCAAACTTTATTACGGCAGACATTTTGATTGCTGTGCGCAGGCTTATTGTGTCTTATTCTTGAAATAAGAATAAAAATGTTGAATGTTACCAACTATTCTTATGTTTAAGTTAAATTTCATTCCTACATAAACCGATATACGGCGCAGCCATGTTTTAACATCTTGTGCACTATTCTTATTTCCTATTCCTTATTCTTGTTCCGTATATAAACCAAGCATAACTTCCATTTCATTCCATATTTTCTTTATTCTTATTTTTTCTGGTATACTGCAAACTTCTTTTCATAAAGTCCAACTCGATAGTTCTTATTCTGTTCCTTAGTTTGTCTGTAACAGGCCATGGTTTACCACCGTATGTTGCAGTGGCGCACCCAGGGAGGGGGGCGGTCCCCCCTACCCCCTAAGCAGGATGGAAATACCAAATTTTTAATTTTTTTTTTAACAATTTGATCTTAGGTAAATATATGGATATGGATTTAAAAGTAGAGATGAGAACCTTTTTTTTGCTCATCACTTGTATTTTACAAATGAGGAGCTTTTTTTTTTTGCTCATTACTTGTATTTTACTAGTAAGGACCCTTTTTTTGCTCATCACTTGTATTTTAGAAGCGACGAGCTTTTTTTTGTCTACCCCCCTCTCCCTAGAAAAGTTCCTGGGTGCGCCACTGAGTATGTTGTAATTGTTTCTACAATAGCGTGAAAAAATCTATTTTTTGGTCGAGTTTTACTGTGTTTCATTACACTTATGTAGTTCCTTTTTTGCTAGAATTTATTTTATACTGTTAGTGTAATTTATTTATATGACTAGGTTTTTTAACCCGTCTACAATTACGGGTTTTTAACAAAAGACATTTTTTTTTACTGTATTAACTTGGGCAACCTTTTTTTTAATTTATCAAAATAATATCAGGTCAGAGAATCACGGTATAGGATATCACCAGTTAGCCAATCACGAGAGAGGGTGTCACCTGTCAGCTTATCACGAGACAGGGGATCGGGAGACAGGGTTTATACGTTATGTTCATAAAATATACTCACATAATATTGATTTTTATACATGTACGTTCATAAATAATCCAATCTAGTATCTAATCTAAATTTCAGCCGCCTCCACAAATGTATACTCCGCCATACAAAAGTACCTACATTTTTATAACTTGAGTCCTAAAACTTCTTCCCTCACCCCCTGCATTGCGTGATCTCCGGGGTCTCACCTACGGCGCTGGTAAATGTTCAAGCCACCTGAATAGTATTATTTTAATCGTGGCTAACCGAATCATTTTATTCCGCTTGTATTTCATTTGGTCTTCCTTGCACTGACCATATGTACGTCCGAGTCTTTATTTTCAAAAATATCAAGCAGAGTTTCCTCAGATTTTGTTAACTTCCCGGCTTCCGAATCATATGATATCACTGGTTTGATAAGCGTCCTATATATTCTTACTTTTGTGGTTCTACACAGTAGTTTGAATAACTTACGCGAGACGGTAGTTTCACTGATTACTAAGGCGCGGGAATTTGATGCAAAACCAATTAAAATATAAATATTATGGTTAACTTTGCAAGTGATTAGTATTTAGCCGCTTACAAGGACAATGATTAGATTTATATTTTAATTGGTTTTGCATCAAATGTCAGCGCCTTACTGATTCGAATTACTAGACGGCGGCCAATCTAAGTGTTAATACGTTTCAATCCTATTAAATTAAAAAAATATATGTTATTTACATTTAAGTAGGATTCTACTGGTTACCGAAAATAATTCTGCTTTTAATCTCTTCCTTAATACTTAATGAGATTATATATTGGAAACTTCAATTCTGGATAGATACTAAATTAAAATGTTTGGAGAAGGTTTTTGTATTTCATGTAGGCCAGAATCGTCTTTATATAGAATACTTCATTTGTTATTTTGAAATAACTTATTAGAAAACTTATTATTGTATTAGTTATTTATTGAGTCGTTCAAACATTATATTACCTAATAAGTATGTGATCTAAATTTGTCCAGTCCCAGGCTGCATTCTTCAATAGGATATGCAAATATCTTAATCGTATTGGATAAGTTGCGTAAATGCTTTCACATTCTAATTGATTTGACATAAAAATGACTAAGCAAATTTACGAAATATTATTTAATTATTATTAATTCACTGGCTTTAAAAAATTCAACAGATGTATTATCAAAGGAAAACATAGATGGAGTTAATGTGCTCTTTAAAATATGAAAATATGATCAAACACCAAAACAATTAAATACAAATTCATCATAAAATATTCATTATTACCGACGTAGCTCTATAATACCAGATGAATTGTGGGGCACTCGATCGAACTTGACTATCTTTTTGTTGAACGTACGTTATGAATGACCAAGTTATCACAACTATTTTCGCATCATCATATTCCGCTTTAACGTGTTTTAAGTTTTAAAATACCGACCAGATTTTTCTTGGTCATTGTTAATTAGTCCAGGTTTTTCTATTCGTATATTGACATTGGTGTAATAGATTTGCACAATGGTGGTTCTACTCATTAGTTTGAATATAATTAGATGTGCTAGGCTAAATGCACTTATTACAAAGAATAATCCTTCTTTTAATCTCCTCGCTATTCTTATTGAGACTATTGATATATAGTTAAAATAAATAAAAACACTAATTTCTATGCAAAACGTCACTTTATTATTTAATTAATAACACGACTAGTTTCGCCAAACAATGGCATTATCAAGTGATTCAAATGATGTAACGAATGGAGAACATTCAATGTACAGCTCTTATATATTAACAGTACAGAAAAACCCTAATTAACAAATACTTGGAAAATTGGGGAATAAACCAAATATGTTTGTTCATTGAGGACCGGTGCGCCCTGTCTCAGATGTTTAAAGATTTCAAGGGATTCAAGCAGATTTAGTTTATAATCCTTATTAACATAATGTAATGGTTTTAAACAATTTATGTCAACAGAATGACCGCTGGATATATGTTTACAATCTTTAAGATGATCACTAAATGTTGAGTAGTATATGTTCAAATCAAATTAGGTATGGTACAGACTATTGATATATATTAGAGGTATATAAATTTATTTACGCATAACTTGGTTAAAACTTTTTGTTTACGTCTTAGTTACCATGACCGAAACTACAACTTTAGAGTCCTGGCGGCCTGTAAAACAGATAATATGCTCAGTCATGATAACTAGGTAATAGAGTAATGTTCAAATATATGATTCGCATTTAATGTAAGTAACAAAAACAAACAAAGTAAAGCTTCATCACCTGCTGCTAACTCTTCGTCTGGAATTACCTCAGCATCGTCTTGTTGATAATTGTTTTGGCTTGTAGTATTGACAAATGAACACATGGTAACTAATGCTTTGTTGTCACTGCACGGTACCTAATAGTTTTCATAACCATTCTAGAGTATATTCAGAATAAAACATTATAGAAGTGCATTTAGAACCAGTTGTGCGTAAAACGTGGCACGTACCTCAGACCGAAAGAAAGTTTACACCCTTAAACGAATAAAGGACAAAGTTTCTCTAGTGTAAACTTTCTCTTTAAATCATCTAGACGTAAATAATTATTCTATCACTGGGCGTAAAGTGGTCACTTTACAGCACTAGGCTGTAAGGTATTTATGTTACATACTAGTGCTGTAAAGTGTCGTGAAAGTAACCAACTATGCAATTTTTCAAATGCATAATTTCACAATAAAAAAAAAAAAAAAACGTAAATGAAAGGATAAATGTTTTTATTTGATTTTGATATTCTTTATTTGATATTTGATTTCTTTTATAAAATACATCAGTTCGTCTGATTTAATCTTAAATAACCAGAATTGTCATATATCTTTCTACTCATTACTGAGTGTTGTGATTTCCTCGCATGCTTCTGTGTAAAGCTTGTTGTGTGTATCATAGATGACATAACCAGAAAAATCTTCGATGAAAACACATACCTTCTAAGTTATATCAACATAACCTGCAACTGATCGACTGCTAACAGAAGTTTAGGGATATGATACAAAAATGGATCGACGATTTCACTGCCTACAAACGCATGACCTTTTTTCTCGTAGGTACTCGAACTTGCCCGAGAAATTGCAAAAAGTTCATAGAAAGAGAGGGCAAATATTTAAACGTTTGAATTGTACATATTATTAATTGTATTATATATTAGGCAAATAAAACGAAAACATATGAAAAAATACTAAAACTTATGCACACATCCAATTAAACATTAACTCATTTTATTTTTTGTTATGCAATATCACACTTTCCAAACTTATTTAAAGCTATTATTTGAAACTAAGTGATGAATAGCCCCCCAATTAAATTTAGTAAAATGCATTGAGAGTAAATCTAGGCCAAGAGAATAATAATTTTTAAACTGTCTAATGTATATATTTGTTTGGCCTATCAACACTTGTATCTGTATCTTTAATCTCTGTAATACAAAAATATCATCTAGGTATTCATTAGTCCTTTCATTGGTAATTTACAAGCAATAGTAATATTTATTTTCGATTCGTCATTGTACAGTTTCTTTAATAGTATTTCAACCTTTCTTTAAAAATATATTATTTCCTGAAATATTTTAGAGATATAAAAATAGAAACGAAGAAAATAATATACTCATTTCTAGTACAAATATTTAGTTTAGTAGAAAACTTTAACGAAAACGCTGCAAATTTGTGAATAAATGCTTGAAAAAAAATATGAACTTCGCTGGCCGAATATCATTTTGAATGTCGAGCTATGGAGAATAACGAGACACAAAGAAATCAAGCTAATAATAAAGGAAAGGAAATGGAGAGCATTGAGCATACGTTAAGAAGAGGAAACTGAAACATTGCAAAAGAAGCTATACGGTGGAATCCGCAAGGAATACGAAGAGTAGGAAGATCCAAAAAAACCTGGAGTAGAACAATTGAGAAAGAAAAGCTGAAAATTATAAAGTCTTAGGGTGAAAAACAACGTACTTCCCAGAATCGCACCCGATGGAGATGTCTAATGGATGCTCTTTGCTCCTCCTAGGAGTTCTAGGATCCGATATATATACATATATATATGAAGTACAAAGTACCATTACGTAGTCCAGAAACCATTCACTTATACATACAAGGTATTATAGAATGCAATGTATGGGCAGAACCACGTGACAGCAATGTGATTTATTACGTCATTGCTCCTCCGACCCCCTCAGACTTTATGCGCACACCAGAATATTTTCAAATAAAATTGTTAGAATTATGAGCAGTGGCAGATTAAGTGGTGGGCCGCCCGGGGCCCCGTGAGTGAGAGGGGCCTCCTTGAGGGAAGTTGAAGGTATTAAAAATAACAAGCAAACTTAAAATACAAATTATATTAAGATATTTTTTGGTGAATTTTTATTATAAAGTTACCCACTTTCAGTATATGAAAAACAGTAATATCTCGGCTAAGGATAACCCTGCTAAAAAATAATGCAGCTAGCAGATATTTTTTCCGCAAGCTTTTTGACACGGCTAACGAACTGGGATTTGGATAACGAATGACCGTTTGCATACCAAAATTAATAATGCGAAATATGTAGATTGTAAGGATATCGTAATACCAGTCTTGTGAATATGAATTGGCTTACTTCCTACAATATCACAAGGTCAGATGAACCTTTCAGGGAGACAGCCTGAAGGTGATTCTGCCATCAACTCAATACTATGGACCATATGTGAACTGAATAAAGTAAATAGCGAATCTTCAACTTTTCAGTCCAATTGGGAACATTGTGGAATGGATTAATAGGTTTTTGCCTTGAAACTTCGCGAAAAATTGCGATTCGACTAACTAATGATTCGTGCTACGAATCATCTCGTGGAATTAAATTTGTTAGCCGAGGTATTATTGTACTAAATATATTATAAGCTTCATTTTTATGTGAATGTTTTTGTTTCTTGATTTTGTTATTTATTTTCTTTTTTTAGTTTAGAAAAGGGAATGGAGTAAATAAAAATTATTGCAGTAAATTAAATCATACGGACAACGTAAATACCTGTGGAATCCTAAATATATTAATTACAAGTTAAAAACAACGAATCGTACACAGATCTATGTGGAACAATGAAGAATGGGTTGGTTTAAGGAACACTTTGAAGGAAGTTAAATAAGTCATCCTTTTGGAAACCATGTGGAATGGTTTATTAAAAATTAATAAGTTTTTGCATTGAAATCAGACGCACACACATGGGGGGTCTTCGGGTGCTGAATTAGGAAATTTAATAAATAATCCGTTAAGCCAAATTTGCTCTACACGTCTTAACGAATCTACAGACAGACAGAAACCATTTTAAAAATAATCAAGACCTCAGTTCGTTGACATCCATCGAAATCTCGAAATGTCAAAATCGAAATGATCACAATACCTCCCTTATACATGTGGCGGTCGGTAGAAACAAAAACACAAAAATTAGTTATCTGGGTCGTCAAATAGTTCATTAATATAGTAAAATTCTTATTGCCTTTTTCCTTTTTATTTGTTATATATATATGTATGTTATATGTGCTTATAAGCCCTCCACGGATGATACCAAACCATATGTAATATTGTAACGGGACGCCAATGTGCCCAGTTTTGTGAGTGCGAAGGGATGAGGATTACTATGGTAAAGTTGTTGTTGATTATGCGTTGAGTGTTAAAACGTCAAGAAATTCAAAACTATTTAACTTTTATATTTTATTATAATTAATTTAAATAAACAAAGTTGTTACCAAATGTCGTGGATAGTGTAGTGTAGTGTAGTTAATTATGTAGTTTGTTCTACCCTTAACGAAATTTTAATAAATATATTTTTAGCAATAAAATGCAACAATATACATTTTTAAACATAATACATATATAAATAATTTAAATGAAGGTTATTATTTAGGTAATTATTAGGTTAAGGTAATTTAATATAAGTTTTTGAATTTTGACCAATTTATACCGACACTTGTGTGTTTAGGAATTACATTACTAAACTAAAATGAATTTGTTAAGTAGGCCTAACCGCCGTACAGAAAATAATTTAAACAAAAATTGAAAAATTGAAAAGTCATCATTGATTTTTAAAATTTACAATGTTTCTACTTAATTAAAACGGGGGAAGAAATAATGTGCGGCCTCGTTATACATCTCCGAAGTGAGAAGAAATGTAGCTGAGGTTTTCTTTCAGGAAAGAAAATCATTATATGTCATTATCATTAAGATGGATATTTTTAACTACATACACGTTATAACACAAATAAACTCATATACCATATAGAAATATTCCTAAAAGTATTCGCGGCATATTTTATAGTTTTTCGTTGCGGGATAAATATGGTTTCTGGTTGGCAACTTTGGATTTTGTAAATAGAAGTGCTTTAGTTTTAGATGGAGAAAAAGTTTAACCATTTTTGTTGTTTTGTTGATAGTTGTGATATAGCTGTTGGCATTTCGTCTTGTATTATAGTGATGTATCTGTTTTATTATGTTATTATGCACCAGCCACCACTGTTATGTTCTCAAAAAGAATGCATCCTTGAATGTGTGAAAAAGTTACGCACACAATCTATCATTCCAAAAAATTTCTATTTCAACAGTTTTTTTACAAAATTTTGTTACGGCCTTTGCATATTAAACAAGATGACAAGCAGGTGTAAACTTTCAAATACTATCCTTGTAATTCAATAATAAAAATATCCATAATAAAGTAATTATTTTCAGTGAACAATATAAAAATATGAACACAACAATTAGATTGTTTAGATATCCATATGTGATCTCATTTACGTTTAATATACTAATTTACTATGTACTCTGATTTTTATTCAAGGTTACTTGTTAATTGTAATTTGTGAGAAGTTGAAAGTAAAGAGTATCATAAACTAAAGAAAGATAATAAAAATATTAATTATTGGACGTAATTATAATATATGAAAATGCATAATTATTTTAAAGGTCATAGTCGTAGGAACAATATTTATTAGTATCTGTAACAATTTCCGGAAACATCGAAATTAACAAAACAAGAGAGGTATATTGATTATCAAGATCTTTAACAAGTTCGCTCTGCGCAAAAAGTCCTTCGTTGCTTATTAGTAGCTGACGAAAAGAAAATTATGTATTTCATATACTAGTTAATTATTAATACAGACAAGCGTCTGTATTTATAAACATTAATTACTGTAAAACGCTTCGTTATATCAACACGGACCGTTAAAATTAAATTTACATAGAAATGGTCCGTATTTCTATGGAAATTTGATATGCGCCTGGTGTTCTATCCTAAATAGCGACAACAACATATCACGTCTAAACAATCAGCCGGGTAAATCAGCTATTCAGTGGGATTCTGAAAGTTTGCGTTAAGTCACTATAAGAGTTAACGTTAGGTAACGGCGGTTTTTGTCGAATTGCGATTATGAACCAAAATTGACGTTTACGTAAACGCCCAGAGATGAGCTGACTTTACGCTAGCTGAATCGTTGCGTTATCAGTTACGTGTGTTGACGTTTACGGAATATAACCTGTAAAACAGTTTAAAGTATTAGAAAAAAGTAAGTAAAATATTACTATACTACTAAATGTGTATAAAATATACACATTTTATAACTATATATATGTAATTCTAATCACAAAACTGTTTTTACAACACTATTTATTATAAAAATTATTTTAGTGGCAACTAAAGGTAAACGAACAACAATCCAACAATATGAAAAATTATTGAGTTTTATGGAAAATAATAAAGAATTTGCACTTGGCAAATGCTCTGGGCGAAATATCAAGCAGAAAAATAAAGAAAATTGGGAACTCTTGACACAATTATTAAATTGTGAAACTGGACCCACGAGAGAACCAGTTAAGTGGCAAAAGGTTTGTAGATTAATTTAAATACTTTATTTTGTTTCAAAAAATTGTTTACAATCACAACGTTGTGAATCCCAAAACAATGCGAGCCAAATTTTTGTCATCACTACACAATTTTACATTTTTATTAATTTATTAAATATAATTTTTATGTAGGTACAAGTACCTCTTCAAACTTCTGATCATATACTGACAGAAATGGTTATACTGCCGGAACCTTCCTTCCTCACCACACCGTATCCCGAACCTGACCACTTCCCTACGATTAACAATAGTTTAGATGACATAGAAGTAATTTTTGAAGAAGAACCACCCGAAATAGAAACAGAGGATAGAGAACCGGCAAGGAAAAGAAAAAAGTTATCTATTCATAATTTAATAGAAAAACAAACAGAAGACCTAAGAAATTTAACAAAAGAAGTGAAGAAAATAAATTCAAATTTTCATATGCTAAATAATTTAATGGGAAGAGTAGCAAATTCTTTAGAAAAATTAGAAGTAAAATAGTTATTTATTATTATTAAAATATATTTAACAATATTACTCAAAATTTTGAATTATTTGATTTCTTAAAATTATTGCTGAATTGTTTGCAATTTCTTCATGATGATGATCTTGAATTTCTGGCTCTGCTTCATTGTAGTTTTCTGCGTTATTTTGGGGGTTGAAGTGCAGATATAAATTGTGCAAAACAGCACATGCATTTATTATCAGGCCAGCCATCCTTGGTGAATATCGTAGGGTCCTTTCTTTTAAAATTGCCCTGAATCTATTTTTTAAGAGCCCGATTGTCCGTTCCACTGTGTTCCGAGCTGATGAATGTGCTTTGTTATATCGTCCTGCAGGTGTGTCAGCAGCAACTCCTAGCACTGGAGTCATGAGCCATGGTTCCAGCGGGTAGCCGGAATCACCTGTAATAATTTTGTTGTCAATAATGTTAAGTATTATATGTACTACTTTCAGGTCTTAAGGATATAATGATCTGTACCTAAAACCCATGAGCTCTTCCCTCCGTTTTCAAAGCAATTTTCCAGGTGCCGACGTACAGCGCTGTGTCTCCAGATGAAAGAGTCGTGACTGCTTCCAGCGTGCCTGGCATTAATATTTATTATTTTCACATCAGCATCACAAATCTGTAATATTACATTTTAAGTAATAAAAACTTATTACAAATGGCATTTTTTTATTTATTTATTTAAAACCTTACTATTTGTACGTTTTTAGAAAAAAATCCTTTACGATTGTAATAATTATGGCCTTCTATGGTTGGCTTCATAATTGATACATGTGTCCCACCCACACACTCAATAAGGCCTGGGAAATTAAATTTATGCATAAATCTTTGAAGAATGAACAGTTGGTAAATAAAATATATGTATAAATAAATAGGTAAACTCCTACTTTCTTTTATTTTCTGTTATTTCTTGCTCTGTAGAGGGGAATATTACCCATAGCGGTAAGAGAACCCGCTCTATTGCTTCCCCCACTTCACTAACACATCTACAGATGGACGATTGACTTGCACTTAAATTAAAGTCTTGTCCAATACACCTCTGGTAGCTGCCTACCGCAAAAAATCTTAAAGGTATCAGAACCTTAAGTTCTACTGATAAACCAGCTCTTGTTTTTGGTTGTATCAGGACATGTCTTAAGCTGTTAACTATGAAAGTTACTGCCTCCTGATTAAAACGGAAAAGTTCCTTAAATCTTCTCTCAGGGATATTCATAATTTCCAAGTGATCCCTAAGTTCTTTTCTCATTCTCATGTAATTTTTTTTCTTCATTTCTTCACCATAAAGGAAAAACAGCGCTGCACCATTCATTTTTACTAAAATAATATGTTTTTAATTATTTCTGATAAAATTAATTAAAATTATCCGTATGTTTCAAATATCATTAAATTGGTAAGTATTTGTTTAAAATGTGATATATGTATATTTATTTATATATAAGAAAAATATATATAATGTAATACGAGACAACAATTATGAATGTAAATTATACAATTATAAATTATATAATAATAATTATTTCTACAGATTTTTAAATAATCAAAAATTCAGTATTGACTTTTTTAACTGGATTGTTATTACAACAATTCACTGACAGATAGAATTATATCAATTGTTACAAAATACTCTTATTTGATTGGCTGAAAGTTAAATCACATACAAAGATCTGCAGAACGCATATAGTTAATTAAGGTTGGCGTGATACAACGCAGGACAGGTCACACTAAGATTTGAGAATACCAATTTAACGTTCGATCGTAACGATGGTGAGCGTTATTTGACGTATACGTAACTTAACGCAAACTTTCAGAATCCCACTGATTATCTCCTAAAATTGAAATTTTTCTGCGTATTGTTTAAAATTTATATAACTCACCAAAAATCCTAGATATTTCATTTAAACCATTTTTTTAGGATTTTGTAGGTATGATCAAAAAACTCTTATAATGTCTGTCTATCGGTTGGACCTAGAAAGTTGAAATTTAGCATGCTTGTACAACTCTTTGACCCACATATGTTCAAAAAACGCATGGCGAAAAAATATAAACAAATATGTGTAATAAACGTTAATTTATTGAGACAGGATACACTTTAATTGATATTTACTATCAGATTTTATAAAATGATTGAAAACTCACATTACAAAAATAAACATTCCCGGGTCTCTATCTGTCAACAACTCTCCTGGGTTACCGGTACTATACTTCCAATTTAGGAACTTTTATTACATTCGGCCATCCTAACGGTTAATGACCTCATTAACATAACTGATCAAATCTTAAATGGTATAGTCCTTTAAATAAGCTGGTCTTTTACGAGAACGTTTAATACGCACTCGCTTATCTTTCCTGTCCGGTGCACTCACACTGGCACTTGCTTTTGTACTTAGGGAATCATTTGCGCTCACTGGTTGTTCCACTACACACTCACTATCACGCGTTTCGTTGTAGTTATCGTCGTCCTCTTGGGGACCACTGCCTGATTCGTTCTCGTCATTTACATCATCTTCATTTCAGACTCATCTGTCTCGGGGTGGTTCTCATAACGCTTGATCTGACTTATGTGCGCGGTTGACATAAAATGTCTTTCGCTCGTCCCATCGATGGAGCTAATTCGACACGTGTCGCTAGGGAGTACTTCTATAACTATATACGGCCCTTTGTACTTACTTTGTGTTTTTGTTGGTTGCCCCGTATATTCTTTCGCCCCTTTGACAAAAACGATATCTCCAACATTCAATTTTTCAGCCTCATAGCGTTTTGAGTCGTAATATTTCTTCGACTTAATCTGTCTCGCGGCTGTATTTTCGCGAATTTCCTTTTGAATATCCTCGAGTAATTGTCTAGCGCTCGTTGGTAAGGATATACCAATCAGTTCGTACGCTGCATTATCGAATACCGGCTGATAACCGTGGAATGCCTCAAATGGAGTCTTACCTGTGTTTTTATTTATTGCACTATTTAAATATCGCTCAACCAGCATTAGTTTCGCGTCCCATTGAAGCTCATCCTGAATTGATGTTAGCAAAGTAGGTAACAGTACCTTCATCACCGACTCTACTTCACCATTCGCTTGGGGATGTCTACTTGATATCATAGAATGTTTAATATTTAGTGTCTTGCAGAATTCTTCGAAATTCTTTGAAGAAACTCTGAACAGCCTTTCATTCTGTAATTCAAAGTTACTTATGCTTGCCTTCTCGTTCATAGTTAACTCATGTTTATTTTTCTGTAATAAACCTATCTTTTGCAGTAGGCTCGGATCAATTCTTTGCATGATCAATATCTGATCTTCATCTGATATCGTTAACAACACATCTAGTCGCTCGTACAGTCGCTGATACATATCATCCGCCTCGCCAACCGGTGCTCGAGACATTGCATCGACGTGAGCCATCTTAGAGCCGGCCCTGTGTCGTAACTCCATATCAAAATCTTGTACCAAATGTAACCACCTGGCAACTTGCGAATTCCTAGTTCGTTGAGCATTCATGTGAACTAATGCTTCACAGTCTGTCACACAAATAAAATGTAGACCAAATAAATAATTTCTCAGTTTATTTAGAACATATGCGATAGCCATTAGTTCCAATTTACAGGACGAATATTGCACCT
Source organism: Liopterus haemorrhoidalis (assembly GCA_963971575.1). Classification (NCBI taxonomy): domain Eukaryota; kingdom Metazoa; phylum Arthropoda; class Insecta; order Coleoptera; family Dytiscidae; genus Liopterus; species Liopterus haemorrhoidalis. Next base: position 117,202,745 of record OZ020611.1, read on the forward strand.
CAACAGGTGTATTTTTCTTTGATTACTAATTACTACTAAATTACTGGTTGCAGTGCGCTATCATTCTCGTTTGCTTGTAGTAATACTCCTGCGATTCCAACGCTGCTTGCATCGGTATGCACTTCTGTGTGTTTTGCATTTGGGTCGAACAATAGTAAAACGGGGTTCGAACATAACGCGTTTTTCGAGTATTCAAGCGCAGTTTTCTGTTCTGTGTTCAAAATGAACTTTTGCTCTTTTTTTCTTAGATCGGTGATGGGTTTTGCTGGTAACGCAAAATTGTTGTTAATAAATCGCCTGAAATAACTTGCTAGGCCGATAAATCTTCTTGCCTCGTGAACGCTTTTCGGTGTTGGAAAATCTCGAATGGAATTTACCTTCGATATCCCAGGAGTAATGCCTGCTTCTGATAAAGAAAAGCCTAAATAGTCCACCTTTTCCATCCCGAATCTACATCCGTACCTTGCGCCGAATCTGACACTACATACAATTCTGTTTCAACGCCGACATCAGCAATTGTTATGCGCGCGTGTGTGACTCCAAACATGTCGACTGCGTTGCCACCGAAACCGAATAGCTTTTGGTCGATCGGTTCTTCCAACAGATTACACGTCACTGCCGCCGATTGCGTGATTGTGTTTACTGACGTACCTGGGTCAATTTGCGCTGTTACCGTGACTCGGCTTATTAGAACTTGACGTAAAAATTTCTCAATAGAATTCTGCGTCGAGTCTTCTCTTATTTGCATCACGTAATTTAAGCGTAAGTTTCGCTTCTTTTAAAGCTTGAAATACCTTTTCCAGCTTGTCAAACATTTCTGGCCAATTTCTAGCTGCGACTAAGATATCATCTAGATACCACAAAGCTATTTCACGTCCTAAGGGTCCTAAGACTAATTAGCATACTAAACTCATACGGAGCGTTCGTCAATCCGAACATCATTCGATTAAGTTGACCCGTTGTATCGTTAGTAATAAACGCACTCTTTTATTTGGCCTCTTCGCTTAATGGTACCTGCAAGTAGGCATTCCCTAAATCCAAGCTACTGAATATTTTGCAACCACTCAACCCTTCGAATTGTTCTTCCACGGTTGGCATCGCAAAATTCATTCTTACCGTCTGTGCGTTTAATGCACGGTAATCTATAACCAAACGCGGTTCACCGGTTTTCTTTTGTGCCAGTAAACATGGTGAAGCACACGGAGAAGTTGTGTCTGACACAATCCCATGTGTCTTCCACTCTGTTACTAATTCGTTAATTGTTGCCCGCTCGGATGCACTGGCCTTGTAGAGCTTTCTCCGAACTGGTATATTGTTGTCCTGAATATCCATTGTTATTAAGTCGGTACAGCCCAACTCCTTCAAGTTGAACGCGAAACAACTTCTATATTTAATGCATAACGCTAGAAGTTCCGTTTCTACCAACTGATCCATGTTTTTCGGATCCACATTTAACATTTCGCGCGTAATAGGTTTGCACTCATCTTCACTTACTGTGAAAATGCCACCTGTTTTAAGGTATCCGATGGAGTCATTGTCCTTGACAAAATATCCATTCGGAACAATATTCACGACTGGCATGATAATATGTTTGTCGTCTATCGCGCAGCTTATTAGATTAATTTTCCCCGCCTGTAGTTCACAATTTTCCCTTGCGGTAACCCGAATTCTTGCGGATTTTTCTTTTACATCCAGATCTGCAAATGGCAAATCTGCACAATGCCCGAAAATAAGTTTATCATCTAATCGCACGTAAACGATATCTGGTCTTTCGGTGAACGGTCGCCCAATTAATACATCCGTTCCTTGCGCCGAATTTGACACTACATACAATTCTGTTTCAACGCGGACATCATCAATTTTTATGCGCGCGTGTATGACTCCAAACACGTCGACTGCGTTGCCACCGAAACCGAATAGCTTTTGGTCGGCTCGGTTTTTCCAACAGATTACACGTCACTGCCGCCGATTGCGTGATTGTGTTTACTGACGCACCTGGGTCAATTTGCGCTGTTACCGTGACTCGGTTTATTAGAACTTGACGTAAAAATTTCTCAATAGAATTCTGCGTCGAGTCTTCTCTTATTTGCATCACGGAAGTTTTATTTTGAGGACAATCCTTTTTATAGTGTCCCTTCTGTTTACATCTAAAGCATGGCAGGTCCTTCGCAGGAACTGTACATATACGTGTTGTATGACCTACCGCCTTACATTTAAAACATCGATTTGCTTCATTGACTTTAGTTTCTACACCGACCGTCGATGTTTTATTTACTACCGGTTTCCTTGTCTGAGCCGGTGTTATCGAGGCTTTCTTTTTACAATAAATCGTCAACTAAATCATCGATATTAGCATGTGTTTTTACTAATAATCCCGACGCGGTTTTCGCTTGAACTAACCGTACGATTATTTGTTCCTTGATCTCCGGAAATGACATATTTAAAGATTAACAAAGTAAATATTTTTCATGTATTTACGCATTAGGAGATTCACCTTCGGACTGTTTACGGTTCCGCATATTATCCCATTTGACTGAGAGGCTTGTTGGGGCTAGAAATGTACGTCGAAAGGCACTTTCAAGGTCTCTAAATGTTTTTATTTCATCCCTTCGCGCCGCGTACAACAATTTAGCTCCACCTCGTAGATTAATACGCGCCATTTCAATAATATGTGAGTCAGACCAATGGTTCAACACCGCCGCCGACTTTAACTGTTTGAACCAATCCTTGGTTTCTGTGTAGGATTCATCGCCACAGAATTTGCCAACGATTTCTGGTAAAAACGTTAAATTCGCGTGTTGATCAACCCTGTTGTGCGTTCCAGAACTATTTGCGATACTTGCAGCCATAACAACTCGATTTTGTTGAATAACATTCAATAATTTGTTCATCTGACACAACAGCGTCGATATGAGTGAATCTGTGTCTCCTACCTGTACAGTAATATTCCCCACCATTTGAGGAGTCCCATTACTTGTACCGTTGACAGCTCCTTGCATTACTGATGCATCCATGCCGCTGTCCGCTGAGATGTTGAATTCTTCATCCATTGTTCCCGCGTAGTCTAACCTCTTGTACCCACACGAAGTTTTCGTTCCACGATCCTTGCAGCTCTGATGTCTTCCACCTTCTCCTTAGGTGAGACTGGCACACCTTTCCAACTGCTTGATAGACGTTCCACGTATCCGGGACTTGATGGTTCACTAACTACACGTTTTGTTTACCCGTTCAGTTTTACTGACATGTGATCGTATTATTCCTTATCCCACATTTGAATGTTTAATAAACGTTAATTTATTGAGACAGGATACACTTTAATTGATATTTACGATCAGATTTTATACAATGATTGAAAACTGACATTACAAAAATAAACAATGCCGGGTCTCTATCTGTCAACAACTCTCATTGGTTACCGGTACTATACTTCCAATTTAGGAACTTTTATTATAGTCAGATTGCTGATAGGTGACTGTTACATGTATGTATCAAGTAATGCATTTATATAATAATCTAGTTACCATTTTTCAGCGATTTTAAAAATGTTTTTTGTTATTTGTCTTAGCTCTCAGTGTCTGTTAATAATATTAATTAATAGATCTTGCGGCAAATTATTAAATTTACAAACTTTAATTTTAAATCTGCTGGAATATTTTAAATCCGAAAATGAGAACAATGGACCACTTATTTTGTGTCCGTCAAAGAGTAGCAGCTGCCTAAAAGGAATTCGGAATCAACAATTCGTAGAATTATAAAATGTAATAAATCTGAAGTTCTCACTAACAAAATCTCGAGAAAACGAAGGAAATTAAAATCTGAACCAGTTTATTTTATTGATACATTGGTACAAACGTACTGTCATGAAGTACTAAGATTACCTCCTTATCACTGCCAGTTTAACTCCATTGAACTAATTTCGGGTATAACAAAAAATTATTATGATAGACATATTGGTCAAAACGGATATAGTGATAACGAAGTTTTGAAAATGTGGCAAGTAGCCTGTGATCAAATTAGTTGGGAAACTTGGGCAAAATCTGTTAAAAAAATCGAAAATTTAATAAATGAATGGTGGGAAAGGGAAAGGATTATTGATGATATTAATCCAATAATAATAAATACAAGAAATGACAGCGATAGTTCAGATGACGACGATATCATGCCATTACAGTGACTAATTTAAAAAAAATAAAAATAAACATTTAAATACAACTTGTAGCAATATATTATATGAATAAATATATTTTTACTTAATATTTTATTACTTTGTACTTAGGGGAAACATAAAAATTTAATTTAATTAAACAACAAATTATAATCCAAAATTTACGTTTGAGTATAAGTTTTTCCTTATTTATAATTATTACCTTAAAATTAATAATTTTGTTTGTTTGAGTACTGCTGTAAATTTATTTTCATGCTCAAATTAGTAAAAATATCTACGAATCATGCCGTTTCTTTCTAATGCTTTGTTTTTTATTAAAATAATTTTGAAGGTTAGTTGTCAACTTGCGTCAGTATACGTTACTATGGGTATGCAAATAATTATAATGATATAGACAGAGAAAGCATATAGAACTGTATATCGATACTTGTAGCAACGAACAGTCACCTATCAGCAATCCGACTATACATATGTATTCAACAAAAAAATAAATATTTAATTTTTGTGTGGAGTTTTTATTTTTTATTTTAAATTTTTTTATTTTTAAGATTTACCAAGAAAATGACCCCAAGCATGCCTCGTACTTGATAAAAAAGTGGATGCTGCCCTACAGTAATAAAAACTTTTCACCAGACCAGACATTATTGTTATAGAAAACTTATGGTCGAAATTAGAAACCATAGAGAACAAAATGTTATTTGTGTTAGTAATAGACAAATAAGATACGTAAGATAAATGATTATTATAATTATAAGAACTAGGCGATAGGTGGCAAGTGGTGGTCAGACCCAAGGCCAATAAAGTTAATTAAAAAAGAAATTAGAAACGGAAATTCGAAAACACAATATATCAAGAAAAGAAGATATAAAACGGGTATTGCTAGAGGAGTGGTAAAAAATTGCATCTAAATACACAATAAAGTTAGTGGAATTTATGCCAAATATGTTAAAATTAGTAATAAACGATGGAAATCCCACAAAATTTTAATTGTTGTTATAATTTTAATTATCAAAGCATTATACTCGGAAGCAGAATGCAGAGTACTTCACCAAGAAGCCACTAGCAACACAATCCCAATTAAAACGGGGGTAAAACAGGGATGTCCGTTATCTCCTTTTTTTTTTAACTAACCCATATAGCCTTGCTAACAGGACTCGAGATTAATATCTATAAAACAAAAACCCTGCGCATAAACACTAACAATACAAGACAGTTAAAAATTTGTCTGGAAGATATTGATGGTGTAGATGAGTTTTGCTACTTTGACAGCATAATTGCCAAAGATGGAGGAGTAATGCTGGATATTGCGCAACGCTTGAACAAGGCCAGACAAGCTTTCGTTATGATAAATGCTGTCTAGAGATCCAATTATATGTCAAGAAACACAAAGCTGAGCTTGTTTAACACAAGTGTGAAATCCGTGCTACTCTACGAACGTGAGACCTGGAAGGTTTGTAATCACTTCTAAATTGCAATCCTTTGTAAACAGATGTTTTCGTAGAATCATCCGAGTGTTTTGGCCGAAAAGAATATCTAATGCAGAGCTATAGCAACGAACAAACCAAACAGATATCCAGAAGGAAATAAAATTGCGCAAGTGGAAATGGATAGGACATGTCCTGAGGAGAGAGCTGATTAGCGTGCCTAGAATGGCCTTGGATTAGAATCCGCAAGGCACACGCAAAATCGGAAGGCCAAAAACAACCTGGAGACGAACCATTATTCAAGAAGCGAGGAATTATGGAAAATCGTGGTTTGAGATTAAACACCTTGCGGTCAATAGAATGGTGGAAGAGTTTTGTGGAAGCCCTATGATCCTCCTCCCTCCTTAAGTTTTCAACCCATAGATTGGTTTGAATTGGTTTGAAGTCTTTTTAATCCATGTACGTGTTGCACTTCATGTCTTCCATTATCTGTACCATGTACTCTAGCCTTGGTCTACCCCTTTTTCCCTCGACTGTTTCTTCCAGTATCATTTTCACCAGGCCTTCGTGTGTTATAATATGTCCAATCCAAACATCGCTTCTCTTCTGCAACATTCTTCACAGACATGGTTCCTCTTCCATTTGCGGCAATACTTCTTCGTTTGTCACTCTATCTACCTATCGTATTTTCAACATTCTTCGATAGCACTACATCTCGAATGCTTTTATCCTCTTTTTTTCTGTCTCTCCTAGGCACCAAGTTTTACTTCCGTACAGTAAGATGCTCCAACCAAAAGCCTTTAACAGGCTTTTTCTAAATCTTTAATTTATATTGTTAGATGTGAAAATATTTCTTTTTTTATTAAATGCCACTTTTGCTTGATTTATTCGGTTCATCAATTCTCTTTTGCATCTTGCATCCTTCATTATCTTACATCCTAAGTAAGTGAAATCTTCAACATTTTCGAGCAATTTACAGTCCAGCAATATTTGAGCCCCAGTTCTGTATTTGCACCAATACTTTTGTTTTAATTTTGTTTATATTCTCGCCGCATTGGGCATTAAGGGTGTTCTCCATTTCCTCCAATACTGCTCCTCATACGAGCCAAAAGATACATATGTTCTTTCTTTTAAGTATTAATTATTATATGTTGAAAAATGGTGCATTATTTTCGTTGTGAGGTTTATTTTAATATCAATTTTTATGTTGTACAATGTTTTTAATATGTAATAAAAACAGTTATTAATAATAAAATATGTTAGAAGAAAGCCTAATTTGTATAATATATTGAAATGGTATCTATCCATAATATAATACGCCAACGTGTGTCCCTGGGTCCCCGGGTGCGTGCTATGACATCAAAACAAATTTGAAGCGAGATTCCGAAATGTAGCGAAATATTCCGAAGCTTACCGAAGTGTCATCAGCTATAACTTGACTAAAAACATTTTGGTATTTTTCAGCGGCTGGTATTTAATTTATCTGAATCGTAGGCATAAACAAGAAACTCTAGATACTCCTATATTCCTTGACTGATATGAACAATATTTTGCAGATTTATTCTTTAAGTATCTTCGAATATAATTACATATAGAAGTGTCTAGGGTTTCGTAAACATAAACAAGAAACTCTAGATACTCCTGTATGCTTTGACCGATATGAACAATATTTTGCAGATTTATTCTCTAAGAATCTACAAATATAAACTATAATATAATACGCCAACGTGTGTCCCTGGGTGGCTGGGTGCGTGCGTGCTTGTCGTCCAATGAAGTAGTATAAATATATGACATCAATGCTGTCGTCTAATACAAATTTGAAGCGAGATTAAGAAATGTAACGAAATATTCCGAAGTGTATATTGACATATAACACGCCATGTTTTTGTTTGAAAGAAACCGGAAAATAATAAAAAAATGTTAATTGATTTGTTTACACAAAAATAACTTAGCAACTCGAGGAAACCAAAATGTTTAAAAAAATAGACGAATGGATTTTTAAAATACTATTTTTTTTCTGGTACAGAGTTTTAAGGAAAAAATAACTACTGACACTGCTAGAAAATATTCTTAGCTACCTATCAGATATTCATATTATTTTATACAATTTTTCCAAGACGGAAACTAGAATAAGCTTTTTGAAACATTAACTTTTCTAAGAAATGCATTTGTTGCGATTCATATGTATAGTATATTATCTAATACTGTTTGTTCCCAACGCTGTTATCAAAGGGCTAATCTAGTTGATATATAATTTGCAATTAAACTTATTCGTTCAATTTCACTTGACTGTATCATTTTGACTGTTTGATCAAATTAACGTCTATTAATTTTTGGGAAAACAAAATGTTTAGGTTATTTTGAATTACAACTTTATTGATATATATATAAATGATCAGCATATATAAATAATTAGAACAAAAAAATATATATATATTATACGAGTTATAAACTAGATAAATTATAAAATTAAATTTAAAATTAATAAATTACATACATATGTATGTTACAGTAATGTGTACAATTTTTCAACTTCAGTGGGGTCACGGCTTTGTTTTTTAGCACACAGTTCTTCGAACCACAAGGAGTGCGATATTATTGTCATAAATGAGATTTTGTCATATTTAGATTTTATTATGCGTACAAAAACTCGATTCACACAAGTATGAAGTTGTAAAGGGTAAAAGTGCTTTTATTGATTTTTTCGATAAAATACTTTACTCGTTGAGTATTTATAACCAGAATCTCTGGGTTTTTTTTTTTTTTTTTCTTTTTAATCAAAATTTGTTCTTAAGACAAGTATCAGAAAACAACTCTATTAACCGCTCATTTTCAAAAGTTGTTAATTCGACAGTGCCATATACACTGAATGCAAAAGGGTTTCTTATCCATTCAAATTTTATCAGATTTATCTCTTCAAAATAAAAATCAAAATATTTGTTCAGTTCTTTTAAATTTTCTAAAAATAATGGGGTATGTGCCTTAACTTCTGTAGTTGAATCATATTGTAAATTGTTGAACATATCTGTTGTATTATGTTGTAAATTTAAAAACCGAAGATCTATTTTTCTAATAAATGCTATTATTTTATCTTTTTGATTAAACGTGTTTAAATGGTTCCCTTGTAACAACTGATTTAAATATATATCTGTTAGATATCCAAATTTTGTAATGAAAGTTTGTTCATAAAAATCTCATTATTTACTTAACTGATTCTGTTTAATATAATCTGATGTTTTAAAAAATAAGGTTAAATCTGTGCCCCTCACTAGTTGGGCACGCCCCCCAGTTTTAAAACTAGGACGTAGCCGATGTCAGTTATTATTGTTTCATAATGCTATGCACATAGCTTAAATATAGGCTCCATATTTTTTAATTTATGCGTATTAAAAATATTTATTATATAATGACAATCACTTTTCATGTCAAAATCTCAATTAATTTTTTATAATTTTTTAAAAGCTAAATAAATGTTATTAACGTCAACATTTGACAGCAGTCAAAGTTAAAATATTGCGTATGTATGGATTAGTAAAAAACAATGACTTGTTAAAAAAATTAAATAAATAAAATCTTATTAAACTGAATTTGTTTCACTAGCGTTATGTTATTCAAATGCGGGATGCTAAAATAAAATGATTCTGCAAGTTTACTAATAAAATGCTTATAGTCCAGTGTTTCCCATAGTGGATTCCGTGAAAATATAAACAGGGTTTATAGACGAGGTAAGTGTAGGCTAGTACGGCGGGGGAAACAGGGAGGTTTAAAGCAGCCGCCATAAAGTTGGTCAATATATGAGCTTATATCCAAGTAATATCTGCATTATGTTTTGTTTTTGTTCTTATTTTTGGAACTAGGATTAAAATAAGGTTGTACATTAAATAAAATTAAAACACCCGGATCTATAAAAAAAATAATAACTTTTAAACAGTGTTATTTTACGAGATAAAAAAAAAAATCGTAAAAATTAATAAAACCTTTTACTAATACAATTAAATGATTATTTAAATCAGGGATTGGCAACTTTCTTGCATTCAATAACTTTTTTTTATTTATACATCGCGGGCCGCATTCATGAGCAAAAATTTTGGCGGGCCATACTTTATTTTGTAATTTCGGTTAATGTTCCGTATTAGTCCACCAAAACTAGGCTTGTATGCTTAGAATGAATTATATTATACCGTTATAAACGAGAAGGCACGGTCGTAAAAGTGGGGAGCCAATAGTAACCATTCATGCATCTGTAGTTGGAAGAGAAATACCCGTTTTTCACACGAGGAATGTTCGAATATAACTGATATTTTTGGAACTATTAAGTTAATATTTTTCAAAATACGTATACTATAAATCTCATTGGAAACAAGTAAAAATTCCGTATGAGTACCTGTTCATATACGTCTAGCAAGTTTAAGTTTTTTCTGTCTAAAATTTTTGCTAACTAAACCTAACCTAATAAGTTTTATCATTGATTGTTTGCATATAGTGAAGATATATAAATGCTTTATATAGTTTTAATACATTTACATAATTAAGCATCTATGAATGCGACGAAAAACGGAATTTTCTATTTCAGACATAAAATTGGTAGGTCGGAATATATTGATATTTTTGAGAATTCTCTCTTTTAAAAATGTTAATATTCTTCAAAATAAGTATACTATAAATCTCATTTAAACCATTTAAATATGACTTAAAGCGTATAAATACTGAAATTTTATTATTCAAGTTTTTCTTTAAAAACGCTAATAGGAGCTAAATGTTAACAAACACTTATTAAATAATTGCTTGGATTTCGAAACGGATAACTATCAAGTACTTATTTAGATTTCAGTTTTGAATAAAAATATTGGAAATGATAAAGTGTATCGTAAATGTTCTGTTTTGAAAGAAAGGGGCGGCGCTTCGGCAGGTCCAAATCTCATTCTAACTAGCATACACGGTTTCTCTAACGAGTTGTCCGTGGTAGACTTATACGGAACTTTAACCGTAATTTCTATTTGTAAGATCTTGTTAACGCTGGTTTACAAGTATGAACTTCGGATTAATACGTCAAGTGTGTAAGAGGTCTAAAACATCGCGGCAGTAATGTGTAGGCTACACTAGATCAGAAAAGATTATTGGTGGGCCGCATTAAAACGTTCGGCGGGCTGCATTCAACTCAAGGGTCGCCGGTAACCGACCGCTAACCTGCATCATTACCCGTGATCTACAAATAGTATCAAGTACTGACATACCCAAATAATCGAAAGCAGCGTTTCTCAAACTATAGGTCGCGACCCAAAACTGGGTCGCGTTCAATTTTTATAGGGTCGCGAAACGGAACTGTTTCGCTAAAAATACAAAGAAAAATAAAAACAATGGGTCGTACTCTCATTTGTAGAAAATTATTTGGGTAGCGTGTTTAAAAGTTTGAGAAACACTGATCTAAAGTATTTAAAATAAAAAAACCTGCCTCCACTCTTGTGCATTGCAATTTTAAAATTGACTCCCATTTTTGGCATAACGTTATTCATGTATAATGCAAATCGATACATTGTAAATTGTATTTATCAAAATTATTTTTATCAAAAAGTGCACTAATAAATTCTGCACATTTTAGTTTTTTCCAAGCAGCGTTTCTCAAACTATAGGTCGCGACCCAAAATTGGGTCGCGTTCAATTTTTATAGGGTCGCGAAACGGAACTGTTTTGCTAAAAATACAAAGAAAAATAAAAACAATGGGTCGTACTCTCATTTGTAGAAAATTATTTGGGTAGCGTGTTTAAAAGTTTGAGAAACACTGATCTAAAGTATTTAAAATAAAAGAAACCTGCCACCACTCTTGTGCATTGCAATTTTAAAATTGACTCCCATTTTTGGCATAACGTTATTTCATGTATAATGCAAATCGCTACATTGTAAAGTGTATTTATCCAAATTATTTTTATCAAAAAGTGCACTAATAAATTCTGCACATTTTAGTTTTTTCCAAACTACTTCACTATGTTTACTAATCTGAATTTGTATCTACACAATAAAAACTATGAACTTGACCAAAAAGTCAAAAAATGTTTAGAATATATACAGTTTAACTATCTTTTCACATAAACAATTATAATTTTGTTTTTAATGTTGTCAGTATGTCACTTTACAACACAATACGATTCGGTTGATTATTTTAAAATGTTACACAGAAAAGATATTTATTTAGCCACTCTCCGATTTATATGCTCACACAATAGCTTAAAAAAATCTATCAATATATTTTACGTTATAAATAGTATATAAACTTGACAGGTAATTTTCAATGGCAAAATATATCACTATGACGTCCCCATAGTGAGTGTGTGTTTACGTTCATAATTTATATTTTTTTTATTATTAAATCTGAAATTATGCAAAATTCCTGAAAAATGGGGATAAACTTGACCGAAAAGATCATGAGCACTTATAATTGGAGTCGCTGTGAATCATATCTGAACCTGATTACAAACCTCTATCAGTGTTATAAGAAGACAAGTGCTGCAATCAGATTCGGAGTCTTTGTCTGTTTCAGAAGTTGTTGTTCTGTACCCACTCCAACGCAGACGAAGATTTGAATTCCGAGAGTAACAATAGAAAATATGAACAGGAACACATTCATAATATCTGATCTCTCGTGATGGTGAGAACTCAGCTGAAATAAAAGTGGGCAAGTAGATCGTAGTGAAGTTTGCAAGAAAAAAAAAAAAAAAAAATCAAACATTTCATTACAATTTTTGACCACCACTCGATAAAATATCTGAAAAGATGTGAAAAATAAATGTATCTGGCCTAAAAAAGAAGAAGCAGATATTATTAAGAGGGAAGACATTGTTAAGATGCTTGTGGCACCAGATATAGGCCACCGCCGGATTATTATTATTATTACTAGCATTTATATAAATGCTAATATGCATAAAGTCAAATTAAAATAATTATTTATATTACAGTAAATTATTACATTAAATTATTTGAGTACATTAAGTTATGAAATGTGTATTTGCCATTCTATTCTATCTCTTGCCAGTGTTATCCAGGAATGTCTTGCTGCTCTTACTATTTCGTCCATCCATCTTCTTCGCCGCTTCCCCCTTTCTTTTATTCTCCACTAGTATCCATTCTATTAGATCTTTGCACCAGCCTGCATGTTTTCTTACTGTGTGTCCCGTCCATCTCCATTTTAGAGACCTGGTTGTTGAAACAACCTCTGCTATTTTGGGTTTCTAGTTCATGTTTTTTATTGTCATTTTGGTGCATACTTCACTCCATTTTATTCTGACAGTTTCTAATCTTGTTTGCTGGTTTTTCTGTCAGAACACAGACTTGTGCGCCGTACGATAATACTGGACTTATACAGTTGTCAAAAGCTTCTTTCTTTTTTTTAGTGTGTATTGGCATTTTTGACTCAAATATATGTTTAAGGGATTGAGACCAGAACCTTTTCCAAGCATTTGTCACTCTTTTCTGAATTTTCTGATCCGTTCAATCTTTGAAGGATACTATATGACCTAAGTAGGTGTAATCTTCTACATGTTGTATTTGATTATTTTTATCATTATCGGTACTTCCGCCTTGATCGTAAGTATTTTTATTTTACTGTAGTTGATGCTTAAAAAAGATAATATTAGTGGATATTATGGTTTTTGCTTAATAATTGTTGTTAAACTACAATTGTGTATAGATAGTCATCAATTATGTGTGTTGAGCGCATCTAACTTAAAAATTAAATATTATATTTTATAAAATTTCAGGATTTCAGAAAAAATATTATTGTTATTACACTTTATTTTCACTCACGTGGTTATTCAATACTTTGGTGCACAAATAACTCTTATTTTATCATAAAAACAATTATCTTTTTTTGTATTTTTCTTTCAGGCGTCGCGAACCGTAAGAAATTGATTGCGGGCCAATGGATATCTAGTTAAAGTGCGGCGTCAGCTAGGTAAAGTACGCGGGGTCAGGCATGCGAAACTCAGACATGCTGAGTGGTAGAGGAACGATATGCTCAGCGACCGCTCTCCAAAAAAGACGAACCAGTCCATTGCTGAGACGTGCGTTGCATGTATGTCAAACAGCGACCCTAGGCGGATGGAAGAAGGTCTGCGCAAAGAGAAAAATCGAAAGAGAAAGACACGAAGTGCGAAACTAAATGCTCCCCCACTTCTACTTTTCTGTTAGTCCAACGCGCATCCAAATTTAGAACGTCACGGCTCGCTGGTTGTGAAATATCTAATATTTGCTAAACGGTCCATAGATATTAAATAGAAGCATTCTTTGTCAATATTTTAGAGGCTTCTTTACTTCTAGGACTAAACTTTTTATTACGTAATAAATATTTTAATACAGAAATTTAATATAACATTTGCATGTTGAATTTTAAATTTTGTTTGAAGAAGGGGGGCTCCCTTGTCTTCTTTTGAAAACCACCGCTGACTTTAATTAATTTAATTTTACCTGCTAGAAATGAACATGTGGGCTTATCAAAATCAGACCAAAGAAACAGGAAATCATTAGAATTAAAATCGCTGATAGTGCAGCGCAAGGCAGGTTACTGAAGAGTGATGATCAGGTGTTCACAGCAGGCGTGTATCCATAATTTTGTCGTAGAGGTCGGGGGGGGGGGGGGTCGAGAGCCGAAATTTTTCTTAAGGGACTTAGAATCAACATTTTTTTCTTGGTGGGACGGGCTCAATTTAATTATAATTATAAGACAAATGTGTCCCTAGAAAAGTAATTTTTAAGTGCATGGAAACCTCAAGCCCGTGACCCTCTCGCAGGGGTGGGCATCTGATTCAAAGATGTCATTTTTAAAGAAATATTTGAAAAGAGTGTTGGTGTATAAAGACTTGTGATTGACTAGTATGTTATATGGTTTATTATGACTGACTCATTTAATTGCACAATAAAATTAATAAATTACTTCTGCTGTTCAGCTAGGATATTGCTAGTATTAAATATACAGGGTGTTTGTTTGAAACGCCGCACTTCGAAAAACTCCTTTATTTTAAGAGAAAAAAATTCAGAAGAAAAGTTAAACTAGATAAAAGGGCCCACTTAAGTACTTTTATAATAATACTGCCGGTTTCAGCGGAAATTGTTTCAACTTTTTATCTAGCATAGAGAATCGCTTCTTTATTTATTTTTATTTTTTCTTGAAAATACATTAAAACAGCTTTAGAAAGATATCAAAATATAATACTTTAATTTTAATCATTTCAAAATGGCGACCATTTATTTGCAAAATAATAAATAACATAAAAATTATAGAAACTAAATTATAAATGATATACTATTATTTAACTAGGAAAAACAATAAAACAAAATATGACTAAAGTTAATAATTAACTAAAGAAAATTTACAAATGTTCAATATGACCGCCGTTGTTATCCACACATTTTCTCATTCGTAATAAAAACTGTTCCATTACATTCAGAACGATATACTCTTGAATTTCCCTGATGGAAGTTCTTACCCTATGTTCTAAATCTTCTAACATTTACCTTCAGGATACCTTTCTTGGTAGAGTTGCTGGGCCCTAACAGAACTATAACTGTATTTGACATTCCCCGAATGCCAGAACCATATCTGTAATTTCTTCATTTGAATAACGTACGTAAGCCAAAATTACAATCAATTTGATGGTATCACCTTTAATATCAAATTCGTACTAATAGGCGTATATTTGTACTAATAAACGAGTTATTCGAGGTGCGGCGTTTCAAACAAACACCCTGTATTTGCAACGAAAAAATCTGTTTAAATTGATGACCTCCTTCGCCACTTAGAGCTATGCTACAAGTTATCTAATCCTGTTGTATTTTAAGTAAAATATTAATAATAATGTACTTGCAATTTCCATATATTGACGCCAAGATATATCCATTTACTAGATTCTGCAGTTAACAACTCAATTTAAGAAATATTCATAGTATTACGGTACTATATTTGTTTCAAATTAACATGTAACGTATATAATAAGGTTATAGTCTTTTAAAATTTCGCAAGTTTGACATAATTTATAATAATTCACAGAATAACGATAATTTGAACATTTTTCATAAAATCGGCCAAGGATTCGAACTATGCACTATTTTGCAATGTACTTGAAGAAACCCAAACAATCTCGTTAAAGGTTGCATGACTTTTAAATTTAATAAAATTGTTGGAAAACTGCCAATAAAAAATCAAGAACAAGCCAGAGGCGTAGACAATACCTAACTTACTAAATTGGATAAGCATAAGATTAGTATAACCATTTCAAATAAGAGTACAGTAGGTAACACTTCGAACCGAGAATAGTTTGTATACTGCAGATAGAGCATTGTAAGAAATTTTAATTAAATAGTATATTCTGTAACAAGGTTGGAATGAGAAAATTCGATGCGAGTGGAACATTAAGAGCGCGCGCCGCAGGCGAGCGTGAGGAACCACGAGCATCGAATTTTCTCTTCCAGCCGAATCACAGACACTACTTTCTCCACGACCACCAGAAAGAAAAAAAATAACAAATAATTATTTTAATCCACAATTTATCTTAACAAATAATTTATATTACATAACAAATTAGTCAATTAATTAAACTTATTTTATTATTTATTACTTGTTTAATTTTAATTTAATTTGTTGCACATCGGCTTCTAATTTAGTACTTTTTAGGACGTTATGTTGCATTTATTTAATGTAAACATTGCATATATTTTAATGTAACCCTACAAAAACAAATAACAACAAGCATAGAATATTTATTCCATAACAAGTGATGGAATGAAATACACCCAAAATACATAAGAAGATTAGAATAACATTCCAACTCTTGTGTTAGAATATTAACTTTCTGTAGTCAAAATTGGTTTTAGAATTGGTAAATTCTATAGTAGTATACATGTATTAGGAACAAAAAGACGAATGTGACAATTTAGTAAACCATGAAAAAACTTGTAAATTTGATATTTTTTAGATTTTGTAGGTATAACCAAAAAACACTTACGATCTCATGTATCTGTCTGTCTGTCGGTTTGGTAGAAATTAAAGCCAAACGGCTGAACATGGAAATTTGAAATTTGACATGCTTAAATCAACGAATCTATCTATATATATAAAAGGCAGTGTCCTGACGGACTGACTGACTGACTGACTGACTGATTGACCCACTCATCACCGCCCAGCTCGTACCCCTGGGCCTAGAAATTTGGAGAATATATTTTCTCCATGACGTTAGCATCCACTAAGAAGGGATTTTTCGAAATTCAACCCCTAAGGGGCGAAAAGGGGTGAGATGTGATTTCACAGATTCTTTAATATCTCTTCGGGTCGATGGGATATCGACTTAGTTTTTGCTCACAAAGATTACCCATACAAATGCCGAAAAACATATTTCAGGATTTTGTCCTCATCAACCCCTAAAGGGGTGAATCTACAATCGGGGTGAATTTTACATCCCGTCGTATTTCCTGTGTTTGTTGAGTTATAAGGTTTCTTTTTGGCACATAGGTGTCTTTTTATAATATCTCGAAATAGTTTTGACAGTTTTTTTAAATTCCAACCCTAAAGGGTGAAAAGGGATGATATGTGATTTCAAGGATTCTTTAATATCTCTTAGCACCAATAAGATATCGACTTGCTTTTTGCTTACAAAAATTACCCATACAAATACCGAAAAATTAATTTCAGGATTTTGTCCTTATCAACCCCTAAAGCGGTGAATCTACAATTGGGGTGAATTATACATCCCGTCGTATTTTCTGTGTTTGTTGACTTATAACATACCTTTTTGGCACATAGGTGTCTTTTTTAAATATCTCGAAATATTTTTGACAGTTCTTTTAATTTGCCCCTAAAGGGTTAAAAGGGGTGAAATGTGATTTCAATGATACTCTAATATCTCTGAGGACCAATAAAATATCGATTTGGTTTTTACTTATAAAGATTACCAACACAAAGGCCAAAAAATCTATTTCAGGATTTTGTCCTAATCAACCCCTAAAAGGGTGAATCTACATTCGCACTTAGCTATACATCCCGTCGTATTCCTGTATTTGTTGAGTCATAACATTTATATTTGGCTGATGGTTGTCTTTTTATAAAATCCCGAAATGTTTTTGACAATTTTTTAAAATTGCATCCCTAAGAGAATCCGTAAGAACAAAGATATCCAAAAACTGTACTCAAGGCCAAGTATCACCCAAGAACTCAGAGGCAGACGATCACAGTGGATAGGACACGTTATGAGGATGATGGAGGACAGAATGGTTAGGAAGATATGGGAAGGAAGATTGAATACCCGTCGACCAGTGGGAAGACCTCGCAAGAGATGGAGAGATCAGCTAACAGAAGATCTGACAAGCATAGGTATACAAGGTACTTGGCAAGACTTGATAATGAATAGATCGAGATGGAGGGCTTATGTGAGTGAGGACAAAAGTCAACCTGACTGATAGTGCCCGAAGAAGAAGAAGAAGATCCCTAAAGGATGAAATGTGATTTCAAGGATTCCTTAATATTTCTTAGGACCAATAAGTTATGAGTTATTTGATTTTTGCTTATAAAGATTACACATACAAATGCCAAAAACTTATTTCAGTATTTTATCCAAATCAACCCCTAAAGGGGTGAATCTACATTCGGGGTGAATTATACATCCCGTCGTATTTCCTGTGTTTGTTGAGTCATAACATTCCTTTTTGGCACATAGATGTCTTTTTAAAATACCTCGAAATAATTTTTACAGATTTTTAAAATTTCACCCTTTAAGGGGATAAATGGGTATATTTTATTTTATAGAACGTTTTTTGGATATAGATACATAAATTTCGCTAGATACATAAAATATATTCTACTAAGAAGAGGTGTTTCGAAAGTCGACCTCTAAGGTGGTAAAAAGGGGGTGAAATATGATTTCAGGAATTGCTCAATATCTCTTAGAACCAATCAGATATCGACTTTAAAGATTACCCATACAAATGCTAAAAACTTATTTTAGTATTTTATCCTAATCAACCCCTAAAGGGGTGAATCTTCATTCGGGGTGAATTATACATCCCGTCGTATTTCCTGTGTTTGTTAAGTCATAACGTTCCTTTTATACACATAGATGTCTTTTTAAAATATCTCGAAATAATTTTGACAGTTTTTTTTAAATTTCACCCTTAAAGGGGTAAATTATAATTATTATATACTGGAGGTTCGCTATTGAGTGACAACTCCACACATGTTATTAGTAGCTATTAAATTTACTGGCTAACCTCTTTGGTTAGTTGTAAATATTATCAATAAAAAAAAAAAAGAGTAAATGGGTATTTTTTCTTCGATAGAACGTTGACATAGAAAAATTGAAATTCGCAAAATATATTTACTAAGAAGAGATTTTTGGAAAGTCGGCCTCTAAGGGGGATAAAAAGGGGTGAATTATGATTTCAGGAATTCCTCAATATCTCTTAGAACCAATCAGATATCGACTTGGTTTTTGCTTACAAAGCTTACCCATACAAATGTTAGCAACAGAAATTCAGGATTTTGCCATAGTCAACCCCTAAAGGGATGAATCTATATTCGGGGTGAATTATAGAAAACTTGCATAGGTTTCTATTAAATAGAAACCTACATAGCTTTCTATTTAAAATATTTAGTAAGAGTTTTGACAGTTTTCTAAAATTTCATCCCTAACGGGGTTAATTGGTATGTTTTATTCGATAGAACGTCACTTGACATAGAGACATGAAATTCGGGAAATATATTCCCTCCATAACGTAAGCACCCACTAATACGGAACTTTTCAAAATTCGATCCCTAAGGTGGTGAAAAGGGCTGAAATGTGATTTCACGGATTCCTCAATATCTCTTAGGACTATTGAGATATTGACTTGGTTTTTGCTTACAAAAGTTACCCATACTTAGTTAAACTTAAACTAATTTTAAAATTTTACCCTAACCAACCCCTAAAAGGCTGGATCTGCATTCAGGGTTTAGAACCCTTCGTATTTCCTTAGTTTGTTGAGTTATAATATTCCTTTTTGACATATATGTCTTTTTAAACTATTTAAAAAGTTTGACAGTTTTTTTTTTTACTCCGTTTGACGTAGGAACCCACTAAGAGAGGATTTTTTGAAGTTTGACCTCTATGTGGTCTCAATATCTCTTAGGACAAATGAGATATCGACTAGGTTTTTGCTTATAAAGGTTATCCATACACATGTTTAAAAACAAACTGAGTATTTTACACTAATGAGATCGTCAATATATCGTAGCGAAGCACGGGTGCTCAGCTAGTACTAATATATAAATTAGTTCACAAATAGGAAAACTATAGACAGTTCAAAAAATCATATCGCGGGAAGAATATGAACAAATATGTGCTTAATTAAAAATTAATATTTAAAAAAAATTTTGTTTGGGCCTCAAATGAAATCTCTTAACTCCAGGGTAAACAAAAACCTTTTTATATTAGAAAAAAAAAATAAATAAATAATATATATATATAATAATAATAATAATAATATATTGCTGAAATAATAAAGATTGCTGAAGTTTGAGATTAGTGGACGCTTGTCAAGACCTGACAAACCCCATAATATATATATATATATATATATATATATATATATTAATAAAAAAGGTATTTTATGAATAATAAGACATGATTTTATTGATCAACTAATACGTCTCACATATCATATGTTATATTTTATACTATTCTATTTACATAAAACAATATGCCTTAGCAACGATATAGCACCCTACGATCGTTAATAAGTGTAAATGTTGCATAATTATATTTTCGCTAACACGGCCAGACTGACATGCGGAACGTTCTCGGGACGCAACTGTATTCTTCACACCATTAACAGCATTGTTGTTATCAGCAACAGCAACCTGCATACCACCAATGGTCTGCTCCATACCAACAACAGCATTCTGCATCTTGCATACCAGTAACAGCATCCTGCATACCAGGATCTCCATTCTTGAGCTGGTCCACCATTTATCTTCTACTGCATCTTGAAAGTTTTCACCTAATTCGTAATCTGTAAATAGAGCAATTTGGGCGCAGAATTGATCTTTCACAAAATCAACCATGCACCAATGTCAATTAATAAAAGTAAATATTTATTTAAAACAGAACTCTCCAGGAATACTATAACTTATCATCTGAAAGCTTAGAGACTATACGTTAACATTTCATTTATCTACCACGAACTCAGTGACTAGATCAACAAGCTCAGATACTCAATAACTATATATTAGTTTCCTTCATTACAGATTGTCTACAGTACAACAAGCTCAGAGGCCGTTTATTCATTTCTGCACACACAGTGCTTTATCATCATCATCAGCCCGTCGCCATAGCTCACCATCTGCCACCATGGTTACAGAGCTATTACCGGACTGATGCCACTGGCAGCGGCATGTCTTGCGGTACTCGACAAGCTTTCAACTCTCAACTCATTATCTATTATATTTCTCAGTTTATTTTGCCATTCCGATCCCAGTGATCTGTCATTTGTCTTTTCCAATAAACGTTCAACTTTAAAACTCAAATCTCGAAACTCAGATCTTAATTATCAAATCTCAAATATCATAACTCAGATATTAAATCTCAAATATCAAAAACAAAATCTCATATTTTGATGTCTCAAGTCTTAAAACTCAATTATTAAAATCTCAAATGTTAAATCTCAAATCTAAATTTTACTCATTATGGCTAACACGTGCCATATGATTTGACCAAAACAATAAAATGCCTCTTACCATTCTAGTCGTCAACTATCTAACCAGTTACCTTCGTACAATGTGTCTGTTAATGACAAAACAACGCTCGTTCATCCTGACAAATTTTAAGGATCTGCTTTGGATAATTAATCCTGGCGTTCTCAGCTAAAACACGCGTCAATTCGTCATCAGGGGGATGATGGGACAACATACCAACTAAAACTCTTTGGAGTTGAGCTCTTACTGTTAAGGTTTTCAGGATCATAAAACAAAAAAATATATATTTAGTAAATCAATCAACAAGCACCAACATTTTTAGCAATAGCTAAAAATAAAAAATATTTATTTGCGTGGGACCTCAGATCAAGAAACAAATCCAAAATGTGTAGTAATAGTTGCACGCTATTATTTATTTAATCATTTACTGCCTTATTCTGTAAAATAAATCACAATGATTAGACAATATAACATCTCTCGTGGACTCAACCTTTATCGAACTCTTGCAACGAAACCAGAGAAAATGGCATTTTCCAAAAATGCTCGTCACATCCTGAGCTTGACCTTCTGGCGTAACGAAAATCAACGTTCGCATTTGAATATCGGCAATACTTCATTGCTCGCAACTATATTAACTTTTAAATTTAATAGTTGTTAACACTCCCATGCAAACTACAATTAGTGATGAGCACGTAAATTACATGATGTAATTTACCTCACTGTTGAAGCGTAAACATTTGTAAAGCAAACAACAAAACTTTTGTAAACAATGTAAACAATGATTTGCACATGCGCAATTATTTGAATTACAGAAACCCATTATCAATACATTTTGTCAAATTTCAAATGCTGTATACGTCAAACTTGAAAATTTCTGATTGATATCAATATTAAACTAAAAGATAAACTCGCCAATTAATATTAGCTTTGAAGTATTAAATATACAAAAACAATGAACAATTTTTTTAATTTTTTTTTTTTTAGTTAATTGTAAGTTAATTTTTCATCACATATTTTTATTATTTATATATCCAAAATGTAAATGATACTAACTAAATCATTTTAAATCAAATTACAAATCAAATGGTTAATCTAGAGCTAAGAACAATTCATCCATTTAAATACTTTCAAAATCCTCCTCCTTTTATACTATATGTTTCCAAATTAATCATTATTCCACAACTGTTTAATTCACGGTATTTACAACTGTTAAAATAAATATTAATCATGTAACTAATATTGTGTTTACGTTTTTATGAACACTGGGTTGATGCACAAGTTCACAGCAAAAATATCAAAATATCATTTCCATCCATCACATACGCTAAGCATAACGACACATTCCTCTTTTCGTTAAATATGACAGTTCCAACGAAAATATTTAACGTTTTTGGTTAAACAACAACAAGTTTTAGAGAATTGCTCCATTTCGAAATTCATTGCAATAACGAAAATGCAATACAACGGATCGCTGCTGCTCTACTATCGCTTACAGAATAGATCTGTCTACCTATGTGCCAAAATCGTTACAAGATTTTAAAATTTCCTTTAAAACATAGAAAACATTCATAAACATAGAATATTATACTACAATAAATGGCTGAAATCAAGCAAGGCAGTAAAACTGCCCCTCTGTCACGCTTTACAAAGAATTCCTTGGCCGATAACTAAAAATTCACATTTATTTTATAATTGTTTTAAATATTGTTCTCCCGCATTATCCACTCAACTACTAGTGTTAAATGTTGATTTAGGGTGTCATACAACTCCAATAAATCAT